>JAJJHY010003831.1:4344586-4380231 GCA_021224005.1 Drosophila setifemur | reverse complement strand
TCTAGTTTCCTCTGTGTGAGCTGCTTGATTTTCGATTTGTTTCTTAATTTCTGCGAATTTGTTCTCTGCTCAAACACACACACAGAAAAACTGGGTGGTAGGTTGTGGGAGTGTGAGGGAGAGGGAAAGAGGAGGAAAATCCCTGGAGCGTCCACCCATCCGAACCATAAATACTTCCTCCCCTTCACTGTCAGCAACTGATTTCCCTCTGATTTATTTGCAAATGCGAAATTTGCTTTTTATGTTTTTATTTTTATTTACTTTATATTCGCACCACGAATTCGGTAAGCAGTCCTCCGAAAATCTCGAGGGGAGAGCATGAGTGTCGCCCATGCCCACGCCCACGCCCAATCCATTGCCTTGGTAGGTGTGAACATGTTTTCCTTGGTCTTGGCCTCCCCCTTCCCCCTCTTCCCTTTCCCCTCAATCCACAGCCGGGTAATTTTTCTCTATTTTCCTCAGCACTTTCACTTGGCTTCACCGCAATTTGCAATTTTTCGTGCTGGATTCGTTTTTGCTCCTTTTCGGCTTCGTCCTCTAGATGTTTCTCCATTTCTCTTCGTTTTTTTTTCTTGCCTCTACTATACACACAATAATCATTGCAATTTTGATGCTCCAATAATTTGGAAATAAGTTGGCAACGACGAAAGGGTTGTTGTTTGCTTGGGAACTTCGAGTTGAATCCAACCGATGAAGAAGATGGAATTTTTTTTTTGGGAACTGAATTTGGGTCAAAGGCAATATATTAGCTGAGGCAGAGCAGAGAAACTTTAATATTTACATAAAAGAGGATTCAAATTTAATTTAAAATGGGCGAAAAACGGTTGCTAAATATTACAGGCTTACTCTGAATAATTCTTTTGAAAGAATTTATTTTTCCAATGCAGAAAAGTCTCCTTCTATGAATTATTATTATTATTAATTACAGAATGGAATTTTGTGAAATGTGTGCTAATCAGTTGGCCTTAATATTATTCATTATTCAATCAAATATTTTTATTTGAAAAATAATACTTGAAAACATTAATTTTTCAGAGTTTAATTTTAAGTTTTAAATGGGCTTTTAAAATTCTAAGCACAGTGGAAATTAAATGAATAAATCTTTACAAAACACTACAAAGAGAACAACCAACAAAAAAACCCGTTGAAAATGTTCTGGGTAAAAAACATAATAAATAAGTCAAAGAATTGACAGCTCTCGTTTGGCTCTTTTTCTCCCCCTAATCTCGGCCAGAACCAGTAGCAAATCCCTCGGGCGCTCTTTAGTTACACCCACCGACAACTGTCAGCTTTTCCGAGTGTGTGTGTCCATACTCAGCTCTCACCTAATGAATCAATTCACCTTTATCCACACGATACCAACCACCATTCACCGGGAGTTTCCTTTAACAACTCCTCCTTGTCAAAAAAAAAACAGACTTCTCCTATCTGTGCGGTCCAAAATGAGTCATATGTGAGGTGGACCTGCCCACCGAGAGAGCGGAAATCACAGTTCCTGGAACACCCTGGAGCAACCGAACACCCGAAAAGAAACCCATAACTCTAACCCCGGGAATTAACCCAAAATCCCTTAGCCGGGCCATGAATAAAAGCGACAAATGTCAGTTAACGCCTAACGCCTCGTATCCTGGCCAAACAGTCGCGACGTCTCTATATAAATTTGCATTAGAGGCAAATGTCAGGACATCCACCGAAGGGTGGTCGCATTATATCGCTTTCTATCGGTTCGGTTTGCTCCTTCATATGCATAAATTATCCACTGTAAAAGGAAGTGCGCAACATTTTCATTGCTGTCAGGAGAAGAGTGCGAGAACTTGTTTATATTTAAATTAGTAGGCAACACAAACAAGCACGGCAAGGACATCGGCCGGAAAGGGTGACACAGCGATGGCCTCGCACCACCGTAGCCATAACCACCACCACCCCTGGCATCACCTCCAGCACCACCCCGGACACCACCCCGGACACCACCACCACCATTCTCAAAGAAAGGACCTTGAATTGTGACATCTGATTTGCTTTGGTTTGCGCGGTAATGAGCATTTTATGAAGATGCCACCGAACTGACAACTTAATTAAGTTGCTATTGTATGCAAAGGGGGTTGGGGGGTGTCCTTCGGATTCCGGAAAATGGAAGGAAACTTGGAGAGTGGGTGGCGTGGTGAGTGGGAGTGGGGGTGGTAGCGAGGGTGGTTGTCTTTTCTCCGCTTTGAACAATATCCAACAATTTTCCGGCAATCAACGATTATTGTTAGCATAGTGTCACAGCGGTGTGGAATATGATCGATCGATCTCAACCCAAGTCGGCTTGAAAACCAGACCGCTGACTGGGCAACAAATAGCTGCAATTAATTTCAAGCGTTCCGTTTTATTAATTAATAACCGGGAAAAGCCAATATTGAAATATTTTGGGGGAAATAATTCATCCCACTTAAAAAACATGTATCTCATAATTGTTGGTAAACTAGGAATTTCATAAGTTTTATGTAATACATATCGATTAATGTGACTACTTTTTAAAATGCTGTATTTAATTTCTTCGAAATTAATAAAAATTTTCATGAATTTTAAAAACCTATTAAATGTATCCTTTAATTTCAAGGAAGGAGCTTTGGAAGTCTCCATCGAATTGAGTCCAGGTATAAACAACTTGTGTCGGTGGCATAAAAGCCATAACTAGTTCCATGGCATTCTTGGAGCTCTATAATATGCCAAGACTGCTCCTGCTAAATAATTTGCGGTTGTAGCAACTCATTAGCCTGCAATTTTGGTGTGAAATTGATTGTTGGTTGCAGCAACAATTTCTGTTAGTCGATCAATCAACACGAAAACCAGTTTTGCCCAAGAGCTGAGCGGTTGATAAGTTGTTCGGTTTGATTTGGATATGGTAACACCTAGATTGTGAATATTATTGATGGCTTAAATGGTTGGGTAAGCAAGATTCAAGTTGGCCTAAAACAAGTGGCAACTTTTCTGATACGCAAGAACTACGAGTCCTTCTTTTCTTAGCTATTTGCAATTTAATGTGACATTTTTGTTATTGCTGCAAACATTTACCTCCTTTGAAATATGTCTGCAAAATATGTATTCCAATTAATCACAACAACAATCTGAACCACAAATAATCACAATTATGTGAATTCATATTCCAAATACTCCTTCTACTGTTCAAATTCAAGGATTCAACCCATAAGATCACATTGTCATTCATAATCCCCAAACCGATGCTTAAACAGACAACGCCTTCCGACAATGATTACCGGGCTCATGGCCAGAGTAAAATATTTTAATAAAGTGCCCAAAAACTGTCACGGGCAAAAACTCAAATTACACTTCATTCATAGCCACATTCCTTAGTCCTCACTCAGCTCTCCATCTTCCAACTCCAGCTTCCATCTGGCGAGGATTGTGTAAAATGCAAAACGCAAAGGCATTGTTTGGGGCACGTTGATAGCACAGTTGGGTCCCTCAACTGGAGTCGCCTGGTGGCATATTTATTTAAGCAATCAACCGACCGCTGCTGGAGCCCAGCTTCCTCCTCCTCCTCCGCAAATCAAAAACACAAAACTAATTCCTTTGACAATGCCACACGCAGGAGCAGCAGCAGCAGCAGCAGGGGCAACCGGAATCTGGACGGGCTTAAATCGGGTGAGTTGTTGGTCCTCATTCTCATTCGCATTCTCTCCGTCCTGGGATGAGGATGATGATGCTGTCAAAGATGCATTCAAGGATTAAATTAATGTCACTGCCAGAGCGGACAAAGGGCAGTGGGACTGACCCCAAAGGCCCTGCAGTGTTAGCGCTTAATTGTTTGTAGGCAGCGTGGAACCTGCTACTGAAATGAAGTCGTAAAGAACCTTTTAAATATGGAAATGTATGCCCGGGTCCCCCGTACCCGGATCCCAGGTCCGCGGGGATCTTCGCCGGCCAAGGGTCTTCACTTTTTCACTTCTTCATCTCCGACATCTACATCTACATCTTGATTCTGTTCTGTTCGGTTCTGTTCTATTCTTTAAATCAAATCGCATTAACATTTCTATACAATTTTCTGCTCAGCTTCGTGACAAAGAAGTGGAACAAAAATACTCCTTGGAATATAAAGTGTTTTGTTGCTGGTCGCCCCTCCAGAAAGAGGGCGGGGCGGGGCGAGAGGCGCATAAAAGGGATATTTGACACTTTTAAATGTGCGCTTATTGTGACCGCCTTCCTCTTCCTTTCCCCATTTTTTTTTTTTTTTTATACTATATATTTCCCTTTTTTTAGCGTCCTTTTGTCTGTTGAACTATTTGCTGGCTGCCTTAGTGCCGTCTTCAATTTTTGTTAGATTTCTTGCGCTTCGCTCTCGTTTTTTGTTTTTTTTTTTTGTTTTTTATTGTTTGCTTTTGTGTCCTGGGTCTTGACTGCCATCACAGCCATCCAGCAGAAGTCCCCGAGGTCCCGCTTCCACGCAGCTAAAATCAAATCTATTGTCATTTTGCCAGCTTCAACGTTGTGCTCGTCTCTACACGGACAAAAAAAGCCTACTATTTTTAGGTGGGCATTGATTATGTAGTTCGAATTTTATATTAAAACTATTCAATATTCACTTAATCCATTAGTTTTTCAATTGAATTTTTATTCATAAACACAGTTTTGAAGCGGAGATTAAATATAAACATAAAATAGTAAATAAATTCAACTTCTTTTAAAACAATTCGATAAAATCAAAAAATTTTGAATTAACATTTAAATAAAATGTCCAAATGCTTAATCCTATTTTTATTTTCATGTATATGTTGCATATATCATTGACTTGCCAGATTTTCTCTCTGTGCACGCTTCGAGTCCTGTTTTAACAGGGCCTGCCCCTCGCTTAGCACTTTGCCGGTATCTTCATCCAGTGCAACCTTCGTATCCTTGGGCCGTGCGGCGAGGTTTAAAAAGCCCCGAGCATTCCCTTTTTATTGAGTTTTTATTGTTTTTTATTGTTTTTTATGCGGGCTGCCTCGGCATAGTCGTCCTGACTGCCTGCCTGCCTGCCTGCTGTGGACTCAAGATGCGGTACGTCATTGCTGATAGTTTTATTATCAAGAATCAATGATCTATAAGCATTTTCGTGCCACGTCTCCAGTTTCCGTTTCTTTTTCGATTGTTGCCAAACCGTCAGCACGTACACAAGACAGTGGAAAATCAGCTATAAGATAGGTTTAAAAATAAATCATTATATATATATATATAAATTAAAGAAAACTTAAATATTTTTAAAATGTAATATCCCATTAAAAAATGAGTATTTTTTATTATTTTATTACCTTCAATAACATCCTAAGAATATGTTTTGCTACTTGAGAACATGAAATGCATGTTAGTAACACTGGCCAACATAATTCGCATTCCTGTCAAAACGGCTCTAGACATCTTAGCTACATCCCTACCCTTCCTCACCCGCATCCGGGGAAATGTACTTCGAAAATTCATTTCATTTCATTTCCTAGGAAAAGAAAATGAAAGAAGTAGCCAAATAAAAGCAGAAAAGAAAAAATATTTACACAACGCAGTCGCAGCGTGAAGCTCTATAAAAGTGAGAAATGAGAGGGGATTTTCAGCAATAGTTCATTGAAATTATGACAAACGTATTTCTAAGCTGTCGCATTGATTGAATTTTCCCGCATCTAACCCCCTCCCTCGCCGATTTCCATTTATTTTCCATTGGGCCGGGGCCCATTATGTTCGGAATTTTGCCACCTTTCCATCATTCGACGTGCGCGACTTTAAGTCGGATTAAGACCGGCTCAACGAGGCTCAATGCGATTTTGAGTTTTGGCCCGTTGTGTCTGGTTTTTGAAAACTCATTCGCACTTACAGTTGGCAATTGCATTTTCATTTGGGTCTCTCCATTGTGTCGACACCTATTTTTCTTTTGTATTGTGATCACAATGAGCGACAGCTACAAAACGCTTAGAAATCAATTAACGAGATCTTTTTTGAAAGGGGACACACACATTTTTTTCACCTGGCTTCCGGCGGATTAAAAGGTAAGTAAATAAAAATGTTTATTTAATTTTAGCACTTTATTTTACTGCAAATTGATTAGAAATCTTTTAATGGATAATTATTTATGTATGCTTAAAAGGCTTTGACAGAACTCAACTTAAATAAAGAACTGCCATTGTTCGTTGATACATTTGATTGATCTTAATTTATGATTCCCTTTTTTAATGCCTTGCATTTGGTCTATCCATACATTACTCCATCTAATTGACGTTGACATTTGAGGGTTTTTCGATTCGGCAGGGCAGACCGAAATCAATTTTCATAAATATTAAGACAGCCGCATAATTGATGCCATCAACCTCAAACATTGAGAGAGAGTGGAAACTACTTCCGAGCTCTTTGCATAGTTTCGCAGTTGATTGATGGATGGTAGCCTCAACCGCAACCGAATCCGAATCCAAAACCGAATCCGAAAAATAGCCTAGCCACAAGCGGAGATGCGTCCCCTGACCAGGAGGCCCCCTAAATAGTATTATTTATTGTCTATTACTGAAGTGTTTCCTCCATAAATTTCAAGATCCCTCCTCGCCTCGCCTCGCCTCGCACCGACAGTTCTCCTTCATCAGAAATTACTACTAATTGACTGGTTTCCCCGCTCCGAGCTCCGAGTGCCTCTGCTAATATTGTTTGCTACTTTCCGGTTTTCTTTTGTTTTATTAATGCGACTGGCTGCGGCAGATTAAAATCATCTTCCCACACACACACAATTTGCCTGCCGGGGGGGGTAATCAAGTCGATCAATCATTTGATTGACGCCACATCGCACAGCGTGAAGGATATGGATGTGAGTCCGTTTGGCGTGGGATTGAGGGGAAAATGTAAAAGTGAGAAAAGCGGGAAAGCAGCTCCGACAGCGCCACCTGTTTCGGCCAGTTTGTGGAAAGCGGAGAACAACAAAACACGCAAAAAGTTGTTTGGTCAGCAAGCTGACGCTCGTTACTATTGTGAAAGAGAAAGCATCACTCATCTGGGTCTGCGGGTGGGAAAGAGAGGGGGGTACAGGTGAGGTGAGGTGCAAAGGCAATCACTTCAACCATTGCCTGCCACCTGCAGTTCAGCTTTAGTGGAAGCCATCTTTCCTCTAACTCTAAAGCATTACTTTTATTACCATTTTTGGTTATTGTAAACAAATATATTTATTTAATAGCTTCAAACTAAAGGTAAGCCATCACAATTTGGCTTGGCTTAAAGCATGTTTACATCTCCTTTAATACGCTTAAAAAAAATATGAGGATAATAGCAAAAAGTGAGCCATGAAAATGTATCCTTTGGCAGCGTTGCTGCTGACAGCTTTTGATGAGCTGCTGCTTTTCAGTTTCCCAACTAATCATCAAACAAAATGCATTGACATGTAAACAACGTTTGATTAATTCCCTTCCATTCGAAGTTTTTCCGCTATTTTCCATTTTTTTGTTTTTGTTGTTTATATTTTTTAAAACCAAAGTCAGGTTGAGTAAATTATTGGCCAGAACATCACCACGCCATTTTGTTGTTGGCTTGTCGGAACATTTTTTCCAGCAGCTTTTGTGAAGTTAGTTCCAGGGTATATTGGTTACTGCGGATGAAGTTAAGTTAAGCAGGTAAAATGTTTATATCGGGGGTATTAGGCTTATTCGATGGCTTAGTTTTAAAATAATCTTCGACAAAATATTACATTATATTCTATTTGAAAGAAGCAAAAACCAATCGAATATTTTTAAAATGACACATTCAGAAATTAAATGTTAAAATTTATTTTAAATGTATCTGAGATTATTGTATCAGTCAGATATTTTGTATATTTTTTAGCCAATATGGTAACAGATATTTATTTCTTTTTTACACTTTAGATATTTTTTTAATTTGATTACCAAACTTTACCCTTTTCTCATTATGTCAAATGCTGTGATTTGGGTATCCTTAGGTCGATAGTCAAAATTAAAGACTGCGTTCTTTGACGTTTTTTGTTTGGTGGCAGCAACGACAGCAAACAAGGCGGAGAACCAAACAAAGGTTTTTTGGGCTCACTTTTATTATTGAAAATCGCTGGGCGAAAAAAAATTTGGGAAGAGCGGACAAGAAAAACAAAAACAAACGTCGGAGCCAAAAAATTCGCTGCTAATTGCTTTTAAAATGCAAAAGCTCAAAGGGAGACAGCGGGAAACGAGGCGGTGCCGTACAAAGGACCAACATTGACTTCGCTGGCGAATAATAAAAACCGCAGCTGGCTGACGCAAACAGTGAGTGCAAAAAGTAAACGGTCCCTGTAATTGTTTATGGCGAATGCCCGAAAAAGAGGGCCCGTCGATCCCAGCGCGGATGGATGTGGACATGGATGTGGATGTGGATGCGAACCAGCAGGATACACATAAATCAAGGATAATGGCCAGCGTCGTCGAGTCGTCGTCGTCGTCGACGTCGCCATCATCATCGTCATCCGTGCGGTTCGAAATCCGTAATTCGATGCCTCTTGCATCGGCTTCGTTACGTTTCGATTCGCTCGTTCATTTTTGCTTTATTAAAAATTGAAAACGCATTCAATTTATTCATTCGAGAGGCAAGGTCGTCCTCCACCCCTATCTCATCCTCATCCTTGGCCTCAGCCGGCATCCCATTCAAATCGATTCAATGGCTCCGCCCACCGGCTGAATGGATATATCGGGAGGGGTGGGAAGGGGAGGTGGAGTGGAGTGGACTGCTCCTCGGGACCCGGGATTAGGGCGTTGTCTGGCCTGACGTTTCGTGGCAGTTGTGTGAAATGTTGCCCACTGGCACTCGGTTCCCTTTTCCCATTTTTTTTTCCTTTTTGTCCCACCGCGTTGTCTTTAAATCAATGTTAAAGCAATTTGTCACGGCCAACGTTCCCGGTGACAATGAGACCAAGGAGCGTTGAGTGGTTGACAACGTCAAGGGGTTCTACACAGCACACTCGCAAAAACTAATCCAGTTCCATTCCAAAACCTTAAACAAATCAAAATTCTTCAGAAGCCTTCATTTAAGTTTTTACTACCACTTACAAATCCATGAAATACAAACAAGAAGCCATTTATAAATTGAAATACTTTTTACATTGTAAAGTAATTGAAATATGTTTTGGATAGCATTTGAAATCTTCTTTTATTTAAAAATATCCAAAAAGAATAAAATTTCATTTAAATTGAATTTGGATAGAAAGTAAATATTTAACTATCAGACAGGTTTTTGTGGTGCAAACGTGCAACTCCATAATAAAATATCTAGCATTTCGTAGATACATTTTTTCGATAGAACAAACCAATTTAAAGTAACTAAACATTTTCTGGCAGTGCGTCTACCGGATGTCAGGGAAGTTCCAGTGGGCTGCCATTACCTGTCAAGTGAGCTGAAAACAAATCGCAATGGGAATGTCAATAGGCCAGGACCAGCAGAAGCGAATCGAAATGCTCCCAATCGAGAATGCAAAGTGGCGGCAAAAAGGCCGACGACGACGTCGTCGTCGGGTCAATTCAATCGAGTTAGTGGTTGACGGATAAAATCAATTCGCAATGCCGAGAATCGGAAAGTGAATATTCGGAGGCAGAGCTGGGGTCAGGGGACAGGGGACAGGGGAAGTCGGATTTATGCATTTTGCATCTTCGATTTATTTACTGCTCCCCGAGCTTAGTTCATTGCAATTCCCTTCGCCTCTCATGTGTAATGCTCATAATTGAGTTGGCCATGTCTAGTAGGAACACAACAACTCCATTAGTGTGAAACACTCGGGGTAGGAGAGCGTCTAGAACTCACAGATAACCCAATTAGAAAGGGACGTTAAACGAAAATTTCAATTAAATAAAACTGCTGCTATAAAACGAAACCAGACCAAATCCAAAGCCAAATGCAAACGAAATTGAGGTTGCTGTCAAAAGCTGCAGATACAGATATACTGGTTAAAAAAAAATAAAAAGAAAAAGCTTTTCATTTAATTCAATTATTAAAGAATTTTGTATAATGTTTACTTATATTTTGTATGCGAAATACAATTGCTTAATTAATTTCAATGGCATATGGTATTAATTTTATAGCAAAAAGTTTATTTTTATTTCGGAAAATATAGATATTTTTCCATAACTTTTTAAGTGATATTTTGCACTTAAACGATTAAATATTTTATGGTAACTTTAGTTATTGAAAGTAATTCAGATGAAGTCTAGACTATCTTTCTCTCTAAGTGAACTAAGTTAAGCAAATGAATAACAAATTGCAGAATCCCAACTACACAACACACGTGAGATGAATCCGGGGTGCGAAAAAGATTGAAGTCTTCTTGGGGGGAGTCAATGGATTTTCCGGCTGCAAGTGGGAGGATTTTCCAGCTGCCAAAGAGAGTAAGAGTGTCGGTAATACGGAGACGATAATTATGTGGGCGTGTCGGCTGCCAAATAAAGCTCTGCATCACTCCCTCCTTTCACCCCCTCTCAACACCGAGGCTTCGGCTTCCTTGCATCAAACGCAAAATGCCGCACGTGTCGCCGGCGAGTGAAGGTGGCATCCTCCTATATGGGAATTATATCCTCCGGCCCACGCTCCATTCCCGTTCCCCTGCCCGTGTGGGTGTGTGTGTTTTTGTGGGTGCACAACAATTGCTGATAATCGCGCCTGATCGGCGTCGGCCTTTTTGCAACTGCCACCCCCGCACACCTTACCCCATTCCTCTTACCCCTGCCACCAGTCAAACCTGCCACCTCTCCCACTCCACGGCACCTGCCAGCCCCATCGGCCTGCACTTCACTTAATTAAATTGCAACGCAGCAACGTTTGCCACGCGGATGTGCCGCATTCAGCACAGTGCTGCTTGAAAGTCGCCGCACCATAATCGAATTAACCGGCAACTCGGGACGGAGCAGAATTACGATGGCACAAAAGGCGAACGGAAAGGCAGAAGAAGTACGCAAAAAAAAAAAAAGAAAAAAGATTGGAAAAAAACATTATTAAAGGCTCATCAGCAATTGACATGCGGAGGAGTTGGCCAGGGAGGAGGAGGCCAGGGAGGAGGAGGCCAGGGAGGAGGCGGCGGCGGAAAGGTTAGACACTGCCGACCCGCAATTAAACGGAAGCCGCAACTTAAAAATGACTTCATTAACTAACCTTTTAAGCTCAATCTGTCAGAGAACAATGGATGGAGGAGGGTCTCCTCCATCGTAGTGGGAAGGAAATGATGGAACAAGTAACGAAGTAATGCGAATATGGAAATTCAATCCAACAAGTTGTTGCAGTTGGTAAATCAGTGACGGATCACTAATGAACCCGCAAATTAAATATGAATCCATTTGCAATGGCTGCGGTAGTTGGAGAAATTCTTGCTAGTAATTGCATTTATTAAGTCAAAGGGACTCCGAAAGCAGTATCTGTTCAGAACACATTCAATTTGTATATTGTATCTTTGAATAAAGAGTATTTAAGTCGGAGTAAGGGGTTTTTATTTTCTTAAAATTTGTTCTCCAAATTAAATCTCAACAAAATCAAAGTCATATTTATGTATTAATGTCCAAGAAGAAAAGGCATCGTATACTCAAGATAAAAGATACTATTCGCAATCCACTATAATATTATTAAGAGTGAAATAATTGATCAGAATCAAATACATAATATATGATAAATAATAAATAAAAATTCACTACTTTTAAGCTCTGCATGAACCCAAAGTTTTGAATATATTCATGTAAACCTTTTAAATCCCCGTTTCATTCAATTTAGCATTCACTTTCCGATAGCTCACTTTCAATAGTTTGCAATCCGTCCCGGGAATGCAGTTATTCCCAAGTTGTTTTTCGCCACAACTCATCCACTTGCACTTGGAGCTCTCCCCTTTTCAACGGATTCAACGTCTTCGCCAGCTAGAAACGAAATCGCCCTCATATCACTCACATCGAGACCCATTTGAAGTACCCAGCAAATGTTCGAATAACGTGTGCACATTGCCATGCCCATTACCGGCAACATCATCGTCATCATCAGAATCAGCATCAACATCAACATGAGGCAGGGAGTGCAACACTCTGCGGTCCTCCAAGTGCACCATCAGTGATGCAATCCACGTGCAACGTTTTTGCGTTGCTTGTTTGTTTTTTGAGTGCGAGCATCGCATCTCATATTGAATGCGACAGGAAAATTATGTCCACACATTAAATTGACGCTGGTCGTTTTTGGGGAGACAAGGCTGGAGCAGGGACAGGAGCAGGAGCAGGAGCACGACCTGGTCGTGCGGACTTGCGGCTGAGAGATGCCTCTTAATTAACCATAAATAAATAAGTTTTAAAACGTTTATAGCTAGCCATAAAAAAATAAGCTTTTATCACATACTTAACTATTTTATGTTAGGGTAATATAAAAAGAAGATTGAGCATATATATAGAATGGTATATTTTATATTAGTATTAGATTTATGAATACCATTTAAAAAAACTTTAACAATTTTTTTAATTTTTTTAATAATATATGTATTTGTATTTAAAAGCAAGCTTAAATAAATAAAGAAAAAATAATTGTGGTGCTTAGATTTCCATTAATTTTTATAGACATTAATCTGCAGATGTATCTCAAGATATATATCTTTTTAAATACATAAAAAATAAAATTATGGTTTTTAAATATCTCTAAATTTGTAGAGACCTTATCTGCAGATAATTTGTAGATTCTAAAATATATTTTTTTTTTAACCTAAACCTATATACCCATTAAACCAACCTAATAACGAGGTATTTTGTGGCAGAATAAAGTGTGCAACTACGAGCACTAGTACAAACACTCAGTCACCCGATGTGGCACCGCCACATCTTGCAACTCGGGCGCTTGTCAACTTAATTTATGCTCGATTCCGAAAGCAGGCAAACAACCATCCGGAGTCCCCTTGCCCTGCCCTGCTCCTCCCCTTCCACTGGATGCTTTTGGCAAAGGCCATCGATCGCCTCGAATCGGATCGGATCGCATCGGATCGGCTGGGATCGGTTCGGTTCGGATCGGTTTGTCTGGGCTGGGAGATCCAAGTTCGGAGATCGGAGATCGCTGCGGAGTCGTCATCATTGCTGTGGCAACTCGCGGCGACATTTTTCATGTCTTCATGTGATCGAAGGCATAAATTATCGCAGCCGAGTCGCTGTTTGTCTTCTTATGGGATGCAGTGCTCTTCTCCTGCCTCGCTCTTCGTCTTCCTACCCCGCTCCTCCTGCCGCAAGGGGCATTCAATCTTTGTGTCAACAGAAATTATTTTTAACAGCGACTACAACCAGCAGACCAACAGACCCGGGCAAATTCGAACGAACGGAGGAACGAGTCTCAAGATTAATTGGACCTGATTACAAATGTTTTGTATGGCAAACTAGCTGCAACTGCAACTGCAACAGCAACAGCAAGTGGCCCCTTGGATGGGGAGAATTTAGCATTGTAAAATAAACATTTGGATCCATTAAAGCTAAAATGTGATAATGGTTAATGGTTAACAGGCAGCTTGTATGTACGAGTATGTTATGTATCCCAGTTTGTGAGGGCGAATTTGCAATGCTAAAGTTCGATCGGAAGGCTACGTCCATATATGTATGTCCGACATTCCTGTTTGCCCCGATATTGAGTGATGAGTGTGGATACGTGATTTGAATGACCGATCCCAGAATGTGGCTTTGGCGTAGCAAAAAAGCTTCATATTGCATTTATTCCTCATCTGATCAAGTGGAAATGCTTTGTGGATTCTCTGGAATCTTTCGATCTTATTGATTGTTTAAATACTTCGCAAATTGAAAAGGGGCCTACAGGTGCTCAATAATTATAATTTAATCATTATTCAATTATAAGGTTTATCTTTCAATAAAGTGATTTTGTAATAGCTGGAATAGTTTTAAACTGGGTTGAGGACTATTTTTTTTAGGTAAAGAACTTTGATAGGTAAAAAAATGCTTCATATTGTATATATTCCTCATATGATTAAGTGAATATATATTGTATGGATTATCTGAAATTTTTAAATAAATTATAAAAATATTTAATTTAATCATTATTCAGTTATACGGTTTATCTTCCACTGTTTTTTTTTTTAGCTTTTTCGAGATAGGTAAAGGTATTTAATATTAGCTAGAATAGTTTTAATTATTATTTGTTCTATGTATAGAACTTTTTGCATTTAAATACTAATAAACTTGGATAGGTAAAAAAATTATATTGCATTTATTCCATGTTGATTGGATTGTCTTGTCATCTTGATTACTTAAAAAAAAAATTTAAATTGAACACCAGTTGCTCAGTAAGTTATAAAAAATCGAATTTAATACATTTTCAATAATACGGTTAATCTTTCAATAATTTAAAATGAATCAAGCTACTTTTATATTTTGAAGGGGGAATATCTTTAAATGGCCAAAAGCCGCTCACCAAATTATTCTTCGAATTCTTGCTAAGCTTTGGTTAATCAAAACCCGATAAACCCCAAAAATCCTCTTCATCCTGTTATCCTTCTTAGTGGAGATAGCTGTGGCTTCTTTCGCAGGCAGATCAAAATTCCTCCAAACTCCCACAAAACTTGGCCCCAGGCTGAGGCTCAGGTCTCAGAACTCAGAAACTCAGAACTGGAAGCAAATCCCGGGCCAGGCAACTGCTGCCTCCCAGCTGGGAAGAAGCTCAAGAAATACCTTAATAGTTTATTAATGATTTTGCTGCTGCCGATGAGAGGTTTTATTGCTCTGTTCTGCAAGTTTATTATATATATAGTAAGCGGCTGGAGTGGAGTGGAGTGGAGTGGAAGGCAGTGAAGTGCATTTAGCTGGGTGATGAGGGGCAGGTGGGCAGGTGGAAGGGGGTTAACTATCTGCAAGTATCAAACCAGCCAACACTTTCTTTTCACGTTTTTTAAACCAATTATAAAAGTATTCCAGTGCAAGAAGTTGCAAATGGGGCGGGTATCCAGCAACACTTCCACTTCCTCCACCGGGCCGGAGTCTATGAAGCCATCATGTGGAAAAACACTTAATTACTTTAGAAGAGCTGCTGCCTGCTTGGCACAAAAGTGTAAAGTGCCTGTCCACGCCCCCGCCCCTGTCCCCGCCCCTGCCCCTTTCTCAGTCTCTGTTCCGGACCCTTTCTCTTCCCTCCTCAGCTAGTTCATAAACAGTTAACTAACTAAAGCAAACTGGTAACTCTGGCCTGGGCTGGTGGAAGCCATCAAAGGTTGCCCCAATCTCCCCTCCCCCGACTCCTTCCTAGCCTGACGTGTAGTCGTATTTAAATTAGATTTCCCTGAAATCGTGCGTGATTGTCAGCACTGGAGAGGTGGAGTACAGGTAGATGGCATACCTGGGCAAACACCATTACCTATTGCCAAGGTGAACTCCGGCGCGAGTGTGTGTGTGTGTGTGTGCCACTTGAGAAACTTGCAAATTGGATTTCGGTTTTTCGCCCACCACCGAAAGGCTCCCGAAAGTCGGCGGCAACTTTGAGTGTTAAAGTTCTTACTTACCCGACATATAGGTGGCATATAGCTGTATATATATATATAGGCCTCGAGCAGCGCTTTTTCAACTGGTCTTCTGACTTTCCAAATCATCTCAATACAAAGGAGTAGGTCTTTTTCGTTTGTGGGTCAGTTTAAGTGAAGCAGTTGCTCTTGATCAATTAAATAAAGTCCAGTGACAGGCCATTGTCTGAAGAGGCAAAGTTAATTTCAATTTCAATTTGGAATTGTGCCTCATTTATATATCTCGAACCAGTATCGACCAGGGTTATACTCTGTTTGAAATAATTATACACATAATTATTAAAAAAAATGGGAAAATAATTGAGCAAGCATTCACAAATAATTGCTATATTATTAGATCGTTTTATATACATCTCTACTTTATTTTTCAAAAATATGAAACTCTTTAAAAACTTGTTAAGTAAAAGGGAATCAAATTTATATTTAATAAAGGTTCCAAGTACGGAATAAACAGCTTTATCTGCACCCAATATAATGCGATTTTAATATACATAGAACTTCTAAATATAGTAAATATTCCATATGGTACAATTAACAACCAAAATATAAATTAAATTTCAAAGAGAGTGGGTATCTCCAAGTCGATTCTATGTCATCCCATAATTCCTACTTATTTCTTTTCTTATTTTTTTTCAACTTGTTTTATTTAAAGTTCAGAATTGGGAAGGAAATGAATCATTTATGGGCCATGAATGCCAGAAAGCTGTTGAAATGAATTGAAAATTTGTCTTAATCAGCGTTTGAGTGGCGGCAACTCCCACCCCGCCTCCATGCCCACCACAAAAAAAAGAAACTCAAACCAATTTCACAAGCCATTACAATATATCCAGATACACTCCAACTACCATAGATCCCTAAGCGGAAGCATAAATAATGAAACGAAATGGCTGACAATTAAAGCCATTTTAACGCGCATTTGTAGCCAGAACACCGCAGGACATTTTGTCCCAGCCAAGGAGAAGGACTTGGCCAGACCGAGTCCTTGCATAACATAGATAATAAATGATACTTGCGGGGCTATGGGAGGGGCGGAGGGGGGACGGGGCTAAACTGTTTTGACTTTGTTAATAAATTGAAAAATTATGATAATGCCCAAGAGCCAGCCAGCAAGGGGATCGAGAAGAGCAACTGTGTGGGCACATTAAATTAAACAATAGCAACTCCTGGTGGATTCCGGATTCGGACTCGGACTCCCAGACTCGTGCAATGCGCAACGCAACATTAAGCAGGCGACGCGCCGCTCCAGGACATTAAGGCCACCGAGGCAATGATGCAACACATTCCCTCGACCGTTGAGGACTCAAGACGCCGCAAATGCGCAATTACAATCTCCCGTGTCCTGTGTCCCGTGTCCTACGTCCCGCGTCCTGAGAGCTCTGCTCCTGGCTCGCATTTCGTATCCGCATCCCCATCCCCAAACCCATCCTTGTACGAGTGCGTGTGCATGTCCTGCAGCCGTCGCCGGTGGCACTGCAATAAAGTGTCACTATAAATAAATAATAACGCCCTCAAAGAGAAGAGAGACCTTTAAACTACACTAAGAGAATGGGAAATGCAATAACTATGCTGTCAAATATGGCGAATGTTTGATACCCCTTACTAGAAAATAGAAAAAAATATATATATATTTTAGGTGCATAATTCATTCGAGTGTCTGTAAAATGCTGCTAAACATTGCGACTTTTAGTTACCTGTTACTTGAAGACAGATGTTTGACAATATATATACAAAAAATATATTAAATACATAATTCATGTATTTCATAAAAATTAAATTCATTGTATTAAAAAAAAAAGATCATTTTGCATTCTTATTTTCCATGGTAAATTAAAAATGAATTGAACTAAAAATATTATATAATCAGAACAACTAAAACTTTTTTACCAAAATCATAGATATAAATAATTACTTTAAGTGTACACATATTGAAAAATAAATGAAAGCTTAAAGTATTTTAAGTAATTCCCGAAAATGTATCTCATTTCTCAAATATTTGTTTATTTTCAGAACCCCTCTTCAATATCCTTACAAAAATAATTAGCATATGGTAATATATTCTAATATGATAGCCCGATATACCCTTCAACCTTAACGAGCGCTGGGTATGCAACTGTATTTCAGCACACGCTCATTTCGGAAGTGCAGGCGGCGCCCGCTGTGCGAAAATATTGAAAAATTGTAATTGTATCTATAAGATACAATTACAGAGCGGAGGCTGACACGTGACCGTCGCCTCGCATCGAGTGCGAAAAGTCACCAACGGCTTGGGCTTGGGTTTGGGATTGGGTTTGGGCCTTCGACTCCGCCGACACTTAATGGACCAGAGTTCCGAAAAGCAAACAAAAGTAACGCTTGATTGCGGGCGGCCAGGATCAGGATCAGGATCGGAGAGGAGCGGAGCGGAGCGGAGCGGAGAGTGGAGTGGAAAGCGTTAAAAGGGCCAAAGGGCACAAGAGCAGAAGAGATGCGGGGGATTCATTGGCGAAAAGGGCAATGCGTAAGCCCTTGGCGAATGCAAACAAACACGGATGTGAAGGAGGAGGAGCGGGGTTGGATGAGTTGGACAGGAAGACCGGAAGCGACTAACGTGCTGCTGCAGATGGGAGATGGCATGTGATGAGTAGAGTCGGATGGAAATGGATTGGGTTGGGCCGGGGTTGGGCTGGGGTTGGGCTGGGGTTGGGCAGGATTGCTTTGGCAACCCGTGTGCTCGCGGGCAGGACATCGGCTCCTTCTAAATGGGAAATGTTCCGGCACAGCCAAAGTGTGAAGCTGAGAGCAGATGTCAGTGGGGAGAAGCGGAGGGAAATTGGAAAAGGGTTTTCCAGGTCAGATGAGCAGCGTGCGAAATGCTGTGACCAAAGGACTTTGTTTGAAGTGAAATTTAATTTGGATCTAATGGAACGTTGATTGAAGTTCGCCAAAAAAAAAAGTTAATTAAATAATTTAAATTCTTGCTACTTGATATCGATTGAAAGATAATTACAAATATTTACTTAGTCACATTTTTTAGTGTTATATTTCTTTATTGATTAAACACCCAAATCCTTAACCCTACAGATTCAATTTCCAACATCCCCCATTGCATCCACACTATTAGTAACCCCATTAGCAAATCTCATTATACAAAACGTTTGATTTATGATCGCAATCTATGTATGTGGGAAACGCGCACACAAAGCACTTCCTGCCTGCTCCTGCCACTCACCCCACAAAAGGAAGGCTGAAGGACTCTCCGACACGACGCGTGTCCTTCGGCCGACACAAAGCCAGGCCGAAAAGCGCTGGCTCAACTTAAGTACAGGCCGCAACCGACTGAGTCGCATAAAGTAATATAATCTCTTATTACAAGTACGACAAAAGCGACCAGGCCAGGCCAGGCCGGGCCACCAGGCGGTGCCATATGTTGCCCCAGCCACACCCACACCCACTCCCACTTCCACTTCCACTCCCAATCCCCCCCAGACTCCAGCTCTCCCACTCTCGACTCCCTGCTGGAAGTCGCAAGCTCTTGGCCCGAATTTATTGCCCCTGCAGTGCAATGCGATTTCGAGTGCAACAAGCGGTGGCTTGGAAAAAAATTTATAACTAGGCATAATGAACTCATATTTCATAACAGCGTTTATTAACCCATTGATAACCGGGCTTCCCATCGCTTAAGGGTCCAACAGATTTATGCGTCTGCCGCAGTTTTCGAGAGATTCGAGGGTGAGGGTGAGCCACCATTTGGAATGTATCCGACGGGTTATCGGAGCAGTCTTGACAAATAAATGTCATATTAATGTCAGAAGACTGGGCTTCTGGAAGCAGAATTGATTCGCTGCGGAGCCTGGTCCCCAGAACTTCAGTCCCTCTGCTCTGTATTCAAATCTTTGCACTGCCCAATACCCTACTCAAGAAATGGTCTCCCATTTAGGCGGGGGTTGGGATATATTTTAATTTGGTGATGGAAACTATTTCGTGTTTTTTTATGCTTCATGAAAAGCAGGAGATATGGTATAAGAAACTAAATTTTTAATTTGCATAAAAATAATCCTTGAAAAATGTGCTTAATAGAATTTTAGAAGAATTAAAGCCTATCTAATTTACTTGATAATTTATTGTTCGATTAATAGTTAATCTTCATTTAACATTAATTTCTCAAAAATATATGTATATCCTTTTGCCATGTTTTTATTCTCAATTTCAATTAACATAAAAATAATTCATGAAAAATGTGTTTTTGTAATAGAATTTTAAAAGAATAAAGGCCTATCCAATTTTCTAGATACTTAATTGTTCCATTAATAAATCATCATTTAACATTATTTTCTCAAAATTATATGTATATCCTTTTGCAACATTTTCAATCTAAAAAAAATCTTTTTTCAATAATATACATTTATATTAACTATTTTGATATAAAGTCCTTGAATTCCATATATTTTCTGCTGATAAAAAATAAAGAAAACAAAAACAATAAATCTAATTTTTTTATATTTTTAAATATCTGCACAACTTTATTCAAGTATTTTAATAATTGTTCGTTTTTTTAGGTTGCAAATATTATTGATATTTAGGCTTATCCACCTCCTTGGCCGTGTCACGTTCCCATCCCCAAGACTCCAAGTGTTTTGTTCATCCTGCTTCAGCGATTTCATGCGTGGCCCAAATGGGGGCCTTTTATTTGGAGAATGTGTGCGATAAGCGTGCATTATGGGTTCGGGATAGTCGTGAACAGAATGTATGGTATTGTGGTGGCTGTTTTTGATTGGGACTGGCTTAGTGCAGTTGTAGCTATCGGAACACAAATTGGTTTTTGAGATATTTAGAGGGAAATTATGGGATAATACGAGCATTGAAAAGCAACTGGGAATTGGGAACGTCTTCATTCAGCCATCGATGACTCGCATTACCCATTGTTATGACAATGGTTTCAGGTGCTGCATGTGTGTGGCTTCACTGGGCTACGGCTTCTGTTCTACTCGGAGTTCCCCAAAATTCCCGATATCCAAAACAATGGAAAAGCCGAGACCTATTGACCGCCTGCCAATTTCACGTTAATAATACCCGTAAAACGAGCCAATCCCCTAATGAAGCCGTCTCTCACCCACCTGCCTCTGGGCCAGTTCAAGAGATGGGAAACTGAGAAACGGCGAGGATAAGGTATCATCCGTGACCAGGATGACCGGATCGAACCCCATTGTGTTTTTGGGTGCACAGTCGGCGTGTGGTCGCCCAGTCGGCCCTCAGACAAAAGGAAAGCAAACAGAGAGTAACAGACAATAAATAAACAATAGATTTGTTCGAGGATTGCTACCTCATGTTACTATACTCCTCCATTGCCTCTGGCTAACCCAGGACATGCGTTTTAAATTTGTCGCCTGCATAAATTTTCCATCCTCCTTCGATTATTCTTTCGCTCCATTGTCCTGTCCCTTCTTGAGTGCGTGTTTGGCCTAACAAATTTTCCAGCTAATGCCTATTTCCTTTCCCTAGGCTCGCTCCCAACCCATCTTTTCCTATCCTATCCTATCCGATATCCAATATTGTGTAAACAAATGATGGCTGTAGGTGTCGCCTTACAATTTCCTCTGTCATGGCATCCTTTTTGCCTCAAGTGAGTGTGTGTCGCATAGATCATGCCTCAAGAACGGCAGCAGCAGCCTGTTGGATTCGGTTCCTCCCATTTTTTTCTCTTACCCTGTAAAGAGGAGGGTAGTTTAAATAAGATACTTTTTTCGGATTAAAAAATAAATAAAACTTGTACTAAAAGAATCAGTCCAAACTAAATTACCAAGTAGGTTCCATTGCAAGGACTAAATTAAACCCGAATTAAAACACCTTTAAGCCATACAATTGGTAATTAATAGTCGGAACAATCACTCCCAATATTGCCACATATTTTCCTCCCAGTTAAGACTCCTTGGGTTGACAGTTGCTGGCAGCTGTTGGAACCATTATCATTCAGTGTTTATCTGTCCCCGAATGCGGGTGAACCTATTGACACAATTGTTTTTGCCGGGCCGAGACCCGGGGGTTGGACCTTTCCAGGGACAGTCCGTTTGACAGTCGGACAATTTGCGACGCCATTGTCTCTCCCTGGGCTATTTTTAATTATTTGTATTATGTTTCAGTTGTTTACGCTGATGCGTTCGAGTGTAGCCATAACCTCAGCGTCAGCCTCAGCCCCTGCCCATTTCTCCATCAATTCCTCCTCGTTAAGGCGACATTTGAAATGACTCTCGTACCACATAATGTTCGACTCGTTAAAGATAGATACGAGATGGCAGCTTTTCCAATATTTGTCCCTGTTTCGAGTACATGGTGGTCTGCCGCAAGGGACAGGAATAGGGATAGGGGATCGATTTAATGCAGTTACTGTGTTAGGTCAGTTGGGTCAAGCACTTTCTCCGAATCCAGCTGCCTGAAAACCTTGAATTTCAATTACCAAAACCCAACCCAACCCAACCCAAACCCATCTATCAGCAATCTGCGGCTTAAGCCACGTTAATACCTTCAAAATTGCCAGAACACCCAGGGAAAGAAATTACGCTTTATTACCAGATAATTTCATTATTTAGCCAAAACATAATCAAATCTACCCATATCCATATCCATCACCGCATCTACCCCAACCCAAACAAACACACACACATACACACAATTAATTTCATAAGCTTATAAATACGTGCCAAAAAAAAAAAAATATATATATATATAGGTATATGCCCTGCGGATCTGATAAACCAAAAGGTGGTTATAAAAAAGGAGCAGGGTTCGGCTCGGATCCTGTGAAGACCGAAAAACCGAAGAGAAATTATACATAATCCCGTCGCGCAATCAGCGTGTAAATTATAAGGGACGAAGCCTGTGCCAAAGCACCGCAAAACTTGCTAGCGGTTCTGAAAATAAAGTAATGCGAAATAATCCTTGGGTTGTTATCACACACACACCCATACACCCGTACTTCTATATACGGAGATAGAAATCCTGGCATCGCAGCACGACACTCGCTTGTGCCACACAAAGGCCTAATATCTGCCGCGGGGTGGGGTAAGTGGAAGGGGAGTGGGGTGGGGTGGTGCTGGGTGGGAAAGCTGGAAAATGCAAAGTGGAAAGCGGAAACCTGAATCCTGAAAGCGCAGCCACGATAGGGAGACAGGATATTTACACAACATACAATATTTGCTTACCGCGTCTGGGTCTCCTTGGCCGTATGTGTATTTTATGTGTGTGTAATTCGAGGAAAGCAATAGACATTCTAAATCCACAGTACAATCCACAAAAGTAAAGATACGAAAATTTAGAGAAAATCTGACTAATTTGAGAGGTATTTTTTATTAATTAAAGACAAATTAAATGGCATTTGTATGCCACAATTTAGTATCAAAATTATTCAGATACTTTTTATATGATTACATCTATGATTTAATTTGTTTATGTTAGACTTAAAATATAATAATAAAATATACACAATTAAAAATCTGACAAATTTCTCACATTATTAATACACTATTTCTAAACCTCGAAATAAAATACACTTTCGTTCCTCACTGTACACCCGTACATATTGCATACGCTGTATGTCCTCCCACCCCGAAGGGGATGATATATATATGGTATATCATCCGATGGCAGCGGTGAAAGGCGATCAGATGTGGGCGGAGTTCGATAACAGGCAAAAGATATTTATTGAGTATCGAGTTTAATTGGTGGTTAGAAACGGTTTATCTTCAATGAAGTGGCGTAACCGAAATCGATCGAATTATGTGCGATTTAAATGGGAGAGATCTTCGGTGGAAGATAATGGAATCAATTTCATTTCATTGAGGTTTCAATTAGGGATTAAGCTAGCTTTAATATTAATCAACAATATCAGTTATTCTCAATGAAGATGTTGAAACTTTAATATTAGAAAAATCAAACCCAATAAAAATTTAAGAAACAAACAAATTGTAGGTTGTACAGGTTGTAGGATATACATTTTTTTATAAAATATAAGAACACATAAAAATTGTAAAGTCTGTCTGGTTTTTAAAAATTTGTAAAAAATATTTCCCTTTCAAGGCTTCAATCATTGAAATGCGATTTTTAAAAAGGAGTTGCCATCATTGATTTTCTTCAAAGGATCCTCCTCATTATCCGGTTAAGTACAGCGCCTTGGGTAGGCGTCGAATGGAGGACTGCTCCTTCATTCATTGTGATATTTTCTCTTTCATATTCCCAGACTTTCTTTTTTCGTCTGCAGCTAAATCAGTTTATAATGGTTTTAATGAAAATTTTTATCTTTTGTTGCGCACACACACACATACACTCGCACACTCTCTATAATGCCAGGGCGAGGCGATGAAAAGCCGCATTGTCATCAATTTTTGCCTTTGAAAAGGAAAAACACAACGGAGTTGATGGGCAAGGGGGGAGGGGGGAGGGGGTAGAGCTGACAAGGCAATCTCCTTTGGCAGGGCATTATGGCACCCGTTTTTATGGCTTTTTAGTTTATGTTGCGAACCAATTTTTTAATTTATGCACAATTTTGTTTAGCCCCCGTAATTCGTTTTGGTATAGTGGGTTGGATAGGGCCAACAAGTAGGTCATTGTCACTAAATAGTGCGGCAGCACAGGCAATTGCCCAAGGGTAGACGGAGAACCTTAACAACAACAACAACAACAAATAACCCCTACCTTGGCCCTTTAAATCCGATTATGTGCGCATGCAACAATTTGGTGAACCTTCCCCGAGGCATGGACCCAAAATGGATTAACGCTTCATTGGGAATTTATTTTCGAGTAAAAAAAATTGAACCGTCTACGTACCGAATCCTTTTCCAATCAATTGTTCAAGCAACGGCCCCTGGGCAAAGTTTCATGTTACTCGCTGTCGGAAATTTGAGCTCGAGTAATTCTTCAACACGGCCCAGATACAAGATACTCGTACAAGATACGTGAGATACGAGCTACGACGGAACCCCGAAATGTTCATTCTTTATTCCAGCTCGCAAAATCTGTTCATAATTCTAAGAAGTAACATGTTAATTGAGTTATCAATACGCACACGCACACCTTCCAATGGACCCCCAGAAATTAATCTTTCATTCACGGAAAATGTTCGAGTGTTGTTTTCCGCACTCGTTAGGATTGAATTACATGGATGACAGCTGTGCGTTCTATCGCCACAGATTGATTTATTGGATCTCAGTGTTGTACTTACGGGGACAAAAGGTTAAGCGGACTACTCCAATGCTATGACCCAAAACATATTTCCATTGAGATGCATAGTTGCCGTACCATGGCCAACCAGACGCAGAGCATAAATATATTTCTCGCAGCATAAAAAGCCTTCTCTGAGCAAAGAAGTCAAGCGTATCTATGGGCAAATCGTGGCACGGAGTAGTTGGCTATAACACAACTGAACACTGAACAAACTTTTATATTAGGTGAGAATTAAACTGAAATTATTTGACACCACATTTTGTAAGATACTTTAAAAATTTTCATGAAAAGATGTACTTTCTCTGGCAGAAATTATAGAGAAACTTTGTTGTATTTGAGTCTTAAACATTTCATAGATTCAAATTCGTTCTTTCAAAGAAATTCCAGCATCAGATATTTTCTCAAACTAATATTTCTATACAAAATTGTTTTTAAGTAGTACCAAATCATCAACTTCAAAGGACAGAATACCATTGATTCCCATTCTTAACAAAATATTCTTTAAGTAGTAAAAAATTATAAACTTCAACGACTGACATTCACCACACATTTTTTTGTGAGTGTACCATTTGCACTCCTTCCAATCTATCTGTTTATCCATCTATGCTAAAGAAATAACTCGTGTACCGCAGCATTTTATTGATAAACTTCTGCCCACAGTTGCCCACAATCTACCCCAGCCTCTTGGCCTCCCTACTTCTTGGCCATAAAAAGCACAGTTCGATGAACACAAACCAGCTTCATTCGGAACATGACTGCCAGACTAGGACTTCCAACTTTTTTCATCAATGCTGGCCAGACCAAGAAAAGCCAGTCCCCAAGCCCAGTTGACGCAAAAAAAAAGGCTAAAATAAAATAAAATGAATTGAAATAAAATATATAATTCCATGTGTACAGTGCGTTATGGAAATTTAAAGCTGGGCAGGGTAGGAATGCTCTTTTACAATTTCAGCATTATTAAAATACTCGAATTTGATATTGAATCTTATTAATTTACCAAATAAATAAATCTTCTATATACGAAATATAGAACCCAGAGTATTTAGTAGATATTAATTGCCGGATAAAACAATAAACAACTTTTTTTCTTTTCATTTGATAACCCCAATAAAAATAAAATTTTCAGCAACATTTTTAATAGGAAAACTTTTCTCGTATTTAGAGTTAGTGATTCAATTAGTTTATCACTTTTTCCCAAATAAACTTTAGAGCAAAAAATGGAGAACTTTTAAATGTATTTTATATATCCGAGTCGCACCGTAAATATCTTCAAATGGTGCTTAAACTTTATGGCACTCGCAGCACTCGGTGGAGGAGGACCGACCGACCTGGAGGGGAGCCAACGGAAGACACCTTTTTGGAAATTGAAACGGACGTGAGCCAAAAAAATGCAACAACGAAATAAATACGGTTGGCAGTGGAAATGATTAACTGCCCCAGAGCAACACCAGCAACGTGGAATGGCGTTGTCGCAGAAGAAAAATGAATTTAAATCAATAAAGTACAAAATATAGAGTCGAGTGTGTACACACACTCAAGGAGTTCTCTATCGCATCCAGCCAGTGCCTAGATGAGAAAAACTAATGAGCAATGCCTACACGTTTATGGCCAAAAGCCAGGGGCAAGTGGCAGGTGGCAGTTGCCTTACCTTACCTTACCTTACCAGTACGTGAGCCAGTTGGTTTCTCTTGGCTCCGTGGAGTGTTTAATTTATGCGCCGCATATGTCGCCAGACGACAGACTTTCCAGGTACTCACATACTCACATACTCACATTACTCCGGAGGAACTTGTGGCCCAGCTCCAGCTCTGGGCACGTAACTGGAGCCCCAAAAACTAGACCAGTCCCCCCACTCAACTGGCCTTGGACAAAAATTTAATTAAATTGCTCGTTGCGAGCGGCAGCATTGCAAGTGTTATTGTTTGTTATTTGCGCTTTTGGCCCACCTTCCAACTCCTCCTCCTCTTGGCCAACTGAAACTAACTGTCATAAACAAGTTGGCCGTTTGAGTGGTGGGCCTGTTCCCAGATACCAGGATATGTGGCAAAGTTTCTGGGAACGATAAGGATATAATTACATTTATTAAGCAAATTATCATACCCGTATCATTTGAGTTAACTTTGAGAGTAATTCATTTATTGTTTTATGCAATTAACATTAATTGAGTTTTTAACATAAATATATGTTTACAGAGATAAATATATATATAATGTATATCAAATATATTATATATTTCAACGATTTGTGTTGTTTAATTAACTACATACTAAAAGTAAATTTTATTAAACAAAACAAGAAGGAACAAAAAATTTCAATATATTTGAGAGTAAATCATTTATTGTTATAAGCAATTTACTTAATCTGCATTAGTTGAGTTTTAAAAAAATAATTATTTAATGTTTTACTTTACAGAGTTTAAATGTTTTTTGGGTCGATTCATATAATCTATATATATATTAACAATTTTTGTTGTTTAATTTAATAAATATTAAAACTTTCCTTTCCAAACTAATTATTAAACACAAATTAAAATGTAACCCGATTTTTTTAATAACTTTAAGCGTAATTCAGTAATTGTTACTCAATCTGCATTAATTATATGATTTACTTGACCAAGTTAAAAGGTTTTGTTTGATAAATTTGTATAATTTATATAAAAACCATTTGAACTTAATTTTAAAGATTTTCAGTTGATTTCTTTATTAAATATAGAATTTTCCCTGCAAGAGTAATTATAAGACAAAAAGTAAAATATAACCCTTACAAAGAATTCATAGTTTCCCTATTTCCGATGAATCATGTAAATGTTGACTTTAAGGATCTCCACAATTTAAGAGGGCAAACATTGGCAGACATTCATGGAGATAGGAGAAAGGAGATGGGAAGCTGGAGGAGAATTTAATCCCGATGCTACTCCTTGAACCAAGTCCACAGGCAGACTGACTATGCGACAAAACATTTATGGTGAAGGCAGAAATCGAAAAAGGGAATCGAGACCGAGGCATCATTAATCTCCGACCACATTCAATAATCATGTATGGTACGGCAAAATAGAAAGGATAACTGGATACTGGGAACTGGCAACTGGGAACTGAGAGAGAGCAGAGACCAAGCATCCTGGGTATGCCAGTCTTGCCAGGAATGACTCTTAACCCCCCTCCCACAATCCCCTCCCACACAGAGAAAATGGGAACAGGGCGATGCTTTAAATTATGCCAATGATTTGTTGCATAAAACCAAGTGGCAAGTGGCAATATGGCCCAAAAACGGAACCCAAAGCCGACAAATTGTGCAACTGCAGACAGTAAGCCAAAACCAGAGAACTCAGAGCCAAGTCAAGTAGAGCTTGAACCCCGCCCACAGCCCACAGCCCACATCTCATAGCCCCCCCCCTTTTTGGGCTGCTGCTGATTTTGGCAGCAAGTGGCATGGCCACATTTGTCGGTTGAATGGAGCTCCACCCCATTGCAAAAGCCAACCGCTCTTGTTTCGAGTCTGCATAATTTTTATTCAATGCCTTGGCAACGTTTGTGTTTCACTATTCCGAGCTCGGCCAGCTGCCGGCATTCCTTCGGGCTCAGTTCCAGTTCCGGCCAGCGTCATCCAGCCCATCCAGAGCCATGCTCCTCCTCCTCCCATGGCAACGGAAAGGCAGGACACCAGGACTTCAATGGCCGAAAGGCAGCCGCATTGCATTGACAATGGCAAATGATTAAGTTGCTTATTCGACAAATTGATGTAGCGTTCGCTCCATCCCAAAAGCGAACACGGATGCCAATGTTGTGTGTTTGTCTCTGGTAGCCACTCCATACAGATCAGGTCAAAAAAATAGTACTAATCGGAATAGTATATTTCTGTAAATGGGTATAAAGAACTATTACAAGTATCTATTAGTCCTCATGATAAATAAGAAAATATGATATGATAATGTTCCATTCTTACTTGATCAGTATTAATTCTAATCAATTTTTATTGCATTTTAAATACAAATCAATACTAGAGATTTCATATAAAATTGTATTTATTTTTTACCCTCAACTGTATTTAAACGATACATAATGGTTTTGCTTCACAATGCTGTGTGCAATTTCCTCAAGCTGATGCCAACGGGGAAATCTGTGCAATATCAAAGCAACAAGAGCGGGTTTAATGTGCAAATCCCCATTCATAAAGCAACTTAAAGGATTTCTTATAATTTAACTACTAAAATTGTTTACTGCTGAAAAAAAAGCAAGATCATTTAATTGAAGCTAAGAGTGATTAAGCAGAGCATCAAGAAACTTCAAGAAATAATAAAGCTCAATTTAAAAATGCAACTTTAATAAAAAACCGAATTTTTGTATCTTATTTCTGAACTAAGCTTAGCTTTTGTAGGAAACAAACTTTAATTTTCACCATACTGTTTTCAATTATTGTAATAAATGGAGCGTAAAAAAAATACATTTTATTGAAGCTAAAAGTGTCTAAACAGAGCATCAAAGAACTTCAACTAAAAATCATTTTCACATTTTTAAAGTGCAACTTTAATATTTACCATTTGTTGTATCTTATTGCTGTATTAACTTAGCTTTTGTAGGAAACAAACTTTAATTTTCACCATACTGTCTTCAATTATTTTCATAAATCGATCGTAAAAAAAGACATTTCATTTAAATTAAGAGTGTTTAAACAGAGCATCGAGGAACATAAATTTAAAAGTGCAGCTTTAAGATTAAACATTTTTACTTATTTTATTTCTGTATTAACTCAGCTCCTTTAGGAAACAAACTTTAATTTTCACCATACTGTTTTCAATTATTGTAATATTTCGAGCGTATAAATATAACATTTTAATTTTGGCTAGCTTCTCCCAAAAAAAACAAAAATCGAAATTAAATAAAATTCCGACAATTTAAAGCTTTAAGCTTGAAGAATTAATCAACCAAAATGGCAAACATGTTGATTACAAGAGGGAGTTTGGAAAAAGTTGACATGGCCAACAATCCCAATAACTCGGTTCGACAGCCCTTGATTACCAAAGTTTATAAATCACATGAGTGAAACTGAAGTACTCCGGCCAGCAGGCAGCCTTGGTCGGACAATCAATCGCTGAGGAGCTGCTGCCCCCCAAAACCAATCGCAGGTTCTCCGAGTGTTTTATGAGCCCTGACTGCAGAATTTAGCGTCAACACAAATAACCCCACTTGATAAGTACTGGGTAGGCAGCCGCTCCTGGAACAATTAATCACAACGTGTCCAGCATATGTGGGAAATTTTCGGCTAACTTGGCCAGGGAAACACGCGGAGGGCAGCGGGGAATGGGAATTGGAATTGGAGGTGTAGGACGTGGAAGCACGAAAACAGTTTGCGATGAATAATGACAATTGGCGGAAAGTCAAAGGCAAAGTCAAAGGCGCCAGGCGATGAAAAGCGGCAGTGGAAAATGATAAATGAATGCAGGTGGCGTCGCTTTTCGGGTTGGGGGAGTAGGGGGAGTTGGGGGAGTCCCCCCCAGAGGCAGGAAGGCTAATCGATTGACAACGTCGGCGCAAAAAAAAAAGCCACAGAAAAAAATGCGGGAAAAAAGTTTTTAATGAATTTTCAAAAGGCGTTATAATCAAAAGGAAGACGAACTTCCTCCTGTTCTATCCTCTTCGGTTTGGTTGGGTTCTCTGTTTGGAGAAGCTCCCCCCTTAACCACTTGGAACGATAGACAGTCTGCGAGTCTGGAGGCACGCCCGAGTAATTCAATAAAACTTTGCGACAAATGAGGCGGGAGCCGGAGCTGAAGTTGTGCAACCGTAACTTCAATCAACCGTCGGGCTCTGGGCTCTGGGCCAGTGCCTGTGCAAATTCAAATCATTTCCTTCCATGTCATTATTATGTATTTTAAGCCAACTCGCGATGGTTTTCACTTTTTTAGCCATTGGCTTGGGCATTCGTTGCTTTTGCCGTTGGCTTTGACTCATCGGCACAGCCACAGTTAACCTAACACTTACACTCACAGATGCAGAGATACAAAGATACTCCAGATCTGAGATAAGGCAAACGAAATTTTCCTATGGCGTTTGTCTGGCGTTGTACGCTTTCCGTTTCCGTTTCCTTGGCCGTTTGCAGTTTTGTTACCAACCAACCAACGAACCACCCAACCAACGAACCACCCAACCAGCCAACCCGCACATCCGCAAACTCCTTTCCCATTTCCCTCTTTTCCCAGTGACTGCGGCAATTTGGAGAATTTTTCACATAAAAAATAATAAGAAAAGTTGTATGCTAATGTTGTTCTCTGTTCTGCTGCTGAGCCCCAGCATCGCTCCGCTGCGTGTATTGAAAAAAGAAGAAAAGAAATTGAAAAACAATTTTTGCATTTGGCATTTTCGCAGCGGGAGGAAGATGTGGTTGGGTGGTCCAGAGTGGGGAAAGTAGCTTAAGCAGCTCTCAGCTTAAAACTTTAGACCCTCCGCCATCTATAACCCTTAAATCTATTGATTTCTGTATTTTATCTGAGATTAAAATAAAATATTGTAAAGAAGATAGAAAGAAAATAAATGAAAAAGGAACAGAACTGGAATTCATGCAATTAATTTCGTTATTGAGGACTATAATTAGTTTTAGTTTTAAAAAATTTAAATAATTATATAAATAGCATTTTTAAACTAATTTTTAAGTAACATAATTCCTGTTTTTAACAGTGCCCTAAATTACTTACACTATAAGTCCGTTTACCAGTACAATATTCCTTTAATTTCGTTTGTTACTCCTGGAACCTGTCATTACCATTGACAACCAAAAAAATAAATTAACCCTCGCACCGAGCCACTCATTTAAACACTTTCTTGCTATTAATAACCGAATTAAATCTTTAAAAGCAATTCGAAACGGCGAACTCTATCAACTTTTTAATTAGTTTTGCCATCAAAACACGGAAAAATAAAAACTTTTGGTAAGCAACGTTGGTGATGCAACAATCGGGGAATTCCAACCAGAAGCAACCAAACTTTGCCTTATAATTTCAAAGGTAAATATTTATTTTTCAGCTAATGCCAGTGGCCATAATCAACAGCTTGAAAATGCCAACCGAACCGCACTGAGCCAAACTGAACCAAACTGGACCGCGTCGCTCTCTCGACAAAGTAATCAATTTTTTTGAGGACAGGCCCAAACCCCGACCGACTTTGGCCAAAGTTGTGCTGCAGTTAGCCAAAAGCCACCAATAGAGCTTCCTCGACAGTGCTGTCATTATTTTCGATATTTGTGGGAATTACAAAAAACAAAGGTTAAAGGTCAGATACTCAATATTTTTGATAGCCAAACCTTATTCAATGTTGTTGGCTTAAACTGACAGACCAATAAGTTATTAGTTAAATTGTGTAACTATGAAAATGAAGTATGTAAAATAATTTTGATAATATAAAATAAATTTATATTGTATGGAAAAAGGGTTTACCAATTGTATATTCTTTATTAATAAATTTAATGTAATATGATTTATAATTTATTAACAAAAACCGTAATGATTTTAAAACCGATACTCTTATATATTACAGTGTTTAGTTAATAGGATCTTCTATATTATTTGTTTGGGGATGCTTAAATTAACATCACCAAACTACAAAAAATATTTAATAAAATATAAGCCTTTTTAATTCTTGTTTTATTTTCTTTATTTTGTTGAATTGGAACTTCAAACTTGTAATTCAGCCACAAAAAAACAAAAACAAAAAAAAAACATAGAATTGTTCAACTTCAAGGCTTACAGATAAATAAGTATTCCTTTATTTTACGTATATTAGTATTATCAAATAATATAGAAATTATATAGAATTAAGAATATTATTTTGGCCTTTTAAACCATGTCATCTCTGAGGGCTGCTCATCATTTGCTGGGCACCCGCAACCATCACCTTCTCAGCTCATCCACCGAAAAGTTCAGACATCACCTGCCTCGGGGAGCGGGAAAGGTGAAAGTGGAAAGTTGAGGGTGTAGAAGTGGAAGTGGGACTGGGACTGGTACTGCGACTGGGACTGGGACATGACTTCCCAAATGGCTCCCCACTGACTGAGGACTCACTTTTATTTTCCGCTCCCGCTCGCCGTTTGTTGGTGCTTTATGGCCGGGAGGAAAGGTTTTGGCATTTGTCGGAGGGGGAGAAGGTGGTAGAGAGAGGTGGAGGAGGAGGAGGAGGAGTAGGAGGAGGGGCACTGCCAAAAGTTTTAGCGCTAAAAAATTGAAATGCTACCTCACGTGCCATGAAATTTTTTATATTTGTTGATTTTTGGCTTAGAGTGTTGACCAAAAACAAAGTTCCAGTTGGCTTTTGTTTTTCAATTTCATGCTTTTTTCTCTCCCCAGCACTCACTTTTTTGGGTTGTCCATCGTTTTTTTTTTTCGTATGTTTTTATGTTTCGACCATTTCTGGATTTGGTTTCACTGCGAACCTCTTTGACGTTTCGGTTTCTGGGTGCAAAAGGTACGCATTGGCCAACTGCAGTTGGCTATCCCGTTTTGGCGAGTTTTTAATAACTTAATATCCTTTGTCCAGCACCAGGACTGCACTTTCATTTGATTGAAACGGAACTATTCGAGTTTACTGTTTTTTGAGCCCTTTGATTGGGTTCCCGGGTTCCCGGCGTTCCTGGGTTCCTTTTGCCCCCATAAATCTCTGTCGACCGCAAAGTAAGTTCTATGGATATTAACTGACTGGTTCGGTGGCACCAATCTGGCCAAAAGTCAAAAGGATGCTCTTCCCCTTGATGTCACTCGAGTCACGAGTTCATCGCTCTTTCATCGGTATCACTTCAAAGTTTTCCAACTTTTAAGAGTTACACAAAAAAAAGTTTTATTCATTGATTCTCTGGTAGTACTTGGCCGAAAAGTAATAAATTGTATGTGCTCAGAGCCATATTGAGATTTCAATTTTATTAGGCCAATGGAGCGGATTTTATTTTAAGGTGTGTTTTTTTATTGATATTAAAATGCAACATAATTGAGTTTTTCCAGAAGCAATCGAATCGAGAATCTCTGGATATCCGGATTTTTTCAAGAAATATTTAAATATTCCAACCAAAGACAAATTCTCGAGAGATTTTTGTGACGCTCCCGATAAATTTTTTATTGGTTGTTAACACTTTTAAAGTGATTTAAAGTTGTACGTATTTTTCATGATTTACATACATAAATGTATATACATTTTTTTTCTTACTTTAAAATTTCAAATTAAACTTTTACCTGGAAATCTATTTTGAAAGTTAAAAGGCAGCTGCACCAATTTGGTTTATTTTCTGGCATCGCATGCAAAAATATGGAAACTTTCCCAGAAAGTAGAGCGTGATCTATGGTTGAGTGAGATGTGGGCCAGGACAACTTTTTCATCTCGCAATGAGCTCTGAATTTATGCATAAAGCTGGAGATTTGTGGCTCCGTATAAGCCACTTTCGAGCTGAACCCGAGTCCTTGGTGGCCTCGGACTTATTAGCTTTCGATTTGCGTAGTGGCTTTGGCTAAATGCGTCGCCACCGGGCACGTGCCGAAGGAGCAGCCCACTCTGAGCGTTTTTTAAAGGATCTCTCCGGCAATGGCAGACGGTTGGACAGGATGATAGGTAGGTGGAGCTGGAGGGATGGAGAGATGCTTTCGGCGGACCGAAACTAGTCTTGCCTCGTTGATGGTGTGACGGGCATATTAAAAAGGACGCTGCCAACATCATGTCCCCGGCATGACGTGCCAAAAACTAAGTAGTGTCAGCATGGCAATCAAAAGGCATGCCATGACCTGGGCCTGGTCCTGGTCCTGGGCTGGGCAGGGCTTCCCCACATCCTCTCCGTCCCTCCACCACCACCTGTACAATTCACGTGCAGGAGTGCGGGCAAAGACTTTACCTATTCAACTACAGTGGATTCTCTCAGGGAATATCACAGTTCCTATAAGTGTTAATTTTTGAAAAACATAAAGAAATATTTTTTGAGATATTACTAATCAACAATTTTATCAATTTATTTAGAAATAAAAGTGTCAATATAAAAGAAAATCTATCCCAAAATTCAATAAAATGTTTCCATTAAAATACAATTTAAGTTCCAATAAAATTGACTATGCTATGAATATTTAATTTACTTTACCAATTTTAATTGCCGAGCGATCGTGGTTTTTTATATTTTAATGAAATTGCAATAAAAGTACAATTTAAGCTCCATTAAAATATTTTTAGTTACTCCATTATGTTTACTTCACCATAATGTTAAATATTTTGGCATCCTTTAAAATACTTTTTCAAAACAAAATCTGTTTAATTAGTATAAAATCGCATTAAAAAAAATTATAAATGCCTTTAAAATGATTAAAACATTATTTATAATATGTCCCAATAAAAATGCAATTTCCTACAAAACGTTTTTAGTTACTTTATTTTATTTTATTTTATTTATTTTAACATGATTTTAAATGTTTCATGTTTCGGACTTTTCCAAAATACTTTCCCAAACCAAATACCATTTTCAAATTAAAAAAAAAAAACATTACCATTTTCCATTTGCGAGGGACCACTGTAGTGTGGAATAAAGGAACCTCCCGTTCTCAAATAGGCAGTTGGCATTACATGCCTTTTGTGTTGCAAAGAGCTTGGTTCGGTGCGTTGGGTTTGGTTTGGTTTGGTTTTCTGGGATGGGATGGGCTGGGAAGGGATTGCGGGGGTAGTAACCAAACAACACATTGCTCTTAGAGTGCGTTGTTTTAGGCTAAGTGACGGGCGTGGTCGGGCTCAATGAGAGTGTTTCACTTACCCGGAGGCCCCGGACCTCCGAAGAGTCCAAAGTTCCCTGTCCCATTTCCTTTGGCCCCCACTTAACAAAAAAGGCAGCATTTAGTTTTGTTTTTTTTTTTTTAATATTATGCACGGACGTTTATTGAAATCGTTTTTCTTTTGTGTCTTTGCCATAAAAACATAAGGGTAACTTAACAACTAATGCAAACTGCTTAAGTATATTA
>JAJJHY010003831.1:4317493-4344552 GCA_021224005.1 Drosophila setifemur | reverse complement strand
GGGGGTCGGGGGCAGTAACCTAGGATTGGGGTTTCAGGATAGCTTGTGCACTAACATTAGATAAATATTTTGAGTTCTTACTAGCACTACGGTTCTTAGACATGTATGCACTTACATATACATATACATATATATATATATATGTATGTTCCGGTAACGTGTCGGTATCCCATATATAATGGCAAACTTGCAACGCTCTCAACTACGACATATTTTTTGGGGGCCTTATTCTAGACTGCTGAATTTTCGTGAGGATCTGCTTTAGCTATGTTTACTATATATCAATATTTTTGTTGAGTTTTCAGGGCATATCTTAGAAGAATCGTTTATTAACTCTTTACTGGGCTTTAACTCTCCGTGTGTGTCTGCAACATTGGGCTTTTCTATACGTGTGTATGTTTAATTTTATATATAATTCTAGTTCTTGCATTGAAATGTCACATGTCCTTACCAACTAACCTAAAGTAGGGAGTTATGTAGATAGAATTCTTCTGGGCAGTTTCTGGGAAATGCAAAGCCCCCCTTTTTTTTCCGTTTAGTCCGGGGGCTATATCCGGGGATATATGTACCGTCCAAGATCGTTTGCGGTAACCCCAAACAATATCTAGACGCTACCTTTCTAATATGTCTTTGGGAACAGAGTGGACGACGTGGTCTGTTGGAAAATCTTTCGACGCCGCCTCTTGTTGTATTTACAGGTCTTCGCATGCTTCAGCACCGCCGGTTAAACATATCTGGTGATCTGGGTATGGAACTCCGATAGGCAGATCTGCAGCTGGCTGAACGAAGGCCGCTCGGTGGGCATCGAGGCCCAACAATAGGCCATAATGGTGAAGCTGTAAAGGAGAAAAGCCACTATTAGCAAAGGGAACTTGGAAGTCTTTTCTAAATAAATTAATACAAAATAATTATTAAGCTTAAATAAAAATATCTTTTTAAATCTTATTGAATTCTAAATAATACATCTGGTATATACTTACAGCTCGTCGGGACAATTGAATGGCTGGGCCAATCGATAGCCATCCTTGAGATAGTGCTCCATTTCATAGGGATCGATCTCAGCGTAGGGCAACTTGCCCAGCGTACACATCTCCCACATGAGTACCCCGAAGGACCAGACGTCGCTTCCCTCACTATACTGCGACTTTTGCAGGGCCTCCAGGGAGAGCCACTTGATGGGTCGCAACTCACCATCGCCCAGGGAATTGTAGTCACCCGAGAAGATGTCCCGGCTCAAGGCGCTATCCGTGAGCTTCACACGCAGCTGATCATCAATACTGGAAATAGAAAAAGAATAATATAAAATTAAATATATTTTAATCAATATAAATGAAAGTTTATTGCAAACATATATCCCTTATTAAAATATCATAAAAATTAATTCTGTAAAAGTTAGCATTATATTTTTTAACTGTATAAAATATACAAATTAAAACGAATTTCTTGTTTATAAAAATATAAAACATATTTAAATTATAAAAAAAATAATGCATTAAAAATTGGCCATAAGATTTTTAACTGTTTTAAAGGATACAAATTAATATGCATTTTTTGTCCCTATTAAAATTATACAAAAAGGATGTTTGACAATTGATTTCTAAAATATATGAAGATTAGTGGCAAAACCAAAACAGCTCCTAGAATATAATTAACCCAATCCTAAAAACTTATCCACAATAAATAAAATTCAAATCTTTCTACTTACACACAGTTCCTGGCCGCAATGTCCTTGTGGATGACACCGTGGTTGTGCAGATGCTCCATGGCCATGGCCAGCTGGGAGGCCATCAGCACGGTTTGGATGGTGGTGACGCTCCTGGCATACGATGGATCCTGCAGGAAGCTCTTCAGGTTGCGGGCACTGCCGGTGGCGGCATAAAGAACGAAGGGCGTGGCATAGTCCTCGATGGAGATGCCCAGAACGGAGAGGACATTCGGGTGGGAGGCCTCGTACAGCATCATCGACTCCTGGAGCAGGAGGTTCACCTGCAGCTGGCTGGCGTGCTGGGCAACAGTCTTGACCAGTACCTCCTGACAGTCGTTGTAAGTGCCGCGATAGGTGCGACCGAAGGTTCCCTCCTGGACGAGGCAGGAGAGGCGCACGCGGCACTTTTGGACCGTCAGCTCCTGGAGGCGGCGGTTGAACTCCTCAGGCTCATGCTCATATTCGCGAAATGGCCGCGTCAGCGTGGCATATGTGGGTGTGATGGTCGAGGGGCAGACATAGATCGAGTTGTGGGCAGTGGACGAGATGGTGGGCAGGCGCTGGAAGCTGGAGGTCTTGATCAGGTGCACTCCGTTCGAGGGATGCCGTTTCGAGGGGCCCTTGGCATAGTAGGCGATCAGAATGAGGGTGAGGACCAGCATCAGGGCCAGAATACCGCCAACCACCAGGGTCATCAGTCCGCTGGCCGGAGGCACCAGGTTCTCCCTCAGCATGGGATCGAAGTCGCGTTTGGATCCGGAATTTCCACGACCCCCGACACTCACCGGGGATTCGGTGACCACCGGACGATGCTTGTTCTTAGCTCCCTCCGGCGCCGCATGACCATTGGCCACCACATGCTCGTCATTGCGATCCATATAGTGAATTTCCTTGCGTCCCCCCAGACCCGGTTGCAGCAGATCCACATCATCGTCGTCGTACTCCTCGTGCGCACTATCCTGCTCTTCCCTCAAACAGATCTTCTTACGCTTGAAGATCAGGTTCGTGTTATTGTTGGTCGCCCTATCCAGGATCACCTCCACGTGTATGGTAACCGTGACCTCGGCATTCCTCGTACCGGAACACTTAAGGGCAATGCCCCAGGTTTGCGGCTCCATGGGAACATCCCCGATCCTGGAGATGTTCAGCTGGGGTCGGGGCAGCACCTCCGTGTCCGAGGTGGCGATGCTGATGCTGTAGGGCAGAGGGTGCTCCACCAGCGACTGCCACGTGAAGGTCACGTCGCTGATGTTCGCAGGAACAGGCACGGCAAAGTTCAAGGCATAGTCGTTGATGGCGCCCTCACGTACATAGTAGAGCTCCGCGGAGACTCCTGGAAAGGGATGGATAAAGGGATACACATTTAGTAAAATCTTTAAGATACAGTATTTAATTGGGAAATATGAAATGTATTTAAAAATGTTAAAACTCTTGAAATCTTAAAAATCGTACAAATATTCCAAAAGAAAGACAAATTATTACAAAAAACTAAAATAGTGATTAATAGATATTTAAATAGCCCTAAAAGATACTTTAAGAGCATCATATATAGCAGGCCTTATTTTTTCCGAGTGCCCGAAGATACATTGCTTGTTGCACATCACCTAAACCCAATCGGAGAACTAATCCCATCCCGTGCCAGACGAAATTAATGATATGTTTGTGGGCCAAGTGAATCGAAGGAAAACTTTTGCGCTCAGTCACTCAGCCCTGCTGCTGCATAATCAATCACCAGGGATAACAGTTTTCTTCGGGGAAATTGATTTTCCCCGAACTGAGTCGGGACTCCGGCAATATCTGTCGGATCGAGGCACTTTAGTGACATATTGAAGGAGTTAAATGGCATACTGCGCTCCGCGCTCCGAAAGTGATTGTCAATTTTCTATGCTGGGCGGGCGTCCTTCTTTTTTATTGCAGACAATCAACAAATAAGTTGGCTAACAACGGGGATGGATGATGGACGGACGTGGAGCGTTCAAAATGGTTCGGGTATATCATTTGTAAGGACCAAGGGGCACCTGTCTGCAAAACATTGCGGCCCATGTCACACCTTCTGGCACCTGTCCCCTTTCCTACTATAGTATATCCTCCCTTCATCTTTATCTTTATCTGTAAATTGATCTGATGGTTTTGACATGTTGAGTGTAACTTGTAACTGTTACCTGACCCACAATGAATTTTTTAATTAAATTAGCCAGCCAGCCGATTAGGGTAGCGAGGGGTTCCCCTTGCCTTCCTTCTCCGTTTTTCTTTATTTTACCCCTGCATCTGCGAGGCGCCTCCATGGGATACACAATAAATCAATCAAATTATAAAAAACAGAACGCAGAAAGCGGTCCGGTCGGTCCCCTTGGCCAAGACACGCGACTCCCGCCCTTTGCCCTTGCCTCTTTGTGGCATGGACAGGGGGGCGTGGCCGAGTGGGCAGGTTAAATGTTCATGCTTAATTAATGCTGATGTAGTTGCCACAGCCATAGTGCTGCTTGTGTGCGTTGCATGTTTCCGCGACTGCAGCGGCAATGTTTATTTAAGATTTTTATCGCATTCGTCTCCGGGTCGCAGTTACATTTCATACTTGTACATTTTATTTTAATTTATGCCACTTATTCCTGCTCGGTCTATTCATGCCACCGGCAGCCGGAGGAGCGCACATAAAGCGGTCCGCATTATAAACACATATATATCGTACTAATTAGTGGGGCAAACCCCCAGACTTTCCCCTCCCCTTGCCCCTTGCCCCTGCACCCGTGCACCCCTCCTCGCACGCTTCGTTTGCACTTTGAAAATGTAATTAGTAAGCCCTGGCGAGATGGCGGGAATTGGAGGTCTAAGGGTAGAGTAGAGATATGGAAAAACTGTCGCATAATGAACCGGTAAGCCAGATAGCGAACTTATGATAACTGCACCGCAGCGTTGCGGGGGTCAAAGGGTTAATGGGCCTCAGACATGTGAGTTGCAGCTCATTAAACAGAACAAAACATAAAAAAAATGGAGGGAAAGAATTTCTGAATTAAATTAATTCGCTTATTTCATATTTTTTTTCATTCTTCCCCCGGGGGTATGATAATTATACAAATTAAAAATCTCTTAAGAATAAAGCTTGGCCTTTAAAAATCTGTTAATCAAAGTGAGGGATTCGTAGCTTAAAGAATTAAGTTGAAAATTAAAGTAAACACCTTCGCTCTCTCCTTTCATTAAACTTTATCCAGCCACTCATTCTACGAAACAACTTTGAAAACAATTACAATTAAAATTCCGCAGATGTAGAACTTTCTGTGTCACTTCCCCAAACCCGTCCGCAACACAATTATAGACAAGTAATAGCAATTTACTTTGAGCAACCCCTCGACCTCCCCTCGCTGCGCTACGCGTTTTGCATTTCAACCCGAGTCTGGTGCTAATTAGAGCTGATTGCCCAACAAATGAAGTCGATTCCGGGGATGCTGAAGTGCTGGGTTACTGGGATACTGGAATGGCAGGTGCCTTGAAGGAAAATCGATTTAGCCAACATCAATCAATGGGAGGAGCAGGAGCAAAGGGAGACGGACGGGGGACAGCACCAAAAAACTTCCTGTTCAAGTGCCAGTGACACATAAATTCAATGCTCTGGAAAAAGTAAAAGTTTTCCAAGCTCTGCGAAAATAGTTCCTTGCCGAGAAAAGGGCAGGAAAAGCTATTTTCTTTTTTCCCACTGGGTGTTGATAAGAGAAGTGTAGCTGGGGGTGAAATTTTGTTGAACAGGAATTTGAGCTGTATGAATGCATTTCAGCCAACTACATTCTTTTGCCCTGCAACATTTTTCTTAAATTCAAGATACATTTTAGAATGTTTCCCACAGCTTTACATTCCTTGTTTAACTCTTAAAGTTATCCATTTACCCATTCAAAGCGATTTGAATTCATGGCACGACATCTATTTAATTTCAATTACAACCCTAAAAATACCATAGCAATCGCATCAGCCAAAAAGGGAAAACTCTTCCACACATTCTGAGCTTTGGCCAAAAAAAAAAAAAACACCAGAAGAGAAATGGCCATTTTTTGCGCCACCAACAGAATATTTTCCCTCATACCAATATTTCGTTTTCCTTTCGGCAACCCGTCCAGATCCTAATTTATGCAAACGCAGGGCAGACATGAGCGAGATTTCCAGACCCCGTCCCAGACCCCATCCCAGTCCCAGACCCAGACCAGATCATAGTGGGTAGTTTGGATATCATTTTATGCTTTCTTAACATATTTTTTCCCCTTGTTGGTTGGTTGGTTATTCGCCCACATTGCGTCATTTGCCGGGGCGAGGATTGGGTCCGGGGGATTTCGCAGGCCATAAATCCGAAATTGTCTTTTGACACATGAATATGTTGTGCATTAAAGCGGACCCACAAGCGGGAGAACCCCAGACAGAGATACCATATATACACACACACCCCCGTCGAAAGTCAGACGACATTTTTATTACGATCTGGGGAAGGAGCTGGGAGCAGGGAGCAGAGGAACTGGGAGCTGAGCTGGCCCGCGGCTGATGATGACATTCGGTTGGGCATTGGCCTAGAAGCTGATGCTGATTTAGGGTCATTACCGCGGGGTATCCAAGGGAAGGGCTTGTGTGTCGACATCTAATGGGTTCCCCCATTTTCCATTCCTCTATCTTCATCTGCATACGGAGACGGAGGGCCACGAATTCGTCCCAGCCCAGAGGCAAGCTCATCATAACCCAAGCGGATTCAATTTGCTGGCCTCCTTTCAAGCCCAAAATAAGCCTGAGACTGAGTTTGAGTCGGAGACGGACTCCTTGCCCATTGTCCCTAACATGCAGCCTGCAATTCTCGAAATTATATGTTAGTTGGTGAGGCTGATTAAATCGCTAGCAAGTCGAGTGCTGAGTAGGGAATCTGCGACTGGATCTGGCCATAAGAGGTCAGGAGTCTGGCCGAGAGTGCACAGAGAGAAAAAATGCAGTTTGAGTTGTAAATTTTAATTTAAGCTAAGAAAATTGCATTTAAAATAGAACTATAATTATAAAGAAAAGAATATTCATCTACATATTAGCTTCTTAAATTATTGGAATAATAAAGAATCATAAAGAAATATATATCCTTCAAATAAATTTAATAAAACCTTAAAAATCTAATTATGATTTCAAAGTATTTTAATTCCTTTTTTATAAGTTACATACATTAATTAATATTTTTTTTAGATTCCCATTAACTTCACTCACAATTGAAATAAACAAAAAAAACCCGCCTTCCCACATTCCTCGCAGTGTAAAAAAAACTCAAAGTAAAGGTAATTTTTATGCCCAAATGGTCATGATTCGTGCTTGGCTGCTGCGGCCAGACATTTGGCCATGTCTTGTCTGGCCAAACAACTTTACTTTGCTCCACACCGATCCGATCCGGTATGGTACTGTATAGTATGGTCTGGTCCGGTCCGGGCCACAGAGCGTCAGAGTGTAAGACAAACAAGCCAAAGGACATGTGAAGTGACTACATCTGACAGCCAGCCCCTCCGTCGACTTTGTGGCAACTTCATCCAGTAGCTGCCAAGTATTTCTATTTGTATTTCATCGCCCCGGTCGAGCAGCTGCAATTTATTTGCCTTGGTCTCTCGGTCTCTGGGCCGGGCCTTCTCTGGAGTCCCGGACTTGGGAGCTTGGAGATGGGAGCTGGGAGCTGCTCCCTCCACCAAAGCCATAGCTCTTCTTTTAGTTATGGCCTGCCTGCAGCGCAGACGCAATCATCAAGCCCCATCCCCGTCCCCATTCCCATCCCCGTCCCCACCAGGGCCTTGTGTTTTCTTTTACATTATCACCTTCACGCGGCCTCGTCATCGATGCCAAGGAATGGATGCTCTCTTCTGGTCAAGACCATAAATTCTGCGAGCTGCATAAATTATGTTGCCAACAGTTGGCAGAATTCTATGACAAAGCCCATAAAAGAAACGCATTACATTTATGGCCTGTGGTCAGTGTGCTCCTAACTATAGTCAGTTAGCTGTGTGTCTTTAATTAAAAATGTAAATTCCATTTGGCAGCAAACCCTCTGGACTAACTATATAGTTAAAGGTTAAGGTACTTAAACTGTCGGGAATGATTTGAGGTCTTCGCGTCATAAAAAAAGGTTTAGCTGATTGTCTGGAGGATGAAGGATGGGTTGGGTGTGGAGTGCATAAACAGCTATTAATTTTTAACTAGTAAGCTAATGAACATAATTACCTCTTTTATTCCTTGAAAAACTTAACTTTCTTTTAGGGAGTTCTTCATTCCAGGAGAGTCTTCAAGGTTACTCAAAAGCTATCCTGACTAAAACCAATTTGGGTCAAAGCATTTAAATGTCTTAATTATTCCACCACTAATCTGCAATTAATCTAATGGCTGAGCTACTTACTTCATACCCAGTTAAGTCAACTGGTGTACACCTGCAGTTGAGTCCCCACATGGCTGAAAATCGTAATCCACTCCACTCCCATTTAGCTGGGAAGGCGTGACCATGAGTGAAGTGAACTGAAGTGAACTGGATTCCCTTATTGGCTCATAAAAAATCAAAGGCAGCATTATCGGGCGAGCTCTTAAATTTAATGTGATTATCTGAAGAAGTTAATGTGATTATTATCCAAGCGATAGCAACCGACACCTGGCCAAGGCAAGACGGGTGGATCCAAGTTGGATCCAGGTAACACCCAGCCACATCCATCAGCTCCGCCTCCGGGTGGGCTGGGTTAGCTCCCCTGACAGTGATTTCTGCCACAGGGTTGGCCATTAACTTGCCACTGGTGCCGAGTTTTCTTTCAATTTTGTCGGGACATGCACAGGACGAAGGATTCGTGTTGAAACTTTGGAATACAATTTGGGATAATGAGATTTTCTTAATATGGGATGTTCTACCTTGAGTTTAACACTCTTTCTTAAGCTACTTTTTTAAACTTTTAAGTTGGTACAAACAGGGGTTTATAATTATTTGTATAATTAACTTCTAGAGATTGGAAATTGGATCATTATAAAAATCTAAACAAAAGAATATATTTTCTTTATCCTAAAAATAATGAAGTCTTGAGTGATAAATAATAAATCTCAAAGAACCCTAAATTTGTTAATTTACTACCTTTACTTTTAACCATGCAAATGTACGAAGAATAAAATTATTAAAATTATAAAAAATACCGAAGTTTTTAGTGATAAATAATAAATCCGTAAAACCCTAAAATTGCCATCTTACATCTTTAATTATTAAAAAAAATAAGATGATCCATAGTTATTAAATAAAATCCAACAAAAATCTCGAATCCATAAATTATATAATTTTTCAACTAACAAAATCTATCTTTATGCCAATTTTTTCCCATTCTATTACCCATTTTCTCCCAGTGTTATTGGCAGCTCTTTGCCAAGCTGCATTGCGTGACGTAATGAAATTTTTATCACCTCTAGCTGAGGGATCTGTGCCTCGTTCTGTATCTGTATCTCGGTGTATATCGGTGTCTAGGCGCTGTCATAAAATTTATGGTAAGTCATAAAGCGAGGGCGGTCCACAACCCACAAGAAAATGGGATGGTTGGGTTAGTGCTGCTGTCCCTGGGTTTGGTTTTCCGAGGCCTGAGGTTTTTGAGGTTTTGGGGCCAGGTGCCACCACCTGGACGTGGACGAGGAGATGGGCCCGAAAGTTTCGCCCTGCGGCTAACGGAATGGCCTGCTCGGGTCAGCCTGCAATGTGCGTTGTGGATTTGTCTTGGAGCAGGAGCTGGAGCTGGAGCTGGAGCTGGAGGTGGAGGTGGAGCTGGATCTGCATGCAGCCTCCGCTCCTTCGTTGGTGGTCCCGACCGGGGCCAAAAGACATTCTACGGCAATCCCGCAAAGTCGCATGTGTGTTTGTGTTAAGTAAACAGCAACTTCCTGTGCTGAAATTTATGTCGGGGGAGGAGCGGAGGAGCTTGGGGTAAAATTTATGAACAATTTTTGACAGGGCAGTCGAGGAGCGGTTTTGGCCAACAGAGGAGCCTCCTCGGGGCATCGTTTGCCCAAACAAACAAAGCAGGCAGAGGCAGAGGGTGAGGCCAAGGGAAACGCACATACTTTTCAATAGCACCCCGGGGATGCGGTAATTTATGACTCTGACCGACTGAGCAGACGTAGTATTGACTTTTTTCCGTCGCAAAACAGCTGCTGGTGGGAAACAAAGAGCAGAAGGCACCAGGAACCAGTCACCAGTCACCAAGCAGAAGGCACCAGGCACCAGTCACCAGGCACCAGCAGCAGGAAGAACAGATTAGCATTGTTGCAGTGGCGTAGGCGTCGCCTCCACTGGAGTGGACATTGTCACCCAAAACCCCACCCAAAAAATGGAATCCCAAAAGTTTTCAGCTTTTGTTTGTTTCGAGTGCGGGATGTGCGGGTGTTTTTTTGTTTTCTCTACTTCGTTTTTTGGGTCAAGCAAATACATATATATATATATATTTGGGTCTTGTTTTCACTCGCTGTTGAAAAGTGGTTAAGGCTTTATCATCTTGTAAACGTGACGATGCGGAAGCGAGAAAAATGAAAAACAGAAGTCCACCCAAAAAAAAAAAAAGTAAAGGGTTCCCTCTACTTTCCTGCCACACACGAAGCTGGAGCTGAAGCTGATGCTGAAAATGAATCTGAATCCGAACCTGAAACTCACAAAAGAGCCAAAAGCTTACATTCGCTTTTTTTCAATCTTTCCTCGGTTTGTTTTACTCATCAAGCCCGTTGGATATGTGAGATATGGGGTAAAAAATCTGTTAAGATGTGTATAATTAACACAGCTTAGCGGTGAGATAATTGCCTGTGAGGGTGTTCAAGAAATTTACACAACGTTAAATAAATATCCATTTAAATGGTTAAAAGGCCTGGAATTATAACTGCGCAAAAGGAGAACAAAGGAAAGGTATAATCATATAGAAACAGCTTAATTACTTAATTTGGCTTTAAAATGGTTGGAATATAGACAAGTGTATGCTGCGCTTTAAATTAATTTAAGAACGTAAATATATATATATATAATAGCTATTTGAGTACTAATTATTGTGTATGTGCTGTTAATAGCTGGAAATTACAATAATCCAAGGAATGAGCGTGTCAAATTCATTCATAACAATGCTGATTTTCCGCTCCCTTAATAGATTTTCATTTGAATAAACTCATTCACTTATTTATTCATTGGCCGTCGCCAATCCCCATCCCATCCCCACCCCGGCTTATCCCACATTATAATATGTTAATGACAATGTTGCCACCGCACACTTACCACCTCCACGTCTCCATCTGCTCAAAGAGATCCCCACAAATAACCAAGTCGAGAAGAGGGCAACAGACACGATAATAACCGCGACTAATTCACGGAAGAACGCAGAGCGAATTGCATTCGACGTGGAACGAATCGGAGGAATACCCCTCATATTTGCCCTGCTTGCGCACTCTTCGCCCCCCTAAGTACTAAGTAAATGAAATTTATAAATATTCTGTATCATCGCTTAATTAAACTTAAAATAAACCGCAAAATAATCAGCATTCCCCGGACCATGCCATGTGGAGTTCCCATCATCCGTGACAGTGAAATTACCAAGGCAGATGAAAAAATAAGTCTCCGGCAAACATAAATTATATAGGGGGGAGATTCTGTAGCCGATGATGGTCAAGTGGGTGGGGATTATCGTTGGATTGCTGGAAAACATTTGGCACATTTGGCCCGAGAGTGTGAGATACATCACTGGCCGACAAGGCGGATCCAACGAAATCAATGAAAATTGGGTCAATCGGATGGATGGTATTTTTAAATCCTCCTCTCTCTCTCCTCCCGGATTGGTGATTTCAAGAGTTATGGGATTTGGATTTCTGTGCATGCTGAACATTTTTCTGATTATTTACGGAAATAGTTTCAATAGTTCCGGGGGCTGCGTTTGGAAACTTTGAAGCATTGGCAAATAAATATAATTTTTTTTTGTTCAATCTGAAACTTTTGCTTTATTCAGATAAACCTTGCTGGAGTTATTTGCATGAATTATTTTTCAAATAAATCTGTAGTTTTGTTGAACATTCAACAGAAGTACTTTGGCTTTATCTGGAAATTAAAGTGTGCTAAAGAGTTCTACATCCATTAAATATCTATAATCGCTTTCTTTCAGAGGGGGAACATGGAATGGAGACCCCCTTCTCAGACATCGCTCCATTGAAAGTCATTATGGGGGACCCCACATGCTCACTTGGGAGCTACCGAAAAATTGTTAATTGCCAGGCGAAGTTATCAGGACGCCGCACAGATACTCGTACACGCAGATACATTTTTGTTTTTTTTTTGTTTCATACCGAAAGATGGTCCCCCAGTTAGGTATAGTTTCCCTCTGCGTGGGAAGCTGCTGCTAGTGCTGCATCTGGAGGGAATAATGTGCGGTGTGTGAAATTTTCCAATAAGCTGCACTCGTTAAATATGTGCTTATGGATTTTCTTGCTACGGAGCAGATAATTGTGCGGAACGAAATTAGCATCTTGCTAATAGATGTATTGACAGCATAAGCCACATTTGGGATATCTTTAAGTGTGCTCAAGGACTCTCTTCTTAAGTTCGTTTTATCTGGAGCAGGAATATCGATTGGATTGTGATTCCCACAATCATGTTCAATATCGAATGGATGCCACACACGCGCCGACGATTTCTTCCCCTCTTCCTGTCGTCGTCCTGAATGTGAAAGGAGTTGCGCAAAACCAACAATAACAGCCAATGAAAAAATTAAATACAAAATAATAAAAAATAATTTACGGGCTCATTACAGGAGTCATGACCAAGTGGGGTGGGTAATGAAGGGACGAGGCGGGCAGGAAGGGACGAGGCAGGAAGGCAACCGCCAGGAATGTGCCATCAATTTCAAAATATGAAAAGCTGACGGTACTTGGAATGCACAGTGGTACCGGATCTCTGGAGAAATTAGTGTCTTAATTTGTAAACAATTAAATAATAATTAAATTTTTTTAAATAAATTTTAACTAACCTTGGGAATTATTATTTTTTTAAGGGTACAAAATCAAACTTTTAATATTATATTCCGGAATTTTTCTTATTCTTTTATGTTCAATATATTAGTATATTCCTTTTGTAATTATAATAATTCACCAAACCCTAACCACTGTGCCCTCCGTCATGATTGAAAATGCCAGCCTGCAGTTAGCCTGCAGGCACAGGCTTCGGGTCCTGCCCTCCACGCCACCCCTCATCCCGACGAGCGGCTGCGAATAAAGCACTCAAAACGGGTAGCAGGCAGGGATGAAAGGACACTCCTGCTGCACCAGGGGTGGCAGCCGGCTCGCGGTTACCGGGAAGGGAGTGGAATCCACAACGTGCTCAAGTGCCGGGCCCGCCTTGCTTTCATTCAATGGCTCGGCTGGTACTCCTGCTTTTTCCTGCGATCCAACCTCGCATTTCGCTTCCGGAGGTTTGTTTGCATACGCAGGACGAGGACGAGGGTCAGGGATATGGGGCAAGGGAGTGGGGAGGGGAAGGGGAGGGGGAGGAGTGTTTGCAGGACGCATTTCTGGTCCATTAAGTAGCGATGTGGTTGTTGTTGTTGCTGTTTTCGGTGCAAAGGTAGAAGGCACTCACCCCAAACCACCATCCTCCGTTCTCCGTTCTTCGTCCTGCGTCCTCCAACCGCCGCCGGGAACGTTTGTCATTGTTGTGTGAGACTTTTCTCACTTCGGACAATGCAGGAGGGAGAGTGAAATACTCGCGCCGAGGTATCCACAAGATACAATTGCTTTTGGCGAACACGCGTCAATTGTTTATTTAGACATTTTATTTGCAGCTTAGTAGATGATGCATCTACAGGGCCAACCCTCCACTAATCACCCATCATGATTGTGGGAAAATGATTTTTTCCTGCGGAGTTGGGTTAATTACGTTGCCTGGCATTGCGTTTATTTCTTTTTTTTTTAGATATCCTAAAGATTATTTGATTAGCTCTTCGTGCGCACGGGTAAGATGATTTCGGCATTTTCCCAAGGATTACCATAAGTACAAACAAAAAAAGAGAGAAAAAGAGAGCCTTTCCTTTTGATTTAATCCCCGCACGCAATCGGAGTTATTTTTGGACTGGCGGAATTGGGGAAACTCATGAATTATTTCCACTGCCCACATGTGTTTGCCATCAATCGGAGGCGCAACGAAGCGAGCCATTAAATCCGCCGCATAATGGACGCAACAATTTGTCTAGGCAGATAATTTACCAACAAAAAAAAGAACGATAAACTGAAACCAGAAATGGGGAAAAGCTCAAGTCAATTGGGAGTTGTGCAACTCATGCCAGAAGTAAGTAAGGGCGTGGAAAAACTCTTCGTGTCTGGCCGCCACCAATCATGCAAAAATCCCAACAACAAAAAAAAGAACACCAAAGAACCTAGCCACAGAGCTCCGAAAAACATAAACAATTGAAACTGATTAAATTAATTTGATAACAAGTCTGACAGCACTTAAGATATGACTGAAAGTCAGCTCGACCTCCCTCGGCGGGGGTGGATAAAGGTCCCACATGTGAGATATATATGTATAATTGGAATGTGAAATATGATTTTAATTTAAATAAATTTGGTTTAATTGAAAGCCGGCCAAATGGGGCTGCTCCCAAGCAATTACAGATAGTTTAAGTCCTCTTCGTTTTTTTGTTGTTGTTGTTGTTCATTTCGACAGCATTTAAGGGCCCTAAATTGAAGTGGGCAGTTAGATAAAACTAAATCGATTTAATGCCTTGAATAGTATATAAATTCCCAAAAAAAATTCAAATAAAAAATGCTTTCATATAGGGATATCGATTTCGCGACTCTAATAATAAAAGAACTTTAAAAACTTGTCGCATCGGGAAATAAATCAATTCAAATAAATAAATCCAGTAAAAGTACTGACGATGATATTTTGTATAAATGTAAATATAAATATTTTGTCAATTTTGCAGCCGACTAAACTGCAGCAAAATAATGTAAAAGCACAAAAATGCAATGTTGTTATTTGTGCGAGTTTAAGCCAACAATCAACTTCAACTCTTACTAAATGTAAAAAAGGTTTTTCGGCTCTAAAAGCTGAAAAATAATATTTAGGGATTTCCACACTTTTTTCATACTTAATCATTTTGATTTTAAATTTCGTAATTCTATTGGTTTATCAAGAGCTTATAAACTATGGCAAAAACTTTCACCCATCGGGTTTCCTTACGTGTGGAAAGTGTCGTGAGTGGCAAGTTGTTCAAGTTTACTTTTATGATCATGTGCGGTTGTTTTTGTCACACACCATGGTGCTGGATGCACAAACAACAACATCCGCATCCGCATCCGCAAATCATTTAGTGATTTAATTAAGCCCAAGTGAGGGCGTCAATTGCGGGGCGGGGTCACCTAACCATAACCGATTCTTTGCCGTTGTTGTTGCGTAATGTTTATCCAATTAAAAAGGGGGAGGGGAGGGTTAGTGAAAGCCAACGTTGGGCCAATGACTTGCAGTTGCAGTTGCAAAGGGGGCAGGGACAGTGCCAGGGCCAGGGTCGGGTGGTTTTTCCCAAACGCCCGATTTAAGCCGCGGGTTCGCATCGCAATGCGAGTGTCACGTGCGTTGCATCCTCAGCTGGATTTTGAGTGGCAACTGAGATTTTCGAATTGTTGCCACCGATGTTGCTACATCATCGTTGGCTGTCAGTGCAACACCAAAAACAACAGCACCAACATGGCCGCGTATGTTGTTCATTTGCCAATTATGCGCAAACCTCTGCAGGCTGCCAAAAATGGCCTGGCAACGAGATGAATCTGTACACGGCGGAAAATTCATTCAAAATTGGTAAATATTCCTAAATATTTTTCGAGGCAAGGTTGCCAAGATATTTTTGTGATCTTTTAGATTTTAAATATGTTGCACAAATCATTTTGACTAATTTTGTTGTCAGTAAAAATGTTGTACTTTAAATAAAATAATTTTTACAAATTTTCAATGTAATTAGTTTCACAAAACTTAAAAGAATCTTATGAAAATACTTATTTAAGTAAATATCTATTGCAACTGAATAAATTAACCATTTTTCCTATGAACTTAAAATCCAACTTATATAATTAACATACATTTGATTTTTATGTGTACAACTATTTTAGTTGTGTAGACAGGTGGCCACCCCCCCGGCAGAGAGGTGAATATTTTTCGGGGTTGTCGTGGAAAGTTGGCAACACATGCCGCACGCTCGAGCACATCTAATGCCTTCGATTCCGACTGCAACATTAATTATACCGAGGGTGAAGCAGTTTTAGCCACGCACAGGAGAGATTTGGCCCGGGATGTGAGCCCCGGGATGCTACTGCTGATGCTGCTGCTGCTGGGCCCTAATTGAGTTCACATTACTTGCCGAAAATATGCTTTGTATTTTCGGCCAAATGCTCTTGCTTTTATTAGCCAAACGTGAGTTGGCAACAACTTCCATTGTGCGCCGGGAAAATCATGCTCAGTTCGGCTGGAGATGATGAATCCTCTCGCCAACGCCATTTGAAAGTGTCAAACCATTTAGAGAGATGGGGTTGAGATTAGCAAGTGTTGATAGACAGTCCCGGAACGTGACTGGCAATTGTCGAAGCTGCCAGGATACCGAACATACGTGGATCTGTTCAGGGATCTGTTCCTTTAGCAGACAGCTGGCAGGGCAGGGATACAAAGTTAAACAAAGTTGCGCCAGGATTATTGAGTGGCGGTGCGAATGAAACTTTTGTGGGTTGCAAAAATGGTTGGCATAACGCCCACCATTTTATGGGGGCTTATGTTGAATTGGCTTTATATAGCATATATGTGTGTGTATATATTAATATATAAAAGTTAGCAAGCAAGTATGTATAACTCATAATTTATTTGATTAGAATAATGTATTTTTAGATGTGGCTCCTTTGAATAAGTAACTTGTAATTACAACTCTATGTATTTTGTATTCCTTTCCAAATGAATATTTCCTTAATAAACATGTTTTTTTTTTTTTATAAAATATAGCTGTGGACCTCCTTTTTGCTCTGACATGCTCCTCACCCCTGACAAACTGTCATTGCTCAAATTAATCTAATTGTGTCACCGACTTCTCCTCTTGAAAAGGGGGAAATAAAAATAATTCCAGCCCACACCCGACACAACTTTTGACCCGTCTTTCAACCGGGCTCTTTTGGTCACTCATTGCAACCGCAAAATCCATCAACTGCACCGACTTCACATATCCGCTCATTTCGCTAACGAGCTGGGCCACAGAGCCACCGAACCAAGCAGACCAACCCCACCCACCCCCAACTACCGCCACCCACCCCACCTGACATGGTTTACATAGAGCATAGCAATTTGGGGCGCACTTTCTGCGATGTGATGGAAAAAGATATCGGGGGGAGGGGAGCGGGTTGTGGAATGGCGGTGAAATGGGTTTGGAATGGATGTTAACCTAACGAACAGGAGAACGGTGAACGGTGAATGCCATCCGCAGCTGCAAGTGCATAAAAACGGATAAAAACAACTCCTCCTCGGGGCCGCCTCGCTGCCATCTTCTTCTCCGTTGACAATTTAATTGATGTGCCCTCACACAAAGCCTTTTGAAGCGACCGCTAAAAAAATACAAAAAGTGTACATATATAAAAAATAAAAGTGACACCTACCAACCCGATGTTGCAAACACACAGACATTATAGTGCAGTGCGGAAAGTAGGTCAGGCATGCAACCCGCTGTCAGCGCTGAATAATTGGAGAGGGTTTTCTGCCTGGATCCCTGGGATGCCCCCCCAAAAAAACCCACCCGATCCGCAGGCCGACCAACCCTCCCTCCGGGAACTGCAATCGGAGGAGCAGGGAAAATAAATAGCGGCAACCGCTTAATGGGCTTCATTTCTGATTTCGTTTGACACACGACTGACACAACTAATAAATTGCCAAGCAGGCCACGTCAAGTGGAAAGCCTCAACTGGCCATCACCCAACTCCGACTACGACTCCGACTCCCCAGTCCAGCTTTGATTGATTGTCCGCTGGCGCTCGGCGGATGATAACTTGGAAACCCGGCAAACCGGGCAAACCAATCCCCCAGGTGCCAGGTTCCCGGTGCCCGGTTCCAGGTGCCAGGTGCCGCAGAGGACTCAGAACTCAAGTCAAACATGAATTACGACGAGTGGCGAGAGGTGATAACCGGGCAGATAAGCGCCTGATTAGCCCGATGCAGTTAGTGCACCAGTCCAGTCCAAATATTTACCCAGTTATTCACAAGTGACGCGATGCAATCTGCGGACTCCAACTCCGGCCAACTACAGACCATCCACACCATCAATCACGCACACGCACACTGCCGAGAGACTGTTGTAAATTTTACAACATAATTTCTGATAATTTTTACCATATCTCCACATACACTATATAAACATAGCCACCCAGGGCAAACAAACACTTTGCATGTGTTTTATGATTCCTCGTGGATTTGTCCCCTCCACCTCCTCCTCTTGGCACCCGTCAACCCTTCGATCCCTTTTCCTCCGGCTACTGATTTATTTTTTATATGCAGTGGGTTGTAAATTCTTTGTCTGCGGGCCTGTGACACATTGTAAAACAATTTTCCCCACTTTTATTAGACTGCCAGGATTTTGTGTGTGTTTTTTTCGGTTGAAAATATCTTGACTTGAAAGACGATAAGGTAGGAGAAGAGGCATATAAATTGGGGAGCCGATTAAAGGTTTATGGGTTTTCATGGCTTGTGTTAAAGCCGATTTGCTTATGGCTGGGAATCTTTGTTAAGGAGATCGTAAAGCAATCAGATATGTCTCAATCGGAATTTAGACCTTTTTTTTTTTTGAATGGAGAATATCACATTTGTGGGAACATTTGAATTTTCGTTTAATAAATTAGATTTTTGTTCTTATTTTTGTCATCAGGAGTGTTGATTTTTCTTAATCTTGTTTTAAATATAACATTAAACAATCACATTTAAATTTGTGAGTCATGGAAAATAAATCATTTTATTTTATAAACTAAAATAATAAAACCTCATATATGTTATTAAAGCAATATTAAATTTAGCTTGAAACTAATGTTAAGATTGTTCATTTAACATTAAACAATTTAAAATCATCATAAAGAATGAAATTTAAATTTGTGGAAGTACAATAGAAACATTATATTTTCCTAGCTAAAATAATAAAACATCATATAATCATCATTATGGAAATACTATAGAAACATTTTATTTTCCTAGCTAAAATAATATAACATCATATAATACATATAATACAACAACATAACATTTTTCTTCAAACTAATTTTAAGATACACAATTGTACATTCAAAATTAAACCATTGAAAATCATCATCAGAATCAGATTAAAATTTGACGAATAGAAAATGTATTTTCTTAGCTAATAATAAAACATCACATATTAAACAATATTAAATCTTACTTTAAAATAATAATAATAAAGATACTCAATTGTAAATTCAAAATAAAACCAATAACGACCGACATGACAGATTTTCTAATATTCTCCTTGGACATAAAAGTAAATACTCAATAAATTAATTAGAAATAAATTGTAAATCTCTCAATTTTTAAAAAACAATATAAGCAAGATAGTTGACTTTGTTAAGGCATCACACAAAATTGCAATTTAATAAAACCTTCCAATAAGAAACACAAGCAATTTGCAAATAAATAAAAGTGCCACAAATCCAACAAATCCAACTAATCCGACTAGCTAGGATATAGGAGAAATATCAACTTCTTCAGTTTTTCTTTCTAGCTGCAGGCCAGCAAACAATTATAACCACAAATGATTTGGAACAGAGTAAATAAACCCGGCAAAGAACTCTTAACTCTTCACTCTGCATTCCCCCCAAAGCTACATTGGCGAAAAATCCACAAACTTGGCTTTTGCATAAATCAAATTTGCCATGAACGCAGTCACGCACAAACTTAATTGATATACAATTTAAAAGCGAAAAGAGAACAAAGCACCCACCGACAGGCGGAGGCAGATGCAGGATACAACCGAAACTATTTAAATATGCAATTTTCACAGATAATATAAAACAAAAATAATAATAATAATGATTTTGAGGTGTGATAACTCACCGATTAGCCGCAACACCTCGTGCAGGTTGAGGAAGATATTGAGGTGGGCCTGACCGCCGGCCACGAGGGTCAGGAGTAATCCAATTGTCAGGAAATTGCTCTGGCTGTGGGCCATCTTGAGATCGAGATATATATTTTTCGTTGCGGTCGGGCTTTAATCACTTGAAAAGTTCTTTTTATTCTTTTTCTTTTTTGCAATTTGCCTTTATGGAGTTTTTCCGGCTCTTGTGTGTGTTTTTTTTTTTTTTGCTTTACTTCTTTTTTATGTTGGCACTGGGAAAAACTTTTAATTTCCGTTGCACTCGATGCTCGCTTTTTGTGGCATTCAAATTTTTTGCGTGGCGCGCATTTTAATCCGGCAGATTATTACTGGAATTATTATTTGTCAGAGAGCATTTGGCACTTTGCCTTCTGGCCGAGGAACTCAGGCGCACATAACTCCCAACTCGCAGCCCAAATCACAAGCACAAGCTTCGCTTTCCTCGGGACTTTTCCGCGACGAATTTCCGATGATGCGCGCACCGTGACGATTTTCCACAGAGTGTCAACTGGATAAACAAACATTTTGCCACGAACCGCATGGCTTCCACAAGGCGGCAGCAGCGCAGCCGAGCGGTGGAAGGTGGATAGTGGATCGTGGATGGTGGACGATGGATGTTGGATGGTGGATGTTGGAGGGTAGTTGGTGGATGGTGTCTTTTGATTCGGCTCTTGCCATGTGTTGCAGAGTTCCAACACACATTTTACTCTATGGTTCCAACGAGCAGCTGATGTTGGGACCTCAGGATGGGTATAACAGTTCGAGGTTCCTTGGGAGGGGGAATTCTACATCCGACTGGGGGTTGGAACTCGGTTTGATTGCGTCTGTAAAGGGGAAATGGTTCGGTTGCAACCGCATCGAACTTCAAATAATTGATAACAAAAAAATAAATACATTTATTTATTTAATTTATTTGTATTCATATTTATATTACTCATAATTAAACTTATTTATATAATTTATTAATATTAGTATTATTTACCAAATGAAATGATTTATATATTTAAAACTTTAAATGTTAATATTAATAATAACTACATTATATAAACGAATGTTTTTAATAACAATCTGTTGCTTCTCCCAAAAAAACGTAAAATTATTCAAAGACCACTTCCTGATACAAAATTAATTAATAATAAATCAGATTTGTACAAGATTTATTGTAATATACATACATATATTAATAAAATACATTAATTTAACACCATTAATACCCTATCAATGCTTTATTAAAACATACAAATATTCAAATGGTTTATTTTTTAAATATTTTTTTTAATTTTTAAACAAATATTTCATATTTCCTCTTATAAAATAAAAATGGTCCAATTTACATTTGAAGCACTTACTTTAAATCGGATTGCCATGTCATCGCATCATTAAATTTAAGTTTGTAAGTTTTTATTTGGAGCATTATCAGATAAATTAGATTAATAAATAACAATTTAAAAAATTCGTTTTAACTGAAAAAATGTATTAAATTGAAAACATTTTTTTTACTTTGATGTATCGCTGGCAGCAAATGAACTCCTGAAAGTATGCATTGAAATCTACGTTGAGAGTGATAAATGAGTGTCGAACTATTTTGTAGCCAATAATTTATTGTTTTTATACCCTTGCAGAGGGTATTATAATATTGTAATGCAGTGAAGGAGACAACTCTAGCCCTATATAGTTTATATTTTATTCATCCATTATTTTCAGACTGGAACTTTGCACATATTAAGTTTATTATAAATTTAAACTTTAAATATGTAGCTGAACGGAAATATACAAAATGTGTTTTTAAATTGTATTTCAATAAAACGACAGATATTAAAGATCTTTTATTTTATTTTATTAATTAAATTTGCAAGCTGCCAACAATGATTAAACATAAATAAATAAATACATATACATATACGTAAACATTTTCACATACATAAATTTTCTACTTAAATTAGAATTCGTAAACTTGGAATGTAAATAATACGAATAACATAATACACCGAACGATATAAGTTGCACATTGATATATATCTGGATTAAACACGATTTAAATCTTTGGAATATCTGCGTACTGACACATTAATGGGTCTAACCCGGATGGTTGATATTTTGACACTACACTTTGGCCTTTAAGTAATACGGATACTCTTAATAATAATATATGTTTTAAGCACAGGCATTGTCCACCTTCAGCAGCTCGATGGAGCTCAGAGTGGCTTCGATCAGCAAATTGTAATCCAATTCGTTGAGACTGGCCTTGGCTGTCAGCAGATCCAGGAAGGAATCCAGCGGTGGTATGGCCTCAGCAGTGGAATCTGAAATCGAAACGAAGTAATATATATTTTAGTTTTGGTAAATCTTTAACTTTTGGCAAACAGAAAGCAAATGGAACAAAGACTGGCGAACACTAAACAGCGTTGCTTACCAATCCGCGATGAGGGATCTGCAAGCTACCAAATGAGCGGAGGCTGCCTGTGCAAATACTCCGATATGCTCAAGACGACCATGGTTAAAATGAGTATAACAAAAACCAAAACCAAAACTGAATGACAACACACAGTGTTGGGCTTGCCCAAAGCTGAATGGGATGAATGGAATGGAATGGAGTTCGTGATAAGTGTGCAAATTAAAAGTGTTAAGTTAATAAGAGACTCCTCCTCACCGCTCCGCGCATTGTTCCGCGATTGATTCGTACATGTCGTGGGCCTTTGCTGGTGGGTGGCCTCCTGCTGCTGGCCGGACAGGATATTTGCAGCGTGCTCTCGTCCTCGAATCATCAGGCTATCCGGATGCGTCCAGCACTTCAGAAGACGCTGCGCCCGCTGCTTTGGAAGGGCCGACAAAAGCGACAATTTCCGCTCAATGCCATCCGGGGAGTCGTCGATGTCTAAAGGGAAGATTAAATATATTAATTAAAAACTCAAAACTGATTTTGAATCTTTATGTTCTTAAAACTTTTCCACATTTGGTTGACCAATTCTAAGGACTCCAACACTTTAACCCACCATAAACAATGGCCTTCATTACGTCCACCTGCAGCTCGAAGACGTGATTCTCCACATACTGCATGAACATATTGTAGCCCAACGAGCGATAGCCCAAGTAGGTGAAGAACGAGGAGAAGCCCTCGGGCAGGGGAAAGGCCATCAACTCCACTGCCAGACAGTAACGCTCCAGGATGAGAAAGAGCGTGTGCTGTTGATTGGCGGCCATTTTATCACTGCACAGGGATTATAACAAGAATTAATTATATATTGACTCGATAAGCCACTCAAAATCGAACCCACATCAAGGGAAAGCCTCGCAGGGTCTCCATTTTCGCATCGAGACCAGCAGCGCGACAAACCAGAGAGCACAGGGCACGGGACAACTCCAGCTGTGCGGATACGAACTGCGAGGCCACAGCATGGACATGAGCCGGAGCCTGGGAGCGCTCGAAGAAGGTCTCCTTCAACCAGCGGAAGCCAGTGTGCGGCTTCGATGAGTGCTTCACCAAATGGACGCTCAGCTCCCGCAGATACTTAAAGGAAAAAAGGGAAAATAATTAATTAAGACATTAATAATTGCATCTCCCAACCTACCACAGAGATGACATGTTCCTGCTTGCTAGCTGTGCAGGCCTCCACCTCGATGAAGGGCAGCACCTCGTTGCCAAAGGGAAAGGCTGTTCCACTGCCATAGTCACCGAACCCACCGGAGGTGGCCGCGTCCGGGGAGAGCGGTGTAGTGCAGCGAGACAGAGCCTCCGGCTGGTAGCAGGCCAGGCTGAAGATCAGCTTCTCGGTGACCTGCTCTGCGCTGAACCGCGGCTGTTCCTGCTTGCCTGACTCGTTCAGAAGGTCCCACAATCGCGTCCAGATGTCCGTGCGATATGGCGACAAACGCTGTTGCGGTGAGAGAAGCATCATGCTGGTGTTGTGCAGCGTTTCGTGGGAGAGACCCACACTAATGTCGGCCAATCTAGCCTGAATGGGACGCGATGCTATGGCGGTGGTCAGGGGCAGGAGCCTAATCAAAGGCTTGGCCTCCTCCGGCAATCCACGCACTGCAGCCGAATAACTGCCCGCAACGAGGGCCTCCTTGAGGAGAGCCACCGTATCCAGTGAGAGCGGCCGCTCCAGTATACTGTTCAGCAGCTCGGCCAGCACTTCCATGTCGTTCGAGTGCAGCAGGAAGTAGTGGATGATGCTGATCCTATTATCCAGCGAACTGTCATTACGAAAAGCCTCAATCAGATGAGATTTGGGCACGGTCAAGGAGACTAGGTCCAAGGTGGACACATCGTAGGCCAGAGCTCCCCACTTCCGCAGGGGCACCAAGTGCGTGAGATCCGGACTCCGGTTGTGGGCGGCGCAAACAATGTGACAGACCGGCTCGTGCTGCAGTCCCACGTCGAGAAGGTGCACAAAGAACGCCGTGGACACCAGCAGATGGTGCTGGCCGTGCAGGGCGAAAGTGGGCCTCAGCAGACGGGCCTTTGTCCAGGGTACCCCAGGCATGACGCAGTGCACCACACAACCATGATGCAGGAGGGTCACCGAGTAGGCAAAATGGACGCCCTTCTTCACCGACTGCAGCGGCTGGTACAGGTAATAGTGGCATACGAAGAACATGCCCGAGCTATCCGCCAGGATGATGAGATTCAAGGAACTGTCATGCACGCGCATGGGCACTGCATCGTCGTCGTAGCTGGGTATCTCATCCTTCGAGCCCTTCGGTAGCTTGGGCAGGTTGAGGGGTATATTCAGCTGGGGGAAGGTAAAGAGAAGGATTAAATAAAGATAGCAACCCACGCACTCCCAACCCCTGGACACCTACCACCGTCTCCGTGGGCTGCTTGTCGTTGAACTGAAAGGCCGTGAGCGTGGGACTCAAAACTGGAGCTGCCTCCTCGCCCGCCTCCTCCCGCTCATCCAGCAGACTGAGACTCTTGGCCTTGGGCTTTAGGTGGATGTAGTAGAGCGCCTGCGCCTCGGCATCCCACTGGGCCCAGCTGAAGTTTCGGGCCAGGACCTCCTCGGTGAGGATGCTAGTGTCCAGGCGCCAGGCTGTGGCCTCTTCTCCCCCAGTTTGGACCGTCATCGAGCTCTGCTTCACCACGCAGCTGTACTGCTTGATGGCTGGGGAGGAATAGGAGCTTTAAATCATTGGTTATCAGATCTCCCCGAAGGAATACCCACACTCTTCGTGTGTAAGCACCAGTAGCTTGTCCTGCCAGCAGGTCCTGGTTGCCCCTTCTCCCCGCCACAGGAACTGCGTCATAGTCTGGCGTGTGGTGGGCTCCTTGTTGAGAGCCGTGGGCGTTCCTGCCTCCGTGGTGCGCACCTCTACCACAAATGCCTGATACAGCTTGCCCTCCGTCTTCTCCACATAGGACAGCAAGGTGACGCTGCTGTTGATGCTGGCCTGGACGATCTCGCAGCATTTGGGCATCGTCCAGAGCAGGCGCAGGTGCTTCTTGGTGGCATGGAAGTGGCCAATGCAGGTCTCCTTGCGAGGCTCCTCGCCGCTGCCGGGGTACTCGAACACCCACGATGTGAGGAGGGAGCCATCCTGCTCCTGGCCCAAGATTCTCCATTCATTTGCTTTTTCTATTAATTGGAAAAACAAAACATTATTTCTTTAGTTCTGGTGCAGTAATTGGTTTGACTCTTTGTTACCTTTGTAGCCCTGGGTGGCCAGCAGGCCGCAGAAATTAGCCGCCAAGTTCTCGTGGCGCAGCATTTCGGTTTTTATTTATAATTTCTAAAATAACATTTAGAATTCTAGTTTTTCAATCTCCCAATTGGGATTTTCAACGCCAGTGTGGGCGTTCCTCGTCAAAGCAAATATACCAAACAATGTTTGGAAGGCGCATGTGTTTAAGCGGATCTGGCAACGCTATAATGCATGAGCCACAGGGTGCATCGGGCATTGTAATTAAAAAAACTTTTTTAAAAGCTTTATTTTTTAAGGTGATATAAAATAGTTACATCTATAACAAAAAATAATTATTTTGTGTTTTATTTAAGATTTGCTGCATATTTAAACCCATTTTCATAATTCTAAAACCATTGAATTTTATTTTCAAATCGAGAATTGTAAAAATTCATTTAATATGTACATTAATATAATTTAAAAAATGTTGATGCTAACATTAACCATTTATTGTATTTGTTTAAATTAAGAGAAAAGTTTAAAAAAGCATGAATATAATTTTAAATTTAATGTTGCTTATATAAAACAAATTTGAAACTTTTTCCATTTAACTTAGAAAACAGATATAACTTTTGATTCTATTTCAAACATATTTAAAATCCTTAAATTAATATATCAAAAATCTATTGAATATCTTTTTAAATTTCTATGCAGTTTATAATAATTTATTGATTATTCTATTAATAAAACTTTCAAAAACGATATCCCATTCGTGTATATAATTTTCGTGTTCTACTTAAAGATCGAAAGTTAATGTCTGGAACTGAGCTTTATCGATTCTCATCTTTTAGACTTATCTTTTCCCACCTCTAGCTATCGTAACAAAAACCGTTAGATAAAAGAAATAGGTAAAGCAAAGAGATAAAGATCGCCAGAAATATCAACTTAGATCGGAAAAATGCCAAGTGAAATAATTACTCTGCAATTGGGACAATGCGGAAATCAAAGTAAGTTTATTTAAATGTGAAATATATATCGATGATCGAAGATCAAAGTTTGACCTCCCGCCAGTTGGTTTCGAGTTCTGGAAGAGATTGTGCCTGGAGCACGGCATCTCCCCAGACGGCGTCCTGGAGGACTTTGCCACCGATGGCCAGGATCGCAAGGATGTGTTCTTCTACCAGGCGGACGATAATCACTACATTCCAAGAGCCGTTCTCCTCGACTTGGAGCCCCGTGTCATCCAGAGCATCATGAGTTCCTCCTATGCAAAGGTAAGGCGCTGCACTGAAAAAAAAGTGAAACAAATTAGTAGTAAATGTAGTAAATATTCCGATAGATGAAGAAAAAGAACACAAATAGAATTATTAATTGAACATTTTCCAATTACTTATATTTTTTACAAAGGAAATAAAAGTGTGTTAAAGAATGTTATTATTAAATTGCAGACATATATTTGATCTTAAAAATATTAAAAATATTTTAAGAACCAGAATGACTAAAACATTATATTTAAAACAATTACATGGTATTCCAAATTAAATATTTATCATTAATAAAATTAGTATCTTAATGAAATTGATGTA
>JAJJHY010003831.1:4227105-4317459 GCA_021224005.1 Drosophila setifemur | reverse complement strand
TTGTAAAAAATTACGAAAATGTATAAAATCAAAATATAAATTCATTAACCAATATATTTGGATTATCTTAAACCTCATCGAGAAATACAAAATTAAAATTAAGATTTCATATATTTTTTTAACCTGGACAGCTCTACAACCACGAGAATGTGTTCTATGCGAGTCACGGCGGGGGAGCTGGCAACAACTGGGCCTCCGGCTACAGTCAGGGGGAGCAGTACCAGGAGGAGGTTTTCGACATCCTGGATCGAGAGGCGGATGGCAGTGACTCCCTGGAGGGCTTCGTGCTCTGTCACTCGATTGCCGGCGGGACTGGATCGGGAATGGGCTCTTATGTGCTGGAGCACCTGGCCGATCGCTTTCCCAAGAAACTCATCCAGACATACAGTGTGTTCCCCAACCAGGACGAGATCAGTGACGTGGTCGTCCAGCCTTATAACTCGGTCCTCACCCTGAAGCGCCTCACCAAGTGCGCCGACAGCGTTGTGGTGCTGGACAACACCGCCCTCAATCGCATTGCCACCGAGAGACTGCACATCCAGACGCCAACCTTCGGGCAGATCAACAACCTGGTGTCCACCATTATGAGTGTGAGCACCACCACCCTGCGGTATCCCTCGTACATGAACAACAATCTCATCGGACTGACGGCCCCTTTGATTCCAACACCGCAGCTCCACTTCCTGATGACCGGATATACCCCTCTGATCACCGATGTGGAGGTGAGTTTAAGGATATAAGAACTCTTTAATAATCGAGGGATATTCGAGGAGTTTGTTATCATTTCTAATTATTATCCACAATCTTATATAGCTAAGTATAATATTTCCATATTTTACAGACCAAAGCGGGCATCCGCAAGACGACAGTGTTGGACGTGATGCGTCGCCTGCTGCAGCCGAAGAACATGATGGTCTCCACGGCGGACAAGCACAATCGACACTGCTTCATCTCCATACTGAACATCATACAGGGTGAGGTGGATCCTTCGCAGGTGCACAAGTCGCTGCAGCGCATCCGGGAGCGCAAGTTGGCCAACTTTATACCCTGGGGACCGGCCAGCATTCAGGTGGCATTGTCGCGCAGCTCTCCCTACGTGCAATCCGCCCACAAGGTATCCGGCCTGATGATGGCCAACCACACGGGGATCAGTGCCCTGTTCAGTCGAGCTCTCAGCCAGTACGATAAGCTGAAGAAGCGCAATGCCTTCCTGGAGAACTTTCGGCGCGAGCCCATGTTCAAGGATGATCTGACGGAGCTGGACTTGGCCCGCGAAACGGTTGACTGTCTGGTGCAGGAGTACGACGCAGCCACCCAGGTGGACTATCGCCAATGGACTCCACGCATCGATCAGCCCAAAGGAGCTTAATGTTATTTGATCACTGATATATAGTCAATAAGGTCAGATTTCTCTTTTGGCCTGAAATGGAAATTCTCAACCCAAAATTGTATTTATCAGAAATTTAAACATATTTATTTTCATAGTTAATCAGTTGAACCTTTATAGTGAATAAAAAAGTCCTTAAAAAAGTTTATTTTCCAACATATTTTCATCAACTATTTATAAGAAAAACTCCTAAGGAAAGGTACAGCGGTGCACTGAGAAGAATGTGGATGAAATTAGTTGTTAATTTAGTAAATATATCAGAAGTGTTAAGTTTATTATTTTCTTTGATGTGTGCTGAGTTTAATAAAAAAAAAATATTATTATTAATTGCACATTTTCATATTACTATTATATTTTTTTATAAATGAAACAAAAGTGAGAAATGTTATTACTAAATAGCAGACATATGTATATTTTGCATCCTAAAAATATTTCAAGAACCATAATGACCTTAATTTAATATTGCAAACAATTACACGGTATTCCAAATAAAATCTAGATAATGAATTCAATTAGCATCTTATTTAAACAACATCTTTTCTGAAACAATTTATAAGAAAAACTCTTAAGTTATTTTGTATTATTTCAAAAACCCAAAATCAATACAATCCAAGAATGCCTTGATGAATCTTTGTCATTTGATTGTCGTTCAATACAAATCTATTCCTCACAACTATTCCAAATTTCCTTGTGTTAACACCTAGTAAAACATTTGTTGTATATAATTTAAATGATTTATTGAGTTGCTTGTGAAATCCTTTTTCTGTATTTAAGTCAAATGTGAGTGCTACCAAATTTCTTTGTATAGAATGTCAATTTAATGAACATTTTTCCACAGCTTTACTGACTTATTTAGAAAGAAATTAGGAAAACAAGGCCCGTTTGGCAAGTTATAGTTATAGCTTAAGAAAAGGTAAGAACTCTTATTCAGTATGATTAATATGTATTTAATTATTTTTTTTGGTAATCAGAAAATGTGTTGCGGACCCTGCGGACCCAAATGTTGTGACCCTTGCGGTGGCGGTTACAACTGTTGCGTTGAACTCTGCTGTGTGCCCTGCACTCCAGCCTACATTCAAAACACAATCATGCCCTGCGGTCCAAGTGGATGCTGCTAGGATCTCCAGACAAATAGGCAACATCTTTGTATCTAAATACTCCAAAGACAAATATTGTATTGACCCTTAAAGCTGATCTGATATACAACATACAACATAATCATGTAAAATCATTACTCAAAATAAAACTTATATATATACAAGGATAATTTATAATGATTTTTATTTAACATCTTGATATATTCTCTTGTGAACTAAGCTGGCTTTACTTTTTTTTTTGGTTTTATTTTTTTTTAACCATTTTTTTGAACTGAGTAGTCCTTGCTTTTAAATGTTTTCAAATGCCTTGGAGCTCTCAAATAATTTCTCAGTTTGTTTCTAAGCCTCGTTCAGTTCGGTGTGTTTTGTTGTGTGCTCTCCGTAAATATTTGTTGGTGAGTTTTTTGCAATATTTAATGTTCCAAAAGTATTATCGAAAGCCTTTAAAAATATATATTTTTTATATCAAGAAAAAATGTAATACTAAAATTGTTTTAAGTTAAAGAGCAAAATTAGTCTCGAATAATAGATATGTTTTTGAACTTCAATGATTTATTTAAACTATCCCGATTTCTTGGAATAAATTATATAGTAAATCTTGTAACATTTATTTTCCTGGTATTTTCTTTGACCCCATTTCACTAGCCAATATGTGTTGCCCAAGTCGTTATTATCGGGACACTCCCTGTGTCCAGTGTTGTTTGATCGACTGCAGCTACTGTTGCCCCCAATCCCAGTGCGGAGGTCCTACCTGTGTTACCACCTATCCTCCCAACTATCCTCCCAGCGGCTTCTGTAGCTGTCCCCAAGGTCGTTGTTAAGTGGGCAACTATCGGTCATCTTTTTTGAAGGAGCAGCAGGATGAGCAGCAACAACGCACCCGGCTGAACCTAATACCTAAAACTGGGGAGAGGTTGTGATCCCGATACTTATGTGTTTCCATCTAGTTGTCCTTGGATTCCGATAACTGTCAAAGAGTTTGGGCAGCTGCCAAATGCCAACGGAGCAAATCAGTCCGACTTTGAGCCTTATGGTGAACACAACAAAATAGAAAATATTTTACAGATTTCCAATAACTAACACCTTTTGGAAATAAACCATTTTGTTTGTGGTAAGAAAGAAACACAACTTTAATAATTTAATTTAACTAAGGAATAAGGAATAATCAATTAAATATAGATCCCACGGACTTTCCAGGTGCCCCTCTTCGTCTCATCTCCCGTATCCAAAATGTGCTGCTATCCAGGTGGCTGTTGCAATCTCCCCACATGCATCCAGGAGACCAACTTCTGCTTTAACTGCTGGACGGGAACGGCATCGGTGCCCAGCTGTCGTACAAGTTGCACTCCTAGATGCGGCGGATGCTGCGGGGGATGCGGCTGCTGAACTCAAATCAAATTTTCAGTGACCACATAAACTAAGATCACAAAAAAAAAAACACAATAAAAAAGGTCATCGAACCAAAACTCATTGTTTTAATTAATTATTTGCCTCAGCGATACCTTTATCATTGAACCACCTCAATTTCGCAGGACATCTTTCTTCCAGCTTAAAATAAAACAAACTTACATAAGAATTTTAAATATCGCTTCCGACTAATTTTATATTTAATAAAAACTATTTTGAACAACCTTTGTTGGTTTTTTATTGCTGCAAATAAATATTTGTGGGAAGGAATTCGGAATTAAAATACATAGTACAAATATCGGAAGGGTTTAAAAAAATTACGTGAAAGCGGTGAATAATTTATTTTCGTAAGACTATTGCTGCCGATTTTGCATTATACTATATCTAAAGGTATCTTTCATGGATTGCCTTGCTTAAAGTGATTATAAATTCAGAAAATTATAGTGTAAAAAAGGTTATTTGTATATTACAAAAAAACAATGGAAAGAAATTAATTTCATAGTTACTTAATTATAAACTTAGCATCTTTCGTCCCCAAACTTTGTTTAGCTTCTGTCGCATGCTTCGTTGAGTTTTTCGTTTTCATTTTCATTTCGTTTGGCTTCTCTTTTTTCAGTTTCGAAAACTTTCAAGTTGTGTCCAAAACCAAAACCAAAACCAAAACCAGCAGCAGCAATCCGAACCGATCTCCGGCTGCGGACAGTCTCTGGCTCTTGGTTAACAGACGGGAGGCGAACTTAAGTTTAGTTGCCAATTGGCCGCGTTCAATTCAACAACTGCTGGCGGGTCTTCAAATATCAACGGTCTCTTCGCGATTCAATGTTTAAATAACATTGTTATCCTTCTTTTGTAAATCGATTAATTAAGATTCACCAATCGAATAAAATGTGAGTGTCGGGGCCTTTAAAATAAAATTATATTTAATAATAAAACAACTCGAAACATATTTGTGTGAACAAGTTTTTAAGAAAATATGATTGAAAATTTTGTATAATTAAATATGTATATATCGAATATTTCATTTTAAATCTATTTTTAACAATCAACTGTGATTTTCTGGGAATAAATAAACTATTTCAAAAATATATGTAAAATGTGTAATATATTTGACATAAATAACTGAAATATGTATTTTAAAGGAACATATATTAAATTATCCCAAACTTAAACCAAGTCTCAAACTTACATTAAAAATTACCAAATTTTTGTAATTAATATTAAAAGTATACTATATAATTAAAATGAAATTCCCTTATACCAAAAACATTGCATAACTTTTAAACATAAACCAAGCGCTGTTATCCCACAGCATAATTTAAAAATTCGCTGCGGTCGCCACCCAAAGAGCCATGGCAAACTGTGACAAAAAGTCCATCGCAACAACAATGCAAAAAGCCCATAAACAATTTGACCTATCACAAGAGCAGCAACAATATCTACAACAATAGCGTGAAGTCGACTGACAAGCATAAAATCGAAAAAGAAAAACAACAACAACAACAAAATCTCCCGACTGGTGTACTCAACACATAATTTAGTTTAACGGTCACGTTTTTTTAACAAATGCGCAAAAATGCCCAAAAAACTCAAACTCAAACTCCAACCGAAACCGAACCGAATTCAAAAGCATAAAAAAAAATTCAAGAAAATAATAATAATAATGAAATATCCGAAAAAATAGTTACGTTTGTCATGCCATGCAGCATTTTCAATTAACTCGTGTGGAAGACGCAAAACAAATGCCTGCAACCGGGGGTTTGTTTTGCCCACTTACGCCATTTGGCTAATAAATATGATCCGCAATGACCGCATATCAATATTGACCACAGGTGTCGAAAGGGGTGTGGCCAGGGGGAGGGCTGGACAAGGGGCGGGCAGGTGAGTTAGCTACTCGATACTCGTGCTACGTGGTCTCAAAATCTGACACACTTTTCGAGTCCATCAAAAGTGGAAATTGGGCAATCCAGTAATTGGGCTTTATTGAATAGTAATATTAATTAAAATCAAATTTTCCCATTTTTTTTGTTGTTTAAAAATGGTGATAAAAACATGGGATTACGTGCGTTCAAATGGCAATTTCAATAAAAATATTCGTTTTTGTTATTTGGCAATATTTTCTTTGAGTTAAAAGATAATAAAAAAAAAATTATTATATTTTCTTTTAATCTGATAGAAAGTTTGCTATTAAAAAATGCATATTGCGATAACTATTTAAATATTTAAACAACAAATACATATAGTATTCCGCACTAGATATTTATTTTGTCTTATGACAAATCAACATGACTTTTAATTATGTAGTTAAAATTAGTTCAAAATTCTTTTAAAAGATCAAAAAAATACAAAAATAAAATTTGATTCTTAAACTTTCTAGATCTACTATATGAGGTAATAATTATCAGATATAGAGCCCAAAATAACAGCTTAAATTGATGTATTTCAATTTAATAGTAACCCTCAAAATACAATACATATATGTATGTTCATTTATATTATTATAAATTACTAAAAATGCATCTCTAAGTGCATACAAAATAATTGTAATTACTTTATTTCGAAACAATTTTACAAGTCGTTTAATTAAAAAACTTCGTGGGGACGTGAATTGGCCGTATAAAACAAGGGGAAACAACATCCTCAGCGGTGGCAGCCTTGAAACGGTTTAAAAAGTTCACACTTTCGAAAATTAACGATCACTTGCCTCATTTGCCGGCAAGACGTGTAATGAACGTTAAGTGCGGACAGAGGACAGCTTTTCCCATCTTCGTGTCCAAGGTTCTCCTGCGACCTTTCACCTAATAACGGTAGCGAAGCAATCTAGTTTTCAGTTCCAGTTTTTTCGATCCCACTCAACCATTTGGAGGAACCCCCACCCCAAAAAAAAAATGTGTAACAGATGCGTGTGCATATTTCCTCATTGTATGCAAAATATATAAACAAATTTGTGGACGCTGTAGAATAACAATAAAACACAATACGTCAATCTTTGTCAATTAACCAGATGACCCAAATTTGGTAGGCTGGAATGGAATGAAAAATGGACGGAGGCGTATGTACAATGTTTTATAGTTGTATGAATGCGAAATACGAAAAAAAAAGCGAAAACTGCAGCAATGCGATGCGACGCCAATTGGATTCCATTGACCTAATCAGACGCAACAACAAAAGTCGGCTTTAGATGTACATAGCTGCGATTGCAGTGGCAGTTTGTTGTTTTGTTGTCTGCTATTTGTTATTTGTTGCCTGCAAGTAAGTAGCTGTCCCAGCGAATTCCCCTAGCCAACACCAACAATTGGGCTGGCTCTCGGTGCACAAAAATCAGCATGGAAACCTGAAAATGCCAACACATTTTTGGCTGGATCGCGGGGGAGGGGAGGGGAGGTAGGCTGGCTGGATGGCTGGCTGGCTGGAGTCTTTTGCGCATGCGCAAAACGCCAGAATTGCATAAGATGGCCGGGTACAGCCACTTGGATGGCAACCGCGTCCGAGCACCAAGCGAAATTGCAGCCAACAACAAGACATGGGACATCAGTTGGGTGCGACCAAAGTGGGGTGTCCGAAATTGGGCGGTGCGGGTCAATGAACTGACATATCTATGCGTAATCCCTAGATTTGACTGCGAAAGATATTCAGAATAATAGAAGCGAGTTACAATAGGCTAATCAACAACTCTTCATTTCCATTTCATAATGTCTAAAGATATATTAATGGAAATACTCACTTAAACATATTAGAAACAATATTTTAAAATAGTAATATTTGAAGATAGATAATAAAACACTTTGAATTAATTTCTTGTTGTTTGACTATATATAGCTTGAATATAAATATTTTATTTTGTTAGTTTTCAAAACCTTTAAGGTAACATATTTATTTTAAAATAATTGTAAAAGAAAGTTTAACAAATTCAAGAAGTTAAACTTTTTTTTTTAAATGTATGCGGTATCCACCAAGAGATAAATGAAAAGTATCCCGTGTAATGCCATGGAATTACATATATTTATCCCCAATAAAGCCTTGATAATTTAGTGTGGCTTCAGTATCGGTTGCAGATACATAAACATCTTTTAGATTGTACCCGAATATTACGAATCACTCCAGAGATTTGCATGCCGTTACATCATACCCATATTTACTATACCTCCGCTTTAACTATATGAAAATCTCATTATCAAGCCGGGTTTTGGGAATCTTTTTTGCCATGAATAATCGCCAAACCGTGAGTTGGCAGATTAACCGAAGGGCGGCGGCAACACACACACTCACACACATACACACACTGGCACTCGCACGAAAGCGCAAGTGCCGCAAGTGGCAATATCAAGTCCAAAACTTACATCACCGGCCAGAAACAAGAGGCATGGGGCAGCTCGTCGTGTATTCACTGCCGGTTATCCAATTAAAAGCAAAGATCAGGGATCTTTTTGCAACCGAAGTGGGCCGCAAACTGCAAGCCAAGCGACGCATGACGCTGCAAAAATATCTGCAGCAGTGTTTTTTATCCACGCAGCACGCGACATCTAGGAAATGGCAGTTGCAGTCGCATGACAACCGAGTTATGCTTTTGTAGAAAAATAGAAACTGCCCCTTGCCACAGGCTTAGTGTTGCCAATAAAAAATATTGGAAACAAACTTTGTGGCACAAATACATTAAATTCAAGTTTGGTTTATTAAAGTAATTCTAAAGACATTTCCAAATAATTCAATTCAAGAAATTAATGTATATAAAAGTGTTACATAATATTAAAATCCAGTTTTTTAGTTAATGTTTTTCAATATTTTACAATAACAACTTTAATATTGAAATTAATTTCATAATCAGCCCTTGTTTTATTTTCCTGTGAGGTACTCAAAAAAATATTAAATGTATCTGCAACTTCGTTAACTTGGAAATTCAACTGTTGAAAATATGTAGCTGAAATGCCAGCACTGAGTTAAAGCCAACTCAGCTGACTTGGCCAGCAGGTTGTCCCCGGGCTCCGATCCGAGAGTGAAAAGCGGTCATTTAGGCGTGGACTGGATGCGTGGATAGCTTCAAAAGGGGGCACTGGCAAGGGAAGGTGGAGCCGGGGAGGGGCAAGGGGAGGGGGCCGGGTGCGTGTGTGTGCGTGACAGGCGGAAACTTGTAATATTATATGCACGGTGCAATTATGTAATGATCATCATAATAATAATAACTTAAGTCGAGCAGAAGTGGAATCTGTCAGTCAGCCGAACTCAACGAGGCGTGATCTTCTTCTCCCCCTGTAATTAAAGGTGCCTCCTGCCCGGTCGACTCACCTGGTGGTCCGCTCTCGTCGTGATGCTGCTGTCTCTGTCCACAATGATCGCAGCCCGGCCCCAGCAGAACCTGCAGCATATTGCGGTGGTGGAGAATGCTGCCTGGGAACAGACACTTCCCCAACAGTTCCAGAATCCCTTCTACAAAACGCCCAGAGTGAGGGACGCCTTGGCCCGATCCAGTTGGTTTGGACCAGGCGAGGAGGTGGTGAGTCTTTGTACATGAATATTTGGTCTCTTGAATTGGTTATAAAAACGAGATCCGCTTTTATTTTTAAAAATAATTCAAAATTTGTTACTTGGTTCGAAAAAGTCTACATTATATACATTATAAAATGTTCAAACTTTAATGATTTAATTTGGAATATTATAACTTATTAATGGAAATTAAAAGCAAACTAAATATTTGCTTAAATCTGTGGTTATCCTGATTATTTGATGAATGTATATATATTTTTTATGGTTTTTTAAGCCCAATTTTAAATGGTACCTCTCATGTAGGTAATTTAGTTATTTTCCCCTACGATAATTCTCTTTTTTGATTATTATAATATGCAAATTAAATCAGAAGTCTAGTTTTCAAAATAACCAATATTTTATTTACCGAAATTCCAATTTTTAATACACATTCTCCATTTAGGTTTATGATCGTCAGGCTGAAAAAATCTCACGAATGGAAATCTACAATGTGCTGTCCCATGCCGGTTTAATACCACGCCGGCGTTTCCTATAAGTTTATGAACTTGTAATTACCATTTATCAAATGTAAACCATGTGAAAATAAAAATCGAAGTCATTAGTTTAGGAACAACAAAGAAGTCGATTCGTTTTTAATCATTTAGTTACAAAGTTTCAAGTGAATTCCTAATCTTCCTCATACCAAACAAAAAAAGAAATACAACTTTCTTTGTGCATAAATGACTTTTGTATTATCAATTATCGCATGTCTTATACAAAAATAGCAGGATTAATAACTTTCTTTACAGAACAATTACTAGCTTTGATTATATTTATAACTTTAGTTTGGTACTCAGGGCCGCGATATTCTTCAATCGATTGTCCAAGGCCTGCTGGTCAACGTCTGATGCGGGCAGCGCCTCCTCCAGCTTCTCATTTTGCTCCACCAGAATTTTTCTGACCACATCGCTACTAATTCTCACTTCGCCCTCCTCTAGCTCTTCATCATCCACGATCTCCTCCTCATCAGCATCGCTGTCCGTGTGCGACAGTCCATTGCCATTGATGGAGCCGCCATTGGTCAATCCGGAACCTCCTTCGGCTTTCGAAGAGTGGGTCGAGGTTGAATCCGCCGGCGTCAGCAGAGACTTGACAAATTCACCGCAAACCAGGCTCATGGATGGCATCGTGTGGGCGGACAGATTGACAAACTGTAATAGAGAAATGAACATTAATTGGCATTGACCTTGCTGAAGTTCAAAAAGTGTGTGTTATTTGCCACAGTGTTGCACGAATTTATGTTGCCAACTCAGCGGGATTTATAAGATTAAAACAAAATGTATAAACTTAAAATAAAAAAAAAAACAAAAATATTCAAAAATCAAAATGTGTTAAAAATGTTTATAAACTAAAAGCTTGTTAAATAAATGTACCTATATACAAAATTAATTTTACAAATGTGACACATTCAATCCATGATCATAAACACAAAATTAAAATTTAATCCGTCAGCTAAAAAGTTTTTAAAATCAGTTTTAAATAGATGTAACTACTGATTATTTGACTGACAAAATAGATAAAGAAAAAACAATATAGACTTATTTTAAAAGCTTTTAAAATTTATTTTGTAGTTATTCAAAAAGCACGTTACAGGTTTATGCCTCAAGAAATTGCTAAACCATTTTGCAGAATTTATAAAACTATTATTCACGACAATATAGCTAAAATGCCAGCACTGGTAAGTTGTTTTGGCTGCTTGTAGTTTATTTCGATTTTTTTTGGGCGTCGAGGGTGCTGAGATTGCGGTTCAAGTTCAGCACTGGACAATGTTAATCACATGATTATTTTTCGGTTTTCTGTTTTGTCATTGCTGAGCGTCTTTTAAATGCGCCGCACAAGCCCTCGAGTGCTCAGACTATTAACCTTCGCGCATGCGCTTCAGGCCTGGCCGGAATGGTTGATCCACATTTATGCCAAATAAACGGAATCAGCCAAAAAAAAAAACACAATCGAATTGCAATCGGGTCGGACAATTTGCTGAGTGGCATCAAAATATTATTGTTTTCCCCAGGATGATGACTCAAAGTGATTCAGTGACGTACAGAAAGAAATAATAAATTAAGCTCAAACCGACCAAAGCCAGAATTAACTTGCGGGAAATTACGCTAATTGGGAAATGCAATTTTGGCAGAACAAAATATTACACCTAGCAACAATGCTGGGAAAATTTTCAACGTTCGAACAAAGCGATTCCAATTACTGGCCCAGAATAATCGAGTACTGAACGAAAGGTAAAGTGTCAGCAGCACGCGATAGAAAGTGTTTGCCCCACGCATAAACAATAAGTTGAATAAGCTTACGAAAAGGGGGCAAGAGGCAGGAACAGTGGGACAGAGGACGATTCAAAGGTCGTAGATGGAAAAACAACTTTGAGTGCATACGGAATGGGCTTTAGTTGTAGGAAAGTAAATGAAAGTATAGGTTTTAAATATATACATTTTATTAATATATATAATTTTTGCAGTTTAAATAAACAACATCTAAAAATCATTCTAAAACAAATTTGGATTTTACTTTTGTAATATATACAACTACTTTAACTTTGAGCCATGCAAAAATAATAATAAAACTATCATAACTTTATTTAATTAATAAACATAATTTTGCAGACATAACAAACAAAAATCTAAATATCCTAATAAAACGTATTTAGATTGAACATTCGTAACATACAAATAGCGACTACTTTAACGATGTGTTTCGAAAATATATTAATAAAATTCTCATTCAAAATATTTGTTGCACTATTTTAAGCCTCTTATTATCTCACTCCAAATAATAAATGTGGCATATTTACGATAGAATTATTATGTCGCGTTTTTAAGCTACCACGACCACTGTGCTTGGGGAGTGCGACTGCACCAGCAGCAAATGGCCCATTCACAATAGCCTGTGTAAGAGCACAATGCTTGGGGACAAAGAGAACCATTCCAAACAATGACAAAGCTGAACTTTACGAGCCGCTTCGTCGGGAAAGAATTATGAGAGCACGGCACGCACGAAGCCGAAGTCGGGAAGCGGCCGAAGCCGATGTTGAGAGCCGAAGTCCGAGAGTCCGAGAGCTGCGAGTATAAATTGCCGAGGGCAGCGGCGCTGGCTCAACATTTTACCGTTGAATTTTGCACCAATAACAGGAGAGCTAAAAAGCGGAAGTCGAAAAGATACCACGGAAGCGCGTGCCGCTAAAGTTTACGGAAATAAAGGCGGACAAAAGTTCAAGCTCCCCTGCTCCCTCGCTCGCTCTCTCTCTCTCCCTCTATCTCTCTGTCGCCTGTAACTGCAACTGACAAAGTGCCAAATCCAGATTAAACGATTTACGAGCCAATCAAAAAGCAACAACAAAAGACATTCCGGCCAGTGCAGTGCAGCTGAGGAGGAGGCAGAACTTCCACCTCCCACTCCCACTCGAAGGAACAAAAAAATAACACGAATTCCGGAAAATGTGGCCCAACTGTGTTGCCGTCATTTCCCTGCTGTGCCTTGCACTCCTCGCCTGGGCCAGAGCTGGACCCGTGCCAATTGTCAACGAGGTGAGTGGGCTGCCGATGGGCAACGGGTGGTAAATTGGTGGAAAATGTGTTAAGGGGGCACCAGAAGAAAGGAGTTTGCAGCTGTACAGCCGGGGGCAGGAATTTGGGGCAATGACTTCACGGGAATTCCTCAACTAAAATGGCTGCCACTTGCAACGCGGAAAGTGCAAAAGTTGCTAATTAAAAGTGGGCGGCGAGAATTGCTCGAAGACAAAGTGCAGTCTCACAATTAAAAGATTGCTTTTGAATTAAAAGCACCGGATAATGGGAAATAGTATCTTAACCCAAGAGATAAACTTTAGAATACACTTTCTAGAATGGTATAGCAGAATGTCATAAAATGGGGTTTGAAAAATAAGTTTCTATTATATTTAAAAAAGGCTTTCGTAATCCTTGATTCCTAATTTTATCTAAAACTTTAAATTGATTACTATTAAAGCTATATAACTAAGGATACTCAGCCAAATTGTAATTGCTAGTACATCTTCAGATGTTTTAAAACTAGAACGTCTTGAAACTTATAACAAATATAAATATATATATTATATTTAACCAATCAATTAATTACCTTAATCAATTTAGATGTTTTGAAACTCCACATTTGATTATATAGTGTTATAAACAGGATCCTCGATAACCTAATAGCAAATACTATCCTTAAAAAGAGATAACTTCTTTTTCGAACCTATATTCAGCTGATCCTTTGGTTTGGTAACCCAATAATACATAATTTAAGAGTTGCGCAACACCTAACGCCATCAAGGTACATCGAAAATAAAAAAAAAAACAACAAACTTAGTTGTCGAACACGTCCGCGGCGGGTGTTGTTAATCAGTGTAACTAAATATAGATGCCAGGCAAACATTTTCTTTCGAAGATCAGTCATGACCAGGGTGTAGGCGACAACAGTTTCTACCATATATAATATTTAGTATGGATCCTATCCCTTATCAATTCCGTGCAGACGTGACCCTTGGTGGAATAAACAACGTGATTAATTAATTATAAAAATAACAACTGATTACTGGACTGATCTTTGGAAAGGAATACCCCCAAAAAATGGAGAAGTCAAGTTCGGCTGATTATTCGAGACTTATATAATATGCTCGCCCTATCAGCTGCGCACATGACTAAGGGATCATTTGAGATGCGGGGCTGAGATCTGCAGATCTAGATCTAAGCAGACCTATCCCAAAAAAAAAAAACCAAATAGGAAAGTTTTTGGGTTGCCAGGCTGAGATCAAGTGACTTACTTGATTTACACTATTCCTAAGCGAATGCGCACAATTGAAAGGCGCGTCCAAAAATAAAGCCCACTTGGAGAAAACTGCCTTATAAATCTCAATGGAAATTATTCAAATTGAGTTGAACGGCAGTTGGGTGCAGACACAAAAAAAAAAGAAGAAAATATAGCACAAAAGAGGAGCTCAACTGAAAAACAAAAGGGACAAAAGGCGAGCACTACAAATGCTTGAGAAATCTTGTAAACTATATATGTTATATATATATATATATATATATGCAACACTTTGACTACTATTTTTAGTAGGTCACACATTTGCATATTAGAAAAGTTCCTGAATGGGTTGTCTGCCAAAGTTTTCGGAAGTTCTGACACCCCCTAATTAGTATCGTTTTCGTATCCCATTTGCAGCACCAACAACTGATGCCCAAGGTGCCCCAATGGCACTGTCTGCGCTACTTCAAGCACGATGTCCTGATGATGCGACGCTGCCGCCATTTGCGAGTCCCAACGGCGCCTAGGCTTGGGGACGTAATCAAGCGGAAGAAGAAGTAGTATCAGGCCAACGGACAATCCAAATCAATACTCAACACGACTGAACCAGATCAATTAACGTTTAAATTTTTAAAGGATTTCTAAACCAGACCAAAGCTAAATCAAAATATACATAACTCTAGGATTTCTAAACTATTCATAAGCCTAACCAATTGTACTTCATAGATATGTAAGATTTCAATAAAAATTACTAAAAACTAAAAAAAGAAGTATTTAAAATTCCAAATGAACTTACCGCATTCACTGCACTAAGTGCTCCTCGTCCTATTATTAGAGGACCACTTCTCTCCAGGGATTCAGCCGGCACCTGTTGCTGCTTGGTCACGTGTAGACCGAATGTTGCATGCCTCAGCTGAAGGTCAGTGGTAGCAGGCTGGGCGAAACTGATCGGTGCGGGCGCATCGTCCGATGGACTCTGACCCGGAGGGGCCAAGTAGGCGATCTCCTGCGAGTGGGTGAGCATCAACAGCATGGACTGCGCCTGCCAGTCCACATTGATGGAGCTCTGTTTGGGCTGCCTCCGGGGCAACCAGGCCAATCCATGGGTCTTGGGCAGATTGCTTCGCTGGTACAAAGGCAGCGGCACATTCGGTTGGAACACATGCACTAGAATTAGAGGAATAATTTAATTTATTAAATATAATGGTTGGAAATGTTTAAAAGTGATTTTGTAGATTTAATTTTATTTCAGTTTTGAAATAAGGGAATTGCAGGAAATATTTGTTATTTTTATTTGGAATTTCTTATTCACTTCATTTTAAAATTGTTTTTTCAACGTGTCATACATTTGAAATAAATTTAAAGTAATGATTGTTAACTATAAACAAATTTTGTTTCTAAGTTTGGTTTTCTATGTCTGGTTATTATTGAAAAATTACTTTAGTTAACCTATTCTCCAGTGACATTAACACGAATTTATAATATGTAAATTTAATTTGTTTCTCAATTTCATCAGTATTCAAGTAATGAAAATAGTTAACAACAAACTATTGCTTCCTAGCCAATTATTCAATGAAACGTATTAATTAATTAATTACCTTGGCTAATTAGTTTTTTCAATGTGGGCACAACTTATCTAATTAGTAATTTTAAAATACATTACTCACACTCATCGTTTTTGGTGATGACAGCCATCAGATTGGTGAGCGGATCAAAGGCCAGCTCGCGCACGGAAAGTCTAAGACCCGCCTGGAGACGCAGCGTCAGTAAATTCCAGATGAGCACCCTCGACTCGGTGCAGACTGCCACGAGATGGGCCTGATCCCCAGCTCCAAATTGCACATGCGAAATCTGCGCCAACCCCTGCAGAGGAGCAGATGTGGCGGGGATTGCCTTTGCCTTCAGCTTGGCCTTGGCACTGTTATCCAGCTTGGGCTTTTTACTGTCCTTCTGATTCGGCTTGCTGCTCTCGTCCAGCTTCAGGAAGCTGAACAGAGACATCACGTCCTGCGGCACTAGAGCTTCAAAGTTCTGTGTCCGCTTGGACAAGTGATCCAGTCGCTGTTTGGCTTTGAAGCGATGCCGCGAGTGCAGACGATGTAGTCGGGCGTCCAGTTGGCGGAGCCTCATTTTCGTCGCTCGGGGAATCACCGACCTTTGCTGGAGATGCTGTATCAACCGATTCCGGTGGGCGGTGGGAATGGAGCACTCAATCCCAAAACGGCGCAGCAACTGCAGCTTCTGGTGCAGACCAAGCTCGGGCATTTTCATAATGCACTTGAACACCGACTCCTTGCTGGCATTTTCCGGTTGATCGAGGAGCTTTCCCTTGATGGCTGGACCCACTATTAGATCCTTTGCCTGCTCCACCAACTTTTCATCATTACTATTGAGAATGCTCTTCAATACCGCCCACAGCTGCTGCCTCTGCTGGACGAGTTCTTTTCTTGCTCCATTCAGTGGAGTCTTGGCCAATCGCAGCTGGGCTTTGGATATTACACCATCTAAGCCTGGAGGACAGCTGAGGGTTTGCAGGGGCAAGCGAGGATTCTTAGCATCGTAAAGAGCCAAAATATTGCCGTAACCCACAGCCAACAGAGAGCCATCCTGCGAGAAGCAGAGCGAACCAATGGGCAGATTCCTGTAGCTCGTCTGCGCCAAGCAACTCCACATGCTGCCCCGCTTGTAAATGTTCTCGGAGTCGGTGATGCCCCACACCTTGATCACATTGTCCTCGCCCGCTGTCACACAGCACAAGTTGTCCACTTGGAACTGATTGGAAAAGGTGATGGATTTGAAGCCATGCTCGTGAGGTAGATCAATATCCGTGTTAAGAATGTAGCTGGAGGATGAAATTGTATTACATATGATAAAACTATACAAAATATAGTTCTTACCTCTGCAACTTCTCGTTGAATTGCCAGAACTTTAGACGGACCTCAGCGAAATTCTCCAGGTCATTGTACACCTCGCCGGTGGCCATCCAATTAATATTAAATGCAGCCCTAGTTATGCGAGTATTGTAAATTATATGATCTGTCTCTTGGCTAAGAACATTAGTGTCCACCACTCGAAGCTAAAGGATAATACAAAAAATTAATTTAATTTCCAAATAATGCAAAGCCTAAACTCACATTGTAGAGCAAACTCTTGGTGTAAGCCGAGTAGAACTGCAAATGACCAGATCGGCCATTGAGGACCAGTGTATTGGTCCTTGGATTCAAGCACAAACCAATAGGGAACTTTTTTCTGCCCGTCTTGTCCTGGGTCTCGTATGTAAAGTGCTGGACAGTAGACTTAATCACACTGTTACTCCCGCTCACCAGCTGAATGGCATTGTCCTCGGTGCAGACCAGCACATTTTCATTATCGTTGCTGACCACAATATGACGGATTATGCTGGCCATTCGGGGCAGATATTTTCGGTTCTGGGGCATGGCCAAGGACCACTTTACCAGGACACACTCGTGCCCACCGCTGTAGATGCTCACGCCCGATGGCGAAAAGGCCAGGCTGGTCACCTCCGTGTGGTGCCAGTGGAACAACGTATTGGTCATCGTCTCGCGCCTCTCAAAATTCCTCCACACAAAGATCTGGCCCTCGCAATCGGCGGTTGCTGCCACCATTTCGCTGGGGCTCATCCTCACACAAGTGATCAAGTGCTGATTGGCACTCTTGAAGCGAACAAACTTCCAGGTCACATAGTTCACGAAGTAGATATACATTCCCTGGGACAGGATAATGTACTTGAACTGGCCCTTGCCCACGTCAACGATAGGAGTACGTAATCTGGAGAGGTGAGGAAAAATATGTAATATATTAATATTAATATGAAAAATATATAATATAATATATAATAAGTAAGTAAAATTGTCATGTATCCGGTTTCTGGTCCATACTAAAACTTTTCACGACTTTATGTATTTCGACTAAATCCGGAAACAAGAGAGTGATCCCAGACCTAAAACTTACTTCAGCTGGAGGCCGCAGGTAATGTCGATCTTTTCCCCTGTGCTCGTGTTGACCACAAACCAGTTGACCTGCCCGCCACCCTTTCGCTTAATGGTCACAAAGGCGCAGGCGGTGTCGCCGCCTTTGTAAAGATTCAGCAGGTTGCAGGTTAAGACCGTTGGCTCCACGACACCCAAATTCAGGGATACAGTCTTCTTGACAACGCCTGCCCGCCAGTTCCAGCGCACCAGCTCCCCGGTGCTTGTGCAACCGAGGAGCAGCTCCGGCTGGTTTAAGTCCAGCTCCAAGCTGATCAAAGGAGCCGTTGCATCGTCCAGGACTCTGGTGAGCTCGCCCGTACTTGTGGCATAAACCTGAACCTTTGTCAGACATCGCACGAAAATGAACCTGCAATGTAAAATGAAAACATTATTTATAGCTTCCTCATAGTACTGCTTAGGCAATCTGCTAACCTTCCGTCGGGTGAGAAGACGGGCGCATGTTCCACGATGTTGCCGCCTGCCAGAAACTGGAGCTCTAGCCGATCTTCGTCGTCGAAATTCATGGTGTTTCGGGGTCCAACCTCGGCTCAATAAGTCCTCAGTGCTCCGGCACTGAATGTGGGAGTGAATTGAGAGCAAATTCCGCAATTTAACGCGGTTTTCGTGGTTTATTTCCCAATGAATTCAATCACATCAATGCACGTGTAGGTCAGTGTGACCGTAGAATGAGCGCCAAGAAAATACCGCATCAAAAGTACCAAAATATACCCAGACCTAGGCAACATCGTTGGAATGTGCTTGCAAAATATATTTGAAATGTTTGCATGTTTATTACAAAAAAAAAATAATAAATAAGTTCACAATCCTTTTACACTTTCTTGATTTACAGATTTCAATCTTAAGTTATGAATAAAACAGGTATTCTTATTTCGCCTAATCATAGTTGTTTCATTCATTAATACAGAAATTTTAAAAATACCAACTAACAGAGAAAGTACACTGGTTCCCTGGTTTACTAGTTCAACCAAGAACTGTTTTCTGCCGCCCTGGAACACGTCAATAGCACTGTATAGAAATAAATTTGTTAATGGGTCAACCCGGGCTCAAATCGCAAGCAGTTTAGCCGACTCAGCCAGACGGGCAAAGGTAGCCAAGCCAGGAAAACCGACAGCAATCAAAACTGGCTCGAAGAGCCCAGGGAAATGCAGGGGAATCTCCAGAGGCCAACGTCAAGAAAAACAAGAACAACAGGGACTGCGAGCATGTGCAACGTAGCATGCAAAACGAAGCATTTCAAGGACCACTTGCGGGCAAGTGGTCACAGGACCTGGATGTATCTACTCATTTTCCTCGTCCTTATCAGTTCCACCCTCGCCACCAATCCACTCAAGGTTGTCTACGCGGTCAACGCTGGCGGGGATGAGCACCTGGACCTCAATGGCATCCAGTACGATGCGGATCCTTTGAAGGGCATTGGAATCGCCTCGGACTATGGCAAGCACCTGCTGATGATCGGGCGGGTGCAAGAGCACGACGAGATGCTGTACCGGACCGAACGCTATCACACCACCACGTTTGGCTACGATCTGCCCAGCGATGGCGACGGAGATTACGCGCTGATAATGAAATTCTGTGAAGTCTACTTTGATGCGCCGCAGAAGAAGGTGTTCGATGTGCTGCTCAACCGGAAGCACACGGTGGTGAAGCAGCTGGACATCTACAACCAGGTGGGCAGGGGTGCCGGTCACGATGAGATCGTCTATTTCAAGATCAACAACGGCCGACTGCACTATGAGAACGAGGTGTCCGATGTGCGGAATGGCAGGTTGCGGTTGGACTTCATCAAGGGTGTTCTGGACAATCCCAAGATCAATGCCTTTGCCTTGCTGAAGGGAGACGTCTCCCAGTTGCCAAAACTGCACGGCACCGAGGCCAGTGAGAGGATCAAGCCGCAGGAGTCGAGCACCAATCAAAATCAGGGACAACAAAACGAGCGAATTGTGCGCCCCCAGAGGGCCAACATCGATGAGGATGACGAGGATCTGGACGATGAGGAATTCGAGGAGGAGCTGCCCGAACAGAAGGCCGCCCAACAGATGCCGGAGGAAGAGTCGCCGACGCCGGCGGACTCAAATCGCCCCTTCAGCGGTCCTCGCCAGCCGAGTCCCTACTCCATGGACGACTCGTCCATTCTGCTGCCCGTGTTCATCGCCATCGGAGCCTTCATACCGCTACTCTTCTGCCTTTGCAAGCTGTGATCAGGCAGTCCCCGTTCGACGATCTCGGCCAGCGTTGATTTCTTGCTTTTTGTGATTTTGATAAAAGACTTAATTGTATACTTATCGTTTAGCTCTTACGTTAGGCATCCCCTGAGAACGATTCCGGTTCCCTCGATCCCAAGCCGCAGAGGCCTGCCGCCGTTTCTCTTTCCTTTCCATATTTGATAAGAGCTTTGAGTTCCTTTTATTTGAGCACTGCCTTGGGTACTTAATCTTTAATCTTAAAATCATTTGGCTTCTATTCTTAAGAGTGTATCATCTCGATTGTTCGTTGGTGGGTGGAGCGCACAAATATAAGCAGCTTTAGGAGCAGTTTTGCTTGGAATCTGTTAGTTTGAGGACATGAAATAAAATAAACCTTGTTTGTTATGGAATATAAATTGATTTGTTTTTAATTGCGGTGCATTTAATTTAAATATTTTCAAGGCTTAAATGCATTTAAAACGAAAGATGGGCGAAACATATTTTTTATGTTTATATTTTGTTTGCGTATTAATTAAAATAAAATGAATAGTAAACTTAAAATCTGACAAAAACTTAATGTTTGACGAAAACATTTTCTTCTGACCGTTAATTTTTGTTATATAAATTGTTTAAATATACATAGATATATTTATTTGATAATATTTTATTTTCCGTAAAAAAAGAATTTTCTCAGAATAAACTTTTTTTCATTTTTAAATACAAATTAATAAAATCAAAGCAATATGCACGAGAATCATTTAATTCAATCATTTATTCTAAGTAAAATATCCATTCGTTTGTTTCGATTTTCTTTATTATCTTTTTGTATCTATGTATCTGTATCTTTTTACCGTATTAAGATACGCCTGGCGACGCCCCTGTCTTTGGTTCGTCCTGCGAACCGATAACTGGTTATCGATGGGCCAATCGAGCGCCGCGCAATCGAACCGGCTCCGTTCGTGTTGGATGGGATGTCCTGGCTGGTGGGTGGAAAAACTGCCGTCGCATAGGAAAATTCAGTCATCAGCGCGTGTCCATCGAATCGGCAGTGAAAATGTGCCAGCGGCGGTTCAACTTCAGCAAGTACACCAGTTTCCACAAGAACCACATCAAGTTGTTTGCCGTTTACATGAAAACGGCAAATCTGATGCAAAACTTCAACGTGCTGAAGCGATCGCTGTAAGCGCTGCTGCGGTCTTTTCCTCACAATCCTCACCACACCACCTCACCACTCCCTCCGCCACCCCCCAGAGCAATCCCCTAAGCAATCGCAAAAGCAAAAAAAAAAAGAAAAGGAGCAAAATAGAAATTCCGGGCTGTGTGTGCTAGTGTAATTTTCGTAGTGCTATTCAAGTTGAAAGGATAACTCCTTTAACGCTAAACCGGAAAATATTTAAGAGTGTTTTGTGAGTGAAAAACCAAAAGCTAGCCATGCGACTGAAATTTGTGAAAATCCTTGATAAATTAGCGGCTTAGTTCTAGAAATATTATTAAACCTAATGTAGGCGTGTCTGCCACGGAGACTCTACTCTACAAATTGAAAGGTAAGTTCGTGTGGAAATCTTACATAATAATTCTATATTCGCTTTGATTGATATATATGCCATTGCATAATATCGGAGCCACAAGTTCTGTATTATGTTTACCGACGCTCCGACTGTCCTTCCATCAAAATTTGACTTTGCCAAAGCCATAAATCGTACACGAGAAAAAAAAACAAAATTTTGTCATCAGGTGCTGTAAAGAAGATAGCTCTCTCTCTCTCTCTCCCTCTCACCAACTGGCTGGGTATCTCACTCTCTCGGTTAAACGGTTTGCGGTGTACCGTTACGCTCTCCCACGCCAAACAGATGTTTTGGCTCTCCTTTGCGCATGTGACGCGCCTCGACTAACGGTGCCTACGCTAAACAAAAACACATTGGCATTTCCGACGCCGACGCCGACGCTGTTTTTACGTCACAGCCGCTGCGCTGCACTTCATAACGAAAACAATAACAATAACAATACTCTGCACTGCAACTCAACTCTCAAAAGCAGGCTACGATTCTTGCATGGCAATGGGTGTGCGAGTGTGTGAGTGTGTGAGTGTATTAGTGCCTGTGGGCGTCCGTTTATATAATGCAAAAAGAGCAACCAGCGTCATGTTCTGTTATGGTTGTTATTGATACTTCCGGTTTAAACGATTTTCTTCTGTTATGAACACCACAATGGCATCCACAATAAAAGAAAACAGATGAATGTCGATATTGTTAGATTGTTAGATATGAGAAGCTTTGTAATAATAAATAAATATACTGAAACAATTATATTTTTTATAGGTTTGAGTTTCGTTATATTTTTTATTAACTATTTTACTTTACGACCCATTAAACCATATTGAAATCTGTTGAGAAATCACATTAGCATTTTGTAGACCCTAAAAAAAGGTATTGTTTATGTCAAAGTACGATAAGTAATAATTATTTAAAATTTTAAAGTCGTTAAAAATGTTTACTTATCCATAAATATTTTTTGAGTTCCTCTTGGAAATATTTATCTCATTCATAATTCACACATGTGAATCATTTTAGGAAAACGTATAAATCCTAAGTGCTTCTCTTCTGTGCCAACTAGATTTCACTGTAATTCGCATTACTAGTTTTTGGCTCTGGCCTCGTCAGCATTGCGGCAAAGCCATAACTATTGTCTACTTGGCACGCCCCAAAAAAAAAAAAATGGAACTTGCCACGAGTTTGTTTTCCCCTGATTTACTGTACTGCCGCTGCTGCGTGGCTTCGTCCTTTGTCCTTCGTCCATGGTCATTGCAAAAGTGTAATATATAATATAATAAAATTGTTGTATTCCATTTCCCATGGTCTCTCTATCTGTCTGCCGATGGCTGGCTGCGGAGATGGAGGAGCTGTCTGATTTGTTCGCCTGCTATTTTCGGTTTCGAAGCGGCATGTCCTGCGGCGTGTCCTTGGGCAATGCCTGAAGCTTACATAATAGACAAGAAAACTTCGGGGGTGGCTGGTGGCAGCTCCGGCTGTATTATTATTATTAGTATGATGTTTTTCAGCTGAAAGTTTAAGCCGCACACACGCACTTAACATTCAAGCCTAATGAACCTGAAGTAGGACTCTTCAACGCAGAACTTTGGCCCAAAGTTTGACGGTTTTCCACTTTGTGGGCTTTTGTTTTCTTGCCAATGGCTTTTGGGATTGGCTTTATGCTTTATCAAAGTCCCATTGCTTTGTTTTGAGTTTGGAAGGCATTTTTTTAATGGGTTTAATTTTCCATAGATATGACATTAGCCTCAAGAAATTATATTTTATTATAACTATTTTTCTTTCATACCATTAATTTTTGAATAGTACTGTTTTTAATGTAAAATTTAGATACAAGCTTTGGGGAAATGAACAAAATTAAATAATCATTATTGTCTTATTATTTTTATGTCAACACAAAATTAATTCAGTTATCTAATTACTTATTCACATAAATTGACACCCTATATTATATAGCCAACGTTATCAAACTGGAATTATTTAGCCATTGTTGGCTCGGAAAATCATTAGCAAAATTATACACTTAGATTGTGGTTTCTTATTGTATAAAAATCCACTCCAGCCATTCATAAAACCGTCGTTAGGGGCGTCCAATCAAGGCAGACGACGCAATTTCGCAAAATGAACCCCCAGCGAATTGTCCTTTGGATTCAATTATGTGCACTTAGCTGCAGTCGTTCAAGTACAAGGATAATGTGTACACTCCTACAGTATCTACAGTATAGTGTGATGGATAAAAGAGCTGCACCCACGCCCTCGGATGCCAGCAGCTGCCAGTTGCCAGCAGCTGCCAGTTGTCGATCGATATTATGGAAATGCCACAAGCCACTGGCCCGGTATTGAAATGTTTGCACTTGCTCGTGCCCTTTGCAATTATCAAGGAATTACAAACGTGTTGTTATCCTTGCCCCAGCACCCAGCCAAAAGCCTTGTTACGCCACGAAAAAAAATCAATTTTCATTGCAGGAAACTGGTGTCTGTCTGTTTTGCGGTTGCCTCCATTGCTCCTCTGCTCCCTCAATTATTCATTTTAATTAACGACCTACGAGTGGGGAAAAATGCAAGGATACTGAATGAACATGGTCATTCGAATTTAAGCGACTATCACGGATAGTAATTTGAATAAACTGGACAGCTCCTAAGGGTGTGCTATGCCTTTGTTATGGCCCGTTTGGCCAACTTTTTCGGTCGTTTAGTACTTTATTTTGTTCATGATTGCCGATAAATAATGTTGCTAATATAATAAACGGTTTATAAAAATCTTTCAATCATGTTAAAATAAAAATAAAAAAAATTATTTCACTAGTAATTAGTAATTACTTAGTATTAGTAATAGTTAACATTTAATTTCCGCACACATTTTAAAATTAGTTATCCTATCAAAACAAATCCCTCCCCTTTAAAATAACTTCTGCTGTGTAATTTGTTAATTTTTTTTACATAAGTAAAAAGTATTTAACAGAAAAAGATGTTAGCCTTTTTTAAATTTCGCCAATCTTGTATCTTCGACATACTCGAACATTATATTTTATCCTTGGGGAATCATATATTTAATTAAGGCAATTTATTTTACCTTCATAGTAAATCCAAAAGAGTCAAAATTTGGTCGAAAAAATTTAATTCAGCCAAACATGTTTTATATATATATTTTATTTTATTTTTTTTTTTTGGAAAAGAAACCATTGTTGCGGAACACTTGCATAATTCAAATATTAGCAAATATAATTTTAGCATACCATATTTACTTACTATTTTATTTTGTAGTATTCTCTAGCCATTTGGTTTTGTGAAAATATTTGCTCTCCCCCTCTCCCCTCCCTCCTCTCCACCCTCCTCTCCTCCCTCCACTCAACAACAACGCTCTCTGCTATTTGAACAGCAGTTAAGATTGTGTGGGTGCCGGTTAACAGACCCACGCTCTGTTAAGTGCCGCCAACAGCTGGAAGCGCTCTGTTATCGGGCCGCTATCGCTTCGAATTCGGTTTGTCGGCTCGTTCAGAATATATATTTCCCTCGGCTTCTCCCATTCAGCTCGCAGCTGCGGAGCGCAGCATTTTATTTTTGAATCGGTCGCGGAAAAACGGTTTTCCATTTTCTGCCCAGCCACGACGAAAGCAGTTTATTTGAACATTTATCCAAAAAAAAAAAAGGTAGCGAGCAACTGCGAAAAGCCATTTACATATGTAAACTAAAGGGAAAGCAAGCCGTGTTTTTGAAGTACTTTTTTGTGATACTGTGTGTTTCAAAATGTGAGTGAGCAAAATTTAGTGCGCCGTTTTTATTTTTCACCGATAAATATTAATGCACATTGTGCCGTTTGTATGGGTGGAAATCGCAAATCATTATTCATTGCATACGTCTGCAGTGCGAAAATCAAAACAAAAATTCGAAAACAGGAGAAAGGAGAGTGATCCAGAGAGAGAGAGAGAGCGAGAGAAATGAAGAGAGAGTGGGCGCGAAAGAGAGTGTGAAAAATAGTGAATAAAGCAGAACAGCTGCCGGCTGATTTGTTGCGGAAAAGGAAGAAAGAACAACAAGAAAAACGTGCGTAAACTTGCTTGCATAGCTATGTACATAGACACATATTTCGTTAAAAAATTGTTGTTTTTTCGAGCCGCCTTATGTACATATTTCCCGTGTATTTTTAGCCATCTTGTAGACTTTCATGTTTCCAACGAAAGAATCTCTATTATTTATCTTTTGACGTCTGCCGAAAGTGCACTTGAGTTTATTTTGGTCTTCCGCCGGCTCTGAATTTCCCTTGTTTTCTCTTCTCCATTCGCTCCGCTCTAGTTATTCAGTAGTTGTTCCCATTTCGCATTCCAAAAAACATGTGTACAAATGTACACCTGAGGTGGCACAGATAATGGTAGACCAATAATTTGTATTCTGCATATTCCCGCCGAATATATATTAATATTATGCGGTCAGCTAGTTGATAATGACAAAATAATTGTTGTGCAAAAAAAATCAAATTCTCAGTTCTATAAATTTGACTATAATTGTGGCTGTTGTTTGGTCTACATATTTTTTGTTGTTGCCAAGCTGATAGCTTGTGGCAGCATAGCAACATATCGCTTTGCGCTGAAATTTCATTAACCCGCTGACTCATCGCAACTTCGAAGTATTTCTTCATCTCAAAAATCTCAGATTTATTTCCCTCTTTTTTCCGTCCAAAGTATCTGCAAAGTAAGCCAAATTTTAAACTATTGCATAAATTGTATTGCTTATTTTCTCTTCAAAATTAAATACAAGTATTCGGTTTCCGAATAGTTTCTACGAGTATCTTTCAGATAGTTTTCACGTTTCTTACTGTCGAACGGCCATCGCTTGATTAGTCATGAAACACGTTTCCGTCTCGACTCTCTTTCTAAGCAAACAAACATGCATAAACAAATATTTATAGCCATACATATCGCTTTTATATAAATAAACATTCTTGCCTATGTAAAAGATATATATGTACGACTCTGAGCGGGACAGGCATGTCGTGGAAATGTGTTACTGGAATTAAATCGTCAATCAAATTGATTTCATTATCAATTATCACCCAATAAATTAAGATATGGGCAGGCACAGATACTGCACCGATTTATCTATGAAAATGTAAGGTAGGAATATTCATTCGTTATCAGCGTGTTTCATAAATTAGTTCTATTAATTATTTGATACACTGGACGACATGATAAATATTGTTAACAAATCTATTACTTTTTTAGACTTCCTGGAATTTTTAGCTTGTTGTCTAATGTATATCAAATCGTTAAGAACGAAATACTCGTACAACTCATTTGTACACAAGTTCCATCCGATAACACTTGACATGCCCTTGTAGGGCGAAATTATTGTTTTTGACGGCTCGACGTTGGACCTTGACCACAATCGATGTAAAAATGCGTTTCCCTATATTTTTCTTCAAATTATTCATTTCTGTAATCGCTTGAACAAAGTCTCAAGTATTCCAGGCCAAAAGCCTAGAAGTCCATTTCAAAACTAAACACAATATATCTGAAATCGATTTTTAAGCTTCTAATTATGTCCAGTTTAGGGCTGACCCAGTGTTTGAAATATTTTATCAGGAAGTTATGAATATTAGTTCGGTGATCTCATCGTTCAATATAGAAGGAAAAGTCACATAAGCCTCATGGGGTTTAATTAATTGTCCAACTTTTTTAAGTCCCAGTAAAGCCTACTTTAAAATGGGAAATTAAAATAAAGCTAGCTACTAAGAGTTTTAATCAGCGATGTGGAGTCATTTTTCCAAACATTCCTTTTGGCGGTACTTTTGTGATAACAAAGTATTCGTGATTTGTTTTCTTAAGAATAATAAATACTTTTATTGCCTACTATTTAGGTAATGCATTTTAAACCTTATAATTGTGAGGCAATGTATTAAGTTTTTAATAAAATAAAATAATTACAGGTTGATGAAAGCTTTTATTATCAGGCCAAATATGTAGTTTTTCAGAAAAATAATTTCTCTTGTATTGATAATTTATTTTAAATTCAATGGTAATAAATTCCAAAGAACTCCGATAAATATTTCTTATTCCCACAAAAATGGGTAACTCGGATGTTATCAACAATCCCGATGGCGCTTCCCCATAAGTGGCCGGCGTTGCGTATATACATATGTAAATTAAATAAAAAAAATATTTAAAAAAAACCCAACCGACAATTTCAATGCTAATGCGATATAAAGTCTCGTTGGGTTTCGACCACTCACACTTCCCCCTAAAAAAAAAATAATCCGACCTGTCAGTCAGTGGAACGACGTCCGAGATTCAGTCAGAAATTTGTCCCAACCGCAAAATGATTTCTTCTTTGCTTTTCTCTGTTTTTTGTTTGTTGTTTATTTTCAACATACATTGGCATGTATGTTAATTTACTTTTGCAACTCTTTCTTTTGCCTGTGCGCCCTAAAAGGTCTGCACATGACAGAATACTTCCCTTAATGTTTTTAAATATATAAAGATGACGAGGTTGGAAGAAGGGATTATTCCGAATATCATGGGTAATGTTCCTTGTGCTGAGCAAAATTGACTTTTTTAATTGAACATGTCAAGTTAAATTAGGTTTGGGATGAGAATTTTGTGTTCCTAAATTTAATGGTTACTATACATTTCTAAATACCCTTTTCGGTGTTTTTAAAAGTTTATTAAGAGTTTGAATTCTTTAAATAAAATTGTAATAATTAGCTTAACAAAACTTAAAACATTTTTTTAAAATATTTTCTTAATATACTTTGCCAACTAACTATAAAGTTACTTTCCGCAATTCATTCTCATTCGAAATGTTTAAAAATAATCCTAGACAGAATAAAATAAAATAATTAAAATCCTAGACGTAACAAAATTATTAAGTATTCACAAGATGTTAAATATACAATGTGCAATTAAACCCTGGGCAGATGAATTGTAAAAATAAAATCATTGTTTAAAATTGCCAATATGTAAATATTTTGTGGTATTGAGCAATAAAACATGTGCATATACAAGTAGAACCCAGGCAAATACATTTTCTCACATCTGCAGAAACTAAGTCGTGCAAATAAATAATTATTATTTCTCTCTGAGGTCCAATAAACAAATGACTGCATAGTGTCAATGCTAAGCTAAGCTATGTAAATGTTTTTTTTCTCAGAGAACAATGAAATACTAAATATGTCATCTACACCTGCCGGCATACGTTTTCGAATTCAAAATTGTTCAACGGAATATATATCGGGCGGAATAGAATACCAATTGAAAACTATTTTTGCCGGAACATGCTCGGGGCAGTAAAATCATTTTAACGACTAGAGAAAGCCCATCCGATCCAAACTGGCCCAGACTATGGACTTTTGTGTGCTCGTAAACAGTCATTATCAAAGTTGGCATCGACGGACTGTTTCAAAACTATAGACGGGGGTGGAAGCGTTTTACGATATTTTTCAGCCAGACATTTTCTTTGGCTGACCGATGCAATTGTTCAGTTTTTTTCTTGTCTACCCTTTACTTGTTTAGTAAAAGGGTATATTGTGTTTGGGCTATGTATGTAACAGGGGAAAAACATTTCCCTAGTGATTATATATATATGTATATCCACAGCAAGGTCAATATAGCCATGTCCGACCTACACCTACATTTCCGAGACTATTGAATGCGCATTTTATGATCGACTATAGTTACCCCAAAAATTTTGTAATAAACAAATTGATTGATTTCCTATTGTTTTTCTGCCGGCCTAATATAACCATTAATGTTTGTTTATCAATAAGTAGTTCTAAATTAAAATAGTCTATCCTTGATTCTAGATAATGGGTATTGGTCGGGGCATTCAACCATTTAGATTTTTCCTGTTTTATCCAGATAATTGCCTTGTACTGGTTCGAGTGGCTTTCTACCGGTTCGAGTTTTACCCGATGCTTTTGCATTTTTCATAAATCAATTGAGCTTGATTTGTTTATAAATAATTTCGCCCTGCAACCGACCAAAACCATTGTGGCGCATATTATCGATTAGCCAATGTAGACAGTGCAACCCCAAATAGCAAATCGTTGAGGTTAAAGTTCAGAGACTTCCAGAACCTGAGAACCCACAAATGAAGTTGACATTTTTGGTGGGAGTCACAGGAGCAAAAATATATTTCTTCAACATTTCTTCACCAAAAAAACGAAATTAGCAAACCAATATAGATTTTCGATCCTGTCAAAAGTGGTTTAATTTTTGTGTTTGGTTCCAGGTACAGTCGCAGCTTATGTTATATTTATTTTGTTGCCATTTTTCAATTATTTTTCCGCCAAAAAAAATTGCTGTGGCGCTTGGCGTGGATAGACAAACATTTTCTTGGTGGCTGGCCAAATTATACATCATGCATATACTCGTACGTATTGTGTGTGTTTCCAATTGGTAATTTTCACAAATATAGTTTATATCGTATATATCGTTTGAAAATCGTTTGACCTTTGAAATATAAATTATTTTGTGCTGGCTAAACTTGAACTCAGTGGCCATGGAAGACCGAAAATTCTCGCCTCTAATATTTACATTTATACTGGGAATTAGTCGCCACCTCCGGCCAAAGTAAACATAAGTTTATGGTGAGGGGCCATCAATCCAATTCACGTCTATACCCATTGGGGTTCAGGTCCAACGTGGAGCATAAATTCAACTCAAATTAAATATTAACACATTTCGGCGGTGGTCGGTGGGCGGCGAAGTGCGCAGAAATCAATTAAATCGAGGCGCCCAAGGATTTCTGACTACGGATTCTGGGTCCGAGTTTCGAGAATTTGTAAAAAGCTGTCCGCCACAGTGGGCACAATACAAGTCAACTTTAGAAAACAAAACAAATTGATAAGTTAGATAAGTTTTTGCATTTCTTGAAATTAAAGGAAGTTGCAGTCGGGAGTGTCTCTGAATTTTCTGTAGAGGAAAAGGAACTTGTGTTTCCCTTTAGTGTCAGAAACTTCTTCTATAACTGACAGAATAATAAATACACATAAATAGCTAACTTCTCATATGCACTTTGGTGCATTAAAAAAGGCATTTCACACAAACTTATTTTCCAATTTAAAATATATCCTCCTTGCACCTTTAGTATTTTAAATAATATTCTTCTATCTAATTATATTAACCACTTTAAGCCCGCATTCTTTCCACTGTTCTTCAATCGGTTAAGCAATTAATTAAAGCAAACTGTTTTGCACTAATGCCACTTGAATTTGATTCCGCCAGATTTTGCGGGAAATTAAGTTAACGCTTCGATTGCAACCGCTCAAAGTCGGTTAATTGTTAATTGCTAGTCTGGCCTGTAATCAAAATCACTGAACTCGAAACTTTTGCGGGTGCTAATCTAATCACCTCTTTGGGTTACTGAATTTGGGTTAGCGGGTTGAGCCCTATCGGTGGAGGAGAGCACATGCTCTCAATGTCAGGGCCAATTGGATAAAGGGCTGGAGGAAGTTGTACTCGTAAGTGGCCTCAGCATTTGCCTTGCTTGCGATAAAAGCAAATTGGCCATCAATTTTATGTAATGATGAGATAGGCATTTGCAGTTGACAGTTGCACAAATAAAACAAAACAGCGAAATAAACAACGGGCAACGAGTATAAACATATTCAATTGCCAGCAAATGGAATGTTGCTTGCTCCGGTGGTGCAATTACCGGGATCGGGATCGGGGATCGGGGAACCGACTCGTGCATTGCCCTCCAATTTATCAGCCTCGAAGGCGGTGTGATATTTGTGTAGTCCAATTGTTTAATTGGGAGACTTTATCTCCCGCGTATTTGAGCACCCGAGATAGATAAGCTTTACGACTGTCGGATGGCTGGCTCGCTGGCTACTGGTGCAAATACTATATAATTTCCCAAGTATTCCCAACTTGCCATATTCCTTATGAGTTCTTATCGCGGGAGTTGAAGACCAACTGGCCGGAGATTTGGGCTGGCTGTCCAGGTTGCGTTTGTTTGCTCTGGTTTATTGCCTTATTTATGATTGGTATCAACTCGCTAATTTCGCATGGCGCTAAGTGCACTGGATCTATCCAGTTCGAAAAACAAATATTGTCTCCTCATATGCCTGATAATTTTATATTAAATCATTAAACAAACGCAGCTTGAGAGCGTTTTAACCAAATGGCCTAACAATAGCATCTGCAATTTAACTGGTTTCGGGGCAAACCAAACAGATTGCAAATTAACATTGGAAATAAACAGGAGACTTTCAAAATTAAGTCGATCGATGAGCGGAGTTAAATATATTATTGAGATCATTTACCATATTTTTGGGGGAATGAATTCTAACATTAAAAAATCCTTAAAAATTGTAATGTTCGATACCTTCAATAACAATTTTTTAAAAATCCATAAGAATAACCGATAAATAATATTAGAAAATTCAATCCAATATTTTCATTACAAATTACTTTTTTTTTATAACATTTATTGACTTTTCCATTTATTTGGATAACGTGAATGATTTGGGTTTTGGTTATTATTATTGATCACATGTGATGATCAATTCCACACCCACTAAAATCTGGAGTTACAGAAAATCACGTGCCACGGGCAATTGGAAATGCGAATTGATTTTAGCACATTTATATGTTTGCAAAACGGTCCAAAAGAGAGCCAAAGAGTTGAATCAAAGAGAGATTCACAGAAACCGATTGCTATTATAAGAACAAATATTAAAGTGTGAATTATTGGGATGAATGGGTGGAATTGTACGCACATACCATGGAACAGAAGTCTTCATGGCTAGTGAAATTTGCGGGTTTTAACCAGTTTCAATTGGTTATTGCGGCAGGTCGGTCGAGTAAGGGAGTGATAACAAAAATTAAGTCAAGGTAAATCTATTAATATTTGTTAACTCTTTCCTTTCAGATAACACCGCGAACACTGCAAGAAAATAAGAACATCACAGGACAGAAGAAAACTGGCGTGAAGGAAGGTTACCAGGACATTGTAGCATGCCAGGATCACCAAGTAAATAACCAATCACAATGATAAACCTGACGGAACAGGATTACGACAGTGCCACGCCGGCACTGCAACAGCAGATGAATTTGGCCAGACGAGCCTGCTGGAAAAGCCAATTCCCCAGCCAGAAATCCCCCCCAGAAAATGGTGCTATGGTAACTGGTTCGACAACCGGCGATGCAGTCAGCCGCTTAGAGTTAGTAAATCCCCAGGAACAACCACCGAGCGATGACAGGAACCCAGAAATAGAATCCCATGCCACACCTACAACAACAACGAGAACAACCTGCAATGCCAGCCCGAGTGGGATTCTCAGCAAGAGAGTGCTCCTGGTCCTGGTCGTCGGCTTCCTCCTTTGCGGATTCACCCAGGGGCGGCCCAATACGAGTGCTGTGAGCGTGAAGGAGAGTCGTCCTGTCGATGCGGTCACCCAGCTAAATGTAAGTACCACACAATCCAAAATCCAATTGAACAGGCATTAAGCCAGGCATTACACATCCGGTGTGCAACGAAAGCTCTTTAGGAGATTGCAATTAGGTGCAGGTACAATTTAGGGGCAGATAGAACTTCACTTAAAGGAGAAGTTCAATTTGCGGAAATTAATACAAAATTGAATAAAACATTTGGAGTAGTATAAATTCTTCTAATATTAAGCTCAAATTATTACAAAATATTTAGACAGACCTTTTTTAAATTCATTAACTACAAGCATTAAATAAACAGTTGTGAAGTTATAGAATTTAATCGGTGTTTAACCCCAATTAGAATCGAGAACCGTAAACCGTACCATTAATTGCAGCAATTAGGCGAATATCTGATGTATTATTGACAAGTTTATATGGGAAAGTTTTTGCTGTCACCTGAAGATGGGAAAATTAATGCATAGACCAGGCATTCGAAGATAGATTTTCAATTTCAATACACATTTGTATACAGATTAAAGATATACATATTTTTTATTATTTTATTCTCTGAGATTTTTATATAATTGTTCGTCAATTTTGTACCTGACTTATGGGCTGTAAAATTATATAAAAATTGTCATCTTCTATTAACCTATCACCGCCAGATTTATAATGTCTTACTGTTAAATACCTTATATTGATTTGGATTTAATTTGTTATCAAAAGTGATAAATTTCTGATGAAATGTCAGCTTGGCTTCCAACCCGTGACCAAAGTTATTCAATAGACCTTATCAAATCAAGATTCGAAAAGAATGATTTATTAACCATACATTTTTGTGATTACGCATTGAATTTTTTCTGAAAGTTCTCCTATTGTTCCAAAACAGAAACATATATATCGACAATGAAATTGTAATTGGGAAGCCCCATTCAGTTGGCCCCCATTTGACGTCACTTTTCCATGTGAATGCGTATCCTACAGATTTTCTTGACTGGCAAACAACATTCTCCAGCAATCAACTGATTAACCTCAATACGCAATTTAATATTCATTGAATCGCCGACATATATCCGACGTTCTAGCATTCTGGCCCCTCACTGACCTAGATCAACTTTTCAACTGTGACTCGAGGAACAATTAACATACATATAAACCAGACACTGGAAACGCCAACGAATCAATCCCAAAAAAAAAAACTGAACAAAATGCTGACACTTTGTGTGCTCAAATGCGTCATTAACAAAAATGATTGTAATTTTCGTTGGCGTGTTCCTAAGCTCTGCCCCCAAATGAGTAACTCAACCCTGATAGTCCAACCCACCGGGTCTGGATTGTATTTTCCGCAGTTTATCCGCCCGAGTCAATATTTGATGTTTGCCTTTGCTGGTATTGGAAATTTACTAGCGCACCGTGTATTTATCATTTATCCCCACCTCTCGTCTTTGCCAATTATAAAATACTAATGCCCTGACTTATATTGCGTTTGCCTTCCCGTCGATACAGCTGGCCCACTCACCCACGCCGGTTGCCATGGATGCGGATGCGGATGTGGATGTGGGATCGAAAAGATTGCCACGTGCCGAGGCGATGAAATCCCCCGAGCAGGAACCAACGGAGCACGAAGAGAGTGGCCACAAAATGGAGCGATATCCACTCTCCAGCGTGGATTTTGGTCGCGTCAAGACGCCGTTCATCATTGGAATCTGGATTCTGTCGGCTAGTATAGCCAAAATTGGTAAGTGATGCACATACATAAAATATGAAGCATCATACAAAGCAAATCTTGTAAATTTCTTATGAATTTAATTGGTTATTTGACAATTTGAAATACAAAGGATTACTAAATAGTTTAACAAATCAAATTTGTATATATTTTTAATTTATGAATTTAGAAATGAATTTGAGAGTATTATTAATTGTTTCTAAATTTAAAAGCCAGCAAGGGCTTTATATAATATTAGGTGTTAGCTATATAAATGCTTTCAAAAAATAATTTTTTAAACAAGCAAGATATAAATATAGTCATTATCTGAACTGAGAAAACAAAATGCTCTGACATTGTGGCGTATTTATCAAATAAAAATATATATGTTAGTCCAAAGTTTAGTCCAATGACGTTGGCGTACATTTTATGACATTTTAAATGTCATAATTTGTTTTTTATCCTTTGCTTTGATAACGTAAGCCATATAAGTTAATTTATAGAAACTTGAATTGCAGGCCAATTAAGGCAAATAAACCAGGTTTTCCTTGTGCTCAATAGTAGCTGGATAATAAATTTTCCGCAGAGTTGGCCTAATCCTTTTCCTTGGGAAAGAGAGCCGCACGAGTGTCTGCTCCTTCCGACTTTTTCCTAGTCTGCTGTTGCCAGGCAAAATCAATATGGTTTATGTAATTCTCACGACTACGACGCCATCGTGCAGATTTGCGTCAAGCCGGCGACGTGTGCGAGCGGCAGGAGTGTGGGCGTGAGTCCTCGCTGAAGGACATTGCATAATCTCACGCCAAATGTATGCAACAAGCAACAAGGACTGGGACCTTGACCCTGCCCCCGAGCAACAATTGGGCTGCCAGGCGGTGCATTAATAATTTACTTAAATTCAAGTCCCTCCAGACTTCAATGCCATTGATTTTTATACAAATTTTTTTGTATTTTCGGAAGGGGGGCCTGCAGTGGTGGAAATTTACAACTGGCAGACAGCTTTATCTGTGGCCCTGTCCGTAACCTTGGCTGCAGGCGAGATTAAACCCATTTCGGACCACCAAGGACCCAAGCTGGCTTTTTTTCGGCCCAATGTTTCCATTTCAATTTCATTTTCAATTTTCTAGTGGGTGGTTCGCAGCTGCAATTGAATCACTGCCAACCAGAGCAGCCTAAAATGCCAAAAATAGCTAAAAAAAAAAAAATAGAAATACTAAAATGATTGCGAATGCCGCTTGGCCATAAACAAACCTCAGCGAAGGTTGTTTGCTAAATAAGAGGCTTGGCACATAAATCTGAGTAATGGAGTGTTTACTGACAGTTAAAAAAAGGAATTAGATTTGAGTAATGTTATATAAAACAAACTTGAAAAAAGTTATTTTTATATTATAATGAATTGCTTTAATATGTTAATTTATTCGAATTATATTCGTTTATTTATTCAATTAAGATGGAATAGGTCTTTAAATATAACTTTGCCACCAACTTAGTAAACTTAAATTAATATTTTATCAAATTGGTCTGTTAATGTTGTAAAGTCAATGCTCCCTTTCCCCCTGCTTATTAAATTCCAAATATCAAAATGCAAATTAAGTCACAACAATTTTCGCAAATATTTTTGGGCACCATTTTTGCTTTGTTTATGAAGCATAATTATCCTTCGTTGTGTGCCCTTGAACCCGAAAATATTTTCGTGGGAGGGCTAAAGTGGGGAAAATAGCTGAAACAACAAAGAGCTTCAACAAAAAAAAATAGCGAAAGGAAAGGAAGGTTGATAAAGGATAAAGGTTATAGTAGAGAGCCCCCTAGAAATTGCATGCAAATTTGCCATCATCTCCATCAAATGGAAATATTTTCGCTTCTATGGCTGCGCACACAGAAAACTTGTCGTTCTTCGAAGTTCTATAGTAATTAATGAAAATATATTACCGCCCACCCATAAACCCCGATACTTTGATCAATTGCGTTGCAGAATGCTGTTCGTTCTGTTTATCTGGTAATAATTTGTACATATTGAAATTGTGTTTTGCAGGTTTCCATATGACGCCCAAGCTGCATCTAATATTTCCGGAGTCGTGCCTGCTGATTGTCGTGGGCGTGGTCATTGGAGTGGTTCTATATTTCTGCACCGATGTCGCCGTCTCCCCTCTGACACCCAACACCTTCTTCTTCTATATGCTGCCACCGATTATCCTGGACGCCGGCTACTTTATGCCCAATCGATTGTTCTTCGACAACCTGGGCACCATCCTGCTAATGGCGGTGGTTGGCACCATCTTCAACATTTCCACCATAGGTGAGTGGGGAGGAGTGGGGATAGAAATTCCCATGAATCCTTAAGGGGATATTGCCCTGTCCGGTCGTTTAGTCGATGGTTTAATAATAAAAGGTAGCTAACAACTTGCCCAGGGCCATTGACATTTTATGAAATCCAATCCATCCAAGTCGAAACGGTCAATGGATGATCGTTTTTTGAAAGGGGTCAATATTTTTGTTAGTTTAGGATAAAAGGATTGGCGCAATGAACTCTAATCTTTAATATGATTAGTTGTTTGGAATCAATTTATTTACCTAAAGATTTGATTGTTTTATATATTCTTATTTCTATGTATCTTAAAGATAGAGTCTATAATATTTCAAAAATTATAGATATGGAAATATATTAGTTAAGGTGACCTACATGACTCTTTATAGTTCCTCCTTGCACCTACTGAAGTGCGTATTCAGATGCTATAAACTTCAAGTGGTATAGCTAATATTTAATCTATTATGAAGTGGATGTTACTTGTCCAGTACCCAGTCAACAGGTTGTCACTAACAAAAGGTGTCAAATAGCGCCGGCAATTAGACACTTGATACAGATGAGTAAACTGAACCTGAATCGTCTGAATCATCAACACCTCTCACTCGACACACAACAAAAAAAAAAGCCCCAATAAAATGAGACATTGTTTTGAGGGGGCGTCGTACTCCCATTTTACCCTCCATCTAAATTGAGCGGCACGCGAAGGGGGCGTGGCATTGTGGGAGGGCCGCCTTAACTATATATGACCGCTTAGACGAGATTTACACAAAGTGTAACAAAGCATGCGATTGATGTGGATGCTGCTGTTGCTGCTGATGGGCTCCAATAACAACAAAAAAAAAGGGGGAGATAGCTGGGGGTTGGAAAACACCAGGAAGGGGGTGGCAGACACCAGTTAGATAAATGACCGGCATCGCAAACAAATGGAGGGGGATATACGCTCGAGTTGCCACAGTTTCCCCGGCCATCCCAGCCAGACTTGGCAATTACTTATGCTGAACAAATTGTATTACATATAACAATGAGCGGACAACGCGGTTAACTTATCTCTCGCGATTCATTTAAAAAAGCGGAAATTCCTTTTATTTCACTAATCTTTTTAGACCCTGTACCCAAAGGGTAAAGGGTATATTAAGTTTGTGCAAATGTATGTAACAGGCAGAAGGAGGCGTGGCAGACCCCACAAAGTATATATATTCTTGATCAGCATGACGAGCTGAGTTGATATAGCCATGTCCGTCTGTCCGTCTGTCCGTCTGTCCGTCCGGATGAACACACGGATCTCAGCAACTGTAAGAGCTAGAGGAACCGTATTACCAGTGTAGATTCTTCTAATACTGAGTAAATTAGAGTTTATTTTTTTAAGTCGGTGCCACGCCCACCGCCTCCGCAATTTGTATTTGAATTTTTGAACTGCCCTGCACTGCACAATTTTCAAGCTAAAATTTTTTTAAAAATACCCATGCAATTGGAGCATAGATTTCTACCGATCCTGAAAGTTTCATCAAGATTGGTTAATTAGAAAGCGCACAATAAATACCCAAAGTTTACAGGCGAAAAACACAAAAAATCTGTTTATTTGCGCAAACAAACGGTAAATCGCTTGCGTTCTCGGTGGTTGATTTTTCTCGGAAGTGTCGCTGCGCTGCCACTACCTTCATATACATATGTATGAATGTGTATATACGTATGTATGTATGAATGTGCGTCTTCAATATATTTATTCTGTATTAGCTGTCGGTTCAAAAAGTTTGGGTTTGTCGAATGGTTACGACGTTCGACTTAAAACGCGAAGATCTTGGGTTCGAATCCCAGACCGGACTCGGTGGAATATACATATATTTTTTTTTTGGTTTTTTTTTATTTTGCCTAAAACCAAATTTGTACAGGGTCTGTAACAGTCGGGAAACTCGACTGTAACGTTCTTACTTGTTTATTCTTATACGACGAGACAACACAGAACCCGGTTCTTCTGCACTGGCTTTCGGGGAATTTCTTTAACTGAATTTAATTGAAATGAATTCCTGCGTTCAATTAAATTTATATCTTCAAATCTAAAAAACAATTAATTCAGAAACAATTATGACATTTTTGCCATTTCAATAAACTCGTATATACAGTGGTGAATCTAAGAATAGAAGTGCGAATTGTTCGATAATGCAAAAAAAAACTATTGTTTATTGTTGATTTAGTTTATATTTTTAATTAATTTTTTATATGATTAAGACTATTTGATTTGTATGTATTTACAAGAAGACACTTTTCAGCTTTCAATAATTTCTGTTAATTGTTCAGTTAGAAAACACACTATACTCGTAAATATTATTGAAAACATTCAATTTGCGTCGTTACAAATTCAATTATTCCTGGCAGAGCGCGCTTATCAATTGACTTAAGTGACTTGGAAGTACATTTTGAGAAACACCATGCAAACAAATAGAAAATAGCTCAGCTAACTGCAACTGTTCCAATGCCACACAAATTGCAATCGATTGATTGGCCATGTATGTAGCTGGTATCTAATTAAGTCGCAGAATCACTCCGGGAAATTGATGGGTTGGAAAATAAATTACATGTGCCCGACTAGCTGCATCCTCTGATTTTCCATTTTATTTATTTCTTTTTCTTCCTTCAGGTGGTTCTCTGTACGCCTGCGGACTGATGGGAATTTACGGTGAGACTGAGACCCCCGGTCTGATGGACGTCTTTCTGTTTGCCTCGCTCATATCCGCCGTGGATCCGGTGGCTGTGCTTGCCGTATTCGAGGAGATTCATGTCAACGAGATCCTGTACATTGTCGTCTTTGGCGAGTCCCTGCTGAACGATGCCGTCACGGTAAGATGGGTTCATTGATTCCAAAGGTGTGGTCGGATGCTGGTGTACAATTGAGTCGACAAGCGCCACCCCCCACATTCCTAATGTCCATTGTAGAGATTAACCCGCTCCTTCCTCCTTCAGGTTGTCATGTACCATATGATGGAGGCATACAACGAGATTGGTTTGTCGGAGATCATTGCCCAGGACATTGCCAGCGGGGTGGGGTCCTTCTTTGTGGTTGCTCTAGGTGGCACAGCCATAGGTGAGTTTAAAGTTAATCAAATCACTTTTCAAGCTTATTTAAATTTAATTTAATTTAAACATTATATTCATTTATAAATTTGTCTATTTTCAGGCATCATTTGGGGTTTCCTCACCGGTCTGGTGACCCGATTCACAGATCATGTGCGTGTCATAGAACCAATTTTCATCTTCGTAATGGCCTATTTGGCCTATCTCAATGCGGAAATCTTCCACATGAGCGGCATTTTGGCGTAAGTTCACATAACTTTGTAAGTTTAAAGATCTGGCTAATATTTCTTAACCAACAGCATCACATTCTGTGGTATCACCATGAAAAACTATGTGGAATCGAATATTTCGCAAAAGTCGCACACGACTGTTAAATATGCCTTGAAGATGTTGTCCAGCTCGGCGGAGACCATTATCTTTATGTTCCTGGGGGTGGCCACCGTGAACAATCTGCACGTATGGAATACGTGGTTTGTGGTGCTGACCATCCTCTTCTGTTCGGTGTTCCGTGTGATAGGTAAATAATCATCAGAAAATCTCAAAGTCCTCAAATTAATCGCACATTTTCAGGAGTCATATTACTTTCGGCCCTGGCCAACCGTTTCCGCCTGCACAAGTTGTCCCGAGTGGATCAGTTTGTGATGTCCTATGGTGGATTGCGTGGTGCTGTGGCCTTTGCCCTGGTTCTGCTGATCGATGAGCGGGTGGTTAAGCAGAAGAATATGTTCGTTACCACCACGATAGCTGTGATCTACTTTACTGTCTTCCTGCAAGGCATCACCATCAAGCCGCTGGTAAAGATCCTTAATGTGAAGCGGGCCAATAAACGCAAGCCAACTATGAACGAGCGCATCCATGAGAGAGTGAGTTATCCATAGACTTCCCACGATTTATCTTTTTCATTATTTTAATAATTTATTTCAGTTCATGGACCACTTGATGGCTGGAATTGAGGACATTGTAGGCAAGACCGGGAACTACAATGTGCGTGATAAATTCAAGCGTTTCGACAATCGCTTCATTCGCCCTCTGCTGATCAGAGATCTAAAGGTATATAGCTTTATAAAATTAAATAATATAAGCGGGAGATTGGGCGGCTAAATCTTTTTAAAAGGAATTAACTTAGTACCACCTAAACTGTCACGCAGGAAGTGAATGAATTGCATTTACTGGACCACATTCCCATGCAAAACTATGAAAGAGAATTAAATCAGAATTGGCGTTTTGTATCCTCAAGAAAGGGGCCTTCGAAAAACATTGTCGCATTTGTCGGCTCAAGCCACTGTTAATTTAGGCCGTTTATCTAAATTTTGTTTATATTTTATTACCCATCTCCAATAAGGGCGCCGAGCCGAAGATCATCGAGACATACTCCAAACTGACAATGCGCGATGCCATGGAGGTGATGAGGCGGAATCCATCGACCATCGGCCAAATGACGGGCACCGAGTCGATGAGCGCCCTGTTCCGGAATTACACCAATAACTATATTGGGGGCAGGTGGGCACCGCCAACCATTTACACCACCTGGTAAACGAATTTTGGATTAATTCGAATCACGATTAATAATAAATTGCCTGTACTCACACCAAAAGATCGCATGTTGCATGAGTACAACTAAAATTCCAAATTTAATGTAGTTAATTATCCAAAAAAGTAGCATGAAACAAACTCCACAAAAGTTTTAGTTTTCTATTAACAAACTGAACCCCATCAGGGGTATCACAAAAATTTGTATAATATATATAAATGATTGTAATTTTAATTTATATATTGTTTATTACTTAAATGATATGTATATTACTTATATCAAACGTTTTGAGAACATTATGAAAACTGTTTTCAAGATGTTATTATTCGATGGTTTTTGTGACACCTCTGCTAATAGATATTTGTAAAATCTTCTATATCTAAAATTCGTTTAACCACTTCTATTATTTTTCCTTGTAGCAATATCTTTCATAATTTCCTATGCTGGATAATTTTTTACTAAATCCCATTTGATTCCTTCTCTAGTCCCAGTCTGACAAATCTTGACAATACTTGTTCACGTAATCTGGACATGGCCGAGCTTGATTATAATCCATCCAAGAAGGATCTGACTGACGCCAAGATCCATCATCTTTTGGCCGAAGAACTGAAGCCTTATAGAAGGGTATGTATGAAGCGATAACTTACGTTTACAAATTGAATTCACTGTTTGTAATAATCAAATTTTGGTTGGATATTCTATAGCGTACAGTTTTAACTTAAAATACCCCCAAGATTTCTGTCACAGCTAAAAAGTTTTGAATATTCAATTTCTTCTACTCTCAACTGTCTATCAATCTATGCCAGCACTTCTTCTATATATTGCTAAAGAGACTTCTTGACAAGTTGTACTGTAACTTCACCATCGAATTTTCTGTTCTGTTCTGTACTTTGGGCATTTAGTTTTTCACATCCTATGCTTCTATACGCTGAAATATATATTTTTATGCCATTTTCTCTGACCCTACATATATATGAATAATATAGATATATTTCAATATAGACATATTTGTGAATAATCGTTTATTTAATCTCTTTCCCGTTGTTTCGATACTCGACATCAACTTCTCGACAACGTGTCTAATAAAATCAAAACCGCTTCCAACTTTCGTGCTTAACAAACAAAAAAAAAACAAAACAAAAAATATATAAACGAAAATTTCGAATACATGTCGATAAAAATATCGTGATAAAAAAGGCTTCAATACAAATGGTACGAATAAATTGGTTCACTGACTTTTGTTCTATTTAATTACATCTGTTTCTTGGTTAATTTTGATTAACTTCTTTCGGATTAACTAATGGAAACCTTGTTAAATGTTACACGTTGTGTGTCTGTACTCATTGACTGCAAAATCTTTTAGTTAAATATTCTAAATGTTCTCGAATTGGTGTCTGAATTGTTTTTAAATATACCTAAATAATGCTAAACTAATTTATTATTTAATGCGTATGGACTTTAATTAAAACCAAAAGCTTAAATGTGATTTTAAACATTAAAGATGTTCACACAAGAAATTTTAAATGTAAGCAATACTGATCCAATTGCCGATGATTTTTTTAACACTTAATAATCCTATAAAATCCATCCTGTAAACAATAGATCTTTCTTAAAGATGGCATTCCTAGAAGTAAAAACAATATAATACTTTTTAAAGATTTAAAAAGTATATTAGGAAGAAGTAGAAATATGATTAAAGATCAAACATATTTTAAAAAAAGCAAAATAAAAACATTTCCCAATATTATAACCTATATTTCTTTTGCTAATGCATCATGTAAATGTTTATAGAAATTTATGATACAATTTACACAATTACATAATTATATTAAAATAATTTTATTTATTTTCACAATTCTTCTGCAAAAATATACACAAAAACCAACACAATTTTTGTTAAATTTATTCTTTAATAGTTTTTTACTCATTTAATTTTTCTTTTTGCACTTAAATTTTGTATTGAACTCTTTATTCTCCTTATACAAAACCATAACAATGCCACAAATACATATATTTTGTCTGTCAATATTTGTTGTGATTACACTTTAAAAAATATAACAATTAAATATTTTGAGATGATCTTCAAATGATAGGCTCAGCACTTGATTAATGCTAATTAATACCTACTCGAAATATGTACAAATGTTTATGGAAGTCGTTTTCACTTACTCAGTTTGTGTTTCTGCTAGTTAACAGCAAATTAATCGTACTTTATATAAATATATATATATATATATACATACTACCAGTTTTATATGTATCTGTCCTATACTGCAATTAAAGCAATTCCTAAGTAACATCTCTCTTCTTACATCACTGTGCTGGTTTGTTATGATTTCAAAACTTAATTTGCATTCATCAATGTTTTACAGCACCGTCGTCTTAGTTATAGCCGACACGCAGTAGATGACAGAGATTTGTCCACCCAGGTGAGTACAGCTCAGAGGCAAATCTTTAGCAAAAGCCCAACCACCACAGCCACCTTGCTTTAGACTCTCAGACTAATAAATTTAAACAAAAATGTATGAAATATACTTGTCTCTTGCAGGTCAATTATAAAATGCAAATGAACTTCCGGCGCATGTTCAATGATCGTAAGCATCATAAACGCAGCAAACGTGGTGCCAGCAATAAGGTTAGTAAAATATTTAATTCCCTTTTACGATTACTCTATTAATGTTTATGTCAATCCCGAACAGGAGCCCAAGGAGAACGTTAAGCAAAACCATGTCTCGTTCCATGATTTTCAACAGAACGGGACAACCAAGCAGCTCACCAATGGTACGAGTTCGAGTTCAAACCATTCACGAAAAAATTCGTACAGAAAAAGACATTCTCACAAATCACTTAACAAATATCGTAGATTAGAAATAGGTAAATGGCGCTATAATCAGCAAACTCTTTAATCAATCGAACAGATCTGTGTTCCAGACACCATCAAAAAATGTAGAAATTTATTTTCTGTTTATGATTTCAATGTTTTCTGTCGGACAGTTAATTGTAAACAAATTAAACGTGCAATTCTTAGTTTGTAGTGAAGTGCGTAGTGAACTTTAAGTTTCAAATCTAGTTTCATGCGTCGAACTAACCCAACTCTCAAATCTATTATTTAAGCACCCTACTAAAAACTTCATTTGATTTTCTAAATTTATTTATGTGCATGAGGGGGGAGGTTAAATGTTTTTAATCTCTTCCCGAAAACATTCCCAAAATTGATTGATCATGAGAAAATTTGAATCAAAATTGTGTCTCCAATTGGTAACTAATTTGTTTTCTACCAAATCCTTTTCTTTCTTCCCCGCATTGCTCTTTCCTCAAACTGATGCTACACTCACACACAAACCCTTACCCAAATTGGTCAAAACGAATTGAACCAAAATTCCTGCACCAATCCGAATCATAACACAAAACTACAAAACACAATCACCAATATCCTCTTCCTGCCCATCTGTGCCTCATCACTGGTTGAACTAAATTAACACCATTCAAGACTATATTAACAATGTGCTTAATGAAACAGCCGAGGAGTGCCAACAAAATCCCAACGAGATCAATGTGGTTGGCCCCAGCGACGATTGGGATGATGGCCTGACCTTCACCGCCAAATCATCACGTAAGTGTTCTCATGATTCTTCCAAAGCCATGTTTCTTAACAACTTTATTTTTTGTGTAACTAACCTTTGAGTTGAGTGGTTGTTGTCTACATTGAGCATAGGCAGCCCATAGATGGTTACGGTTGGTTATCCCGCCACTTTTCTATATACTCGTACTCGTATCGACACTCTCTTTTCTCCTGATCTGTGAGCCAATTAAACAATCAGCAGTCATATGGCAATATCTAATATTTTTCCATACCCTGGTTGTTGCCGCCCACCTTCTTTGTTTTGTTCACACAAAAATGCCATCATTTAATTAATTGTTTTCCCTAATGCTGAAAATGAGAGAATTATTCAAAAGGTTTTAAAAAAAAATAATCGTATATATGTAAATACATCGATTAGATAAGTAGAGAAAAGTTAAAAGACTGAACACGAGGTTTTTGATTTGTTAAAGTAGGTAAATAATAACCAATGAATAACTCAATTATTTAAACTAAAGACTATTTGGTTTTTCTGAAGAGAGAGCTTTACTAGTTAGTTCTTTTTCGTTGTTTTAACCACATTATTGTTTACGTTTTATTTTTCGGTTGTAATTTTGCATTTATTTTTGTCCTACCGTCTAAGGAGAACCTAATAAAAGCTATAACAACGAACTTTCTATATATTTTTTTCTTGTTTTATGCCTTCCCAATTATTTCGAAAACCAATCACTACAAAAAAAAAAAACAAACACAAATCGATACAATTTTGCTGGGCGCAAAAAAATGAAATGAAATGAATATGAAAAATTACGATTAGCTGACTCGGATCGCGCCAATAACAATTCCCTGATAGCCCACATCCAAAACCTGCCTGGTTTTGATGCCTCCAAGGCGCGCATCGTCCAGCATTATGCGCCCAAGGTCGACGATAGTCCCGAGTCAGATATAGACTCGCCGGATCCGCCCGTCGGGCCCACGGCGGCCGAGTTGATATTGCCGTGGCGACGGGATCGGTCATACCAGAGCATTGGTAAAAGATATCACATCCAGATCATCATCATTCCACCCACCAACCAAACAGCAAAGCAATCTATTTTGAATGCTCCAAATAGCTAAGAGAACTCCATGCACTTCTCGTCCATATACATGCCTAGATTCATGGTTATAGTCGTCTTACCCGATATCTCCTCCAGATTCCTAAAAATAAATGCAGCTCAGAATATTACAAAAATATATAGGGAAATTACATTTATTTTATGAATTCAACTTCCCCATTTCTCTTCAGTAAACCAGTTTAAACGTGCAAATAATATCGAAAAAATGGTTAAAAATAATTAGTTTAGCATTGTAAATAAATTTGTTGTATAAATGCGATTGCTACTTAGAATCGATTGTTTGTTAGAATAATAATAAAATATAAATAACAATTTGAGGGTTTCCAAAAACGTTCCAATCAAAATAGATACTCAACTAATTTTCAAATTCAATTAGATCCCTTTGCCAAATATTTCTAAATATAATTCGTTTAAATTCAATCAAGATTTATGATAAACTACGATCTCACATTTGCATTACAAACCATTGCGTGTGCTTTGAGCTCATTTAATGACAGTTATTAACTTGTTTATAGAGTGCCTTTTAAGCTTAGTTCCATCAATTTGATTATTTTTCTGTTCAGTTAATCAGTTTACATTTAGTGCCTAATTCTATCATTTCCTTAACTTGTTTATATCTGATACACCCTTATTATATTTCCCCAAAACTTTTAGCCATTTTACTAAGTGTTGCCTATAGACGTAGCTACCCATTTAATTAGTTCTCATTACATTGTGCTCGTGCGTCGTTCAATTGGTAGAAAAATTCCAGTCCACGAATGCAGTTGAAAATTATTATCGCCAACGCCTACAATCCATCAACTTGCCTAAAACCAATTTGAAGTCACGTAAAACTGATTGATTAGAAGTTATAATCAAAATAAAATATGAAGATACATCAAAGCAAAGCATGGCATTTTTGTGCATGACAAAATTCGTGGTTTCCTTTTTATTTCGTTGAATGTCCTTTGTAAAGTTTAATAAAAACAATTATGACGATAAAGAGAAGATTAAAATACTATTTTTTATTGGATAGGAGATAAAGAAAACCAATTCGTAGACAAATTTATTCTACAAAACTTTCACAATTCAGGCGACAAGACCGCAAACCCTATTCAAAAATGATCAATGTATTTAAATAATTTAAGCAAACTTAATATAAAAAGGTCCTTTTTTTGTAATTTAAATCGGCAAAGATCTTTATTACACAGATACTTCTTTAAAATAGCAAGGCTATGTTAAAATTCTCATTTTTTCCCCATCGTTCCTATGACAGCTATAGAATATAGTGGTTCGATGCTATCGAAAACATTCCTGGTCGGACTAATTTCTCCAAGCCTATCAATTGTATTTAAAACTACTTAAGGGCCCCTGAAAATCCTCGTTACTTCAAAATAGTTGGGACTTTATACTTGTAATTGTTTCCTGATTTCCCTAATTTGGGCGCACTTTGTTTGTCTTTTATCCTTTGACTGTGTTGCTCTCCCCATCAACCGCGCTTGTGTTTCAAATCCCGAATTGGCCCCCAAAAAGCAATCGAAGGCTAAATGCGAAGAGAGCAGTTTCCAACTGTGTGCTGCATGTCCAAGCGCAGCAGAAAGAATGATTATTTCCCAATAACCAAAAGCCCCCAGCCTTCAATTTTTTTTTTATAATCTTTGAACATTTTATATTTGCGATATAGTGGCCGAAAATCCAATTCCCGAAGAGGATCGCAATTTGTCGCGAGAATCCGATGGAGAGAGGCGTGTGGCCACGCCCACAGCCACGGAATCGCAGCTGCCGTGGAAACGCCAGGGCGACGAATGCACGGATGCAGTGCAGCAGAACGAGTTTCCCGCCTGGGCCTCGAACAAGGAGTACTTGGCCTACAATTCCCCCAGTGCAACATTCCTAGGTAATGTACTAACAAATCTATTTCAAAACGTTTCAGTAAACTACGAGTATCTGAAGGGGCCAAGATATAGTCTATCGCCAAAAACACACACTACAATTTCCGAATGGGTATTGATCGGGTTTCTCTTCTGTGATTATTCTTCTTCAATTGAATATTCATGTCCTCAGTTGATTACTATTTGTAAATTGGCTGTAGTTGTACTGTCTGTCTACACAGAAAGAAAATGGAGCATTTATATTGAATTATAAAATTAATAAATTATGGTTGAAGTATATATAATTAATTGGAAGATTGAATTACATTATTTTAAGTGAAATTTGAAAAATTTAAATAATTACAAATGTGAAATATTATTATATTATTATTTTCTTACTAATGCATATTTTGTCAGGAAATATATTGCATTTAAAGTACAATTTAAATTGCATCTAAACTTCGAATCCATACTAAATCGAATATCATATCAAATTTTACATATTCAAAACCGTTCAAAATTTTCTTCTGTGTAGTAACAGACTTGTTTATATCGATCTGACAGTGTACGTGTAAAAGTGTATATAGTTTACTCGTTTCTATTAAGAGCACCATCGAAAAAGTGTACCCCATGTATCAATGGCAAAATTGCACTCTATAGTTTGTGTGTTTACTGATTTGTTGTTGTTGATTTCGTTGTGATTTTTCCATAACTCTTCCGTTTTCTTTCTCTCTTTTCCCCCGCATTGTTTTCCATCCGGTAACTGTTGCCCACACCCACGCTCCACAAAACCAAACCAAACCACAAACGCTACACCACACGAACCTCCACCATGCAAAAAAAAAAAAACAAAACCCTCTGAATACGTGAACGAAAAACCAAACCCAAACCCAAAAAGGTGGTATAAACAAGCCTAAACAGCCCAAGTCCGTCATAGGTCTCTTCCGGCGGGAGAGTAGCAGCTCCAAGGGCGGCAGCATTGGCATCGGTAGCACGGGAGCAGTGGATGCAGCCGCCGGCTCTAGTGCGGATCCCATGGTTGTGCTTTCCTCCCAATCCCAGTCCCAGCCACCGGTGGTGGGTGGCACTAGCATCAGTATCGCCCCATCGACTTCGCACAATCCGCGACTGGACAAGCGCTCCCAGTCGATATCCTCCGGTTCGATGGGCACCGGAGCCCATCAGCTCGGCCCGGATGGCCATGCCGGTCCGTTTCCGGTTACGGCCAGTCATCGGCGCAATGTGCGCAGAGGCTCCATGCTGGAGCTGAGCGGGTGAGTTCCCTTGTACCTTGTACACTTGGCCAGACACCGCAAAAGTCCACCTACTTGTCTGTGTTCATTGGTTTTGTGCAGATATTCATCTAGTTGGTTATTTTGCCGGATTTGCTATTAAAATGGGTCTTGTATTATCCAAGATTTGGAAATTATTTAAATTCTATCATAAAATTAATATTAAATTATTTACAGTCTACAAGACCCTTTTTTTGAAATCCAACTTTTGCTTGTATATAAGATGCTTACTAATATACCTAAAACCATAATGATTTGTTTTTTGTTTACATTTCCACATTAACCAGTAGATTAGTTGTTGAATTTGAATTAATATTTTTGTGCATGCTGCGCTTCAATGCAATTTAGCTTTATAAGATCCTGCTGGGATAGTTAACCATTTTGGATTTTGAAAACCGGTTTGGAAAAATTAAAATTGATTGTTAAAGTACCCTTTATAAATATCAAATCGTCGCCCTTTAATTATGGTAATTCCAAAAGTAATCCTTCGATCCTTAAACTTCAGAAGTCTTATTCTTTTTTCCACCCAAAAGTCGGACCCTTCCTGCGAAGTTTGTTGAAACCTTCCCGCTGAAATGTAGCTAAAATCCACTTCGATATATTCATTTGCACCCTTACCCGCAAAGTTGCTTAAAATTAAATTTGTTTTAATTTTCCGCACACACTGACTAAATATAAAGGTTGTGCGTATGTGTGTGGGTATTTGTTCCTGAGCCCCGTCTGTGTCTTTATTGTGATGATTATTTTACAGACTCATTGCAACTGGACGCAGGCCCAGTAGAATTTTGCAATTTAGTCCAGGAGCAACTAATTTACTAGAGTCCGCCAAGAGCACAACTCCTTGTCCTCCACCTCCTACTACTTCTACATCAACAAGAAAACCTACAACAATGAAAACGACAACAAGTACATCTTCCACCAAGAACCACCACACCAACAACTCAACAGAAACAACATCAGCAAGCGCGACTAACTCGACGCCGACCTCCCCGAGATCGGAGGATAGCGACACGTACTATTCGAATTAATCGAATTATCGAAACTAACCGAACGAACTCCAAATGTCTTGAGCAACCCAAACCGGCCATTAACGAATTTCGAACTCTGTGAAGCCAGAGATAACTACATATACTAGCAATACATATGTTAACTCTAAATACTAACCACACGATCTTTATGTACTATATGAAGCCACAGATCAGATCAGAGCATATCATTGTAGTAAATCAGTCAGTTCTTGTAGGTTGAACTTCGCCAGCTATCTATCTTCATCTCAGCTGAAATTGGCTCTATCTCTCCTTAAATCGATTCCTGCGAATTGGATTCAAGCCTCATTCGCACTCACCTGTCAGTCACATCCTCGAACTGGTGCCCCACAAGTCTCTCTTAAATCTTCACTGTAAATATATATCTTTCAAATTAGGATGTTCGATTCAGAGCAGGCATTCACTACCTTTCTTTGCAGTTAACTTGATTAGCACTAATTTGATGTTTAAAAAGAGTTATAAATTATAGTTTAAACTATTTCATTTCGGCGGTCACTTTTCCTATATACTCCTCTGACTGTGGTTTGCACCATTTTGCTTGTTTTACATCGTTTTTTTTTTATGTTTGCACTTTACTAAAATGTTCTTAATTTTAATATGTGTTTATAACATGTTTATGTCCTCTGTGTAAAAATATATATTTTTTTTGGCAATCTTTTGATCCTAGAAGCTTTATCCCCAGCTCCTTAACTCTACACTAATATATTAACCCCAACCTCTAGCAAATGCAATGCAATTTCTTAACAATTAACAAAATTCGAAGAAAATTACTTCAAGTAAAACTGTTCAAATGATGTCTGCTGTGCTGTGTTTCTTTGTTTTGTATTCCCGATTCCCGAAGAACTTTCGAAAAAATACAAACGAAAAAAAGAAAACTAAATTAAGGTCTTAACTAATAATCGAATAATGGAAAACAATTGGTAAACGAATTTATGAAAATTATATTTTTAGCGGCGTCCCAATTGAATCTGATTAGCCAAAACCGAAACGAGCACAAAGCCAGAGCACTAAGCTAAACTATCTACTAAATGCACAAACACACCCATACAAGCACACGCTCACGCACACAGACACCAAAACTGTCATACAGTTGAGCACCTGTGATAATTCCCCTAGACAAAATTTCTAAACCTAAACCAAAGTGTATCTTTAAATGGCTTTAACCACACGAACCATGTGTAAGTATTAAAAACAGAAGTATATATCCAAAAGTGTTAACACGAAACACTGCCTGGGCTCGGCAATTGAACTAACAATCGAACCCGCTAACACCCCCCGCTAACCACTGTGCTAATCCAAAATTACTATTATTAAATAATTACATCAAAATCCAAAGAGCGGACAGACTTGTAAAACTCAAAAAGAAATTGTATTGTATTTACGATAGATGTTTAGTGTAAATGTAAAATAGATCTTACTATATATACTGTGCCTTAAAATCGCCTCTTCCTTATGCTTACCCAACCACCATCTATCTTCCATTTGAGTTTACCCTTAATAAATGCTTAAAGATTACCTGTTTTATTTGAAAGCTTTTGAATTTACCTCTTAATAGTTCTAAGTTGCTTAAGAAGTACGTTTAAGTACCTACATTAATTAGAAGTAGCCTCATGCTAACATTAAACAAATCATTTGCCCAAAATTGACCACAACTTTGACATTAACTTTCTACGCCTTCTCTTCACGTCACCTCCTTCCACCATCGACCGCCAACCACCTCAACCACCGCACCACCCACACAACAACAACACCAACACCACCACCTCCACTACAGAGACACAATACCCGAGGAGTCGTCAACATACCAACATGGACACTCCAAGTCCCTCTGCGAGCCGGCCGATTCGGATGACTGGGAGGGAGCTCCTTTGAACGCAGCCAGTGGGGCCAACAGCGAGCGGACGATGCGGAGTGGGCGGGAACCGCTCCTGCCACGCCCCTCCAACACGCCCCGGGCCCAGATACGACGTATGCATGCGGGGGCGGTGGGCGGAGCAGCTGTGAGCCTGGCCGGGCGAAAGAATCAGGTGACTAAGGCCCTGTTGGACTATGAGGATTCCGAAACGGACTCGGACGAGGATGATGATGACGATGAGGATTTCGATTTGTACGACGATGAGAACATTGTGGTCACCACATTTACGACGCCATCGCAGGTGGGCAGGAGACCACCGGGATCTAGTCCGGGATCGGGTTCGGAAGCCACTACCACAACGACGACAAGCATTCGCCTCACCCGCAACAACGACGAGAGCATCATATGAGTATCGAGCACGGATGGCGACGTGGAGGAGGCACTGGACGACGATGATGATGATGATGATGATGATGAAGAGGAGAAGCCGCCACCATCCGGGACACCATCTAACCATCCGATACGGACGCGACGGAGTCGGTTCCAGTACGAGATGTTCTACTAACCAAGGCCACACACACATTTATATGACTAGTTCGTAAGCCCAAAGTTGACAAAGAGTTGCTAAGTAGTGTCCCAAAAGCCCCAAAATGAAAATGGTTTAAAACAAAAAGCTTTATAATTACTAAAAACAAAAGAACAAAAACTAAAGCAAAAGCAAGAATCGGACTAGTAACGAAAATCAATTGTATATAAAAACCAACCAATTTGAACCACAAATTAATTTCTTCTTGTTCGTTTGAATCGCTTTTAAAGGTTTTTTAACTTCCAGTTTGTGTTTAGTGATAGGTCCCGTACTAATTGTTATTGTATTATGATCAAACATAAATATTGTAAATTCAATTAAGTGATTGCAGCTGATGTGTTCCAAAATAGCAAGCAAGCTAAGTAATTGTGTAATAATTAACACGCGTAGCCAAAGTTCATATTAAGCCTATGTACTAAAGTTGATTTCGTTGTTTTTAGTTTAGTAAAATCTACTAAAATTGAGGTCACATTATGAGAATGTGTTGCTAACCGTACTTAAGCGCGTACTTAGTTCGATAAAATAGTGTAAAACGCAGAGTTTAGTTCAATTTTAGTTAATAAAGAGTTGAAAGCGATTTATTTATATATAGCCAGAGAGTCAGAAATAAGAATATTGCCGAGATGATTTTCCCAACTGTATCTACAATTTCAGTTCAATTGTTTTGCATTCGTCACCAGCTTCATTCGGCATTCGTCACCAATTCCATCTTACACTTTTCTTTTGTTCAGAGACAGTTGACAGATCCTTTCGGCGACTAAACTAAACTATAAAGTATACACAGATCAACAAGTAAATTAGAGAGGAGAGCGACGAAATGCGACGAAGAGTTATGTAATTTATAAATTATTTTTGTAAACATTTACGAACGATAAACATAAATGAATAACCAATGGTGGAAATGTTCGAACGATCGAGAGAGAGAGAGAGTTTTGAGAACCCTCTTGAGTGGACCTTGTGTGCATGAATGACTAGGATTGAGAGTTGATCGGAGCAGATAAATTGAAGATTCACGTGCTCAAAACCAAGTAATGTAAACGTTAAGACGTTAGAACTATTTGAAAGTAATTAAACTCCCTATGCTGGCGTAGATTTGAGATTGCATTAGATAACCATTAGATCACCAGACCAGGCCTGAAGAGAGAACTAGGTGAACACCATAGCCAAGCCCAGAATCAATCGGAGATGTTCTGGAACCTACCTACCTACAAATATTTGCGGGACTGCTAACGTGGAAGTCGTGGACATGGAACATATACCTACCTACTACGATTAATAAAAAGTATATACATATATTTTCTAACTCGTGAGCAACACGCTTAGTACCAAAACTTTAGTTTAACCATCGACCTATGACTTAAGTAGTTTGTACACACATATTATGTTCTATCCAAGAAATTGCCTTCTGAGAATATGCACACCAGATCAGATCAGATAGAATTGGCCGGAACATCGAGCAAAGCGGATTCTATAGTTTAGTTTTCATTTTGATTTTATTTGTATTTATATTTCGGTCAGAAAGACAATAATCGGATACAGATCTTGGAAATTGTCGTTTCAATAAGTCTTTGATGAAAAATATATAAAAGAGCTGTGTTACACTGTGAGCAGGTTTTCCAATATAATCCTGACAAGTATTGCGGATTAAACGATTTTGGATATATTAGGCACTGGCTCATAAATTACTTGCTTAGGAAAACTAACCTTGCATTCAATTGGCGATCAAGGTGTCTGCAATTTTCATACCGTAGGCCTTAAGTTGTGCATACTTCAAACATAAATACAAAATTCTGATAGCGCAAAATAAACAAAATTTCAAAATTCAAGCAAAACGATGCGAAACCGAAACAAAACAAAAAAAAAATTGTAAATTGTTAAACTGATTTTAAATATTATATAAGAAAAATTTTACTAAAAATAAACTTATGAAAAATTTGAAACTAAATGGTTATAATTCGGAAACTAAAAAAAAAAATGGTGGGGTGTGGACTGTGGAACTGGCTCACCAGCACCGCCAGGGACCTAAGCGTTTCTTGGGCAACTGCCAGTCCACCTGGACGGTCTTGCCCACCAACAGATTTGAATTTTTTAGGAGCATGGACTGCGCCATTTTCTGATTGCACTCGAAGCGGAAGAAGGCGCATCCCACGAGCTGGCCATCGCTCCTCTTGGATATGTGAACAGCTTGAATGATGCCCTGGAGCTTTTGATTGTTTGGATTGCTGGATTGGTCACCCGGCACGGATTCCGCTCGTCGAAATTGTTGCCACAGCCGCTGAAGTCCACTGGATCTTGCCTGCACAACCCCTGGACTCCTTCTGAACGCTGTGGGAAATAGGTTTGGAATATAGTAAAGGAAAAAACGAAGCATTTTGTTTGAAGTTCCGTTTATACATTTATTGCACCAATACGTGTAATTTGTTATTTTCATAATTTAATTTAATATTTTTTCTTTTCATTTTTTTTACTTTTCTTTAATTATGTTTGAAACTGATATATTTCAATATGTTTTATGGTATCTGTTAGTGTTGCATTTTTCGAAGAATTTTACTTTCATATACTTGTACGAGTATGTATCTGGTGAGGATGGAAACTCCGCCTGAGCCTCCCCAGCCTATAGGTTCTGTTTTCGATTTGCTTTGTATATAGGTAAATATAGATCGATGGTCACCATTTCGCGTTTAAAGTGAGTCTCTGTGTGTAGGTGAGTGTGCTAATGCATATAGAATTGTTTTTAGGGGGGCTTCCTTCTCTCCTCAATAATTATTCTTAAGCTTTGTTTACATTAATTAACTTTGGTAACGATTAAACAAACACGCTTATATGAGCATTATATGTATGCAAGGGTGTACATATAGTATGTATGACTGAATGGGAATGCTTGAATATCTCAATTAACATTTATGTTTCCGTTTCCGTATTTTTTTTTTGTTTTTTTTTTTTGCTTTGGTTTTCTCTCTAAAGAAATCTTAGAACTCGCTCTATATAGTATGTATATGCTTGGTTTCGCGGTACATTTAAATTTTAGTACACATATGTAGAATCAATAGTCAACCCAACATTAGCTACATAAATATGTTTAATGCTTTAGAATCGCCCTGCCCAGCCTCCGATCATCTTGGCCTATTCCCCCTCAACTGATCGGCGACTTGGGCGGGGCTTGTAACGTTTCTTTACTTTTTTTGGTTTGTATAATAGAGCTATATGCGCATAAATAGTTGTGGTATGCAATAACAAGTTACGATTAGGTTAATCCATGTAAGGTGATTCCTTTTGTTTATCGTTTTGAAAGGCATTCGAGAGTGTTTCTTCATATGTACGAGATAGCGTAGATATATGCAAGTAATGTGTGTAGTAATAAACAGACTAATTGTAACTAGCATTGAACAGAGTCAAACAGCATAACGCATCCGTATATTCATGTGTGTCAGTGCGATCGTGTGGTTTTGTACATACTCAATTTATACATCTCCTCCGTCCCAAAGCGGCAGATACAGACACTTTAAAATAGCGCAAACAATTTCATCAAACGTTCATCAATAATACACAATAGACAATAGATTAAATAAATACAATTATGGCAGTTGAGATAAGCACTTAAATTAGACAGTAAATAAATTAGTTACTCGAACAAAACATAAGTCAAGCAATTACAATTATCTTTAATATTATCAATACTGTTGCCCGTATCTGTAAGTCTCGGCTCATATATACGTTCCGATTTCGTTTAGATTTAAGAGAATGGTCATCATCATGCTTAATATTTAGTTAACAATAATTCTTCTCTGCTTCTTCGCGCTCATATTACTTGAAATATATACAATTATATTCGGATATTATTGGAAAACACAGAAAACCATCGTTATAGATACTATTTGCATATGTGTAGTAGCATTTGGAGAAAAACCGGTTAAATATTTTGTTTTTTTGTTTTGTTCGATAAATCGATAAACACATCTCATACAACGAAATTTTAAATTTGATATCCTTATGTATTTTGTGGTTTCCATATGCATATTACGTTATAAATCCTCTAAAATGTGTCTTACTAGATTTCGGTTGTATCCTTCGTTTGATTTGTTACGGGCATATGAGAACTATGTTTGATTCTATGGATGAGGAGACGCCAAACTGCCGGTGTGAGATCTGCTAGCAGATGCTGTGAATAGTTTGTGGAAATTTTCTAAACCGTTTTCACTTCTCTGATTCTAAAATCGCTGAACATTTTGTGGCATAATTCTAGGATGGTCGATGGAAATAGCCCGCTTTTAGGCTTTGTACGAACTCCGTCTTACTGGATGATAATCTGATGCTGCCGCTGATCTTAAGTTAACGCAGATCCAAGGGGATCGTCGGATCGTGTGGATTTGTGTGTAAGCGAGTGCCTGTTGCCGCTTAGAGGCCAAAGCCGATGGCTCGTTATACGTTTCCTGTTCATAGTTGAAATTGGAATCGAAATAGCATTTAATGGGTTTCGTTTATATACAAAATACGAATACGTGTATAAATATGCGGACTAAATAAATACAAAAGTGAATTAACGCTGGAGATTGGCTAAACAAAAAAGAAGAGAGGAGGCCAGCGGCAAACTTAAAGGTAAATCTGCTCTAAATACTAAATAATCACAATTAACAAATAGATACATTTTGGAAATATTGCAACAAATTAACACTAAGCATAGGAGGTCTCCGACTTCTTCGCGGGCGAGAACAAATTGGCATGGCTTATTCGATATCTCAAAAGTAATAATAATAAACTAAAAATAGTACATGTATACGGAATGTCGGAATTAGGAGAGAGCATAGGCAGAGAGCTGGAGTTGCAGTCACGAGATTCACTGCTTTGTGGTGCCATTAGCTTTCGCTGGCTTACCGGACGTCACGAAGGGGCCCACATAGTTGCTGGGGAAGAGGCCGGACAGGCCGTTGAGCTCTCCGCGCCACCACTCCGGCTCGTCCCGGCCCAGCACGCTGATGATGTCGTCCTTCTCGAACGACAGCTCGTCGTCGTTTTGTGCTTTGTACGGATATAGAGCGATGACCTTGTCTGTAAATGTGGAGGAAATTCATTAATCAACTGTTTGGCTTCTTATTTATATTCAAATAATCAAATAACAAGCTTCGTCAATTGCTAAGCAGTTACTAGAAAAGTTTAATGCCCAGCTTCGTGTAGCCGTTACCCACCCAAGATCTGCTCGGTCATCTCGATGCGACTGCCCGAGACTGGTGTATTGCGTCCGCTGTTGCGCCCGCCCTGGAGCACCTTCACGTAGGTGGCCGGGAACCAGCCAATTTGACGCCGCCGCCCCTTGGCCTGCAGCTCGCCCTCCCACCAGCCGGAGTCCGTCTTCTTGCGGATCATGATCAGCTGGCCGCGCGTTAGCGAGAGCTGCTCGGTGCTGGTGGCCTCGTAGGGAGCAATGACTTGGGCAATCTCCGAACGCTTGGCCCGCATACCCTGCAAAACCATCGAATGATATAGTTAGGATAAGAATGATGACAAAAAGGCAGGAGGGACGGGACAACAGGACAACTGTGTCAACTATTTACGGGTGTCATGGAAGAGGTGCGTGACATGGGTCGGCTGTAGCTCTCGGCCGGTTCGCTGCTTTGTGTCTTGGACTGTGTATTTATCTGGGAAACTTCGGTGTCGAGGTCTTCGGGCGGCTCCTCCGCTGCGGCGGTCTGCTCGCTCAGCTGCTGGACGGGCTGCTGGACGGGCAGCTCCTGCTGCTGCTGCTCCTGCTGGAACTGCTGGAACGGCGGTTCCTCCACGGGAGCAGCCGCGAAGGCAGCATTGCCGTTCAGTGTCGCCTCCTGGGTCAGTGCAAGTGTAACGACAACGATGGCAAAAAGCACAGCACATGAAAGCATTGGATTAGTAGATGGACATGAGGGCAGTGGTTAGACACGTTTCCAAAAGTACGGGGTAGTGTATATCAAATTTTACGCTCACAGAAGCTTTGCGCTACAATCTACTTAGTCACAAATCACAAATTGGTTACTAAATTTCTTGTCAGACCAAGAAATTATAAAACAACTATTCGCAAAATACAAATTTTTCTATATAAAAATTGTATTTTAGTATTACTATGATAAAAATACAATTTTCCGGGGTCTAATGTTGAGGAACATATTTACTTTTTGGAAATATGCAGCATTTTTAATAATACTTTTCTTATTTCAAGTTTAATAAAGGAATTTCGAGTTTTCAAATTACATATATATATTTAATTTTAAATTACATATATATTCTCATTTTGCCCCAACAATTCTTGGTACTTACGACTTGTAATAGATTGCGACTCACCTGCTCCACAACAGCATCTACTTCCGCCAGAGCCGCCGAGCTTGTGCCCACATCCGCCTTCTGGACGTAGTTTGAGGGGAACATGCCGGTGCGGGTGCCGATGGTGCCCGTCCACCACTCGCCCTCCTTCTTGATGACCATGACCATCTCCCCGGCGCTGAAGCTCAGGTCGCCATCCTCGGCGGAATCATAAGGATATGCGGCTATGTAGTACTCGACGTCACTGGCAACGCCCAGGTCAGCCGGAGCGGCGGTGATATTGTCATTGTAAGTGTCCGCCACGGCAGCCACTTCTGGTTCAATAACCGGTTCGATTGAAGCAACTGGAGCCACCACTTCGCCTTCGTCCAGTTTCTCGACGTAGGATTCGGGGAACCAGCCGGTGTGCCCGTTGATTTCGCCGGCCAGCCATCCCGGCTCCGCATTCTGCTCCAATGGCACCAGAATAATGTCACCCGGCACGAAAGTAATCTCTTCAGCATTGCGAGCGCTAAACTCGTAGACAGCGCGATATTTCGCGAAGCCCTCGGGCGCCGGAGCACTTAGATCGACAGCTGGAGCGGCCACAGCGGCAGTGTCGTTGCTTAGTCCTGCGTAAGGATCTGCCACTGCCACAGAATCCGCGTCGCCCCATGCACTGGAGGTGCCCGTGTCCCAGGCGGAACTCGCACTGGATTCGTTCTTGCGATTGTACTTCAATTCCAATACCGAGGTGCGCTCCACATCGTACTCCTTGTAGAGATCCTCGCACTTGGTCACCAGCGAAGAGAGCTCTGCCTTTACCTCCGTCATCTGTATGTCGTTGGAGTTGATGTCCTCCTTCCTGCCCTCGATTTCCTTGGCAATATTTTCCACTTTGTCTTGGATTTGCTTGATCAATAGCTGTTGTAAAGAAATTTAGCGATTACAGAGGTATTCTAAGAACCAATCCTCTAGAGGAGAAAGGGGAACTCACCTGCTTGTGTGCGAAGGCTGCGTTCAGTTGTTCCTGCTGCGCATTCTCACCGCCCATTGCTGCGCCACTTGCCCTGCTCTTGGCGTCCCACTTGGCACGCTCCTGGGTGAGCTGCATGAGCTTGGCATTCTGCTCCTTGATGCGCCCCTTCAGCTGCGCCATTTCGGTCATGGAAGTGTCGCGCTGTGTGCGCATCCCATCGATCACGGTCTTGACATTGGTCACACCTGCGCGAGTATCGCAGATCTTTTGCGACAAGTCCTTGATCTGCAAAAAGGATTCAAGTTTAAGATAGATACAACATTTTGCAATACAAATACAAATACCATACCTTCTCGTTCAGCGTGCTCAGCTCCACATTCAACTGCGTGTTGTGGGCCTTCTGCTTGAGGACCCGCTCCTGTTCCCTCTCCTTCTGTGCGTTCATTTCAGCAATCCTGGCCTGTTCCCACTCCTGCTGGCGTTGCTTTTCCAATTCCCTGTTGATGCAAACAAAGAGTTTTAGATAATCCGACTTTACCTAAATCGATTGCCTTACTTTCTGGCCACCTCCTTGGCCTCCAATTCCCGCTTTCGCTGCTCCTCCTTCTCCTGCTCGATCTCTCGCTGCCGCTGCAGCTGGCGCTCCAGCTCCTCCTGCTGTTTGCGTTCGGCCTCCAATCGAGCCTTCTCGCGCTTGTCCGCCTCCTCCCGTTCCTTGCGCTCGCGCTCTTCACGCTCCTTGCGCTGCTGATCCTCCATAATCTTGCGCCTGCGATCGAGCTCCGCCTGTCCTTTCACATAGTTCTCCTTGCGCTTGTCCTCGAAGGATGCTGGGCAGCAAAGAAGCATTGTTAAATTTGATTGAGTTCTCAGGTTTACTACTTACTTTGACCCGGCAATCCGGCAAGTGGATCAGCATCCCCAGCTCCCACACCGCTCTGCGAGGACACGGAGGCGTGCCGGGAGGCGGGCTGCGAGCCTGGGCGCGACACCACCCCAACCCCCGAGACCGAGCCCGGACGCGACTTGATCTTGCGCAAGTTCGGCGGCACCCAGTCCGGTGGAAGGGTGACGGGTATCTTCTCCCCACCCATGGCCTTCTCGCACAGGAACATGGCCAAGATGAATTCATCGCAGTTGAGCCGCCCGTCACCATCGATGTCGGACAGCGTCCAGATCTGAGCCAGCGTCACCTGGGGCAGTTTGCTCTGCACGAGAACGCCACGTGCCTGGGCTCCGGTGAGGAAGCCAGACCGGGTGCGATCATTGGCGTTAAACACCTGAGTGTATTTCCGTTTCTGGCCAGCTTGCACGGCCCATTCTCCTTGGCTGAAAAAAGACATGGAATGATAAGTTTTTACATATTTCTTCTTATGCTAATTATAGCTATCAAACAATTATTCAGTGATTCCGAAATACTTCCTTATCTTACTTTGCGCAAAGAGTGAAGAAGTTATCTCAGCTTTGACTATTTCCGCAAATGGTAAGTATTTACAAATAATATTAAAAGCCGAGTATACTTTTTTTTTATTTGCAAACATAATAATCTTTCCTATGCATGTAAGTACTGAAAAAACATCAACATCAGTGACTCAGAAATATTTCCTTATCTTACTTTACACAGAATAAATAAAATAATCTCAGCTTTAAGTATTTCCGCTAAATAAAAAAAAAATAAAAAAATGCGTTCAACATAAAACATAGAGAACTTTAGCTATGTTTTTATTCTTTGGAAAGGATAAGGAATGAGATATATATATATATATTATTTAGAAACAATTGGTCTAACGTCGGATTGTTGTTATGGGGAAATATATTTAAAAGCTAAATACTGTGAACCCTAGTTTTGGGAAATGGTAACTACGAATCCGTAACCATAAAATGTATCATCTAAGCTTTAATCAATTGGTCCAAAATTGGATGTTTGTGCCCCCAAATAAATCTTTCCATAAGGGAATGATCATTATATGATTTATATATGCATTTTGAACAACTAAGTAACATAAAAGCTGAATACCAAAACACTGCTGCGAAACCGAAACATAAAATGAATGATCCAAGCTATATTCTTACAGAGATTCGATGGAGGGCGCTCGCTCCGAGATGGACATATGGCGACTGGGTGGATTGCTGGAAGGGGGCGTGGGTCCAGCCGGCACATTGCCTACATCCACAAGTCCCGGTGGCGAAATGACAGCCGCTGGAACTGGAGGTGGAACTACCGGCACGACTGCCGGAGGTGCTTGAATCACTGGAACAGCAGCGGGGACAATCGTCTTGACCTGATCCAGCGGACTCATGGAGCTGGTGGAGCCACGTGGCGTCATCGAGGGCGTCTTCTGGCCGCCATCAGAGGTTAACGAGGCCAGCAGGCTGGGAGGAAGCACCTTGGGCACGTCCATCCCTCGCAGCTTTAGGTTAATCAGCTTGCAGGCTATGCTGAACTCGTTGATGTTCATCTTGCCATCGGAGTCCGTATCCGCCAGGGCCCTGCAAGAAGGAAAAGAGCAGATTAGCAAAAGGGGGACGGGGCGTATGATAAGCTCTTATCGGGACAGAGCGGTTGAGTCATGGAGTAGGGAGTAGAGTTAGTCACTCACCATATCTGGCCAAGGATCAGGGGCGGCAGCTGCGACTGCAGGAAGAATCCCTTGGCCTGGGCGCCGGTCACGAATCCTGCCTGCGGTTGGAGTGCCTTGAACTGCTCCTGGTACTTCAGCCGCTCCCTCGGGGTCACCGCCCACGCATCCACAGCTGGGTTCATCTTTGTCCTGGTATCCTAGTTTCGAAAGCTACTGCTCCTGCTACTGCTTCTGCTCCTTCTGCTATAATCCTTGCCTTGCCTTGCGTGTGTATTGCAACTCCCCCGCACAGGAGAGAGGTAGAGAGATTGTGGCCTGTGTGTGGGTGCCTTTAGTGCGCTCTCTTCGGCTGAGTACACATCAAATACATGCTCCTCCGTTCGCTGCGCTCTCTCTTCACTCGGTCTCTTTGCTCGCTCTCTGGCTAGCTCACTCTCTCTCTCTGCACTCGGCTCTCTCTTTACTACGGCTGCCTATTGAGTATCCGTTTTGGCTCCCACCACCCCTCGAATTTTCACAATGGATTTTTATGGTTTACCTGCAATGCAATTCCGAAAATTAGAATCAGAACACATAGCTGGAAAAGCACAGATCATTTGAATGGGAAATAACCATCAATTTATTTTCGCATTAGTAGGCGTTTTCGATTTCGTTTTCGTTTTCACAGCACTGCATTTCACTTGGGGAAAACCGACATTCCACCCACACCAACTGATATCCGTAGATCTTCGAGCGGCACTGTAATCTCCTGATTTTTAGCACATTTTATCAATTTGATTTGCGGTTTTGTGGCTTACTTTGCATTGAAACAGAAAATTGTTGTATTTGCGTAAAATTTGTTTCAATCAATAGTCGGAATCAATGTGACCCTGGCATGCATTTGATAATTCTTTCCACGGTGTTGGAAAGCGCGGGAATACTACCGCCTAGAGTGACTGTGTGTTTTGGTATTTTTAACGACCGGCACTGGTTAGTAACGGAATTTTTCCTGCTTTGGAAATTCAGTATAGCCCTACAAGTCTTTTCCCACATTTAATTTAGTTGTCGTATATGTTTTGTGATATTATATACAACAACGCGTTGTTCATTTTAATACGGGTTTTTTTTTTGAGTTACTAAAATGTTGATGAAAGCAGCTTTGCAATGTAAAAATGTTTCTCGTTTAATAATAAAATCGCGTACAGAACAAATTTATTTTTTGTAATAACATAATCCCCTATAAATAGTAAATGGTTATGGACTATGCACGACAGTCATACTTCCAGGGACGTTAAGTTGCGGTTCCAGAATCAAAATACCGATAGCACCTTCGATCCTGTACAAAAATATCGATGTCTGTGAGTACTTTACCTATTTTTTAAACCATTCAATTCCATAACGAGGTTTTTGCTTTGCCATGGCTTTACTTGATGGATGATTGACAGAGCTGAAGAGTATGTTAAAAAATTTGTTGACAAAATGTACAAATTAATAAAATTCATGCGTAGCTTCCCTAGCTTCATAAGCCCTAAAGCTTGTTCTAGATTTTTGTCATAATTGCTTTTGAAAACAAACGTTTACTGGCCAATGGTCAAATCTTGTTTGTTTTTGTCGGCAGTATAAAGGGTTATTTTTCGTCTAAGCTTCCGTTCTTTAGAACATTAATAATTTGTCCAAGTTTGAATTTATCAATATTTATTTGTTTAAAATCAGACATTCTGCTAGCTATGCGCATGCCAATGTTAATATAGTTGTCCCTTTCTAACTTGTAGCTTCTTTACTTGTTGCATTCAATCAGCTGTTTCCTTTTGAACCCAGTTGGAAATTTACTGAAATTTTGTTTTAGTTGTTAAATTGTAATATTAAATTTTGTTATGTCATGATATTAATTTAGTTTTTAATAAAATTAAATTTTTAATAATATTTGAAGCATTTGTAACTTTGTTTATATACATATGTACAATATAAAGCAATAAATACACTTAAATACATATGTATTATTTATTATATTTACTTGAATTTCTTTTTGAAAAATAAAAGGAAAGATTTTCTTTTTTTTATTGAGAAATATTTTTTTCAATGATTTAACAATAAATCAACCTTTCCCAGTCAAGAAGTCCTTGTCCCATAACAAGAAAAAACAGATCAATATTTATATATGTACATTACCTATTCTCCATTTAAAATAAAAAAAAAACACATTTGTTTATTTTATAAAATAGTAGGTTTTTCTTGTTTTTATTATCCTTTCTCATATTCATTTTTTCTGTGATGTTTGTTCTTTCCATAATCATAATTAATTAGTTTACTTAAAGTCAATTAATTAATTCTTTATTTATTATAATTAAATTAATAGTTAAATGTTTTTTGTTTTTGTTCTTTGTCTGCTATGTTGTTTGAGAAATACCAAAAGCATAGTTTTGCTTTGTTCGCTTTGTGTTTGTTTCGTTTCTTTGCATTTTCACTTGTCAATTGAAATTGAATACATACTTCGTAGATCAATTTATGTAATTTATTCATTTGTAAACTTATTTTGCATTTAATGTTGATGCAATTCAAATTTAATTTAATTCTTAATGCATATTTTAGTATTTGTATGTATATATATTTATATATATAATTCATAGAGTTTATGTACAAGAGTTTGAAGTTTGACCTTTGCGTAGAGTCTTGCAGGAATAAAAAATTAAGCTAACACAGAACACGGTTTAGAAATGCAGTATCAGAAGACTTTCTCAAACACTGTTTAAAAATTTTGACGACAGATTTGAAATGAACACAGCGATATCATTATTTGGGTTACTTTCCACAGTAGTGAAGTTGCCTGGAGTAGTGCATCAGTCGAGACTCCGTGAGTTGCATAATTTATCTTTGAGCATGCAAAAACGAAACACCGACGAAAACAAAAAACACAAACTAGTAACCTATGAGACTACAACAAAGTAAATTACAAGCATCGGCCTGAGCTAATGCCATTACAAGATACGTACATAAAAATACAATTCAGGGCGATATATATAGTACATATACATGTCAGATAACATTAAACATAATCAGTGGCGGGCTTGCTACCAGCTTGCTAAAACATAAAGCTTTAAACCTAATACTAATACAAGTGTATGTAAAATGACAATAAAAAATTTTACCTAAGATAGTAAAAATAAGTGAAATATAAAAATTAGTTACTTCGTTTGCTTCGTTCTGCACAAGGAAAAGATGATCGGAAAACATTCAAAGCGACGTTCGAAAAGGGTACAGAAAAATCCTTTTGTTTACAAATTAAAAAAGTTCTCATTGAGTTAATCTTTAATCGTAAGTCTCGTTTTTCTTTTAATATATTTTTTTTGTGTTTTTCTTTTTCTTTTTGGTTTTCATGGTTGATTGCTAGTTTACAAATGCAATTTTGACGGCTTTTATTAAACTGTTAGCCTTAGATACAGATAAATACAATTTAAATGCTTTGCTGTTTCCGTTCTCTTGTTGATGCCGCTTAATTAATTCGCACACTCTTTATTTATTTAATTATTTTTTTGTACAAACACATTTTGCGATTTTTAAATGTTTAATTAATCTCATGCCTTTTCGTTACAAATCTGGCCGACATGCAAATGCCATTTTTTCATCCAATTAAACTTCAGTTGTTTTTTTTGCTCTTTATAATAGTTCTGCTTGTGGCTGCTGCTATTTAATATTTGCGTACTCTTAATGAGTACATATATACACCCAAATGTATATATTTACGCTTAGTTGTTTTATGTATTATGCATGTTGCCATTTTTAATTATTCATATTAATCATAATTTGCCTTCGCATTTCTAATTTAAATTTATTTGTTCAAAAATATCATTTACTTTTAGCTTTTTTGTTTTCATGAAATTTGTCTCATTGTTTTTGTTCCTTCTGGCTGCTTTTTCCCTTGTCGCACATACAAACTTTGTTTAAATAAAAATAATTAGCATAAAAATTACATTTACATTTAATTTGAGTTCATTTGATTTTTGTTGATTTCGCTTTTGTTGTAGCTGTAGTTGTGGCTGTGTTGGATGTTGCTGCTGGCGCTGCTGTTGTTGCTGCTGCTGCTTGAGTCGCTTTGCCTTTGGTCGCTTGTGCCGCTCCACACCCGCTTTTGGCTGTCAAACCTTGCTGTTGTGGGTTGCCCGCGAGGTGCTTTCGTACTGGCCCCGCCCCAGGGCCGCATACGCATCGGCATAGGCATGTTGCTGGTGCGTACCAAGTTGCTGTTGCACCAGATGCTGCTGCTGCTGTTGTTCGTGCAACGACGTCGGCCGACTAAAGCTTACTTGTGGCTGGGGCACCGCGACGCCTAAGATAAAACAAATAGCAATTGTTAATAGACCATTCAAGAGGATAATATTAGGTTACAATCAAGATTAGTACGTGTTAAGTAAGATACAATAAATGCAATCACCAGTTAGGTGACTACATTTTACCATTCCTTATCAACTAAAAATATAATGGCTGATTTAACTGCAAATTGAAAGGTTTTCACTAAAGATATAAAATGGATATTGAATAGTTTGACTTGAATCTGTGAATTTAATAAGCAAAAACAATTACAAACAAACTAAGAATAGAATGTTTTTCTTTACTGTTTAAATTGAATGTGTGAATTCAATAAGCATAAAAAGTAACAACAAATTCGAATTAAATTATTAATTGATTTAGAGTTAATTTCTGTTACCGAGGCTAAGTGTTAAGCCCACCCGATTTATAATCCGCTTTCCGTATCAATAAAACATTCAATTTTCCCCCAATTAATCCCGCATACTCGTAATTAAAAACCCACAACAATTAGGATTAGTAAAAGGTGTGTTAAAAAAGTATGCAAATGCACATGCAATGACAAAACAACAACAATACAATACAGAAACATAACTCAAAACTAAAGGGAAGACTCGACACTAAACAAAACAGGGGGAATCCAGAGGAAGGGGGGTCAACATGCCAGGAGAGGAGGACAAAGTGCGACCAAACAATTAGTGGGGAAACAATCCGAGGGAGGAGAGAAAGAAATAAACGGGCGAAAAAACACAAAGGTCATACCAATTGGAATATCATATTTGTATCTTAATTTTTTCTATGATTTTTGTAGTGGATGGGGAGTTCATGGAGCGCATGGATCGATGACTGGCGGCGGGCGTTTTTGGTATTTTGGGTTCGGGTTGTGGTGTCTTTCAGTGTGTCAGTAGTTATGGCAATGCGACCGATCCACTATCAGTAAACGATATTGCGGCGCACCGGCTTGGTGGCCTTCTCCTTGCTGCTGCTCCGACTGCCGCCGGCCTGCTTGTGCATCTTGGCGCTCTTCCCGCTCTTGCTCTTGCTACTACTACCGCCCGCCCCCGATCCCAGACCCGCTCCCAACCCAGCCCCACTGCCGGATGATTGGTTGGTTGTGGTAGTGGTGGTGGTGTTGGAGGTGTTGGTACGTGATGAGCGGGACTTATTGCGTGGTGGTAGCTCTGAATGTTCAGCGTAACGCAAACGAAAAGAAAAACGACAAATTAAATTTCGTGGAAAACGGAGGAGAAAAACAATAGATCGAGTTGGAGGAGCGAGGAGTGTGTGTCTGGGGCAAACTACCAAACTCAGGGCTCACTGCACTCCGGGTAAGAGGGACACACACCTTTCGGCGCGTAGAACGCCTGCGGTGGCGGCTGCTGCTGTGGCGACACAGCCGGCTGCTGTAGCTGTAGTTGTTGTTGCTGTTGCAGTTGCAGTTGCTGTGCATTGGGCGGTGGCAATGGCAACGGGAGCTGGGCCCGAGCCACCACACCCCCGCTGCTAATGGCCGCCTGCACACCACCACCTATGGAACCCGGTATCGCCTGCTCGGCTCCATACCCGCCATGTCCTCGCGCTGCTCCGCTGGCAGCAACGACTCCTCCCGGCTGCGGTCGTCCACTGCTGGTGGGCCGCGTGCCTCGTCCATCGCTGCGTCTGGCTGCCTGGTTGGCCGCCGAGTTGCGACTGGCATGGCTACCGCCCGTGGGCAGGGGCACGATGGAGTGACCGCCCTGATGGCGATCCCATTCATGCGGATGCGACTGCTGGTGCGATCGGGACCCACCGTGGCGGGCGCCACCGCCTCCTCCACCGCCGCCGCCGCCTCCACTGCGTCCTTCGCCGCCACGCGGATAGTGCTGGGCCTCATGGGCCGGCGGTGGGATGCTGCGGGGTCCTGCTCCTCGCTGATGCGGATGCCGCTGCTAAAATTGTTAATTAGAAGAATTCATTTAGCAATCCATGTATTTTCATAGATGGTAAAAAGTAAAATTCAAGGAGCTGATTTAAGGTAGGTGACTTATAGTTTGGCCAGGAATAAAAATAAAAAAATTTTTGGAATTGAAAACCAGGATTCATCCCTACCATTCTTCGCAACGTATTCATTGGAGCACGCAGAGTTTCGCTGATGCGCCGCGCCCGCCGCTTCTTGGGATTGGAGCTGGGCGTGTGCACGGCACAGCATTTGATGAAGGCGCCCATTACCACGACGAAGCCCACACCCAGCAGCACCACGATATACCAGTTGCCGGTGATCCACTCGGCAACGGTGAGCAGGGTCTCCCGGTTAAGCAAAAGATTCTTCAGCCGCACCAGCGGACCATCGGCGTCGACGGCCCGGCACTTGAGGAACACATCGCAGTAGCCCTGGAAGTTGTCGCAGGGCGAGCCCGGCTGCAGACTGATGCCACCCTTCTGGATGTTGTACTTCTCGGCAAACTCGCTAGTGCTGCGGCAGGTGGAGGTGTCGTTGCCATTCTGACACGCCAGGTCGCACAACTTGCGCTTGTCCACATGCGGCAGGGTCGTCGAAGTGAGGAAGCACTTGGTCAGGTTCCAGAGCAGGCAGGGCGATCCGCTGCACTCGCCTTGGATGCAGAGGGCGGTGCCGTTGTTGCACATGGTCTTGTCATCCCGATGTCGCGGCTCCGGACACTCGGCGGTGGTGCCGTTGCATGTGCTCGACCAGCTGCACTCCGTCTCATCCTTGCACTTCTGATGCGAGCTCGTCTTCACGAAGGTGCAGGAGTTGGCCAAGCAGCAGGGACCCTGCGACGGCGAACACTGTGTCTTGGCGCGACGGGTGCAGCCCTTGGCGCTGGAGTTCAGCGACTGGTCGTACTCGCTGATCAGGCGCGGGTAGCAGCAAATGTCCTTGCACTCCTCCTCATTGAAGCCGCAGTCGCACTCCTCGCCCGACTCCACGATCTTGTTGCCGCAGAAGGCGCCCTCCGAGGCCTTGAAGCAGTCCCGCTTCGAGTTCCCCACCAGCACGTCCAGCACGTTGGAGATGTTCCGAATGGAGCAGGGCGAAAACTTTGAGTTGTTGGGCCGATCCCCAGAGGTGGCACTGGCGAACATGATAAAGTTGCCAAGGGGACCTCCAGGACGACACTCCTGCGGGTAATCGTGCTGCAAAAGGGATAAAAAAAACGTTAGAAAGGTTTTTAAGTTTTGAAATAGGGGTGATTAACTTGTATCAAACTAGAATAAATCATGATAAAATAATATATTTAATTATTGTTTTAAAAAATTAATTTGATTAACTTGAGAGAAGATTTGTTTCATATTATTTACGTTTGAATAGCCCGCATCACATTTAGAACCCAAGCCCAACTCTAACGAAAAGTGTTAATCAATAATCCATCCGTCCTCCTACTTACAGGTGATCCAAAGTTGTGACCAATCTCGTGGGCCAACGTTAGTTGCGACACCTTCGGGGGCACCCGGCTGTTGTAGTTGACGAAGGTTATAATGCCGGTGTTGAGGGATCGCTTCGTGCTCTGGTACTGGCCACCAACCGTTTCCGTGTAGGTCTTGTACTTCTCGCAAATGCCACCCGAGGCTCCTGAAGCGCTGGCCACCCACGCCAGCCCCAACGTGCCGCCGGTGAAATCTCTGCATTTTCAACGGAAATTGGTTAAGTAAATCCGGAAATTTAAATAATAAATATAATTCACCTGTAGGTGAACACGTAGGCCAGGCAAAAGTCCGAATGGTCCTCCAGCGAGTGCAGATTCAAAAAGTTGGACACATCCATGTGCTCGTTGCAGAAGGCGTTGTGGGGTCCGTTGTAGGAGTTGCGGCAGGCGGAATCGTCATCGATTTTAATGCGTTGCACCTGGAAAAGCCGCTAATCAATTAATATTAAAGTCCTTAAACTCGTAGTCGCAGATTTTTAACTCCACTTATCAAGAACAAGTTTTAAATAAGGATAATTTGACATTTTTATTCGTTGATTATATGGACATTAATTTTTAATTGCGTTGCGCATTTAAAAGGCCGCCTGAATATGTAATATTTGCATTGACCCACATTCTGAATAATTGTTTTTTATGATTGCGCCGGACTGAACGGAAATGAATTATGCAGGTGCGAATGACAAGAGCGGTAGTCCGGAGGAGCGCAGATTGCTTTATCGTGTCCAGTCCCTCAACCAGATACCAGCTACTAGATACCAGCGGCTTGTTGCGGTCAACAGTAGTTTGAAGCTGGACCACCCGTCGAGTGAATCCTTTCTCATTATCACTGTTTGCCGCCCCAGCAGGACTGCAGCTCTCGCCTTGTGGCAGGCACAGCGTTAACTCACCTCAAAGCGAATGTTGCGATGCTCGTTCCGTCCGTCGAACTTTGTGTTGCGGTAAATGTAATTAACGGCCGTCACGTGATGTGCAATCAGCGATGAGATTTCCTCGCGCGTTTTCACATCCACCTCGTACTTGCGTCCACGATCGTGCTGTAAAATACAGATACATTTTTATTAGATTAATGGGTTGATAAAATTACGTTTCGGAGATATAGTCCCCCATATTGGGATTAATAATTTCAGGAGATGGTATTGAATCCTTTTTATATTTGAATTGCAATTGGTATTTTTTGTAGAACAATTTTTGGAATGTAAATGTTGTTGAACAAAATCATTTTATAATGTAATTACAAATCGTAAATTTTAATTGTTAATATTGTAGATCAAACCAATTTATATTTAATTTACGAATCCTAAATTTAAACTGGTAATTGATGTACACAATTTATGGCATTTGCAACATATTAATATATTGTAGACAACATATTACAATTTTTGTATACGAAAACCATTTTAGTTATATTTCAATTACAAATTTTTCATTTGCAACAAATTTAAATTTAGTATTCAAATTACAAAACATTTCAATTGGTAATTTGTGTACCAAAAGAAAAAACTTTCGAAATAGATTGATTTAAATATCGATCTGCCTAATAGAACATTTTTAAATGAATTTTAAATCAAATGAAATACACAAGTAATAGTATCTGATTCCAAATAAATGAAAATACATTTTCCGAACACCGCCCAAAGTGCTAATTAAAGCCTGATAAATTCATTTAAATGTTGTAATTTGCAAAAAGGGTATTAAAATAATGCCACACGATTATGCAGCAAGATAGACAGATTTAATTAATGTGAATTGCACTCGACTTTGAGCGGTGAACGTAATAAAAATGTTCAAACCGCAGGCCGTTTGTCCTGACATCTCTGTGCAAAAGGGGTCGCAGAGGACTCCCCCTTTGGCAGGCTGGCAAACAAACGACCTTAGCCCTTGGCACACCATCCCTTTTAACTGGAGCTCATCCCAATCCAATCCCCGGTGAACAGAATAAAAAATACTCCCACACAACAAACACTTCAAATATATTTGTATAAAAATGCAAATTCAGCTAAGCCCGTCGAATATTTCAGCAGAAGTTTATAAGGTTTTTGGTGTGCGCGCCTCCCCCGACTTCCGGGGGCACATCCAACCCAACCCAACTCCAACTCCCGCTCCTAGTCCGACTCCGCCGATTTTCGCTCGAAAATCAAAAATGGCCGTGGGGCTCGAGAGACAGAAAAACAAAAGCGCGAATTGCGGGTGAGTGAGCGAAACAAATGCGCGAATTATGCAAAACTCATTGCAAATAAACACACGCCCCGCAGAACGTGAGCGAAGGAGAAGGCTTCGCGTTCCGGCTGAGGATCAGGATGAGGAAATAAGGCTGGCACTCCGGTGACGAGGATGTTGACGTCGACATCATCTCGCGTACAATGCAAAAAAATAAGCGTAAACATAAAAGTGCGGCGAAGGAATTGCTCCAAAAGGGGGTCGGAGTGGGGGGGGAGGGAAGTGGGTGGATTTATGGGTGGTTGATGGAGCACGCTTGCGGGCCATAACGGTTGATTGCATACGCTGTACGCTGACGCCGACGAAGGAGGTCACTTGATTGGATGATTGCTAAGCTCTGTTTCTGTTTCGCCCCGAACGGCTGCCCCGAAAAGTAGGCAATCCTTTAGAATCATCCTACGAACGGATTCGGATTCAACCGCCCCTTTTTTTTGGAGCGTGGAAATCCGCTAAATAAGAAGGTAAACAAATTCATGATTGTCTCAGATGGATGCTAAGAAAATAAACCGAATACAAAATGTAAAAAGCTCTGCGGTATTTGCTTCAAATCCTGCAGATTTGTATCTTATTTTTAAATATTTGGTATTGAAACATTAAATGAAAGAATAAACAAGGTAAATCAAAAAAAGAACTATATAATATTTAGTGTAATTGCTGTTCGATGGATTCATTACACAATAACAATACAATTATTAATTGGAAAAAAATTTAAATACTTGTGAATACATATTTTTTTAAATTGACAAAATTTTATTAAAATCAATAAGAATGAATAAAAATACAATAAAAAAATTCAATGAATATTAATTAATATTAATATTATTAATATCCCACAGTAATAGTGCAAAAAGAATACATAAAATTAAATATATATGTACAAATTATGGCGGCAAAAAATCTGTTTATTGTTTGCATTTAAAATTTTGTAAACATTTTGAAATCTTTTGATGGTAAATTGCATAGTTAATGACCGGCTGAATGTTTTTATTAATTCCCGCTTCAAAGGAATCTCGATAATTGACACAAACCATTGAACCGTAAGTCCTGGCAACAGGACCTCAAAACTGTTGCGTAGGGCACCAGTCAATTTGTGTTTATCCATTTCTGGCGAATAATAATACAAACAAAAATACAAGGACATTACAACTACGATGTATACGTGCTCCTGCCATCGCATCCCTACGACTTTAGAGCCGCCTTTGTTTTATGTGCACTTCAATTTCGGGCAAAGTCTGTTGGCTCGTAAAAAAATAGCAAAATTCATGGATTCTGTTGAATTATATTTCTTTTTTTTTAATTTGGCGCACGCTTTTATTTTTTATCACCACGGAATAAAGCTTCAAGGAAGCTGGCTTTATATTATTAAAAACATTTAAAATTTAATATAAAAAGGCTTTCCTTCAAGTATCCTAATTCCTATTTTACAGAAATGGAATTATATACCTTTAATAAAAGGATTTAGGAAGAATAAATTTGTGGTAAAAGTACATGAAATAAAAACCATTACTAACTTTACAACAATAAATATATTATTGAAAACTTGGACTTGTTTTTTTTTTTTTAATTTCTCAATATATTACTGTGAGTGAACTTACATCGGTGATTCCTTCGCGAATGTGCCTCCAAATCAATGGATCTGTTTGTATGTAGAGCGAGCAGGTGTTCTTGTTGTCCTCGCGACCTCGTCCCGGACCACCGGAAGAGGAGCCACTGTCGGTGGCGCGGCGCACTCGCTCGTGGACGATGTCATGCCAGTCGTCCACATTGTCGGATGAGAATGGAGATGAGCCCAGACGACGTCCGGTGGATGGATCGTAGAATCCACCCTCGGCGTAGTTGGCCTCCTTCGAGTACTTCTGGTGGGGGTATTTGAAGTCGTCATCGCCGCTCATGTATTTCTTGGGAGGATGAGGATGAGGCTGTTGCTGTTGCTGCTGCTGCTGCTGTTGCTGCTGTGGGGCGGACTTTTTGTGCAGCTGCTTCCGGTGGAGCTTTTGGTAGTCCTTTGACATTGGCTCCGGCAGCTCTTCGACGGCTGAATTTTGTATGTTCTCCATCCATTGTGAGACCTCGTCCGTGATGCCGCAACCGGCCACGTGACCTGCAAAGTAGAACAAAGACGCACAAGAATGAATAAGGGATGCTGGCCGAGGCTGAGGTATCGTAGGAACGGGCGGGCGGAGTAGGAAGAATGTTAATTTGCCGATGCAGTCCGGCATTTTGGGAGTCCCAGTCCAAACGTATCCAGAATCCAGAAAATTATTTATGACCCCGCCCAGTGTAAGCCACAGAAATGTAATTAAAAAGAGCCCCAAACAGATGCGAAACGGGGAAAAAAAAATGTTAATGCAAATTCCAAAGTCAAATGTTGAAATAAATTGAGAAAATAAGAAATATGAAAAAAAAGACCAGCGAAGGAGCTTTGGAAAATCGCTGGGCAAAAGTCTGTAGCCTACTCTTCTGCGGATCTCTGCGCTCTCTTTAAATGAGTATCAACAATTATATTTAAAGCCTCGCCGGGGCTCTACCTCCTACCGGTTCCTGGTGCAGCTCTTCGAAAGGCATTGTCTTGGCCACCGGAAACTGTTAATAGCCCCGAGCCGGTAATGAAAATTTATTGTTTTATTGTTTAAGCGCAGTCACAGCCAGGCGGTCGCCTGTAGCTTTCGCCACTTCTGCCGCTGCTTCGGGTTTTCAGTTGGTTTTCCACCATTTTCAGCCATTTTCCACCATCCACACTATTATCCGAGGACGCGTTTTGCCGGCGTTGCGATTCACTCGCATTTTCACCCCTCAACGCGATTGTCAACATTAAATAAACCGAATGGAGGATGGGGATGGGAATGGGAATGGAGTGAAGGACTGCACCACAAAGTGCTGCACATTTTTAAAAGCTGCCAGAGTTTTATGGTCTCAGCCATTCATTCACATTCATTCGCAGCATAATCTTCTGAGTTACGACAGCCGCCGTCCTCCCGTTCCAAATCTGGGGCAATGAAATGAATTTTTAAGTTCAGCGGAACGCGAATAAAACTTAATGCGATATAAAATTAATACCTTTTATTGAGAGAGCTTAATTACTATTGTGGAATGTTTTAATATTTCAAGAGCTGCTTTTGTTTTGTGCATTTTTTTAAATACCCCTCGGAGCTGGCTGCTTGAGTTATTCACGTATTTATGGGGGGAGAATTCAACTGTTACACTTTCGAACACACTCTGCACTTTTCATTAAACATTTTTCATGCTATTCGCTTGGCTGCTACTTAAACACCTCCCCGACCCTAGGATCCTCCCTCCCAGCTCCACCCTGCTCCTTGGTCCTCCCATCCCTTCCTCCTTTAAGAGCCCACTCAGCCAGCTAGCCAGCCAGAACCGAATCGCTCGAAAGTCATAACAAGGCAACAGGGTTTTCGACTTCCTTGGGACTGCCACACCACCAACAGGGAGGAGGATACTACTCCTGGCGCCAGGAGCTGAGGGCTGAGCAGCTCTGTCCAGTCCACTCAGCTCCCAACTCCCAACTCCCGGTCCCAGCCAGCGTTGCAGCTTTCAGCTGGAGCTATAAATTTTTATTTGGCTGATGCTATTGTGTCAAGTATGCAGGACGAGGGGGATCCTTTGGCTGTTCTGTTGCTGTTGCTGTTCTGTTGCCATTACCATTATGCATTTGCTTACTCTTCCTCGTTTTCTTCGCGCTCGCTTTTTATTTACCCATTCCCAAACTGTTTGTCTTTATTACAAGCATTTTGGCGGCGTTGTCGTGCTTCAGTGCAGGGCGGCAACGTTGTCCGCAACCCGCAACCCGCGACCTACACCAAATTCCATACACTGAGCCAAGTTTCATTGGCCATTGCAAATCAAAAATTATAGGCGAATGGGGATTCCTGTGAAAGCAAAATGCAACAAAGACTTTAAAGTCAATTTTTTGAAGGAGCTTTTGGACTAGTGGGTGTTCTTAAGCATTTGAATAGATATATAAATCCAAGTTTTGATAAATATATAATAGCTTATTACTATTGAAATGTGAACATACAGATTTTAACAAAAATAAAAACAAAAAATATAAAATAATAAAAACTGGATGCATATTAATATAACCAATTGGTGAAAAACATTCGTTTAATTCTATGTAGTGAATAAAATTGTGTCAGGGAATTCGGAATTCATAATACTAAATATAATAAATTTCCTTAAATAATATATAAATTAAATAAACATGTACACCGTTTTTTAATATGAAGGTGGTATTTCTTCCTTTGAAAACACAACTCATAAATATTCCAAACTATAAATCCCGCATAATAATTGTTAAAATAATGCAAATACAATCTGAAATATAGTAGCATAACATTGCATAATAAAGTTGCCAAATGCTTTTATTTATGTTACTTAAAATAATAAATTTCCTTAATTATGACAAATAAAAGAGTATTCTGCAATAAAAAGACTTTCTTTCTTTGAAAGTGAAACTCATAAATATTCCAGAATATAAAACCAGCATAATAATTGTTAAAATAATGCAAATATAATCTGAAGAAAAAATATAGCTCAACATTGCATATTAAAGCTACAAATTGCCGTTCCCTGGACTATTTCTAAATAATTCCTTGCAGTGCTGCGGGTTGTGGGTGCAGGTGCTCGGTATTCCCAGGAAAGCCGTAACCATAGACATTGGAGGGAGGCACTAAATACGTAACACTCGAGAAGCCAGGAATGCCGCAGCGAGCCGCCCAGCTTCCGCCTCGTAAATGCCCCTTCCATGGGCCGCCTTGCAAACGCCCCACAAAATCTACAGTGGCATGCAATTTGCATATCAAAGGGAACCCCTTGAGAACGCTGCTGCTGCTGCTGCTGCGCCTTCTATATAACTTCTATATCCCTTTTTCTGCGCTTCTTACTCCAATGACCCGTTTTTATTTCATTTTGTTGCATCGCCTTCTGGCTGACTTTTCTTTCGCTTTTCGTTTATTTTTTTAAACTTTTTTCCTACTTTTTTCCCCAGTTTTTTTCCACTTTTAGGACAGCTTTATTGTTGCTGGCACTCTTAAGAGTCACGGAGTGTGTGGGGGCTTTATTCAATCGTTATCTGATGCTGCCTACCCCAAGATGTTGTCTGATTTTCGGTCTTTATGCTGTGCCAGCTCACTCGCTTTGACCGACACTTCCATCCCACTTGCTCTTGTATCTGTATCTGTTTCTGTATCTCAGCCGGAGACGGAGCCAGAGCCGAAGAGCTCAGCTCCAGCCATCCCTGCTCTAAGCCCATACCCCCGCCCACCATCCCATTCCCCATGCCAATCAACAGCTGTTGAGTCGCCTTCGACATCGCAATAGAGATAGAAGGCGAGTCGCCTGCACATTTCATTTTTCCAATTTCTCCTTTTCATCCAAAGGCTGCTTTTTGCTTTGTACCCCATCTCATCCGAGACCCCGCCCCGGGCTCTTCAGATACGTACGATTTTTGTATCTCCACTCCACGACAACTCCGTTTCGTGCAGGGAGAGAAAAAACCAATGTAATTGGCAGTTGTTGTGAGTCATAAGCAATTGCTAATTGTTTTGAATTCTCTAGATTTATTTCCAACTAGGAATTACCCACAAGAATGTTCAAGAATTTCAAATATATTTTAACTAGCTAAATTAATTAATCAATTATTGAAAGTAGGGTTAATAACCTGCCGGGTAAAAGCCCAATTATAACGTTCCACTTCATTTACTCCAAAGAAACCCAGCAAATTTCTTTGTCTGCATATGCAGAGTTAAGTAAGGTCAATGAGTGCATCTCAGCCAAGTCTCATTTTGTTCAAATTGAATTGCAAGTAAAAATAAAAAGAAAATGAAAAAAAACTTAATCCCATTTATTGTGCTTTAAGTGCACTCGATAGTGGCTTCGCTCGATGTCACACATTTCCTGCGATAACTTTCTACCACCTTGCTTTTCGACCTGCATCTGTCCTCCGGCGACACTTCAATCATATTTCGATTTAGCTTTGACTGCATCGCCAAGAGCACTGCCGGGAGATTTGTGCACAAAGATTAAAGTGCACTTTGCTGTTATCTTCATACGAGTTCAGATCGGTCCTTGCTCCCATATATAACTTTTCCACTTTCTACGTATTTCTCGTTTTTTTCGGATTTTGTATTATTTGTATTTTCTCTTTCCCCCATATATATATATTTTTTTTTTTGCTGTTTTTCCCCTCTTCTTGCTGCTCCAATTGAACAAAAGCCACGCGCGCACTCGCTCGACTTATGAATTTTACAACTTCCGCTGCCAGCCGAGAGCAGGGCAGCTTGGCAGCTTGCGTTTTGTCGTCCTGGCAGTCCTTAAAAAGGAAGCCCAAAAAAATAAAATAAGAAAGAACAGGATTCCTCTTTCCACAGCCCCGACTGTTAAATATCTTGTGACACTAGAACTACATTTTTTCTTGATTGAAATATGTTAAATATTTCCATATATATCGGTTCAAAAATTAACCTCTGACTTTTACATGTGGTGCTTAAATAATTTGTTTTAATTATAAGATGGATTTATTTTCTTTTAAAAAATCTTAGAGATTCATAAAACTCATTTTTATAAATCATTAAAATCATTTATTTGAATCAGTATAATTTAAATTAAATTTCAGTTGATAAATAAGCACTTAAATAATTCCGGTAGGTTAAAATAATGGATCCCTGAATATGGTCTTTATAAGCCGGAAACGTTAATTGTTAGTTCCAGCATACCCTTGAACTATCTTCGAGTAGTGGGTATGGAAAAAGGAGCGAGAAGATGGAAAAAATTCAACTTGAGTCGGAGACAAACGACGTTCAGACATGCAAGCGGCTTTTGTAGCTGAGCTCTCCCCCCATGCAACCCCCTCGCTTGATCCTCTTTTCCACCATTTTCCCCCACCCACTTTCGACTCCCAATTACGGGCATGGACCCATTCAGGCCACTTGTGGCCTTTTCTTCCTGTCGCTGTGGGTGTATATTTGTTGTGTGTGTGTGTGTGTGAGATGCGCAAGCAAAAATGAAAAATAATCCCAAATTCAATTGCAAATGAAATTGAGGGCGAAAGACGCCATAAATACACACACACACACACTTACAGCCCGTCCAAGCACACACAGATACACAAAGAAGCATTCAACACCCCCCAGTCCATACCCAAGGGGAACATTTTCCCTTGCACAACCTCAAAACTGAATCAGCGCCCTAAAAGGCCATAACAGACGCTTTACACAATTTCGACGCTTTAAAAGCAAAGAAAGGAAAATTCCCAAAAATGTGGAGTATAAGTGAATAACGAACACCAAATATTTGGAGCCAAGAAAACACATTAGGATTAGCACACAACATGTTTAAATACTCTCACAATACAAAGGGGAAACAGGGAAATATTATAAGTATATTTAAATGGGTGAAAGGTAAATAAAACTATGGAAGGAATATTCTAATATTTAAATCATGAAAAAACAAAAATAAAATGAAATTTGCAAAGATACGTGAAAAATCAACATAAATTAAAATATATACATTTATATCACTCGTTTTACATTACACCCAAAAATAATCCCCTTAAAATTAATTCTAGCTACTTATATTTTTGTTTGTATTTAAATATACCCATTTATTTTTTTATGCCCTGTCGAAATTTGTAAAAATCCTTGCGATTTCATCGCTCGACATACAGCAAAAATTATATAGCATACAACTGGGCGCTATAAATGCTGGGCGCCCCGAAACCCAAAACCCGGGGGCGTACATTAAATGGGCGTGGCATGTGCGTGTTTACTCTGGCTGTTAGCAATTCAGCCGGCAGCGTCGCTTTTGCATTAACAAGTGCTTTTACTTCAGTTTCTGTTTCTGCTGCTGATGCGATGCGTGGACGGGCAGGACGGGTGTTGGCAGCACAATTCATACAATTTTCCCTAATTTGCTTTTATTTCGTAAATGATTTGATTACCACGCTGTTGCCATTGCCGCCGTCGCTGTTTATTTATTTAATCATTTCTCCCTTTGTTTATACAGCCCTTGTCCCCGTGAGCCACATCAGCAAATTGTATATTTCATTTTTTGTAATTAAAAATGCCTTAATTTGCACAATTGTTCGGCGATGAGTGTTAGAGCTTATTTAGAGATTATTATAATGTCATAATGGTTCGGCACTCTAAATGGATAATGAGTTCCGCATGATTTACTGCTGAATACTGAATCATTTAAGGTCACCTCCCTGACCGGCCATGCCCCCATATACCCACCCGCCCATACCCATGCGGATAACTAATGTCTTCGGGCCCGTGGCGACAGCCATCCGTTGTTGTCACACTTTCGCACAGAAAAAGTGTCGCCGTCATCGTCGTCACCTGCGCTTTGACACTTTCGCATAAAGCCACACTTCCAGATCCCACGTCGCCCAGAAAACAGATTACGCAGTTTGGCCGCGTCCAGGCCGGGCCAAAAGCAAAACAAACCGTTGGACAAAACAGCACCAGTCAGTGTCCGTGTGTCCGTCCGTTCGTCCGTCCGTCCGTTGGCAACATCCGCCGCCTTCCGCATACAAATTAGTTTTTGCGGCGCGGCCTTCTGGCCTTTTTTTTCTGAATGCTGCCCATACCCGGAGCCTTGAATACGACGACGACTTCCCATTTCCCATTTCCGTATTTTCTTTTTTTTTTTCTTCTCCGCTCTTGCCTAAGAAAAACACATTAATATTACATGCATTGATCAAAATAGTGATACATATGCATGGGATTATAAGCATGAGTTCAACATATGTTGGAGTGACTATAGACTTTGGTTCTGCTTATTGTTGGGTAAAATTAATTTCTACAGAATATAAAATATTAACATGGCCCATATATTAAAAACAGAACTGCACTTGATTTTGTTTTCAATTTAGAAACTTTTTTAATTTACTAATTAAACCCAATTATTTAATTTGCATTCACATCGCTACAAAGATGTCAGAATTATAATTTATTTATAATGCGAATTTGCAACCTTTTCCAGTGTAAATAATTAAATATATCTCAATGAATGCCCTGCAGCAAAACATTATTTTGATTGTATTCTGAACTTATGATTTTATTATTTTGAGTTTCAATTAGGGATTTCAAACATTTTTGCATTTGTAATAAATAAATGAAATGAAACAAAACTGTCAAAATCAAATTATTATATAGATTATAAATGCGAACTCCCAACCTTTTCGCAGTGCGAATAATCAAAAATATATTTCAATGAATGCCTTGCAGCAAATAATTATTTGGTTTGAATTCAGAACTTTTTTTATTGTACTATTTTGAGTATAGTTTAAGAATTTCCAACATTTTCGGAATTGTTATAAATAAATGAATCCCAATGAATAGAATTGAGCGGGAAACTGGTTTATTTTACTGCCTGCAAGCAATCTTGATTGCCTTGTATTCAGAATGCCACAAAACTGTCACAATCAAATCAAATCAAGTTATTCAGAGTCAGAGCAGGGCTTAGAAAAGATGGACGGACCGGAAGGAAGGATGGCCAGACAGGTAGAAGTCTAATTGTCGCAGCTGTTAAGTCCCTGCCCCGGATCCGGATCCGCATTGGCATTGGCATCTCCATTCCCAATCCCCTTCCCCTGCCCCTCCACATCCCATTGCCCATCCGTTCTCAACTTTGCACTCAGCTCAGCTTAAGTGCCAGAAAAAGATAAACAAACTGGGTATCTGTGTGCGACTGTGGGTCTCTGTGTGCGTGTGAAAGGACTCTGAAGTTGAACGACAAAAGCTTAGTTAGAAGGCAAAAGCAAACGGTAACCAAGCAATTTGTGGTCAAGTGCAAACTGAAGGCGACCGATGCTGATGATGATGATGATGCCGATGATGATGATGATAATGGTGATGATGGTTTCGTCCCGTTCCTCAAACGACTTGGGAGGATGTGGGGGGAGGGAACAACGTAAAATAAAAGTTCCTAAACGACAGAGAGAGAGAGAGAGAGAGCAGAGTCCATCGTCAGCGTGCAAATGGGGTAGAAACGAGCCAAATGTATGGGTACGACTCTGTATCGCCCACTAATTAACGACAGAATAATTTCCCCCAACCCCAAGCCCCAACCCACAACCCGGATTGGTCCTGGGGTCCGGAGGACCCGGATACAAGGACTGTGGAATTAGAAAAGTTCATTCGGCATGGCAACGGTTTGGCTTTTGACCTGCTGCAGCTCCTTGTAGGCAGCATTTTGCATGCAAGGCAAAGTGCAATATCAACAAGGACCGAAAACCAAGAGAAATATGTCGACTTGTCACACAAAGTACAAACTTCCACTGGGACAAGCGCCTGACATTGAGCACACAGATACGCACACACACACACATGCCCATGCACATGTATCTCTTGAATACGGGCTGGAATTTTCAACTAAAGTATGTTCGGCGCTCTGTGCCCCAGGCTGTGGCACTGATAAGACAGGCGGGAATGTTCAAATGTGGGGATATTGCCTCACCGAAAACCAAACCGACCGATCCAAAACGGTGGGAATGTGGCCAACATTGGAGCACACGAACACTCCTGCATATGTCTATGGGGAGTTACATTTTTGGGGAATTTTTCGTTGCATGCAGCTCGGCCATAAAATAAATGGGGTTGTATTTTCAAATGCCCACGCACCCAAATCCCAAAACCCCTCCCTCTTCATCCTCCTCCTCCACCTGTGTCCACCTATCGTCGTTGGTGCAGGACAGGTGGCGGAACAGGGCCGCAAAAGCTGGTTAGGACATATGAACTTATGGGTTAGCAGATAGTGATTGACAAAATAGAGTGTTGTGCAAAGTCAGCTGAAAGTAACAGCGTACATATATATCTACATATATTCACTATGAGAGAGTTATATGCTTTCATTTAAATTTTAAATAAATGGAAAAATTTGGTTTTATCTGCATATGAAATATAAAGGTGTTTTGAATTAAAATATAAATGAAAGGCTTACTATTATTATTTAGTATAGTTCTTATCTGTAGAAACTTTAATAAGTAGAATTTTATGAAAGTTAAGTTCTAGTTTCTATTCCCCGTTTTATATAGATAGAAAATTATTTGTTAAGATTGGCATACCAATTAAAAATATATTATTAGAATACATAATTTCTTGAAATATATAAATTTTACATCAATTTTTAAGTAATAAGAATACCTCTAGCTTAAATTGTATCTCTTAAAGACAAAAGTGTATAGGTATAGGACAACCTAAAGCAACAATTCTTCATTTCCTCAGCTGCAAACCAAAACGGAAGCAACAAATATCATCAGGCCCAATTGCATTTGTGGCCGAAAACTGGGAAATATTTACTTGCCCGCTTGGGTTGGAATTTTCACATTGCCTTTGGCCAAAAAAAGGGAGAGACGTCGGATAAGAAGCAAGGAGCTTCCTGCCCATTTGGCCAAAAAGGAGGAGGAGTTGACCAGCTCTAGTCTACCAGTCGAAATAAAGATGGACAGAAAAGATGGTCGATGGTGAGGGTTGAGGGTAAGGGTTGGGTAAGGGTTGGTGGGCGATGATAAAAGTGGTTTATGGCTGCGGTCCAGGACAGTCCATAGTTCCTACAACGTAATCTACTGGTAAGAAGTGCATTATGCTCTTTGTCATCGGTGCTTCTTGGTATTTATGTTGAAAGTGTTCAGTTTTAAGAGGTGATGGAGATCAACTCGTTTTGCTTAAAATGTGATTTTGAAGTTTTGAGGACTTTGAAAAGATACTAGAAATTATGATGCATTAAAAAAAAAGGGGTTCATGGATTTTTACTTAGTTTTTCTATTCTTAAATATTTAGTCTCCAGTCTTACTAAAATTCCAGAGCAATGTTAAAAATATCTATTATATTCTTTACATATTAATGGGAATAAATTGATATAAAATTCTTTTAAAATTCCTTTAAACTACATACAATCCAAAAATAGCTTAATTAAAAATCTGAATTACTACGGATTCACAAGGAATTTTGTTGGAAAATTGTAAGCACAGGCAAAGTCAACCAGTGACTGGCACACAAAATGAGAACAACTTTGAACTTGTTTCAAATTCAATTGGTTGCCTCGAGAGGATGGCGTACAAGGACCACACCGCACCACAGTGCACATGTTGCTGTGCTCTGTGCGGCAGCAATTGGAGTCGCCTATGACAACGGGGTTGGAGTTGTTGGAGCCGTTGTCATCGACATTATCAAGTGCTTGACACCCTTCGGAAATGCCGCCCACCAATGTCCCCGAAAATAACCCGTAAAGCACTTAAAAAAGACCGCATGACAAGCCAGCGGGCGTTGGAAACCACCTACATATTCCTATTCCTATCTGATTTTCATCATATCCAGCTCTCCACAGGCACCGGCACAGGCACAGACACGGGATGTGCGAAGGACTTTGCCTACCATAATCGATGGTTGATGTTGTTCTTGTTGTTACAGGTTGGGCTGTACACTGGGCGAACAAGTACAAAGTTTCCAAAGATAATATTCAAAAATAAAAAGTATAACTACAAATATAGTTTGTTTTTAAATAATTTCCTCTGGCAAATAAACAAAAACTTGAAGTAAAAAATAATATATTTTTTAATAAACAATCATCTTTTATTTCTCCCAGTTGATTTCGGGGTGTCTTTGAAGTTCCGAGTAACCGCAATTTTCACTTCAATTCAAGTTGCTGAATGAAGTGTTCATTGCATCTTTCCCTTGCCAAGCTTTTCATCTCTTATCCAGGATTTGGCAAGCCTTAGATTCACCACAAGGGGACTCCGAATCTTGCGGGATATGTTAATTAGAGTCTATTCAAGGGAAATGTCAATGTGGATGGGTACTTGTGTATTTATTTATTCTATACTCGGATCAAATTATATGTTTTTGTCCATTTGTTTTCGTTTTCGCATATTTGGCCCCAGCCTAATGCCCATTTTAATTAAACCCAAACATGTGTATATATATATATATAGATGGCTGGGTGTTAGTACGCAGAAACAGATTCCCCAAATGGCCCATTGAACTGACACCGGGCTCTCCCAAGGCGCTTGGTCACTAACAAATTTATGCCCGCTGCCAATGGCAGGCGAACTAAATATATATATGTACGTATATCTGGATATTTTCGCCCACTTGCACAGACGACAATTCAAGGGGAAATTTAATATTTTAGTAGTTAAATTATTTGGCACTTGTAATAAAACAAACAACTTGCAGCAACATCATCCCAAAACTCACTGAACAAGTGCAAAGTGCTAGTGCTAAAATGCAAAACTTTTCGATGCCGCAGAAACTGGGAAGGTTAGGTTCAGTGGGGAGGAGGAGCAGAGGATGCAGAGGAAGACTTATAATATGCCTGGGCACTGGCCTGGCCAAATGTTGTTAAATAGCACGAGCATGCAAATGTAAATATATATTTTCAACACAAGATTTATGCATATTTTGAGACAACGCAAATGGGTCGAGAGGCGGCGTTGGGAGAGGGCTGAGGGCTGACTTGGAGCCATGTCCTTGGTCAAGTGCGGCATGTGTGTTGTAAATTTTAAAATTGTTTAAATTTCGACTGCTGTTGCAGCTGTTGCAGGGACATCAACTGCAGGCAGTCAGACCCGTCGGATGCCGCACGAATTATGCTTCAAGACATTGGCTTAAGCTTGCCGCATCCCCATGCTCCATCTTCTTCGGGTTGCTGTTGGTGTTGGTAATGTTGCATGTAGACAGGGGCTGCACTCATGCAGTCGGTTCTCCACCCTGCCCCTAATCCCCCTTGCTGCCCCTGCTGCCTCCTGCTGCCTCCTGGCCCCCGTCTGAGTCATGTAAGCTTGGTAAATCCATTTCGGCACATTACGCATACGCCATGTGGCCGTCTGACATTATAAAGTTCTTTGCAACTCCTGATTGTGAAGCTTGTGGATGGGGGATTTTTCGCCCCCTTGTTTATCCATCTTGTGTTTGCAAATACATTACCAGCAATTTATTCCAAATCCTTAAATCAAATATTTTTATAGCATTTATCTTTACGCTTTCGGAGTAGTAAAAGCTGTATTAAGAAAGAGGGTCTTATTAAGTAAGTTCGTATATCTTAAATAATATTTATTTGAATGGTGAGGAGTTTTCGGCATTTCATGATTAGGATTAGTTTGGCTTACAAAGGAAATAATGGCTTTATGTCAACCAACTCAATACATTTTATGTTATTTAATAGAATTTGGGATTTTAAAATCGAAGATGCAACATTTTCGATCCGCCAATTAATAACTAACAACTTCCATTTGAAAATACATTCTCAGATACTTTTGAGTAATTTCTTTAAGTTTTCGGAAATTATTCTTCAAATGAAAAGAGCGAAAATTATATCGAATGGAACATCCGACGGATGCAGCGACAACCGCACCGTTTAATTTAATATTTCCGCACAGAATCACGAACATCTCACTCCCAGTCCCAGGCCCGTTCCTGGACACCTGAAAAGGTCGGATAAGAGCGGGTGTACTGCAGGGCAGCCAAACATTTGCATAAATATCAAACAAGACACAGGCACAGGCACACAGACCCCCATCCAAAACCGTAGAAAATGTTCCCATTTCGTTGATGACGGCGACAGATTTTAAATACATTTTGCACCATGCACTCGGCAATGGGCAATGGGAAATGGGCAACGGGCAACAGAAAGACCCGTCGGCAACAATTATTGGTTGTGTGCAGTTTGCCATTCAGGTGCCGGGGCAGAGGATGCGGATGCGGATCGCACTGGTCCGGCCATAACCCGGACCCCGGTCTCCGTACCGGACCGAACCGAACCGGACTCCCAAAAATAACGAGTTTGTGGTAAATTGAATTGTTCAACATCCACAGAGCCCGCCCACAACCCATTCCATAACGCCAATAACATCATTGCATCCGTCGCATTCTGTTCGTTTGGCCATTCGCCTTATGCGGTTTTGATTCTGGAACCTCTTGGTTTTCCAAACCGAATAGTATATATAATATTATATTAAATAAACTATTTCCTACCTAGTGAAACCCATAATTATATACCAATTTTAAATTTATTTATAAAGATGAACATTTTAAAATGGAATATAAAATTTTAAATAATTCAATAATACTTTTGCAAACCAATTATTAAATTACTTAAGTAGACAAAATAATGTTCTAATTTGATTTAAGTATAGTTATTATGAAAGGGAATATCCTATTCGACGAGTTAGCATCCATTCAATTAGTCGGCATTCGCAGTCTCATATTTGGTGTACCTTAACTAATTTATGGCTAGGTGGAGGTGTGTATCTCAACCTGGTTGTCGGACCCTAGGCACCAGTTTTGATGGACATGCTCACAGATAAAAGCATGGTATATGAAATCCGATGATCATAAATTTCGCATCCGTCAATTGTATTTTCTCATGTTTTGATGGTATGTGCATTTATGAAGATAACTGCAGAATATCCAATCGATTGAAATAATTCGTTTGATTTGCATTTGCGTTAGGCAATTTTAATAATTCAAAATGTTTGGGGCAAAGAGATAAAATAGATAACGATTCAAATTGACCATATTCGATTTATAAATACAGCAAACAATGCTCACTCAATTAGAATAATAATAAATTGATGCACAAACAACAAGTTTCAATGCGAATCAAAATTCAAGAACATAGCTGAACCAAAATGAAAATTTAAGTTTTTAAAGAAGAAATTCAATGTGAAATTTAAAGCGTCATTGGTTTTGATGAAGTGGAAGCTAGATTACCAAACCCTTCATACCTGTACCTGCCGATTACGATGACAGATTGTTTCATGGTCGGATCAGGCAGAGGGAACATAACATCAAAACCAACAACTACAAATGCGAGTGCAACCGAATTCGCAGACATTTCGGGCAAAGCAATCAAAATGGCATGCAACACAAATGTGCAATCTAGTTGCAGCTGAAACATTAAACCGATTCCGAGTAGGAGCAAAAGTGCCAACACAATGTCATGGCTGGGAAACTGCGGCAGTTGTGAGGTGGTCGGAGCTTTCAGGTTGGTTTTCAGGTGCGCCATGCGATGATGCTCGGGCTGACTCTCATCATCATGATGATGATGATGATGATGCGAGGGCAGCTAGACAAAAAAGCCATTAAAAGCGACTTAAATGTTGTGAAATGTTTTCACGCTCTCTGGCTCCCTGCCACCATGGGAATCCTGAGGGCGGGCGGCGGCGAAAGGCGAAGGCCAGGGCCAAGGGGCAGGGTGTTGGTACACACCTACGTGGGATGCTTGCTTATATGCTTATGGCACATTTTCATTTGCACACACATTTATTAAATTTTAAAATCTAATTTGAATTTTCACGCCACGCACACAGAGCTGCAGCCGAACAACAACTGAAGAGACATCAAACAAAAGAGGTACGAGTCACAAAACTTAACGAAGTGTATCGCAAGATGAAGTCAGACAGGCGAGACGAGTGGAGAGTGAAATAAGAATCTAGCGAATCATGGCAGGTTCATGGATAAACCTAGAGAGTGCCGAGGATGACGATAATGTCACACCAAAAATAATGCAATGTCATTTGCCACTAGATAAGATAGTTTATACTTTATTGAAAAAGTAGAGCACAAAAAAAACCCATATTAAAACCAATTAAAAAGTTATTATGAGTCCTCTCAACAAATAACAAATAAACATTAAAATTTGTTTTAAGTAATCTTTATCCAAAAACATTTATTATTAGATATTCCTTTAAATTAATTAAAAACTTCAAATATATTTATCAAAGTGTTTTTCTTGTTGTATACTTAACCAAACTCCCACTAATTTCGTTACCAACTAATATTCAAACTAACTTTTCCAACAGCTAATCTACAATAGCGAAATAAAAACAAGGCCAAAGCAATTCAACTCTTGGCCATAACAAATTTTAATTAAGCATTCCTGCTTAACTTAGTTTTGAAACAGTTGTTGCTGTTTTTTGTTGGCATCTTGAAAGCTATGGTAATTACTTGCTACTGAGACTTGGTTACCTGAATATAATTAGTTTTAAAACATTTGGTATTGATACTACTTTTTTTAGACAAATAAAACTAACAGCCAAATTATGCCAGTAGAAATATACCTCATTCTTTGAAAGTCAAACAATTTACTCAGCTGGCAATGAATATATAAAGTTCATATATCCCAATTTTCGGAGTTAACAGATGGGAACGAAGGCAGCACAACGCATGAATTTTGCGGAAACACGCTGAAACTAAAAAAGTTGGCATGTTGCATATCAGCGTTTCATTATCTTTGGACAAATGTCAATTAAAAGTAAAGCATAAAAATAATAAACACTGTGCCCAGTGTCACTGTGTTCGGAGGTGGTGATCATAAAAACGGCAAGGGAGTACCCATAAAAAGTAACGCACAGTGGCGCTGAAAGGG
>JAJJHY010003831.1:4170490-4227084 GCA_021224005.1 Drosophila setifemur | reverse complement strand
GAATGTATAAAAAGTTAGTCATGCGAGATTTTAGTTGTCGTTGGCGTTGTTATCGTTGTTCTGCGATGGTCAGTGCTCCGAAACCCCATAAAACTGCAAAACTTCAATTAATTTTCACATATGGCGATGTTGGTTGGAGGGGAGGAATACTATATATATATATATACACCAATATAAAATACAGAATACAGAATGGGAGGAAGCGGTCAACGACAGCAGCTGACTCTGAACCCTGTTCAGTGAATTCAATTAACCGCAATTTCCATTCCTACAGGCAAAAGAGGGGACTCCGACTCGGACGCGGACGCCGACTCTCCATCAAATGCAATTGTTGTGTGGTTGGCAAACAACAATTTTCTGAATACCAGCGCAAAAAAAAAAAAAAAGTTTGTGGCATACAAATTTTTCTCCGGTCAGCTAAAAAATATTTTCCAAAAAAAAAAAAAAAAAACCTACAAAAGAAGGACTCGAAACTGAAATATGAAAATAATTAAAATTGTGTGCTGAAGTGCTCAACAAAAATTAAATATGCATTGGCCAACTACAACAAAGTCCAACATATGCATGTTCATCTGCCAGTTTGGTCATCTCGCTGCTGTTGTTGTCCCCTTTGTAATTTGTCACATCTAATTGCTCCCGTTGCTCCTCACTTTTTCTGTGGAGCGTGTGTGTGTGTGTGCACTTGATTTTGTTGACTTTTGCATTGTAATTATGCGGTCAGATGATGGTCGGATTGGAATTGAGATTCGGCTGGCCAACGATTCGACGAGCTAACGATGCAGATGACCCATTTCTGGCGAGCTGATTTGTAATTAGCTTGCTCTTTTGATGTAATAGACAGGAAACTGACTGCGGCTGCACGCTCGGTGATTCGGATTTCGGGATAATTGCCCGACTCCAAATGGCCACTGAACATATCATTGCCAAGTGCAGATGAAACGTGGACGATGTTGGGCGAATGGTTGGGAGCAGGGGAAATTCTGATCTCATACTTCTGGAAAATTCAAAAGGAAACCTGTCATCAAATTGAAGAATTGCTTAATTTGAAAGATGCTAACGATGCTCTTTATTTAGCATCAGCATTTAACATAACAATAGTCTTCTAACTTCTAACTATTTATCTAACAAATTCCTTCTTAACAATAAAAACAGTAAAGAAATAAGTATGCAGAAAATCAACTGATTTACTTTTAATTCATTATATTTTTAGCAGAATTCCCCTATGAATACATTAAAGCTTAAATACAGCACAACAAAAAACCCCTTCGCCATAAAACCAAACTCCTGACCACACTTCCCATAAGCTCAGCCTTTACAGAGTTTATGACCAAGTGACGTGTTAAATTAATCTAAAAAAAAAAAACAAGTATGCTCCAAAGACTAACTTGACAGGCAGAACAGTGGACAGCGGGAAAAAAAATTCACTTTGTAAATCCTCCGCTCCGTCGGCCACCCCGTCTAACAAATAACTGCTGACCGCAGAGTCAGAAAAACACGGGGGCAGGAAGGGGTGTTAGAGGGGAATGTGTGGGGAAGCAACAGACAGCTTGTGACCACGGGTTGAATGACCAACGTTAACTTAATAGAAGTTGACACATGTCGCCACGCATGCAAAATGGATTCATCCAACCGCAGCACTGCACAGTGACAAGAGTTCACCCATTCCCATCGCCAGTTCCAGTTCCAACGACAGTCCAATCCCAGTCCCAGCCAGGAGGCCATTGTGCTCAAACGCATTTGATTTCGATATCTTTGCCCCGGCACTAGCACAACCCCCACAATTTCTGCAGTCGGCAGCCAATTAACATGGACGTTGGTTGCCACATTCTGATTTCAATCCGATTTGATAAAAAAATCACCAACCCAAATTCAATTGTGGCATGTGTAGACTAGGAGATACTCTGTTTGGGTTTTGGTGTATTTAAATAAATACCACTAAAGCACATATTTAATTATGGTTCGAATAACATTTTGTCAACTAGTTTTGGATCTAAAAGTTGTAAGCATTAATTATGTTTTAAAATTCGGAAATTACATTTGTAAAACACTTAATTCCAGAATTATGCAAATTGTAGATACATTTAACATAAGAACAGTAATAAATTGTTACTTGTTATTTTAGGGGATCCCCTAGAGTAGTGTTTTTTTTACATTTGTAGCTAAACTACTCTCGTTTCCTGCCCTGTCAGGGTAACAAACAAACTTTGCAAAGTAACGAAGAAAAAAAGAAATACTTGTATATATACATATCCGGCCATGACTGTCGCATGTCAATTTGGGCACTCTGTTTTGTGTGTACTTTTGTAGCACCCCCCTTTATTATCAATGGAACTGTGCGAGGGTTGGGGGAGAACTTTCTTGCGCAGCGTACCATGAAATTTGTTTGTTTACAATTGCAGCCTTCATACTCCTGTTCAACTCCGGTACCCCTGCTCCGGCTCCCGCTCCCGTTCCTGCTCCCATTCCCATACCCTGTCCTTGTTGTTGTTATCAAATACCGGAAATTATTGTATGTTCGCCCTCGGCAGCATCGTCATCGTCATCGCTATCGAAACGCGGCGTAAATCCTGTATTTATGTATTTTTGGCTGCTTATTTCATGCATCGTTGGCTGATACATATTCATACCCATAACTCGATGATGTCGAGCAGCGCATCGCAGCGCAGCGTTGAAGAAAATTTAAATCAATTTATCTGAACTCTGGTTTGAAGTGCGTTCCCCGAAAAATATTCAGCCTCAAATGTTTGCTGCTTTTATTAGAATAAATAATTTTAGCATTCATTAATTGAGTTATCCAGCTTGAGGAAGGCATTTAAATATTTGCATTTCATAGCTGTCATTATTGGTAAATTAATTAGTTATGCAACATCAATTTATCATAGCACACATTCCAATACCCGGGTAATGCTACGATTAATATGCATTTTTGCTTTTTCAACTCCGAATTGTTACAATTCCAAATTAATCGAGTTAAAAACATCTGCATGTCGTTGGCATTTATGCGCCAATGAGTTCACAGTTCAGCAGAAGTTAATGGGCACAAAAATAATGGGCCGTGAATAAGGCAGCTGTTGTGCGAGAGGCGTTTTTCTATAAAACAAACAAAAAAAAACACAAAAAACAAAAAACATTTGCATAACGTTAGCAAGTGCAATCAAATAGTCGTAAATAAATATGAGCCGCATTGCATTTATGGCAGTTGCAGCAACGGCACATAAACTTCCCACAGCCATGGTCAATGCACTCGAGGACCCGAAGGATAGCCGGAAAATGGTTGGAGTTCGTTGGGGTTTGCCTTGGGTTTGGAAGTACCGAACGAAGTGCGAGAAAATCGGGAAAGGGGGTGGGAGAGTGCCATACATATATATATATATATATATATACTCGTAGTATAAGGAGCAACAGTGACGCCAACGAACAATGTGCCACTTGAGTTGCTCACTGTGTTGCTGCGAAAAAATTATATTACAACATTGTGTATAAATTCTGATTTCCAGCAGCAGCAAAAGCAGAAGGAGCAACTGAGGCAGTGTTTAAGTAAGCACTGCACTTGCGTGCACTGAGAAAAATTTTACTACCAATTTGAACACTCTTTTTCTTAAATATATTTAATAAAGCCTTTAATTGCCTCCTTCAATCCAACTTTATTTTATTAATAATTGCAAATCGAATATGTTTTGTGGGCAGTGTAATTAAGTACTTGTACTTTTTCCTAAAAAAATATAATAAATAAAGCAATCTTAAAATTTAATTGGATACCTAAATCCAACTATATTCTTTTAACGGGTTTCAATGTAATCCCAATTTGTTGGCAGTGTAATTGAGTACTTGCACTTTTTGCCATAAACATTAAACAAAGTATTTAAAAATTATCTTGAAATTTAATTGCATACTTCAAGCCAACTTTGTTCGATTAAGAGGTTTCACTTGAAAATCGAATGCGATTTGTTTCCAGTGTAATTGAGTACTTGTGCTGCGGCGTATGTTAACCCCTTGGCTGGTTCTGGGGGTCGCTCGACTCACGCTTCGTTACTTGGCTGCTTGCAAGTGAGTGTTCGCAGTGTGTCAGAGGCCCGGAGGGGCAGATAGGGGTAGATATGTATGTACTTAGGGGATGGGAGGCGGGACAAAGGGGCGGATAAGCAATGTGCGTGCGCCGCTTGGTCGGTTTTAACACGCACTTAACGCACCCCTTCTTGTGAATGTGAATGTGAATGTGAGTGAATGACTGTGTACAACCCAACAATGTAATCTAGGGTCCGTCCGTCGACGACTGCTCATTTCCACTACAAAAGTTAATATGCTGCTAAAATGGCATTAAAACTGTGGCTAGGGTATGTGTGCGAGGACGAGGGCTAGGGCGAGGGCCAGGACGAGTGCGAGGCGAAAGCCCCCGATAAGTTCAGAAGCATAAACACCTCGCGAGACACCACCACCACCACTCCTGGCCCCTGGGAACGACCCCACCCCAACCCGACTGGCTAATAAAGTTGGCCAACTTAAGAAAAATGGGGAAAACCCTGAACGGGGGCCGCAGAAGCTCGTAAATAGAAAATGAGTGGAGAGAACTGCAAATAGCAGAGAGATGACCGCTTTGCGCCGTTTTCACAAATTAAAGTTCACGTAATGTGTTTTCTTGGTTAAGTGACCAATGACACAAGCATATGAAAAACCTTTGACACAGCGATTTTATTTTACAACTTTGCCCTGGCGGCAACTCGCAGCACTTAACTTTGACATTTTCAGTTGAGTGTGGAAAGTTAGTCCTCGGACTAACTAGTGAGTAATTTAGCATATTTGGAAGTATGAATAAACTCACTGAGCATGCGAAAAAAAATATATTTCTGAAAGAGATTTTGGGGTATGATTTTCATGCAATGAAATGACGTTTTCATGAATCAGATCTTAGTTATTTTTACCAACACTATTTTATGTGGTTTTTACTAAGATTTCTAACATTAAAAAGTATAAAAATGATTAAATCAAGGCAACAACTCAATCAGAAAACATTTACCCATATATAATTATCGCTATAAATATGAACAATAAAAGAGAACAAGTGAAAATAAATGCTTGAAATGCATAATTTACGCGGCATGAATTAAAAGATTCTCTCATTTCGAAATCGATAACCGAAATTGCCACCCCAGTGAGCTGTCATTGTCCTTTCAAATTGGAATCAATTCGATCGTTGAGAGTCACTATTAATTAACCTGATTTGTGTGTGTGTGGGTAAGTTTAACTCATTTGACACGTTTAAGTGGCAAACTGAAGGGAATGACAAACACAATCTAATTAAATGCCTTCATTAGAATCGCCTTTAAAATTAGCATAACAAAACTAAACGAAAACTAACAAATTAATAAAACGAAACGAACACGTTCGCAGGGGGTAAGTACGGGTACTATACTTGTACATATGTGAAAGTGCATCCATCACACCAACAACAAGCTCAACTAACTAACTAAATCTGACAGGTTGGGCGGAGGGGTTGTCGTAAGTGGCTTTTGTGTGAGCTCATTAAAGTGATTACACCACGCCCATGCCACCTCCCCCAACGCCCAGCAAACTTGCAACTAAATACGCCCATGACAATAGTTTTGTTGTTATTTTTACGTGTGTGTGTGCGTTTTTGGGGGAATGTCAAATTGCATACAATTTTTGCATGCAACAACAATGGTAAATTGACAAAAAATAAAAAAAAAATAAATCGTTGGCCAACAAAATGCTCCCAGAGCACTCGACTAAAATACCCGCACCCGTAGCCATAGTTGCTCCCATTTCAGTTGTTTAGCTATGCATTAGATTCTACATCTTTTGTTGCTGCAACAGAGGCAACAACTTTATATGGGCGTGGTCCCGCCCATTGTGTGTGTTGCTGGGAACCTGATGTCGTCATAGTTGTTGCCTGCACAATAACAACGACTGTGCATCCGCTTTTCTGCTGGTTTTTTTTTTTTTTTGTTCTTCTTCCAGTTTGTAGTTGCAACTTTTCATTGTCAGTGTCATTGCTGCAGCAATATTACGTATGCCGTTGCATGTGTGTGTGTTTGTGTGTGTGTGCATGTGCAACTGGGTGTGGAGTCTGGCAGGGAGGCACCTTCTTCGGCTGCCCCGCCATTGTTGCCGAGTTGCATAAAAACATTGACCATTGAACCGGCGAGCGAATATTCTTTTATTTTCTGCGCTTCATGTGTGGCTTGGTTTTGAAATGAAGCCGCTTGGACGCCTTTTTGCATAAAACATGAAAAAACGCTGCAGTGCTGCCCGCTCCCATCCAAATGAAAGTTTTTCTGTCGCTACTTTGTCTGCCCAGCTGACGGATCAAAAGTTTCCATTGCCATCGGCGGGGAGCGGATGAAAAAAATGAATTCTGCGGTTTGCTGAATTTTCAGTTTTGGTTCCAGTTGTCGAGCTTGAATTTTACACACAAAAAAAAAACAAGACGTATGCAGAAATCTTCACGATTTTCGCTTTCCAATTAAGTCAGCGATGATATAACGCAGGGAAAAATCATTTTTTAAAATTTAAAAATAACACATGACAGGTCTAAAAGATAATAAATATAAAATATACAAAATAGACAGTCAGCTAACATGTATTGCTATATATGTATCTTGAAATTTGTGGCTAGAAAAAGTAGAAATAAATTAATAACTGACTCTGATAAGGATACCAAATATGTAAATATGTTGGCTTTCAATATTAAACAAACGATATTGAAAGCTAAAGCTTGATCTGTGGCATATATAAGATAATAAATCAAGAAAATAGTCAAACACAAACTGGTAAATAAATAAATAACTAACTGATTTTGATAAGGGAATAAATTATGAGAAATTGTTGTTTACCACGAAGGTAAATTAAATAAAATTTAATTGAATTGAAATTAAAACTACTATTAATAAACATTAATTAAAATGATTTTTAAATGATTTACACATTAATTTTGTTGATTGTTATATGATAAGATAAGATATGATTTAGATAAGATTCGCATGATAAAGGAATAAAATATGCTTTAATATCTTTTAACATTAAACCATAAAGTAAACTAATAAACCATATTTTGGGTTTGTTCGGATAAAATACATTACATTTAAAAAATTATTTTTTTTAAAATAAATTACATTAATTAAAGGAACAAAACCTATGTTTATTTAGACTAGATTTGGATGCTTTCAAAAAAGAACTTGAGCATGAACCGTGAAAACAACCTTGCGATCTGAGTTGGCTTCCCCTCTGCCATCTGATAAACAAGTTGTTAAGCTCAACAACTTCAGAGGCAAAGACGCTACGAGTATAGTACTTTCGTTCTAAAGTTGACAAACTGACAACCTGCACGAGAGACCAGCGACGAGAGCAGAACGAAAATGATTAGCCGGCACTCGCGACAGTCATAACTCAGCTTTCATAACAGCAGCGAAATGTTATCAAACAATTTCAAGGTTGACTTGTGTCCTCCTCCCCAACCGAATCCGTGAATACGAAATAAAGCCAGCAACTTACTTTCTTTTGGTGCCTGCTCTCCTTGGCGATGGCAGACGAATAAATCACTTTTAACAATGTGCGAGAGTATTTTTCATTTCTGCATCGGCAAGTGAGTTTTTTGAGCAAAATGGGAAATGGGAAATGGGAAATGGAAAATGGAAAACGGAAAAGCGGAGGGGGGCAGCGAGAACTTATTTCGACTTACCTTCGCGAACATTTTCGTAGGCGTCCTCGACATGTGACTCCTTGTAGATAATGGAGTGAAAATCAAGTTCGTCCTCGACATTATCCTGCAAATCCTCAGATTTCTCCGTTGCGGGTGGGAATGTTGGCGACGAGGACGACGTCGACTCGGCAGACTCTGGGAGCTGTGTCGTCGTCGTCGACGTCGTCGTCGTCGTTGTGGATTCAGCAATTTTCTTTATGAAGTTTCCTGTCTTACTATCAGCGGCAGTTATGTTGCTATTTTTGTTGTATATTGTGGTGCTGTTTGGGGTCCTTGGTGTTGTCGTTGTCGAGGATGTCGACGGTGTTCTGGTTGTTGTTGTTGTTGTTGAAGTTGTTGTTGGTGGTGTTGTTGTTGTCGCCGTGCGATTTGTGGGAAAATAATGTTTGGCATGTTCAACATAATAGGCATCACGTTCCGTTATAATTTTACCCTCGAATACCCCATTGTGTATGGAACCAAATACATAACTATTACGATCCCCTATCACTTCGCCCTCATAGATATGATCCGTGGAGACATCAATGGGACCCTTGCTATCATAAAACTGAAATGGAAATAGCGATAAATAAAGATTAATTATTTCAAAATTAAGTGCATTCAATAATACTCACTTCTAACTTATCGCTAAATGTATTTAAATCACGTTTTAATCTAAGATGGAAGTCTCTTCCATGTGCTGCAAACTTTAAATGTACATAATGATCTTTGGTCACTGATCGTCTCGCCCTGTTGTGACTAGCTCGGATGTGCTCGTGATCATAGTTGAGTGTTTCGTAGTGGGATATGTATTCGTTTAGTCGCTCATGACCTGCAAAGAAAACAATCAAACAAAAACCAAATAGTTAGTATAAAATCCACTTCAAAACAAACATCTCCTAAGCCCCATTGATGAATCTTCAAAATCGATTTCTGGCCGATAACCGAGAAAACAATTTAGGCAACCGCAATTTAAATTTAATTGAAGACCGGAAATTGAAACAACACCAGCCCCAAAACTGTCTCCGATACCTCCCCTCTAGGGGGGGGAGGAGAAACCAGTTCTGGTCGGTTGGTCTCATCAAAAGGACGACTCTGGCAGGTTTCATTTCCCTATCACCACTTGGGACACTGCCTTCACTTAATACTTTTAACGTTTGATTGCGTTTAATGCCATCAAAAGAGGATGGCAAATCGAGAGCTGCAGTTTCTTGTAATGCATTTACTGTTGCAATGGCCCTGATGATGGCTGAAAGTTGTTGCTCATGCCACATCCACAGCAACAGCAACTGCAACAGCAACAGCAACAGCATCAGCCACATGCCACATCCACAGCCACAGTCCGCCCACAGAGCCCACCAACAGATGGCAAGTGGCACTTGTGGGGGCGTGGCACGATTGCTCTCCGACAGGCACAAACATATTTATTTTGGCAGATGGACTGGAAAAATGGAAAACGACCAGAACAAGGGGCAGTGGCAAGAAGGCGGCAAGAAGGGGACAAGGGGACAAGGGGGCGTTGCCAAGCATTCGTTCGCATTCGGGGCCAACAGAATTCCTTCCCTTATCCCCAGTTAAAACTTGCACAACATTTTTAATGCACTTACAACGCACACACACACACACACACACACACACACAGTGGCACGCATAACTCCATTCCCTACCAGACAATTTCCAACTGCCAGTTGAGGGCAACAGACGAGGCCAAAGAGCCTGCCTGTCTGACTAGGACTAGCTAATGGAGTGTGTTGTTGGCTCCACAGTTTACAGGTCGTTCCTGTAAAGCCAGGAATTCGGACAAAATCATCCGAAACTGTTTACGAACCAATTTGTGCTCCTCCATACCCAAGCTAATAATTTAATTCAAATAATCGAAGAGTTGCCAAAATATCCTGCTAGAATTTCATATTCAAAATCCAAAAAACGACTTTTAATAATGATATATAAATTCCCACAGATATTTCATTTCAAACATTTGACCTGCATAATTATAGCAAATTTTTTGTGAAGTTCGTTCCATATTTTTTTAGTATTTCATTTTTTTTTTGGCAAACTAACCAAGCAAATACCAAAAAGTTTGCCGAAAAGCCACAAAAACAAATTGACGATATAAAAAGTTTATAAAAATGTTGTAATACCATATAGAAGCGATAGAAAGTAGCAGTTAGCTGAGCTCCTGGTGAAAATTGCATTTGGCAAATGAATAAGTGGCGAATTTTAATTAATTAACAAAATGGCAAAAAAGATGTATTTAAAAAAAGGGATGCAACAAAAAATATGGGTTGGCAGGATGCGGGCTTAACATCAAAACAACTGGCGGAAAATTACACAAAACCAGAAAATCCGTGAGCAAAAAAAAAAAATGAACCCAAAATGTTAAAACAAACAGCAAAGGTTCTAAAATGAAGTAATGCGGGGGAGGGGCAGCGGGTGGATAATTAAACAGAATGTTCAAGTAAACATTAAACTCAATTTTCGTTTGGTCTTTTTGCGCAAACTTCAGGATATAAAACACAAGCCAGAACAAAGCAAACGGCCTGCGATGGGAAAAAGTGAGGGAGCAGCCCTTGGCCAAGGGGTCATTATTTCAGTAGTTGACCCACAAACCAACCGGTACAAAGGCTTTCCCTTCCTCCGGAGGAAAGCTCTCTCAGGGACTGATTAAACAAAGCTAAGAACCAAGAGGGGAGCAGCAGAATCACTCGGAAAATGAGCGAAAGGTGCCAGCAATATATATATATATATATATTTTTTTTTTAAGCCAAAGAAAATGGGAAATGGGTCGCAACGAAGAACGAAATGCACAATTGAGGTTGTCATTAGTCGAAGTACTTAATACGAGCTGAGAAATCGACTTGGCAATTAAACAGCAATTATCCCCTTTGATCAATCGATTATATTGGATTCAAAATTAAAGCAGTTACTTCGTGATCAGGTGGCTAATGGATATATAACCTTTAAAAGAATTTATGAAATTAAGTCACTATTTGTATTTCAAAGGTAACAAATTGACCAATTATTTTTTTCATCTTATTAAAAATGCATTATAAATGAACGTTGTTAACATACTTCTAAAAGATAACTCAAATGTATTTTTTGCTGGTTGTAATTAATCGCATATTTATTTTCTTAAATGATTTCTTAGACACATTTAATATTCAAATATTGTTTGTATATTTATTTGCATAAACCAAGAGACATCAAATTTGTTTCCTCGACATTCCCAATCAGTGACACCTTGACTTACATCCCGCCTGTTGCTTTCCGGTTTTTCCGGCCCGTTGTTGTTTTTGTTTTTTTGTCAATTTCCCATCGATCCCCTCCCAACTCCCTTTACAGCCCGTGGGCAAGCTTCTCAGCAGCTGCACAAATGGCACAAATAAATACAAAAAGCAAAAATGGTAGAGGAAAAACCAGCTGGAAACTACTTTCGCTACTCGCCCAAGGGGAGTGGGGGACGGGGGGCATTTGTGGAAAATTGAATATGGCAAAATGCGCTTGACCAAAAAAAAGGCCAGTATAAACATGAGAAAAAAACAACAATAACAATCGGCGACTGGCCGTGCCCGACTTTTGCTAGCAAAACATACAAAAATAAACTTTTCTTTTCAATTTTCCTTTGTGTACCCAGCTATGGCGCTTTTCTCAGGCACATTTGGCACTGGCACTGTTTTTGCCAATCGAGTCGAGTTACTTAAAAAAATAACAAGGAAACAAGGAAACCCAAAACCTAGAACCAGAACTAAAATCTCGCAATGCGGAATCCTGAAAAACTGATAAGATTATAGGAAAACCCGACTAGCTTGACGGAAAGTGCAAAAGGGTGAGTTGCGATGAGATGAGTTGAGATGAGTGGGGCGAGGAGATTCTCGTTTTGTCTCACTGAAATTCCATTAACCCAAATTTACCCCGGCTCCATCGATCCATGTCGCCAGTGGCAGGACAAACGAGTATTTAATGCGCTTCACTGGAGATAAGAGACACGAGATGGAGACTACTCTGTGACAGTCCGGGGCTAAAGCCCAGCCAGCACAAATCCCAGGCAAATCCCACTTGGCGTTATTCATTTTTAAACTGCATGACCCAAACATCTAGGCGTTGCTCCGCGCACAATGATGATTCAATTTAGTTGCACTGTGGCAGACACACCAAAACCGCTTAAGTGGCTCTCTCGAGTGGAGTATCCGAAGCTTTTGGTCAGCGTTTTTGGCTGCCACTTTATCTGGCCCCTTTTCGTGATTGATAGGCTTAAAGGAGGGTGAAAGCCAGGGCGGCGGGTGGGAAAGTGGAGAGACTCGTTTTCCCAGATAAGGATTGCAGTCTTTTTCGATCCCTTGCATTTCGCTTACAGTTTTGCACTTGATGTTGATGGATGACGTTGGCTCATGAGACAAAGGGGATTGTCATACTTCAGCAATAATTCCGTTTGAAATCAAGCCCGCAAAAGCATTCTTGAAATGCAAGAATTACATTGATTTCCATTTCTCTTTAATTAAAAACTTCTTAAAGGCCTGAAGCTGATAAAAATACATTGTCTAGACATTTTGGCAATACGTTTTCTGCCCAATGAATTCTAATAAATCCGAATTAACGTAATGGCAATCCAATTTAATATGTATTTTTCATCTGCTCAGACTTACCATTTCCCAATCAATCTTTTCTGCTGTCTGAAACATTTTATTGGACACGTGCAGAAGTTGGCAGGGCTTCAATTTAAATTTGTATCGCCTCAGGGCGAATGAAAATGAAAAATAAACATCAATAATACTTTTCGGCATCATTAAAACGCCGAAAGATTGGATACTCTGCATTCAATGTAATCAAATCTTTGACCTTTGTGTAAACTTGAAAAGAACAAATCAAAATTGTAAGGTTTACATTTAATTTCCAAAGAATGGTCGGGTTTTTTTTAAATTGGATAAATTCACCGAAATATATATGTATTTATTCTCCGTGCCCGCATTTTGAAGGACTTTACTTTGATATAAAGATTGCAGTGCTACGTGATTTATTGCAATTTTCTACCATTTTATTTGACAACCTTTCGTGCGGTTTCTTGGCGTTTTATTTTTTGGTTGCAGAAGCAAAAGCACCAGAGCTAACATCGGCGACCCACCCAACCACTCACGAGTACGTAACGTACCTAGCGAAAAAGTTTCATCCGAGATTTTTTATGGTTTTGAGACAAGCTGAGATGTCAGTCAAGAACTTGTCGTGCGTCCCATTAGGTTAGAAAATTTCAACAAAATAACGAAAATTCTAATGCAGGAAGAACTTTAACAAAGTTTCCTGTGGCAGAAAAAAAAGCGGACGGTTAATGGCTTGGAACGTGTATTATGCGGTCCCTGGGATGCAATGACTTCAAGTTGACCGTGACAGTTGGTCAACTGGATAAGTCCTGAAAGTCTTTACGGAAAGAATCGTTCAAAACTTTTCTTTTAAGTTACAGGAATCAGAAACATGCAAAGAAATAATACTCAAAAAAATCAATACAAATACAGCAGATATCGATCTAAAATAATTTTTTTCAAAATACATATTTGAGTTAAAAATCCCCAAAAATCGTCAACAAAAATGTGACATGTTTTGCAAAGGAAATGTTGTCAACAATGTGACAAGCTTTGCACATAAACATATTTATTTATGTTGGTTACACATACTCATTTATTGCAATTACCATTCAGAGTTCCGAGATTTTCCCCTACATTTCGCTATAATTGTAAGTGTGTTGCCCCAGCAAATCGCATTAAGTCCTTGGCTGAAAGGCAACAAACTGCAGCCACATCCGAGTCGAGTACAAACAGGCCAACAGCTGTAATAACAACAATTACAAATGGCAAAAGTACTCACACCCGCTCACTTTTAAGCAGAGGGATTCGTGTTCTTCGTGCCACAAGCAGCGAAAACAATTGCCAAGGGCAACAATAGAGGCAAAAGCATGTTAACAGATATTCTAAGGATCAGTATTATGTGGGAAGAAAGTTTTCCAAAACATTCTGGCAAGTTTTGAAATACTTTTAAGCGAACGTAGCGATCAAATATGCTATGGACCAGTTAAGGATTTTTATTAAATATTTTACTAATTTAAGTATATTTTTCTGTTTGAATTGAATTGAAAATTTAATATTTATTTGTCAAAGATTCTCTTTGTAAATACAATATTAATTGTTGAATAAATAAAAATCGAGTTCAAGCAATATTTTGTTCTGATTAAATTATCATAAAAAATATATACCCAAATATATAAATAAATGGTTTGATTTCGTTTAACAAACTGAGTCCAAGTCGATCAATTTGAAGGCATTTGACCCCTCCCCACCCCACCCTGCTGGGGCGCAAAAGAAATAATTACCATATTAAATTCGAGCAGATGGAAAACTTTGTCCACAGTGGCCGAACCAAATTTGACCACAGCCTGGGCCCGTAGCCCTGAGTCCTGGGTATGCATATCGATAGATAGCGCCCTAAGCCAAGCTGTCAGTTCGTGCCAGTGGAAGGCAGTTGCATAAACCAGCCAATAATCCCCCGGCGGGCACAAAATTGGGGCACCGACATGGTGGGGGGTGCAAGGAGGTGTGGGCAACAACTTGGCAGTCGACTACTAAGGCGTCAGAGGACAACAGTGCAGGCCAATAGTTGGCCAAGTCCTTGGAAAAGCGCCTTAAAGGCTGCTGCTGCAGAAACTGTGGAAACAAGAGCAACAAGAACAACAAGATGTTGTAAAAGTTTGCCATGTAATGCATTACAAGTAATTTCACTTGCTACCCAATACACAGGCCAAACTTTGTGTGCAAACTTAAAAACCAAAGCCAGTCAACTTTCGTAGAAGAAATGCCAGCAACCCAGCAACAACAACAAAAAAAATCATCAGATGAACAACGAAACTCAGAGACGTGCTTCATGAGTTGCGAAACTGGGTGGGACAATACGTTACCCTGTTAATAAGAGTTGGTCTATTTAAAGTTAGTAAAGAAGTACATAAAATAAGAACAAAAAAATAACTTGAAGTTAAAAAAATATATATATATAAATAGTTTAAAGCAGATGAAAACAAACATACGCTTATTATTGATAATAAAGTCACTCTTCTTTGTTAGCGATTTTTTTTTTATCTAGGCCAACTAAATTTAATGGAGTACTTCCATAAATGAATCTAGGGTAAATCTCTCACACTACTCCCAACTATATGGTATGCTAAATTTTTATGCCTACGACATTCTTCCACATACTATACTCTTCATAGCCTTTATCCAACCCAACCCAACCCAGAGGGCCACAATCGCGGTTGACTTTCGCGTATCCTGTCGACAGCACCCGTTTCTTTGTTAACAGTTTTGTTTACAATGGGTCGGCGGAGCGTAGATAGGCTAAGGAATGCTGACAATGCAGTATGCTTATTGACCGAGATTTTTCAATTTGTATGAGTATGAAGAACAGTTATTATCTACAGAATGGCTGACTGAAAAGCAGCCAGCCGGAAGGACTCGCTGCTGCGTTTTCGTGGGATTGCGATGGACGAATAAGTCAGCCGAAAAATATGTTAATGTGTCAACTGCACAACGGTCGCAAAAAATTTAAAGGGAATCTTTAAGAATGCCAAAAATAATTATAGCAATATTTAATGTAATATGCATTAAATAATTAATTTTCAAGCCTAGAGGCCTATGATTTTTGTTTATTTACAAATGCCAAGAGCAAATATATAAAACAAAGGACCACCCTAACTTAATAAATATAAACAAGAACAACTGCAAAATGTACTTCGGCACTAAGAAAAGCAAAAAGTAGGCAAACTTGAGGCAGAAAACACAATTAAAATGAGCATTTCAGATTTTTGATATCAACAGAAGATAAAGAGATTTCTACAACCTACACCATTTGACATTTAATTTAATTCTAGCAACTGGCGTACGGGGAAATGCAAAAGAACACAGTTCGGTCCCTTACATACACACAGCAGTAATAAATATTTAATGAATTTTTGCCCAGGGGTATCCCATAGCTTGCAACATACAAAATATTGACATAATCAACAGCAGAAGCAATTAGTGTTGACATTTTACTACACTCCTCTTACATCCGCAATTTCCAGATTCGTATTAAGCAAATAAAATTGTAATAAATACTGAGAATATCAATAAGTTATGGCTTTAATTTAAAATTTAAATTGATTTAATTAAGGATGTTGGCAAGAGCCCTGATTTCAGGAAAACATTTGTTGGAAAGCAAATGGAGGTAAAAAAAAAAAATATTGTATATATAGTATTTATTTCTAAATCTCTAAAATCCCCTCCAGAAAACAAAAAAACCCATTTTTTAATCTTTTGGTTGGCTAGTTAGACGCGATAATAGTCCCATATACGAGTATATGTATACATATATAATAGATCTAAGAACGCCTATGCTGATGGCCCTTGGATTAGCACATAATCATCATTGTTGAACACCAGAATTCCTCAATGGGCGAAAATATTTTGACTGACCCGAGACCCTCACACGCATTTAATATTGGCCAGTGGAACCTTTTTGTGCGTACGTCTGGAAATGCGGGTCCGGTCAGAAGATAGCGAGAGAAAAAATGGGAGGAAAAATGTGAGTAAAAATAATCATAAATTGCTAACAAAGCACACGCCCCTTTTTTTTTTGGCTAAGCAGCCGAGTTTAGGCCTATCCATCCGGCTCGTTGGCTCCTGTCTGTGGCAACGTTTAAAGCCACTTTGACCCTTTAGTTTAGTTTCTGGAAGCGAATGATTTGGGTTGCTGGCAATTTTTGTTATGCGCTTTATTTTTTTTTTTAATGTTTTTTTTTTTTTGTTGTTGCGGGCAGATTTTGTTAGATATGTTTTCGAGGAGGACTGGGCCAACCGACAGCCGGCGACCGCACAGAAACAAACCGTTGGGCTTAACTTATGGATTATGGGCGTGCCCTGTTTTGCGGTGGAACAGAAACAGCAACAGCAACAAAAATGTAGTCTACATTTGGGCGTTCCGGCCCCAAAGAGCGTAGATACACCGAAAGCAACGTCAAAATAGCATTAGCACCCAAAAAGTGCGGTTGGTAGGGTGTGTGCGTGTGTGTGTGTGTTAGCCTGCATGTGTTTTAGTTGCGGCTGAGTTGTAGATACTTTCGTGTTGCCGACTTTCAAAGCCATCCTTTGCCCTCTTTAGCCCTGAAAGCGTCTCATTAGGTAAGTGAAAAGAGATTGAAATTTCGACGGAGTGGAAGGAGGTAATTTAGCATGCGTGAGGAGAAAATAATTCTGTTGAAATATAATGCCTTCCGGCGTTCGCCCTAGGAAGCCATTTATTGCTATAAACACAAACTTGAGCCTGCTCAACAAGGCAGCGGAATTTATATAAGAACATACTTTGGCTTAGAGTTTTATTCTTCTATCTCAATATATTAATAATAAATTTATATACATAAAATCTGCTATTTATAATAACAAAAAATTAATATGGCAGAGATATTGAAAAAAAAGGTACAATTTGTTATCCCTTTTTGTACATGCAAAAAAAACTCCAAAAATATACCACTTAACCACTGAAAGATAACATCCACCCTGCCACTTCCCCAGTTAACAAGTTAAATGAGTCGAAAATGAAAACAACCATTTTGAACCTAAGCCATAATCAGGAATCTTGACCCACATAAACTTCACGCGATGTCTTCCCTTCAACGTGAAGCCACAAAAGCTGACATTAATAGGCCAAAGCTCCTAAGGAATTTTGCATAACAACTTAACTTCAAGTGGCAGTCCGCCACTCACCGTACACGACTAATTCACTTTGGCCCGAGAAACAGGCGGAAAGTCCGACCAAGATGGCCATGTAATTGATGTCCAGGTCGGCAAGTTCAAATTACGCCAAATTAAAAATTTCCAGGCTAAGGAGTGAGTGAGAGGTGGGTGAAAAAAAAAAACAAAAGCAAAAGCAAAGTTGGGCATTATAAACTAAATGAAGCAAGCTATAAAGTAATTTTAGCTCCTCCACGTCCTAGCAACCGTATCCGCTAGACGCGAAAAAAAACGTGAGGACAAAATCTCGTTAGTGGAACGCAAAAACGGTGGGGAAAAAAAATAGGTAGCAGGCAGGAGAAAAAGAGCGACAATTTTCATTTGCTGGATATCGACAGGACCGACGGCGGACGTGGCCATTGTTCATCGTTCGCCCGTCGACGCCAATCATTCAACTGATTAGTTTGATTTTACCGCTGCGCTATTTCCGTAGACAATGGCGAAAGACAATACCAACTGATGTGTCAGTAATTCGGGTTGGCGATGGTGCGGCCAAATGATCCAACCGGACGTTGGCGGATGTGACCATCCAGGGGACCCAGTCATCCAGTCATCCAGCCATCCAGCCACCCAAACCCTAAACGCAAACCACCTAGAACGTAACTTGCTCACTAATTGCATCACCAGTTAACATTTAGCGCAGGGTATTTCCACATCCATCTCTTTGTTTCAGTTCGCTTAATTAAATTATCGATTAGGTTATTTTTGGACGGATTTGGATAATAATGACCTAAAAAGCTGTGCGTTTTAGTACTCTTGATTAAATGTTTAAGAATTTTTAATGGATATGGAAAAGGAACTCTAAAAATAATAATGCTTTAAATATATATTTTTTTTATATAATTTTATTTGCAGTTTGAAGATATTAAATCGCTGCTTTTACATATATTGTTGAAAAACATATTTTGTATGTATAATTCCAAAAAACAAAATCGTATTCACAACTAAATAATACACAAATTTTACCAATAGCTACTTAGCGCATTTTAAGAAATTATTTTCAAATATTGGTTATTGCTAAAAATATATTTGATATATTTTATTTGTGGTTTACGTTTACTAAATCGCTGCTTTGCATACATTGTTGCTTGAGATATTTATACATATGTTATAAATAATATTACAATCTACAATTGAACAATAGTAAATAGGCACATTATTATATCCTTTTAATTACTAACACCACCTATGGTTGATTTTAATTAAATTACTACATTAAAGACAAACTCAAATAACTTATAATTTGTTGACTACAATCAGTGGATCACACAGAGGCTCTCCTGAACCTCATCGTCCCACAATGTGCTCGTTGGGATGAGCAGCTAACCCATGACAATCAGAACTGTCTGCACCTGAAGCTGATAAACCAAAATTTTAATGAGCTACAAAACCGCAACCTTAGAGCCGAGACACAGGCTCTCCCAGGAACCCATTTCAGTTGCCAACTAAATCCAATGAGTGCAGGCAAATATACTTGAGACATGGGTAAACAAACTGAAATACGAAAACAATTATGGATGACTGTTGAGTTTGACAAGAGTGGGTGTGGAATGACAGATATTTGCGACAGACAGACAGGTAAGCCATGGAAAACAATCGCACAATGCCATTATAAATGCAATTAATAATTAGCAGTATTGTGGAGGGATGAATTCAATACTTCTCCAATGCAAACGTTTACGAATTATTTATGATTGGGTTGGCAAGTAGAAACAAGTAACCTGATAACTCTCAACAAAGAGCAAAATACGGTTAGATGGGTAATTTTTTTAATTAATTGGACATTCTCAACCGGTTTTGTTTACCCATAAACTATAATTGAAGATTTCAGGGCAAAGGCAAAAGTCATTAAACAGGATGAAGCCCAGGTAATTGAAGACGCCGCATAAATTACGAATAATAATAATAAGCTTTGAGTTTTCACATTTTCTCCTTTACCTAAAGATCAAGATTACAACTTGACCTCAAGAAACAATTTAAATAAAAACATATTTGTTGGTTGGTATTTATATTATTATTATTATTCCGCAAGTATGTTCAGCAACATCAGCTTAAATTGTATTTCAGCTTTCATTGTTCTCCTTTTTTTTCTCCGTCGCTCAAGTGGCACAAGAAGTTGCTCAAGAATGGGCCATGGGCCAAGAAACTTGGAAACGGCAGCTGCAAAACTATTTAATAGTTGCACGTTGCAACACTTATCAGGCGAGTGGCAGAGTACAAAAAGCTTTGCACAACTATGTTGCAGGCATATCGGGCAACAATGTGACATCCTACGAAATTGTTGAACATACGCATTACAAGCCTCGCACAGTCATGCCAGCCAAAATGCCTTTCAATCACAAAACTGAACAGTTTGCCCCGGGCCGGGACTAGAGGAGCCTTAAAACCACCTCCCACTATTATAATAGAGAATATATATATATGTATGCCAGTTGTAGGAAAAGTAACAATATAATACCCACCGTAACGCACTCACATTTGGCATCAAAAATCGGCAGAAACATGAAAAATAGTTACAAATAACTTTTGCGCATTTTTTTTATGATTTCCCTCGTAACAAACAAGCAAATTTCAGTGCATAAATAAAGGTTGGAATACAGACGAGCGGCAAAATATGGATGGATATTATATAAAAACATAAAGAAAAGTTTCCTTTATTCACAAAACTATGCAGAACAACATTGAGAAACATTGGGTGTTAGTTCCAGTTGAGTTCCAACAAAAGTAGAGCTATATATTTCTCTAAAACAACTCTACTCGAATAATACAAAGCTAATAAAATAAAAGTACAGTACAAACTTGGTACAAATAATATTGTCAACTAATTAACTTGAAACATAGCGTTAGTGAAATATGGAAAATTTGAAAAGTTTTGGACAAAAAAGTCTGCATCTCCCATTGTTGTTGTGCTGTCAAACTACATTAAATTTAGACAAACATAAACTAAATCGATTTTAAAGTTGCATCTGATATAGTTAAAAACAAAATTTAAAAACTTAACTTTAATTCAGTTCCATTAACCGTGTCCACTTTAAACTTTTTGCGTATGTGTAACTTATGGCTGACATATACATACATATATTCTTAATGAACTTTAAATAACATGAAAAATGTATGCAGCGACATAAAATATTTTTCATGCCTTGTCCTTTTATGCTGTCATACATTTTTCCGTGGACCTGACTCAACGTCGGATGGAGGCCAGGCATCCAGTCAGCGGGTGTTAAATGGGTGTCAGGGAGAAGTGAGTTGAGGGATTGGAATTGGGGGCGTGGTAGTACGGAATAATTGAAGGACTTTATTTTGTTTCTTTTTTTTTTGGGTTTTTTTTGGTGAGAGCTTATCCTCCCTATGTGGGTCATTGCATTGCATCGTGGGCGATATGCTGAACAAAATCCAGAAGCGACGCCGACGATCCTATTGACATTTTAACTTAACAATCCCACATCCAGTGACAAGCCAAAAAAAAAAAAAACACACAAAATAATGGTGTTTCATTTTCAGATTTTTAGGTTGATGTGAATACGGACTCGCAGCAGGAGCCCGGAAAAGATAAATAATATAAAATTGTATTGAATGTCAAAGCGTAGCCGAAGCGACTTTTCAATTTTCTCGTTTCAAATGAAAGCAACTAAAAAGTGCGAGTTTATCCATTGGACATTGGAACGCCATGCAAATATAAAATAATCTGTTTGTTTGCAAAATACAGTCTACAATGCAACCAAAAAAAAACACGATTTTTTAAAACAAATATACGTTTAATTTATTACAAGACGCGTAAACAAAACGCAAATAATAAACAAGGTAAATTGAAAAAAGAAATACATTAAGTTTTGCAGAAAAATGTTTTTTTTTACTGGGTGATTTATAAATGCTTTAATTAATGAGTTAATCTTTGCTCCGCCGAAGGTGTTTTTACAATATCCATGCAAATCTTTAAGATCAAATTAAAATTAATTATGTATATCCCCCTAAACATATTGCAGCCTGTGGGCAAAATTAAAATCATCGCACCCTCCTCGTCAAAAATTATGGCACCCTTTTCCAAATTACAAGGAATCGTAAGGAATGCGGAACCGAGTCGAGCAATTATTGCAAGTTCACCGAGGACACTAAACAGGAGATTGACCTTTAAACGAAGTGAACGAGTAAAATTAATATAAAACTGTACTGCACTGAACTGACCTGACCTGCATTTCTGGCCAAGAACGGAAAAACTCTGACGAGGCTAAAAACCAAGTCGAAACGGAAATGAACAAAAATGTTAGCAACCGAGCAGAGCCAAGGGGAACGGTGATTGAAAGCATAAGCCATAGCGGATAGCTGGGAAAAAGTTTCTCACAAAAGTAAGCTAACTTAGACATGAAAACAAACAAACAAAACAGACCCAGTCCTAGTCCTAGTCCTAGACCCAGCCCAACCAAACCAAACCAAACCGAACCGAAGCGAGGCAAAATGAACCGCACCGAACTGAACTGAACTGAATCCAGGGAAAAGTTTTTGGCCCTTCGCACTCTGTAGGTAAACAAAGCCCAACCAGAACAGTAGTTCGGTAGCGGAGGGTGACGGGTTTTCCCCCCCATCAAGGATGGCGGAGTGGAATGAGGATGTTGCGGAGCCAGCAACCAGGAACCAGGAACCAGGAACCAGCAACCAGGAGCACGGAGCACGGAGAGAATGGAATTGAAAATGAAAGACAACTTGACGGCGACTTCATTTCATGATTAAGTTGCCCCATATCGATTTCCTTTCAACAGACTTTATGATGATGAAAATGGAAGCCCTCCTTCGGTTAGGCCACCGCAAGGACCTGCGCCTGCGGTTGTCAAAACCCACCGAGCCCCCACATCCTGTTCCAACCAGGCACCGCACCGCACATGTGACTGACTCCCTCCCCCCTTTCAAAACAATAGATGACGACGCTGGCAAAGCAAAAACAATACAAAACAAAACAAGAAGAAAAGCAAAAACCTAAGTACAATAGAGTAGAGGTTGCAAAACATACATAAATTTTGAGGAAAATGTAATTGTTGGGGACATCTTGGGACTGTTTCGGGTAAACAAATAAACAGAAAAAAAAGCACCAAATGCGAAATGGCACATGGATATATATGAGGTGGGTTATTCAAATGGCTTACAGTACTCAGTTGTTGTGGCGTTGTTGCTAAGTGCTTGAATGGTTGGTAATAAATATTTTGAATTGACCAATTCGCTATTTTTACATTTCATCTAAAACCCTCTTTACCCCCAAAACAGTATCTTAGATTTTATTCAAATAAAAATGCTTTATTTACAATAGTTCAATAGAAACTGTTGTAACTTTACATCAGGTTTTAAAATAATTTAACCCCTCACGATTTCAATAAAAATCGTTTTAAATAAATTAGATAAATACAGCTTGATTTGGATTGTAACAATCCGACTAATAAATTATATAAATACAGCTTGATTTGGACTATAGAAATGTTGCCAATAACTCATATATTCATTGCTTGATTTGGATTGTAACTTGTTTTAAATGTCCGTGAGCAAAGTCGAGCTTCATCTAAGCCAACCCAGATAATGCGGGAAATGCGACATATATTCGTAAATTCATTAACTTAAGCGCAATCGTTCAATAGGTTAATAGAGACTGGCCACTGTTGTAACTTAACGTCGGGTTTTGAAATAATTCCTCCACTCACGATTCCAATAAAAATCCTTCTAAATAAAATATATGAATACAGCATGATTTGGACTGTCGAAATCTTGCCGATAAATCAGATATGCACTGCTTGATTTGGATAGTAACTTTTTTTTAAATAAGCCGACCCAGATAATGGGGGAAATGGGACATATATTCCTTCAATCATTCACTTAAGCTTCGGGCTTCTTGTTGGAGTTGGTGCCGTCATTAAATGTTTGCACCTCACCGGACGCCCAGATGCAGTAGACGATCGCAGTGACGATGAGGACAACGAATGCTACCCAAAACACTAGCCGCCACTCCTGCATCGAGGCATTTGGAGTCATCAATCCCACAGCATATGGCGCAAGGACGCCAGTGATCGCTCCAATGCCATTCGTAATGGCCATTAAAATACCCGAATAGTTGGGGCTCATGTCCAAGGGGCTCAGCTTCATTCCCCCGTAATAGGTGCCCATCAGACCCATGGCGATTGTGAAGAGGATAACGACCAGGATCCGATCGCATCCGGCATACGAGGCGGCAACAATGAAGATGGCCGGACCGAAGGCGGCAATAGCCGTCATCAACTTGCGAGTTTTCGTTGTATTCAACCACTCTTTGCGTATCATATAATCGGCGGCAAAACCACTGGCAACCGAAATTATCCACATGATCACATATGGCAACGAGGAGTACAGACCATTGGACCGAATGGAGAACCGCATCACATCGTGCATATATTTGGGCAGATCCGCAACCATGATATAAAAGCCCCAATCGTGACCGATCTGAGCGCAAATCAGTGCATACATCGGTACATTGGTGAAGATCGCCTTCCAGGGCGTCTTTGGCTTGTCCTTGGCCTTCGGCGGAATCTGCTCCAACAAATAGTCAAGCTCCTTCTGTTTGATGTACGGGTGTGTGAACGGAAAACTGAAGCACATCAATGTGAACAGGATGAACCAAACAATGGATATAATGCCAAACACGTAGAACACCCACGGCCAGCTAAACCTTTCGATTATCAGTGCGGAGAGAAGATTGCCAGCAATGCTGCCCACCTGACCACCGCCGAGCACCAAGGCACCCAGTTTGCCTCGCTCCGATGCCGGCACCCACGACGAGAGCAGGACGCTCAGGGCCGGAAAGGTGGTGCCCTCGCCGAGGCCCATCAGGATCCGGAGAGCGACCAGCCACCAGGCTCCACCATACGTTATCGCCAGTGGTGTGATCAAGGTGAATAATGCTGTCGCCAGAATGCCCAGACTGAGCGTCCACTTACCGCCAAACTTGTCGGCCAGAATGCCACCTGGTATGTGGGTGATTATGTATCCGATATAGAAGCACCCCAGTATAAATCCCTGCAACTCCTCTGACCACTCGTAAATGCCTTCTTTGCCGGCGGAAGATGAATCATCCTCTTCCTCTGGTTTGCATACCGCATGTTCTGGCACATCCGAAAAGTTCCTCTTTACAACTAGGACATTGATGGCCTGCGACAGACAGACCCGCATTGTGTAGGCATTGAAGATGGCGAAGAATCCAAATATGGCCAAAATAACACGCTGTGGTATTAAAATTAGTTTTGAAAGTTTTTTCCCCCATTCCGGCTGCTCTTTTTCCATTTCCGTAAAATAATAGTTTTTTTGGACGTCGCGCAACGTCAAGACTTAAAATTTTTTAATAAGGTTTTAAATATCATATATAATGAATGCTAACGTCTGAATTTATTTTTACGTATTTTTTCTACGCCCACTCAATTTTTTTAATAAAAAGGTTTTTTAATGCAAAAAAAATTGGTTTTTCATCAAATGTGATCAATTCCATGCCATAGATATAATACAGATATCCATTAGTGAATCCTCGATAACCCAAAATCTGAACAAATTATCCTTCTGTTAATGGCCAATAAACAACACAAAGCCCATTTAAGTGTTAGGTTGTAGCAAACTCAAAAATTAAATCAATTATTTATGCATTCATTTTGTACGACAAAGCGTTCGGAAAACGAGTTTAAGGAAATAGTTGGGAAATATTTCAAATTTTCGGCAGCCTGCCAAGATGTTTGTTTTTCAAGGGGTATGAGTAATTAATAAATAATAAAAGATTTGTACAAAATTTAGCCTGTGATAGATTATGATGGCTTTTGGTGTCTCTGAAATGAATGGCTTTTGGTTATGGGTCAGTCAACTATGGCTATGAGGTATGAGCTGGCGAATAGAGTTTGGTTTTGTATTTACTTTTGTGGTTTGACATTTTAAGATATTTTCCTGATAATCACTTTTAAATGTTTATGACAGTTATTTTGTACAACCTTAAATCAGCTTTTTTGTAAAAGCTTTAACCTTTCATAACAATGACAACAATTTCCTTTGACTCTGTTGAAGTTATTCGTCTATACATTGTTTAATCCTCCTTTGTTGGAAACCAGATACTTTACCTGAAAATAAATATATAAAATAGAATCAATAAATTGTCTTTGTTAATAAATACATTAAGAGTAAGGAATGAAAATTCAAGGAAATCAAATACCGCTCTATCTTTTTCTCACACTCTCTGTCTCTCTCTCTGTTTTATTGCCTACTTTTTCGGGCCAATATATATACATATATATATGTATAGTATGCATCTGAATTATGCTGTCGGCTTTCGACTGTCAACTAAAAAGCCATAAAATTTGTCTTTAAATACCAGAATTCACATTATAAATTTTACCTTTGCCGGCGAACACGCCTTCTCTCCTTTTGGGGCCACATGGGGCGGATGGATCGTTACCAGCAAGTTCGCCTTTTTTAGAACGAAAATGGAGTGAAAAAATGCGAAAAGTAAAAGCCCAAAGCAGATGTACTTAAAAGACAAAGCCAAAAGGGCGAAACGGAACGCAGAAAATCGTACATACAGTACACACACTCGCATTCAGTTGGAGGGAAAAAGGCCATAAATAAACAACAGGTATAAAGCGGACTTAAGAAACCGAAAGGAAACGTAGTAAGGCTATAACAAGAAAGTACGGCTTTACTATCGTTCACCGAAGCTTCGAATACCCTTTCAGATACATTTACGAATTTATAAAATTGGTTGGATTAGGTTATTAATCTATTAGAAATAAAACAAGTATTTTTAAAAATATGTAAAGAAAAATCATTTTTATAAACTGTTGCTGATCAACTTTGTAATGCTCTTTAAGAGAGCATAAAAATGCAATTTTCTCTGGAATTTTTTTTCTTTTTTTTTCGCAAATCTACATCAGACTAAAGGTAAATACATGTACGGACATACATATATTCACAGATCCATATATGCATGCATGTATTTACAGGTATGTATGGATGGATGCTAGGAAATAAATACCAATAGAACATGCTGAAAGCCGCTTTGGCCGAAATAACAAATGTCTGTGCAATTTGTTTTAAGGCCAGTGCAAGGCGACTAATATATGTGCATACGTGATTCTAAGAAATAAAAGTGAAAATCCACCGGGAAGGTGGCGCTGGCCTCAAAGGTGTGCTTGCTTTCCAGCCATTTCTTTTGATTTTCCTTGCGTTTTCATTTTGTGTGTGCGTAGGTGTGTGTGTGTGTGTGTATGCTCTTGTTGTTTTTGCACCTCGAACAAAGGCTCAGAGGCTCAAACAGGGACGCGAAAACTGCAGACGGGATGCCTCAGGAGCCGAATGCGAAAAGTGCAAACAATTGCTGGCTTTCCTGGAGCGCTCAAAAGAATGCAATGCAAAAATGTTCGCTGAAATTGAAAGGCGCTTCGTCAGACTGTGGGCGTGGCTGACACTCCCACGTCGAGCTCTGGGCATGAAATGTGTGGAAGGATAATGCCAGCAGCTAAGGAAAGAATTATTGCGCCTCCTTTCAATGCCCTGAAAGGAGCCAGCGGGGGGAAGCCCATGCAAAAAGCGAGCAAAGGAAGAAATTAAAAGAACGTTGCTGTGAGCAGGCACAAAACAAGTCGATTGGGGATTAATTAAGAAAAACTGGCCCATAAATTAAATAGGTAATTCGGCTTTCCTTAATGCTTGTAAACTTGTAAGCCTTTAAAGTAAAACTATTTGTATCTGTGAATTTGTTTCAGCAACCACAAAACAAGTTGCTTGGGGAATAGTTAAGATAAAACTGGTAAAATATGTAATTCTGGTTTCCCTACTCTGACTATCAAAGAAATCATGGAAAGGCATCTCAACAATTTCTTTTTTATTCCAAGATAAATTCAAGGTACTGAGAAAAAAATAGTTATATGTTTGCATTACAAGGTTCCCAATAATGGCTCCGCTGAATTCATCTCAATTACTTGTTGGTTCGTGATCCATCTTCCTGGTAAAAAGTAATTCGAAATTTATTTAACTTGTTCCGCAATAGCAAAAATCCATCTCTTCCTCAACGACTTCCGTTGAAATGCAATCAATTGCGTTCGAAAACAAATCAGCCAGTATAGATGGTCTATTGGCAACTAAGGAAACCGGAAATAACCGACAAGCAAAATCCAATTTGTAGCTGAGAGATATAAGGCTATATGTTTTTGTACTTTAACAACGAATTTGGGAAAGACGGATATATTCGTAGAGTTTAGTTTACGATGAGGTTTAAAATCAATTTGGGAATATTAATTCGAATATTTTGTGGTATTTCTTAGGGATCTTACTTTTCTAATGAAATGTAAAGTTTATTGTGAGTTTGACAATCCATTTTTTCAAAAAAAATTATTTATAGCTTATAAACGCACATATAGTATATTCCCTTCCTACTTAAATAACTCCCCTCGCTGGTGGCCATGCCAAGGAAGATTTGCTTGCTCAACAGTTTGCGTTGCCATTAAACTATCGCCTCATTGTTGGCTCACTTTTCTTTCAAATAGAGGCAAACAGACGAGCTGAGGGCTGAATGCGCGTTGGCCTTTATCTGCCCTGCATATCAAATGAGCCAAGACGCCGCAGATGGGAGCTGGGCGTGGAGCTGGGTGACCAGTTTACGGCATTTCTTTGCAACATCTTGATAATGACCAGTGACCCCAATACGGCTGGAGGATGAAGGGAAGGACGCGGTGGTGTGCCCCACATGGGCATCGTCGCCCAACGCACTTTCACTTCCTGCGCCTGTGCCTGACTCCCTCTGGCTCCTCCTGGCTGTGCGAAGGATTCCTTGGCCAGCCTCAGCAACACTTTCGCTGGCTGGCTGGCTGGCATGTGTGTGTGTATGCATTAAATGTAAATTTTTCACACTAAACACCTGCATAAATCATTGTGGGGCAAGAGCTCAACTTTAGCTCAAGGCTAAGTTTGTGCCGTATGGAGATGGAGATTCTTGCATCTTTATTCCACCGCAATAATGTCACCTGCACATTCAGGCCAGGCCAAGTGAACAAAAAACCCACAACGATATCTTATTACAGGGCGAAAAATATATTATGCTCTCATATTGTTGGGTATAATAATAATTCAAAGAAAATATTCTGCTTAGAAAATCAAATTAAGTTTGGTTTACAAAAAAAATATCATGGGTTTTTCTTAAACTTTTACAGTCTAGTGAGATAAGTATTGTACAAAGAATAATGTTCAGAATGTGAATTGACTAAGACGCCTAAATAATTCTCAAATAATAAAATGTATGATAAAAGAAATTTAAAATTCATAAAGAAACGAAAAATGTATTATATATCAAATGTATTATATATCAAATAAAAATTAAATTAAAAATATTTATTAATTCGATTTATTAATCGATTACAATAAACAGTCTCCTAAGCCTTTGTCTCAGTGCATAGAAATGCTTGGAAAATTATAATTATAATGCACGTGCAACCTGGCAAAATGTCGCACGCCCAGGATGCTTGTCCTGATTATGTGGCACCGCAGCAGCAGTAAAGGACGAGACCAACACAACCGCCAAAGGACAGTCACAGTTGGTGGTTGCAGCACCAGCAGCAACAGCAGCACCAACCAGCAGCTGCAACTTTCAATATTGCAGTTGCTTTGCATTCGGTGCCATCCTCCTCCTGGCAAACATTTGTTTTGACAGCCTGTTTGGATGAGGTTGGTGCTGGGAGCTGCTGGTCCAGGAGCAGTGGGTAAGGGGGGAAGGGGAACGGGGGAAAGGACGAAGGCAAACTGAGGCCCTTACCCAGTTAAATTTATGTCTATTTGTGCTGCCGCCTAGGCAGGCTAGAATTGCAGCATTCCATTTTCCCAGGGATATCGTCTACCTCTGCAAAGGGTTTGCAGTTGTCCCTAATGATACTTGAAATTGTTATCTGGGCGTTGATGTGTTTATCGTTATATTTATGCTAAAATGTCGGTTTGTCCATTAATTTACACAAATTATGCGAGTGCATTTGAAGTACAATTCTGGGCAGACATTTGACATGTCCATAAATATTTCATTTCAATGGTTTAAAAATTATGGCAGGATTCTATATTCGAAGTATTATCAGCTGGATTTAATCAAATGCAAATAGAGCCATTTTAATTAGTAACTTTCCAGCTATCAAGTATTTAGTAATGAATGCAATCAATTATAAAAACATTCCAATGTAGCTCATTTAATTTTATTTTTTGTACCCAAAAAAAGGATTTCTGGAATTCTTAAATTAATTACCTCGCCCATTCCCAGAGCTATGGTTTAATTTCTCAGACTTTTCATCTAATTAGCCTGATCTTTGCCAAAAATATTTTTACCTAAAAGAAATTGAAAAACTTTTATGCCTTCGGGGCCAAGCATCTCGCATCGCAGCAGCTCATGCTCATGCTGCCAGCCAAGAACTTAAAACTTTAATTAGCCACTCGAAAGCTGGAGAGAAAGAGAGCAGGATTTAGGATAAGAGTCGAGAATTTTCTTTTATACTTTTTCTCCACCAGCTTAGATGGCACTTGAATACACTTTGAAATAATTAGCGACATTAGCTATTAAGTAATTTTAAAAATTAATCAGCTAACAGGCGAGTGCAAGGGGCCAACAGAATCAGGCTCCAAGCCAAGGATCGGGGGTCAGGCAGGACGATAAAATACAACTAACCCAATTAGCACTTAACACATAGCAGGCAATAACAACCACAGCAACAACAACAGCAGCTAGGTAAATAAATGGCAACAAAAGCTCAATTGATGGTAGGAGCACGTGTCCTGACATTACGTTAAATGTTTTCAGGAGCCAAGCCAAGCAGAAGCAGGAGCAGCAGCAGAAGCACAGGACGACGGATGGGGCTCGTCGAAAGACTTTCAATTTCCAAGGCAGCCAAAAAGCCAGACATCAGCGAAAAGGCAGCACCAGGCAGCAGGCAACTTGGAAACTAGCACAAGGACGTGTGCCAGCGCGCTCCGCACAAACACAAACAGAATAGCATACACATAGATACACACACACATACGAGTATGTGTGTATACATATATGGAGAGAAAGAACGCTTAACCCACCAACACTTCATCCTGCAGCCTATTTGATATTTGCTGGCTCTCCAGAGTGGTTTTCTGTGCGAAAATCTGAGCGTTCAAGGGGTGCACGTGCTCTGCGCGAAATCAATATTTACAGTCAGCGAGAAAAAACAACAGATCCCGTCTTTGGATTGAACTGTCAGATATCGAGAATACTAGGAGTTGGAACTCCGGAGCAATCACGTTTTCCCACAGGTCCAAATGAATTAGCGAGCCAGTACAAAGTCAATTCCATCGGGGGAAACAAAAGTTGGTTTAAAAGATATACAAAAGTATATATATTTTAGAAACCCACTAATCTAATAATTAATTATATAATAAAATCAAACCCATTATCATAAATGCATAAATTAATCGAATATTTGTATTCCACTTGTTCTCTTCTAAGTAAGCTGAAAAACAAAAGTATTTTTTTTGAAAACCCACCAATAAAATAAAGATTTATATAATATAATCCCAAGTCATTATCTTAAATGTTTACATTCATCCAATATATTCTTATTCCACTTGATCTCTTCTAATTAAATCCCGACATATTAAACCCAGGAGTGAATTCACTCAAATCGAGGATATCGAAACTGCCATTTGACCAGTTGAATTCGCTTGGCAAACTGAATGCAGCCAAGGGGAAAATCAAGTGGAAAACGTATATTGTGAAAATCAACTATTGGCAGGCAGCTGTCAGCTGCAACAAAACGGGGAAAAGCACAAGGAGCTGGAGAAAAATAAAGAGTAGACGGAGACGGAGGCGGAGACGGAGATGGCTGCTCAAACAAGAAAAACAAAGGAAGGAAAATGCTGAACGCTTCAAGTCTAAAAAGGAAAACTCGGTGGAAAAGCGAGTTCTTTTCAAAGCAGAGCAGGAGTCCTGCGAAAGACGAATAAGAGACGGAAGTAAGTACATATATATAGATATATATATATATAGAGCTTATAAAAACATTACATCATAAGCAGTGGCCGTGGAATGGGCAAAAATATCGCGAGAATCCTTCGACTGTCTGGCCATGACGCCACAACTTCTGACAGTGAAATGCGCTTCTGGCAAAATATTTGCCAAAATCTAATAAATTACACACAGTAGGAAGACAAACAAAGGAATCTGCGAGGTCTGCTTAAGTACTTTTCATTCCCTCTCGACTCCGTCTATTACTATTTAAGCAGCCCTCGTCCCTGACACCTTTCAACTTAATTATTGTTTTTAGGCGCTGAAAGTGTTGTTTTGATTTTAAATAATTAAGACACAAATCGCTTCAATGAAACCAAAGGTAATTAAGATTCTGGGAGAAGTTTGGTAAACTTGCAGCTGTAACTTTGTTAATGAAAGTTTCAATAGTAGACTTATTCAAAAAAGTCTATAGCCAAAAACAAAACTTCTAAATTATACATTTTCCTCATACCTAAGGGAACTTTATTTTTAGATATTTGTTTGATGAATCAATGTGTAAAGATTACAGAAAATACCCCCCTTTATAGAGGATAAAACTTGACTCCTTTTCATGGATTGAAAAGTTTTTGGCCGAGAACAACATGCGGGTTGAACTCTCTTCTTTCGCTGTCAACATTCCATCATGTCTATTGCAATGAACAAGTTGTAACTAACTGTAGCCAAAAGTTGACGCTCAGTTTAATATGAACAGCAAAATGAACTTTTGGCTCATTAAGCATATTTTCTACTCTTTCTTCGCAGTTTGTTATTATAAAAGTTGATGGTACAAATGCTATGCAGCTTTATCATATTTCAAGGGTTATTAGTTTTGATGAAACTTCTGTCTAGCCAATGTAGATTTTGCCCAGCCAGACGACATCTCCGTCATCCGTTTCGTTTCGTTTGGGGAAAGGACAAAGTTTCCACTCCCTTTATATATATATACAACATACAAATTTATATGGGAGTAGAGTAGAGTATATGTATTCAAATTGTTTTGTAATTTTGGGAGGTGGCTGTGCGCGGTTTACGACAATATGTTGTAAAGCAAAGTTCCTGGCATCAACAAAACACTCAACTTTTCGTCAGCATTCATTCACAAAAACCCCCAGCGGGCGCAAACCCAAAAGTTAACAATAGTTTAATTCAAAGTGAGTGCCAAGAGAACCGATGGCCAAAAGTTTCCCAGATGAGTTACTAATATCTTAATAATATTCGCATAAATCGGACATGTTTCAGTTGCAAGGAACAAGGCAGGAGGAACATCGGGCGTTAACCTACCAAAGTGCCAATTGAATTCGAAAAGCAAACTTTTTTAATTGAGAAAGTCAAAGGAAAGGGTGTCGGTGGCCTGAAGTTGACTACTAAGTGCAAAATGACGGAGGGTAAGTTTTGAAAGGAAAATGGGGGCGAACTCCGCACTGTTTGGAAAGTCAAACCAAGTATTTTCAATTATAAAACTTCGACAGCAAACACCTTTTGTGAATGACTCCTCTGGAGTAATTACAAATTTTCGTTAAATTTTTGTATTTATTAAATGGCTCTTTGTAAGTCACATCAACTGAAATAATGCAAGAGGAAACTCAATTAGGAAATAAAAATAATTAAACATACCCATTTCACTTATTTCACAAAAATTATTCTAAAGTCATATTGTGTTGTAAAGCTGTTCTAGTTGAACTTTTGTTAATTATTAATGGCAAACCCTTAACTGCTCTTGAAGTTGAAAAACATGGCCAGAAAGTTTCTGCCTGCACAGACATATATATATTTGCATACCAAAAAACTTACCTAAACTAGGCTTCATTTAACTAACGATTTCACCGCCGTAACCTAAGCACCAACCACCAACATACGTCCCACCTGGGCCAAAACCTCATTACCACCCATTACCACCCACTTTGCAAGCCGGCCAAGAGTCGGAGAGCCACATCATGTCAAGTACGAAATTGCCTTCACCACTTGGGAAACTTTATGCACGATTCGAGTGCAACATAAATTGCCAGCAGTTAGGCGGAGCTGGTCAAACTCAACGAAACTTGTAATTAAAAGTAGTTGCTCCCCCCAAAAAAAATTGCAATAATTAAAAACTTGACAGGAAACTTGACAGTGCAAAAGATATGCATCGAAACTACATAATTGGGCTTGTTTTACGAACAGATGAAGGACTTTAAAGATATTTGAAAGAATGTCTAGGTGCCATGTGTGTGCCACCTTTTGAAGGCTTTGCCATTGGAAATATATCAAAGAGCATTAGTTTATAATTGGATTTATAGTTGGCCAACAATGACAAAGCTGCAAAAGGGCAACCAGACTATTTTTGCGTTATTGCAACGGAAGCGGAAACGACAAAGAAGGTAAGTATTAAATAATAGCAATCACAGAATAGAATAATAAACTTTTAAGCATATAGTTTCTATAAAAGGAAATACAAATAATTTTTAAATAAAGTACTTTTATATGATGCTTTGGGAACTTTTTATATTTCCTAATATATTTTTCATTAAACCCTCATTGCCATATTTTGTCTTATTTACCATATCACATATATGTACGAGTATATGTGATTGTTGACACAACAGAAAGGCGTTGACTGTTTAAGTACTAAAAGAGGCTGCATTCAGTAAAGTTTAGTTGCTTGTTCCCCATTCAAAATGGGGTGGAGAAGTCAGCTTAGCACCAACTACTAACTGAGAAAGCATGGTAATAAGGGCTATGTGAAGGAACTACATTCTAAACAACATGGAGAAGCTTAACTGGGAAAAATAAATTAAAAAACTTTAAATGAATGTAATACACTGCAATTTTACAATCACAAAAGTTATTGTATATAAGGTTTTTTAAATATACGAAGTATTTACATTTAATTTAAGCATTTAATTATTAATGTATAAAAATATTTTTTATTTCTCCAGAGAATTATTATAATTCTAAATATCTAAATCACTCGGAAAGGGTATAAAACTCTCCTTACTTGAGGCAAAGTTTTTCATTTACACTTTCGTTGTTTGTTGTGGGTGTCGAAGCGAGTGATGAAAGCTGCTACTTTGCTACTGTGAGCTGAAGGGAGTGTGAGTTGTAAGCTTAAAGTACTGGAAACTGGGTTAATAATGTCATTTACTGCACTGGAGGGCACACGTCGTCAACGACAACAAAACCACCGAGAACAGCAGCAACGTTTTAGTTGCAACGCCACTAACATGAGCCATGAGCATTTGTGTATTAGAATTTAAATCATCAGCATTGTATTCAGCATAAAATGTTACAAAAGCAAACATACAAGTACAATCTAAACTTTAAATGCTCTAAACTGCGACAATTTAATTGATAATTTAATGCCTTTTGTAAGCTCCATACGACACAAATAATTCTATTGTTAGGCAATTTAATCGCGTTTATATAATATTAAATTTATATTCTAAAACGCAAATAACACCAGCTGCAGTCGTTAAAAGTCATTTTTATATTTAAAACTCATGCTGATAGCCAGTATCTTTATTACTCTTGCAAGATGTCTAAAAAGTCTGTATCTTTCACAAACTTTTAGCATATTGAGCGCCTTAATGACGCATTCAAGAATCACTCAGCAAATTCCAGTAAACAAATGAGATATTCATTATCTCTGTTTCGTTCCAGTTCCATAAAAGCAAACAAAAATAAAACTTGAAGAACAGTGATGATTTCACAATATTTGGGTTCTTTTTCATGTGATTGTCGGCTCAACTCGCACCAAAAAAAAAAAATTCAATTAAATCCATTCATAAATTGATGTAGGCAGCTCCAGTATAACAAACAGCTCTGCCCGACCTAGGATACTAAATAAAAAAAAAAAATCATAGTCGAGAGCAATAAATAACCCAGAAATGGGAACCGTACACCTCCTGACCCTCGCTGCAAGCCCTTTACCCCCTTCCCACAAACATATATACAAGTTTTTACATATGGCTCTTATGCAAATATCAATAGGGCTTTCCATCGCCATACCATATATAAAACCAGAAACTGGGTTATGTGCGAGCTAAGAAATTCATTTCAAATATGTTCCACTCGCATATATTTTACAACAATTCGTTGGGCTTTGTCGTCATCCTTCTGCACTTTTCCATTTCCAGTTGCTAGCTGCATATTGTGAGAATACATTTAGGAAATCCTTGTGATAAGCCAAACAAGCTTTACAAAACTTCCAAGGCAGGATAGAATATATGTAAATGCAACAACCTTGTTCAACAATTTCCATAATATTTGTCATCGAAAAGTTAAATGCTAGTAAAGAACAAAAGTTTAAATGTTAAACTGTATTCTGCTTTAGCTAATACCAAAACGAAGACTTCAACAAAAATTAATCTACTTTCTATTTCCCTTTTAACTTCAACAATTAATCGATAATCTCAACAAACCAATATATATAATTTCTTTCAAATAAAAGCCTAAAAGGGACCCATCCAGCCATTTTTCCCGCTTTCAATTTTTCCAAGAATTTTATTATCTAAATTTTTAATGAGCCCGCTTGGCATTTAGCACGTTTCCAGTGCCTGGCTGAGCGTGTTAACTAAGCCATGACAGCTAGCCCGAAAATGTGCGCGATGCCATCAGCCGGGCTTATACTGGGGATTTTGTTCATACATAAATAAGGAAACCATTATCAAATGGCGTTGCTAATATTGCTACATCCACCACAACAACAAGAACAACACCAACAGCATCATCTGGGTAACCATGCCTATGCCTATGGCAACGACAGCAAAAGCATCTCCAACCAAAAAATATACATAAAAAACAAGAGACAAAGCGCACAGAACTTTACAAAAGTTCTGGCCCTCTCTTTTTTTTTTTGCATGCGACTGACTTTGGCAATAAAAACCAGTAAGAACGTTACAGTCGAGTTTCCCGACTGTTACAGACCCTGTACAAATTTGGTTATAAGCAAAAAAAAAAAATTTATATATATATATACACGTATATATTCACACCGAGTCCGGTCTGGGATTCGAACCCAAGATCTCAGCGTATTAAGTCGAACGTCGTAACCATTCGACAAACCCAAACTTTTTGAACCGGCAGCTAATACAGTATAAATATATTGAAGACGCACATTCATACATATGTATATGAAGGTAGTGGCAGCGCAGCTGCAGCGGCACTTCCGAGAAAAATCAACCACCGAACGCAAGCGATTTACCGTTTCTTTGCGCAAATAAACAGATTTTTTGTGTTTAGCGCCTGTAAACTTTAGGTATTTATTGTGCGCTTTCTAATTAACCAATCTTGATGAAATTTTCAGGATCGGTAGAAATCTATGCTCCAATTGCATGTCTATTTTTAAAAAAATTTTAGCTTGAAAATTGTGCAGTGCAGGGCAGTGCAAAAATTCAAATACAAATTGCGGGGGCGGTGGGCGTGGCACCGACTTAAAAAAATAAACTCTAATTTACTCAGTATTAGAAGAATCTACACTGGTAATGCGGTTCTTCTAGCTCTTACAGTTGCTGAGATCCGTGTGTTCATCCGGACGGACAGACGGACAGACGGACAGACGGACGGACGGACAGACGGACAGACGGACAGACGGACATGGCTATATTGACTCAGCTCGTCATGCTGATCAAGAATATATATACTTTGTGGGGTCTGCCACGCCTCCTTCTGCCTGTTACATACATTTGCACAAACTTAATATACCCTTTACCCTTTGGGTAAAGGGTCTAAACATACATTTGCACAAACTTAATATACCCTTTACCCTTTGGGTAAAGGGTCTAAAAAGGACTTACATACATATCTTCAATGTAGTTATACATATATATGTATACAGCTATATGAATATTCATTCTTCGTACTCCTGCTTTATAAGCATTGCACATTTATAATGAGCATATTGCCAAGGCAGAGGTAAGAAAAACGCAAAGGAAATGAATACAAGATCTGCCAGGGGACAGTGGGAAATTTTCAAACTATAAATACATTTAAAATAAATAATTAAACATTTTGATTATTAAAAAAAAAAAAAAGAAATTGCTGGTTAAAAATGCCTACTTTTCTCTTATTTAAAAATAAATATACTCTTTCTAAGATTACTATTCATATCTATGATTTTATTATGCAGTATTATAAACTATTAAAATTCATTTCTAAATTATTTGTAGAAATTTTCGACACTTCAAAATTTTTATTTTTTCTTTAACATTTTTTTTTAAATTAAAAAACCAACAAAGAAGATATACTCGTATGTCAAGTGCCCTGATTACTCTTTTTCTCTTATTAAAAAATAAATACACCCCTTTTATTAATTACTATTTATATCAATGATTTTACTATGCAACTTAAATGCAATTTTACACCTCACAATGCGTAAGCATACTTTTGCACCCACTGTACGGTAAACAGTTCGAAACTTTTTCATTATGTTGATGGCTCTGTCCCCTGCCCTTGTTCTCTATGTCTATGTACCAGGTAAGTCGGGTCTGAGAGTAGCACCCCCACGAGTTTCAACAGGCCCAATGCTGTCTAAAAGTTAAACAAAAAACGAAAACGAAACGAAACTAAAAAAAAAGAACTATGAAGCGTAGTTTCGAAATTAACGTCGTCTGAAACTTGGCAAACGGTTTGCGACGATGACGATGACGACAGGGCCGACACTAGCAATTAAAAATTTCCACGAAAAAGTTGCAGGCCGCCTGCCTGCCTGCCTGGGCCAAAGCCGCCCACACTTTTTGGCAGTGAAAATGTGACAGCAACAGTAACACCAGCCGCAAACTTATTAATTTCGCAATTACAAAATAAATTGTGAGTGCGCCAATTAATTTGCGGTTGGTAAAGATACACACAAAAGAGGGCAATGGCGGGGCAGGCCAGGACAAAAATACGGAATTGAAGACGCGGGTAGACGTCGGCAGATCATTAAGCGACGTTTGTGTTACATTCCATTGACGTTAATTGGTAAGAAGCAATGGCCGGGGTAGGTCGGATTCGTCTGGTTTTGGTTCGGGTTTTGAGCATGGCCAACATTTCACAGAGGTTGGGAAAGTCCTTTTAACGGAGAGCTCTGGCCATAATTGCTGCTGATTGTTTGCCAAAAATGGCAGCCGAGGGCCAACAGCATCACAAAAATTTGCAGAGGGAAAAGTGAAGGGGAAGAAAAGTTTGAACAGAAATTCAAAACAAGTGCCAAGTCTGCTCGGTCTTCTTTATCTTAAATTTGTTTTTCCTGCCATTTGTTTTGCTAGACCAAAAAATGCTATGCATTTGAAATTTTTTGGAAGATGCAATTCCTCTTTTGGAAAAGGGCTTCAATTTAAATGGGGTTTCGTTTAGCATACCAAAATAATTGTTTAAAATAAACTAAAATACGTTTTGCATCACATGGTGGGCGTTACCCACAATCCGAAAGTTTAATGGATGCTAGTAAAATCTTTAGAGTTGACCCTTCAAGGAAAATTCACCATCCTGAACTATAAAAGCCCAACGGGAACTATCAAGCAGCCAGGACAGATAGAAACAAACAACAACAAAACCATTAACATCAAATTACAAAGAATAAATAAAGAAGATTCCTGTTGCGGGGGAGCTTTCTCGGGGTATTCGGAAGCCAACCCAAATTTATAGGCAACATAAAATGCCAGGCGAGCAGACAATGCCAATAACAATAAACGCAAATAAAGTTTATGGCTGTGCTAAACACAGCACCGAGCCAAAGTCCCAACCAAATACAACTATAGATGTACAGATACAGATTATGGCCGCATTTTTGTCAACGCCAGGAAGGAGACCCCGAGTGGAAACTGCCCTTTAACAATTGCCCCACGGACAATGACCATTCCTTCGTTAAAAAAAAAAAGTAAACCCAATTGAAGGCTCCCGAGCTCATCTTCATCTTCATCATCGTCATTGTCATCAACTCAGCGATGAACCCACAAGTGGTGAGCTGCAAACACCGCAGGCCGCAGGATGAGCAAAAAAAAAACTGTAGATATAAAAAAATTATATATATATACTACGTTAGCTGGAAGCTTTAAATTCCCCAACGGATTCCTGAGATATTTCTATCCTCCTGAGTTCAGAATACGAAAGTTTGATTATAACCAACAAAAATAAAAAAGCAAGGATACGCGGAAAAAATGCTATATTAAAAATAAATACTTTTTCAGTTTGAAACTTTTAATTCCCAAACCGATTCCTGTGATATTTTCCATTCTCCAGAGTTAAAATAAATATATAAAAGTTTGATTATAACCAACAACAAATTTGTAAACAAATTTGATTTATTTTATTTTTTATTTAGTTTTCAAATATTGTATATACATTTCAATTGCTTTCAAGATACAAGTATTATTTGTGACTGCTCATAACCTGATTCTAGACTAAAATTGAAACTCATAAAGCTTATAAATAAGGAAATGCCATGTGTACCTTAACAAACTGCCAACGGCAATAACGTGTAAATACTGTTGAATGAAAGTGCTGCGATGTAAACGCAATCTGTTGGGCCAAATGTAGCATACATATGAGGGCACCTTTTGTCCAACCAAAGGGAGCGGAGTGGAGTGGAGTAGGGAGTGGAGTTTGTTGGCGAAATTGGCGGGATTGGGGGTGATGATGATGTGGTTACGCCAAAGTTTGTTGTTCTATTCGATACGTTTTGCGCCTCAGTATTATTTACGTTTCACTTGCTCAGTTATGGGTTCGCCCATCGTCATCGTCATCGTCATTCACATCCTCAACCTCGACTATCTCTCGTTTGTCGCTGTCAGGATGATGTAGCACAATGTGGGGTCTTTCGAGTTGGGCCAAAAGGAGCGGGCTTGTCATGTAACACGTAACGACATTTTGAATTAACGAAGCATGAGATTTGATTATATAAACTGCAACAAGACAGCCAACAATAACAGCAGCCCTGCTCCAACACCACCCATCTTCTCTCTCTCTCCAATCTCCGATCCCCCCTCCCCCACTCCCCCGCCAACAATGACAACGCAGCATGGACAGTCGCAAATATGGAGCCAGCCAACTGGCTGACTGATGTCAATGCAAGCCCATAGCCAGAACCGCATTGTGTCTCCTCCCAATGTTGTCATAGCAATCGTAATAATCATCATTGTCAGCCTTAGTACACTTTCCGTTGCAAGCACTTGCACTCCGTTCTCGAGAGCCTGCGATGTACATATGTATGTTCATCATGTGAATATTAACATCAACTTGGGATGAGGGCCTTGCCTTGGGAATATATCTCTCCTACATAATATGCTCCAACTTAATGGCAACTCCGATTCAATTTAAGCCGATTATGCAAACTATACTTATAATGGTAAGCAACTTTTGTTAATGTAACAAGTAAAAACATTCAGAAATTTAATCAAACATAAGAAATCCACCACAGAAATCAATGCAATAAGCTCTTTGTAAATGCATTTGCAGCGACCCAAATTAATTAAATGACTTTGAAATAAGAAGCTTTAATTATTGTTATAGCACTGCCATAATGAGCAATAATTGGAATATACTTGGCCCACATGCAAGCGCAGTTAAGTTAAACTGGAGAATATCTAATATATTTACGACATGAATGCATCTACACATTGAGTGAGGTACTAAACTCCGACAGTTTGTTTTTGCCGCTTCGTTGGCTTTGGTTTCGTTTTTGCCAAGCAAAAATTTCACAATTATATGATTTTTATCTGGGTTTAGTTTTTAGTACTTGGAGATTAAACAACTCGACCTCAAGACCCGCACAAGTAATCAAAAAACTCCGAACAATATTTTTTCCACTTAAGCAAAAACACAAAAAAAAAATAAATAATTCCAGAGAATTGAGGGCATTGAAAATGCCAAATTTGTTACCTTGAACTTGCCTTTGTCCTGGCAAAGGCCGTAAAAAAGGCAAATTTTCTTTTTTACGTTGTTTTGTCTAGCTTGGCATTTTAATGGCCGCCGATTGTCAATAAACACAATATAAATACATTTATTTTTTGTTCGCTTTTCAATACCAAAATGGCAGAACCTTTTTGGCCTATTGTGTTTTTACGCTTAAGTTATGGGCGCATGATGACATTTTTGGCTTTCCCAATTGGGGCCCAAACTTTTTATGGCTTTTATGGGCAAACAATTTCACGTTAATTTCTTTTGTTTTGGCTTCTTTTCGGTTGCTCCTTTTTCAGCTATCCAGGCTTTCTTTGGAAATAAATTTATTAAATGATATAATTATTTTTTTAACAATACATTGCAAGAAACAAATGGTTTTTCAATAATTAAAAAGGCTAAAGATTAATTGAAATTTATTGAATTAATTAGTTGCTGGCAAACTAATTGTTATGTGTACTCCTTTAAATGAGTTTTGTGTTAAGTCATAGGAAATTAATAACTCGAAGCTTGCGTGTGCACAAAGTAAATATGAATCCACCACAAACTTTGTTTAACTTCATGACCATTTTGTTAATTATAAAGCCCGAGTTAAAGAGCTCTGCTTACTAATGAGAAACTTAAATGAAACTCGGCCGAGCTATAATCAGGCTGTTCCCAGCTCCTCTTATTTTCGTTGCAGCTAAATTAATTGCATACAAATTATTTAACAGTAATAAACATAATAAAACAGGTGTGGGCCCATCGAGGGGGAGGAGGAGCAGGAGGACGAGGAGAAGCCTGTTGAGTGGGCGGATTTGGCGTCACTTGTTATGCCAATGGCAACGACCAGGCCAGGCCAGCAAAAATGCATAATGAGCATTAAAATGCTTCGGGTAAACCCATGAAAGCAAAATAAAACTGCAATGGCACTGCCAGGGCTATATTCCATTACCTGCATGTGTGTGTGTGTCAGTATCTGTGTGTGGTTCTGTTTGTGTGTGCGGTTGTGGGTTAGGCATCTTTATCTATATGCACGTGTACATATACATATATATATACAGGAATTATATGGGAAACACACGCGCATACATTACACTAGTCAAGGTAGCAAAAATTACTTTGGGTTGGGCCACATTTTTCCCGTTCACATTTTCCTGCTACTCACGTTCTATTTGCTTAAAATTCTAAACGAATCCTTTTCATTAGCAAAGCAAATGGGGATAATGCAGAGGAAATCATAACGAACTTTGGATGCTCTAAAATATATCTTCGTTTATGTGTAATATTTAAAGTTTAATATTGTAAATAAATACTCACATTAAATGGTGCAATATATACGATATTTGGAATGCCATGTGAGCAAAAAAAAGTTTAATATTTACTGACTGAACTTATTTAAAAATGTAAATAAATTTTTTTCCGTAAGCTTTATAATACTTTGAGAAAAATGTACATTCATATCAATATAGTATTTCAGAAACGATATTTACTCTCACCAAACTGAAACTTTTCATTTGAGTTACACATAATTTACATTTTGCTTTGACCAACTTTTACTGAAATATTTGTTTCGTACAAAAACTCGTACTTTAAGCATAATATGTATTTTCCGATTTTTCCATATTTGTACTTGCGTAAAATCAGAAATCCCCCCGTGTAAGCTGTTTGCACGTATGTGTACATACTTCCAGAGTGGTGGAACAAAAAAAAAAAAAAAAAACGACCTTTAGTCTATAACCAATCGGGTTGCACAAACCAAGAAGCTTTGCATTACACTTTTTTGTTTGTGGCACAAAGTGTGTGCGACTAGTTGGCCGCACAAATACGAGCGAATTGCGGAATGGCGCCATGGAAATTCTGTGCAACAAAAAATTGGCGCATAAAAAATGCCCGGGCAAAGGGCGGAGAGTGTGCATGAAATAAAATGCAATTGCACTTTACACAAAAGTTCAACGCATTCAGTGAGCTATCCACCATTAACCCAATCCTCTTCACTCACCCACTCAGTCACTCTGCCAGCCCAGCCCAGCTCAGCCATCCATCCGGTTTTTCCCTGTTCGTCCCTCGTAGTATTGAAAATGCAAATGCAAACTCGAAATCAAAGAGCAACGGCAAACGGGCAGCAAACTCACAACTCAATGACGGAAGTTTGCATTTTCGCAACGAATTCATAAACATGCTGAATGCTCCCAACACTGCCACGCCTACGCCGCCTATCGCCCATCGCCCACCACTATATATCTAAGCCTAGAGAGAGAGAGGGATCGGATTGGATGGGAGCTGAAGGCAGAGTTTATCCTTTTTGATTTGCAACTGGGGAGAACTCGGCCATGTTTTTGGTCCCGTCAGTTCACCCCCGCTTCCCGGGCCGTAAATATTATTTCGTTTCTATGCAAATAAAAATCCAACACACACACGAACTAATGTGCATATAGTACATACGTGGAAAAAATACGTTTCTGAATTTAAATTTAAAAAAAAAATACCCTAATGATAAAAATGTGCAGACATGACATCTAATTAAATCAACGGAAATTACAAATTGCACAAAAAAACACATATAGACAAACAGTTTATTCATGAATTGTTATATATCTAAAAAAGTCTGAAATGTCTGTGGCTTTATTTATTTGCATGTCCCAATACCAAAAATACTATCTCCCAAAGGAGATAGTTATTCTAGAATTTACAATTTGTGGATAAACCTTTCGTAACGGAATAATCGGAAATTAACCTGGAGATTAAAACATAGCTAATTTAGGATGATTAATAAATTCTTTTAACTAAACAAAAAATTTAAGAGAATACAATGAATTATAAAATCAAATGCTATATTTAAATGCCAAAAGTGTAATTGGAAACCTTTAAAGTATTAATAATAATTGAGGAAAAACGACATTAATAATACATTTTGTAATGATAATGATATATGTAAACGCATTGTATGCAATTAAATGCAGCGAAATTGGAGAAATTCTTAATTCAGATAATAATTCAGGAAAAATGCATATAAATAAAACAAAAAAAAAAAACGTATTCATTAAAATTAAATCGTCAAAATGTAAATTGAAGTAGTTGAATAAATCGGTTTCTTGTCCCTTGAAGAGTAAGTATATTATTTTAATAGACACAAACCGAAGGCAGCGGAAATTCCAATTATCCTTTGGCAACACATTCGCAAAGATCTACGAGGTACATGCATCCACCCAACCACAGCCAACCTAAAAGCCATTGGGGAAGGTCATGTAAGATGAGAGACTGTCGGCAAAGGTTCCCAAAGCAGATGGAAGGACCCAATGGGTGATGGGGGATTTCTGCATAATTTACATTGCCCCATCCCGACCAGGAGTTGGGCTCCTGCTAACAATTTTCCATCATTATGTGCCAAATGCAACATTTAATTTTAAATTATAAAAGAAAACATGAAAACCTGGAGTGGGGGTGGGATGGTTCAATGGAATGGGGGGAGAGAGCTTGGCCGGGGGGTGAGCAAAACACAAAAGCGATTATAAATGTGGCCATCGCTGGATGGAGGATGGAGTCTGGAGGAAATGAGGACCAGTACTCAGTGTTCTGCCATCTGCCATGTAAAAAACGCAAAGAATCCCGTCATCCTCGTCTACTGTTGTCCCTGCCGTGTCTGATAATAAAAGCAAACTTTACCTGGAGCATCGAGCGTGGGAAAGGAGCGCAGAAGGACAGGGGACGTTCGTTTGCTCCTTTTTTTTCTTATGAAGTACATTCTAAACGTTAGCCTCTGAGCACTCACCTGCAAAGAGAAGCAGAAGAAAAATAAACATTACAATATATTTGATTATGGTTTATTATGCCTTTGTCTGCTGCTCTCCCCCGTCGAGATACGAGCAATTTAACGCAAAATAAATTATTGAAATTGTCAAAGCAAAATCTTCTTAAACAATTTAGGATTATCTTTAAAGACCCAAATTGCTCTTAACATTAAGAATAACGTTTTCTGCCGCATATAATGATGGTCCATAAAATGAGAGTACGAGTATCAAGCAATGGCAGTAATTGCTTCTTATTTTATGATGCATTCGCAAATGGTGAGCTTAAATTCGGTTCTAAATTTAAACTAATGATAAAAACGTTTTTCATTTATAATTAATCAGTGAGGTTTAAGAAATAAGATACTTATTATATAAGAAACTTATAAAATGCTTCGTAAATAAAATTAAATATTTTTTTTATACTTCAACACTTCAAAATATATTGTATACTATATTATACTATTTTTCTTAATTCCTGCCTCCGTCTGCATTTTTATACCCTTGCAGAGGGTATTATAATTTTGACCAGAAATTTGTAACGCAGTGAAAGAGACATCTCCGACCCTATAAAGTAAATATATTCTTGATCAGCATCACCAGCCGAGTCGATCTAGCCATGTCCGTCTGTCCGTCTGTCTGTCCGTCTGTCCGTCTGTCTGTCTGTCCGTCTGTCTGTTGCTATGTAAACTAGTCTCTCAGTTTTAAAGCTATCGGGCTGAAACTTTGCATCGACCCTTCAATCTGTTGCAGGTAGTATATAAGTCGGAACGGTCGGAATCGGAACACTACATCACATAGCTGCCATAGGAACGATTGGGAAAAAGTGCCATAAATTCGCCATTTTTTAAAATAACCAATTCATTATTTAGAAATCTATTTTTAATGACTATTTTAATGTATCCTGAAAGTTTAATCAAAATCAAACCACTATATCCTATAGCTGCCATAGGAACGATGGGAGAAAATGGGTCATTGAGCATAACTCTGGAAACACAGTTTTCATAGACATTAAAGCCGTTTTAGAAAATTAAAAACCAATAATCGGATCACTATATCCTAATATAGCTGCCATACAATAGATCGCACAGTTTTAAGGCAACTGGTCTGCAAGGGTATTCTAAGCTTCGGGTACCGAAGCTAGCCTTCCTTTCTTGTTTTTTATTTTTCCACCTCCAATTACCCACGCAGTGATTACAATTTTGCACAAGTTTGCAAGACAATGCGGGCGATGGCACTCACATTCACATTCAGCAACAACTTACTTAGGCATCTGTGTGTTTTACATTTTTTAATGGCATTTTATCAAATGCAATTAATCGTAATTGTTCGTTTATCCAAACAGCCCACATATGGCAACGCAAACTCAGATGAAAATAAAAGAAAAGAAAAAGAAAGTAAAATAGGCCCCAGTACACATACACATCAACGCCCCCTTCAACGTTTACTTCAAGTGCCACAACGACAAAAAAAAATCACAAGAAAGGCAGGCTAACTTCGGAGGCAGAAGCTTAAATACCCTTGCTATCGGTCTTTTATATAGTATATATACCATATATAAAGTGGTCAGATTCGTTGCCTTTTTTAGTGTCTTTTAGAACTGTATTTAAACACAGAACTTCCGATAAAAAAAAACTTTAAAGCACCCATAAGATATAATAGACCTTATATAAATATACTTCTTATATCGAAGTTGAGCGATTCCTTATAAATAATTAATTTATAAATTAAAATGCTGAAGTTATCGAATTTTTTCTAAGGCAGATAGTCCTACAATCCGACTTGACCATCCTGAATATTGATGCTCTAAAGAATGTATATAAACTCGTATATACCTGAATGACCCTTTTCAGAGCGTTACAAACTTCAGAGCAAACTTTAAATACCCTTCGCAAGAGTGCAAAAGCAAACCAAGAACAAGGGAGTCGGATCTCGGCACATTAACATTTTAGAATTTCTTTCTTGGCACCGTGACAAATGCGGACAAAACAAAAAAAAAACTGAAACATACAAAATTACACTTAAATGGGTGAGCAAAACGGGAAGAGTAGGCGGTTGCGCCAAAGGGGGAGAACATGCTCCGAGCACATACATCAAATTACACATGAAAAGTAAAAATTGTTGCATCCCACCGCTCAAAACCAACGCCCACCGCAGCACCACCCTTCGCCGCACCACCGCGCACCACCTACTACCGCACCACCGAGTGTAGAATGCTTTATGAGGTCAATTACCTGTCATTTGCATGACGGGACAGGCAGGAAAGGAAAGATGCCTGGCATGGTGGGATAGGGAAATGGAAATGGAAGGTTGGATTTGGGTGTCAGTTTCCTTCGGTTGGTGGCCTGATGGGGTTGGGTAGCTGGGTGGGTGGGTGATTGGGTGGTTGGGGCACATTTACATCTGAACTTTAAGCGAAGGTCATCGGTCTTCTGGCTCTTTTGCTCTCGTTTTACTTTTGATTTCGTTTTTCGTTTTACACTTTGTTTTCTTTAGCTTTTTCCTGTTTGCAGGAAATCCTACCATTGGCCAGGCAATGAACTCGATTAATTAGGGGCATTGACATATGTTCGCCTCCTGCCCTCCGTTTGTCCTCGTCTTTCTCTTCCTCTTCTGCAAACAGTGCATTTTAGGTTCAAATGTCAAGTGTGCAAATTAATGGCAATTCTCGGAACTGGCAACGATTAAATGGAATTCTCGCTCGTCATCTTTCAAAATTGAAGGTATAGAATTGTTTTCAATAGCGTATTTCATCTTTTGGTGTTGTATTTATTGAGTATATAGTATTATTTATAACGAATTTTAAACTACAAATTACTTGAAGAAATAAGAATTTTATTTATACCCCATTAACACAAAGCGACCTTTTTATTTTATTAATTTTAACGCGACTAAAATAAATAATGATGGGGAAAATTTTATAGTATTAATACGAAAGTTGTTTAAGTTAGAAACTCTAAGACTACGATTTATATTTATTTATCTTAAACTCAAAGAAAATGCGAGTTTAAAGTATTTGCTATTTGGAATGGCTGATATCATCGCAAATAAACAGATCACTCAGTGCACACTCTGTCGGTCAATTTATTTATCCCTCGTGGGTGGAGTGCGCTAAACAGATAAGAAATATACTCAAAACCCACAGACACTCTCCCCAGAAGTCGATAGAGTAAGTCGGATGTTGCGGTCGCAGGGGTCTATCTAAATTTAATTCATATACGGCACATATGGCACATATGGCAGATATATATATATGCCAGTTGCATGGGTCCAAGCTTATCAGCTACTGCACAATGTCATGTTTTGCTACTTATTTTTAATCGTCATCAGTGTTTACTGGTCTGGAGAAAATAAAATTGGATAACGTGGCAAGCTATTTTCGTAACTCAAAATAAAACAAAAAAACAAATGTAAGCAATGCTGTTTGGATAGCTAATTTTTAATAAATAAAATAAATCCTAAATACACTATAAATCACAGTTTTATTAACCCACATATTAATTCCAATAATATTATACTGCATGCACAACTAATTAATTAAATAAGCAAAATAAAAAAAAAAACCGGATAACTTTATAATTAAAATGATGTTTACAACGTTGATTAAAGAAAATAAATCTACCAAGGCCGTTTATAAAAAATAATGTTTTTCTTTTTTATACAATTTACAAAGCGGTTTTTATATTGCCCAACAGTCATTCAAAAAAATGAGTAAACAAAACGAAATTTAATTGATAACCCCAGAGCGTATTTACTTATTTATTTTGCCAGATAAGCTACTTTTTTCTTATGCTTTTTTTTAATGCAAAGAAAAGGTGGACAAAAAATTCAATCTTTGGTGCTATTCTTTTGCAAACTTTATGTTCGAATAAAATCGCAAAAGAAATTTCATTTGGCAAATAGACAGGGAATAATAAATGCAGGCCAACTCCACAAAAGAGCCTGGGCTCTCATATTTACAAAAGCTGGCCAACGACATCACAGATAGATAGTGAATTCACAACACAATGGAATACAGCCAGAACTAATAAAAGTGCAAAACACACACGATTCCCGGGGAAGTTAGAGTTCGTAAAAGGAACCAAAACAAAGGGCCCAGGCAATAAAATCAAATAAAAATGCAGCGGAAAGGGACACTAGAACTCTGGTCCGGGTCCGGATAGCCAAGAATGCGGAATTATCTTTTCAAATGAGACCAGTGCCAGTGCCAGTACTAGTACCAGTACCAGCCCCAGCCCCATCCCCAGCAGCAGCAGCTGGGCAAACGGCCATGATACTAAAAGGGCTCGACTGAGAATTTTGGATGCACGTAGCAAAGCCCCATCAACTTAACCCCACAGACATACCATACCATCCCATGCCCCATTTAAACCCCTACCTATCTTTGGGGCTGCAAAGCAGCAGCTGCATGGGGATTTGGATTTCGGTTCGCCGTTGCATTAACATGTTGAGCAGGTTGCTGTGGCCATAGCGGAAGTCCACGGCCAATCCTACTCTGCCAGTCTGGGAGGGTGAGCCTCCCTTGCACTGTGGTCCAAAGGTAATACTGTCCTTTAATTTGTTATGTTTCATCAATAATATAATTCATTGGAGGAATTTATAACTTTTAAGTTCCAAGTCCAAGAAGATTGCATCCCCCTCACTTAATTCGATTTTATTTTAATCCAACTTTCGCATTATGTAAGTTGTATTTTCCTTTAATAGTAATATTTAACCCATCAAAATATAATATAAATGTATACAAGTTTTTGTATATTAATACAATTGATAAAAGGTAATTCCATCCTTTGATTTGTATTGATATATTAATAATATAATTCATTGAAAGAAATTATAACTTTTAACTTAAAGTTTCAAGAAGATCGCATCTCTTAATTAAAAAACAAAATTACGCTTTACGTACGTCATATTCTTTTAATAGAAATTTTCTATGAAATGTATGAAAGTTGCATTGATATAATTTAAATTTTAAAAATATGAAATTTAATGAATTGTAATTAATGTTATTTCACATGGTTATGTGTGATGTTTGAATCAATTGTATATATTATTATTTTTATAATGCAAAGTGTGAATAACACTTTAGAACTCTTTTGAAAATTACAGAAATCATGCTTAATACAGAAGATTTAAAATGTCATAAAAAAACCAATCCGAATCAGAATCTTTTTAATTTTGTTTAATGGAAATCGATTTTAAAACCTGCAAATACACTCCGCACCACTGTGGACAATGAGTCAACAGGGATTCGCGGGGTGGTGGAGGGTTGATGCGCGATGAGGTTGATGGGGTAGATGGGGTTGTGGAGATGGAGATGGGTCTGTTCGCTAATGCACACGCACAATGGACGTGCCCAGAACACAATGCAGTTGCAGTTGCAGTTGCGTCAGTTAATGAAATGCGGCATTCAACAGCCGACAAGACGCCGCCATTTTGTGCGTACTATATGTGTGTCCCCCAACTGCAGCTCTTGGACAAGCATTCGGTTATGGGCACGTGTAGAGACAGCCATCGCGCGTATGCCAATCAAAAGCAGAACTGACCCAAGGGCTGCCCACCGATGGGTGGGTGGTTCCTGGACATGGAGACATGGAGCCTGTGGCAAGGAGTGGACCCTGGCGATGGACCACAACGGCGTTAACTAGCGTACGCACACAGCGTTGCGAAGTCAGTGAAGTCAGACCGTAGTCATCATCGTCATCAAAGGTTCCCCCTCCACCCCCCTCCCCCCCGCACGACCGGCCCTCATCTAACCAGCTTTTGTGGCGGTTACCTTTAATTACCAAAGGGGATGCAACATTCGGGTTTAATGGGCAATGCTGTTCCAGTCACGTAACTCGGAAAATTCCCTATTACATAACTGGACATATGTTGGCAGGTGAACAGCACTGCAGATAATCCAAATTAGCAAAACTCACATTCAGGTACAGTTTTAAAATTGCATTGATTTTTTCCACAATATCTCCTTCATAATTTAAAAGAATAACAATAAAGAAGAATATTGCATTCAACTTTTTCAGACTTTTATACATTTCTTATTCATTTTAAAATAATGCCTTGTGGCATATTGGAATATATGAGCTTTCCAATTAGCATCAAATGTAAAACAGCAAAAAGTTGTGTTTTTTTTTTAAACGCTATTATGAGTTACATTTACAGCCTTTCAGCAGAATAAAAAAAAGAATATGCTCATCTACAATTTTTTCGACCATAAATTAATGCAACTTTCACTTTTCATTATATTCCTTTGTTGGTTTTTACAATGGTTTGCCATTATGCAACCGTAACTTTTGTAATCCGAATTTTTTTTTATTTTTGTGGCACGTTTAACAAAAAATAATTATAATAATTGCATTTTGCCAGCACATGACGGCAAAATTACTCGTTCCATGGCTGCCAAGTGTCGAGTCGTGCGATGCCAAGTGTTGCACATGCCACATGTGTACATATACATATACTATACTATATATATATGAATGCGTATTTTGGGCTCAAAATATTTTTACAGCCAGAGAGCTGGGAGCGGGATGGAACGGAAGACAGGGAACGGAAATGAGTTACGCCCCGTGCACACGTTGAGTTATGAAAATTATAAACAAATTAGCTACTCAGTCTGGATTATGCGGTGTGGCATTGTTGGCATTGCATAAATTAGTGCCATCAAGTGCGCCAAGTTCGCAACACTTCAAAACTTGGAGGGTCACCCAACCCAAACCACCAAAAACCACCCACATAACACTAATTCACACCACCGCAGCATCCAACCTAATTTGTAATCTGTGCTAAATCTGCTTGTAATATGTTTAAAATAATTGGAGCGATGGGCATTAACGGTGGCAGCAAAGCGTTATAATAGGGCTTATTAGGGTTAGGCGACTAGCAGCGAAAAGGGGGCGTGGCAGCTATAAACGGAAGGAGACCAGAACTCGACACGACACCAGATTAGCATAACAAAAGTAAATGACGATTGCGACGAAATGTGCCAATTTTGCGACAAGAAAACGACGCTGAGGGATCTGTCCCCAAAATAGAGATACAACAAACTGGATAGGGAAAGGGAAAGTAACCGAGAACTGTCACGCATAGCTACAAAATTCGTTAGTTCGCTATTGTCCAGCAAATGGGGTACAACTGAATTAAATGTTGAAAAAAAAAATACAAAACTATGTTGTAGAATGAAAATATATGGATACATTTATGAGTTTAAATTTCGGGGAATCCTCTTGGGAATATGTATCAATTATATATTTTAGAATATATGTTTTTTACTCCAAATATAATTATTTGTATGCCCAATTGTTAAATTATATATTCTTCATTTTTTATGACTACTAATTTTATTCAACAATACATTTCGAAATAAAATTCTTTACGATAGAGAAAGTACGCATTAAGAATATATTTTGTATTTTTGTATAGATTTTATCAGAAACAAAAAAATATTTAATTTTTCCCGGAATTTAATTAAAGTAATGGGTTTGGCATGATCAAATTATAGAGAACATATTTTGTATTTAAAAATATATAAATTTATTTCTTGGAAATAATTCACAAAGACGATAGTTTACTCGTATATCTTTTGAAATATTCCCAAACAAAAACGGAAATTTTTCCCGGAATTTAATCAAAGTTTGTGTCCTTTCGACAAATGGCATGTATAATCTCATAATATTTCTTCACATCCGCCCCACAAGCACTTCCAATTCATTAGGCATTCAACAAATGTGCGGCGAACCAAAACCACAAAAAAAAAAAACAAAACAAAAAAACATACAAAAATTGTGATATATTTCAACAGCTTAAAGAGTCGTGCTAGCCAAATCCGTCCCTCGAATTTATGAATTTTATGCGTGTTTATCAGCAAAACATGCCGCTAGGCTCAACTCACAGCGTCTCCCGATGGGAGAAGGCAAACAACAGTAGCTCATACAGCTCACTGTCCAATCCCCCAGAGCGAACTCAAAACACAAAAGCTCAATGGACATGTAGCGCCGTCGAGATAACATTCGCACACACACATACATCCAGCAAGCCAGGCAGCCACACACAGATACTAAAATGAAAAGCGACATGTGTGTGTATGGGACATGGGAAACAAATGAAATTCTCAAAACAGTAGTTGAAGCTCAAAAGCGAAACGCAACGAAACTAAACCAAACGAGGCGTGAAAATCGCCAACAAATCATAAAAAAGCGCAACAAGAAGTATCTGTATGCAGAACATAAACATATATGTATGTGTATATGCAAATCAAGCGAAACAACAGCTCGAGGGGGGATGGAGAGGGGGCTGGAGAGGGGCTGGGAACGGTGACGAGAAATGATTCATGGTTGTGTTTATCAACAAACACGTTCCACGAGGCGTTCTCAGCTGCTAAGGAAGCCAAATGGGCACATGACAATAAATAAGCCAAAGTCAAGTCAGCTCTCCCAGTTGCTGCACTAGTATTGGTGGAGGGAGAGAGGGAGAGGGGGATAGAGGGTGCCAGGGGTGCGAGGGGGATGGCAGGCGCCTTTTGGGGCGGAGCTTTTTGGGGAGTGCATTTGTCCGACAAACATAAACAAGTGCATGGAACTTGACACATGTTTCAAATGCCATTTTGTTTGGCCCATGCATGCAAGACGCTCGAGGGTCGCTCGAAAAGTTATTGAATATAAATTATCCATTTTAATATTTCTCTAAGCAGGAATAGAATAAATTAAATGTATATTTAGCCCAAATCAGATACATTTTCAATTTTCAATTTTTTTATATTTCTCTAAGCAGTAAACGAATTTTTTACTTTAACACCATTTCATAAAATTATCAAGCGGAAATAAAAAATTCCCATTTACATTAATAAAGCTTGTTTTTTTTTACAAATTTCAATTTATATTTTAGTTTACTACGACTCAAATATTTGTATAATTAATTGGAATTTTGTGAGAAAAATAGCGACCATTTTGCATTTGATTATTGTTATATTTTATATTGTAATTAAAAATTGTGACCACCTAAAGCGGTTGCTTATATATTTCCACTATTTTTTTAAGTTGTAACAATATTTACAATGCGCTAAACATTTCATCGAAGTAAAGTTTCAAAATTCTGAAAAAAAAATTTCAAATTTATATTTCATTCAATTCAATACTTTTCTTATGGATCTCGCACACACTATTCATAAGTTTTTAGTTCACACAAGTGTTCCTACATACATATATGCCATGGGTCACATGTATGTATCGAGCTGCATACATATATAGGAGGCGCTAATCAAATGCAGCTGGCGATGACGATATATAACAAACATGGAGGAAAACTGGAGCCTGCTCCTGCTGCACTCGGTTATATTTAGAGTGGACCTCAACACAATTTCGCGTTTTATTTAAAAGAAAACAAAAACATTAAAATTTATAAAAACCCATTTCAAAATCAAGGTAAGAGACAAACTTAAATTACCGGGTAATAATCAGCTTATACCAATATGTAAATCAGTTTACGTGTTGCTAACTTTCTAACTACTTTGCCAGATGGACAACATTTTGGCGAGAACTTGTTCAAGTTCAAGCCAAAGAGTTTGGTTCATCCCAATCCTGATGTGGCACATGTGTGTATTTGACACTCGCTTTCGGCCTCCTCAGTGTTTATGACTCATTTGGGTAAAACGAGTTCTCGGCCCGATCCCTGCAAAACCTTTCTCCTCGACCAAAAATGAAAACGACGATAGAGTCGATGGAGTCGGGAGAGTCTTTGTGTTAGTTGCAAGCACTTTATATGAATTTTATATGCAATTGCATCAATCTCAATTATATTGTGCTTGAGGGAGAGCTCCAGTCCACCATCACCTCACTCACTCACAGCTCTCGAGTGTGTGCGACATGCAATATTAATTAAGGTTTTTATTTAGGTAATTGTTTTGAACCGAAGTCAGGCCAGCAGAGCAGCTGGAGGAAGTTTTAACCAGCTCGGGTATGGGCTTGGCCGGGCCGGGTTTACCTTGACGTCAATATATTGAAAGATTTCCGTTTATAAATCTGCATGTTTGCGCACACGTGTGCAGGTGGAATACAGTTCAAGGGTTCAATGACCGTGTCAAGCTGAAGGACAATTTGGGATCAGGGAAAAGTGACGGAAAAGCAGAAGAAAAGTACTCTGCCGTTATGGCCATAAAAAGGTTAAGATGCTTATCCCTATCAATGTCTGGACTGGCAGTCAGTAAATTCATCAATTAAAATGGATGGCACTCGGTTCAGTTCAGTTCAGTTCAGTTCCGTCGACTGAAGTGCATTGGAGATGAAGATGAAGATGAAGAGCTGGGCCGGGATGGGATGGGCAGATTGAGCAACGTCAAAAAGAAACGACAAGAAAAATCAATTTAAATGATTACAAATTGAAGGAGACAAATAGTCGGGCCAACGGCAGTTAAAGACAAAGATGCCAAGCGACAACATATCCCAGATGTTTACCCAGAAGGCACTGAGGGAAATTCAGGAAAAACTTTAAGAAAACAAACAATAATCGTTTTAACTGTTGATTCCCGAATGGGATTATTACAGTTTTATATTTATTAATTGGTAAATCATCTGATAAATATGTTTATAATTCCTTTAATTGCTCATAAATCAATACTGAAGAATTAATCCAAATGATTTAATTGTGGTTATAAATCTTACATTTGCCAGCCGCTTTTTTAATGTGTGCAACCTATAAATATCTACTAAATCTGTTATTTTTTATTCTCGATTTTTGCTGTTGAGATCTCAGTTTAAAATCAACATTTGCCGCCGTGTAATTGCTTTTGTATAAGGCAAACTCAGTAATTCCCCATTCTTCTGCCAGGCAATGTATACAAAACACCCAAACAGAAAATGATGCGACACGTAAACAAATTTTAATTTTTTTTTTGCCGTACTCCTCGTCATCACCAGGAGGAGCAACAGCAGCAGCAGCAGCAAGAATGACAAAACAAGACGAGTCTTCAACCCAAGCCCAGGCCCAGGCCCAAGCCCAAACCCAATTCCAATACCAATCCCAGTCGGCAATACGACGACGACATCTCCTCCCCCGGACGCAAACTGCACTAACTGACTGACTGACTGACTGAGTCAGCTCCTTCGACAGGGGCTTCATCTTTATTTCATGTTTCAGACTTAATTTCTTTTCTCCTCTTTTTCAATTTTTGTGTTGTTTTTTGTTGGTGTTTTTTTTTTGTTTGTGGGCCCCAACAACAATTTGGGTTCTGTGTCGCACAACTGGCGACTGCTTTCTCGTTTGCGTCGGGAGAATTGTGTACGAAATCCTTGCCTCCTCTACATTTGACACTTTGGATATCCTGAAGCCTGAGCCGAGTTTCACTGCTTTTCTATTCTATTCTGCTTTTCAGTTCTGCAAATTTCACTGAGATGCGCTTCAATACTCTTTTTCGCTTTCCACTCCCGCTCCCCGTTCCTCCCCCAACAATATTGCTTTTCTGT
>JAJJHY010003831.1:4145822-4170467 GCA_021224005.1 Drosophila setifemur | reverse complement strand
TTCAGAGTTTCCTCGTTCCTTCCTCCTTTTTTTGCGTTCAGCTCTGACTAAATAAACAATGGGGGAAACAACGGTCCTGAATAATAGATTTTTAGCTTTTGATTGTATTTGGTGGCGATTTTCCTTTTTTTTTTTTTATTTTTTACTTTTTTGCAACCCCAAAAATGGAAAAATCATGAGCTGCAGCCGTTGACGGCTTAAAAATTAAATTGTTCAAAACACAAATTGAAATTTCCAAGTCAGCTGCGGCATTAACGTGACTTTTGTGGGTGTTTTCCGTTTTATTTGTTTTTCCTTTACGGTATTTATTGGCTTTTTGCAGGCAATCCACAAAATTGGCTGATTGAAAGGGAACGGGAACGGGAACGGGAACGAGGGAGTGTAAAGAAAATCGACAGCAAAGAATTTACATTTCGAGCATAGGAAAGTTGGAAGTAAACAAGGGAAACGATTGGGAAATGCATTTGGGAATTGGCAAAGGTGCAAAGCAATTTGAATTTTTAATCGTTCGAATTTTGGATTAAATTAATCATGCAAAAGTATTACCATCGAACAATGTAAATTGATGAAAATCCTCTTTACTAATTCCGGGATTTAGGCAAAAATTGCTTTAACATTTTAACTCCCTTGTTTTTTTTTTTTGTGTGTGTGCCTGCCTAATCCAAGTTAATTTAAAATGGTTTCGCCATCGGTTTTACTCAGTTGCCTTCAACTAATTAGAGATTTTTTTCGTGTATGGTCCATGGACTGGTCCATCGTTGAGTGGTTTTGATTGTAATTTATCGATCTATGAAATTCAAGCGCTCTGTCCGGGGTTAATAACATGCAGCATAGCACAATGAACACAACGAATGCTCCATCGAACCGAATACAAAAAGAAAGAGGGAGAGCTACTGCTATCCAACAGATTGCAAAACGGACGGCTGTGAACGCAAAAACAAGTGGACGATGAAATTGTGAAAATCAAACTCAAAAACAAAGGAAAAGAGTGTTCGGGTTGCTAAATAAAAACAGCCACAGACGAATAGATACAACAAAATATTGCACTGTTGCTCCGTTTACTCATAATTTCACATTTACCAAAAAAAAAAAAAGTATTTGGGCAAAAAACATAGAGTACTCTTTTTGTTGCAAAAATAATCATTAAAAGTAGCACACAATTCTCAAAAGAAGGAGCCTCATTCATCTTATATTTTTGCTTTTTACTTTCGATTTTTCTCCAGCATAGATAGATAGAGTGGCTCTTGTAAAGAATCTGTATTCATTAAAGATGCGTTAACTTTCTCCTCTCCGGTCGAGACGGTCTCCTGTCGGATGGCCATTATTTATATCAAGCATCCCATACATAAGTCTGCGATTTTCCTTTGATAATTAAGTTGTGTACATTAGTTTTTCGCTTGCGTGTTTGCCCCACTGCGTGAGCTATATTCTCGGTTCTCCACTCCCATCCGTCCCCGTCCCCCCGTCCCCTCAATTGTCTGTCCTTTTTTTTTACTCCACTCATTTGCGGAGGCGGTGCTCCTGAAGGCATACTCGGTATAATGCTTATATTAGCCGGCTTGTGTCTGATAAGTGAGTTATATGTATGTGGGTGTGTCATATGGTCCAGGTCCACCCCGTTGGCATTGGGAACATCCTAATTACCCAGCATAAAAACGTTTGCCGGCCCTGTGCGTGTCCCTTTGATTAGCCCTGGGTAATGAGTTTTCAGATTGTCCAAGGCAACTTGTCTAGATGGTATTTCCTTTGCGGAGTGGAAGGAGTCCACAATTTGGAATGGAAATGTGTTAGGTAATCATGTTAATCTTTATTTTTCCCTGTATCTTGATTTTGTTGGTTAAGCTTGTGGCAAATTAAAGTAGCTTGCAACAGTTGATTCTTATATATGTGCGAGGGAGTTTGTAAATATTTGAGGTGGATTAAAATCAGTTAAATAAGAGGCTTAAAGGTAGGACAAAGGACAAAGACTCTTTTTGCTGATGAAGAAATAATCGAAAAACACAAATTGAATTGTAGATCCTACCCATATTAGATTCATTTTGTGAATATTAACCGATTTTGCAAAGATCTCTAAATGTAGGCCCCCTCTTCGTGTTTCTGCGTTGGCCATTACAGCCAACGCGCCATGAAAAAGGAAATATTAGGGAAAGCCTACGAGAGCGGCTCATAAAGACCAATGCCCGGCCGAATGTGCCATGTAATAAAACGCAATTTAAGAACCTTTTAACAAGACCATAGAAGGCAATGACAGTAAAAAGGACAACTGGAACTGGAGAGTTGCAACCGAACCCGGCTGTTATGGCTTTGGTAATCAATGCCGCCAATATCCCTAAAAAGGCATTCAATAAACCCAGCCATCGCACAGTACAAAATAAAATGAAAATCCAGTTGGGCAACAAAGAGGGCATTGGGCTTAGGACTCCACAGAGCCATTGGAACAGAAGGATGGGCCAGACTTGACTGCGAAAAATGAACAATAAAATAAAGTTGATTAAATCCCCGGTGACAAAGTTGTTTATTAGCGAAAATGCTGGCTGGAGAGCAGATTTAGAATATATATATATATACATATGTATAAAGGAGGTCTACCTATAACATGATGTTTACCAAAGATAGATAGAAGATTATCCTTCTTGCGAAACATTTGGCAAACATTCGCCAGACAATGCCAGCCAAAGCCAGACAAAAGGATTTTCAAGGATATTAAAAAGAAAAGTTACACTGCTAAACATTTAGGTAATAAAATAAACAGAATTCTTTAAAATATTTATCAACAACCCAAAAGAATCATCTTTATATAATATAAAAATGTTTATATATTTTTAAAAATTATATTTTAATTATATAAAACATCCAAAATTAGTCAACTCCCTTTTTCTAAGTTGGCCGGTGTAGTCAGGAGCAAAATGCACACCAACAGTGCACGAATATCCCTCCACACTCCAGGACAACAGCCATCTACAGCCACTCCGCTTCCAGTTCGCATATCCTTGGCTAAAAAGACAACGGATATGAATATACCCTAAAGCTATCAGACAGCGTAAATGAGCGTGTATTGAAGATAAAAATGGCTGCAAAACCGAGTACAGAAGGCAAATCCAGGGATGTGGAGAATGGAACAGCGTTCAAACTGCACCAAAGCACAAAAACAAACAAAACATGGCTAAATAGCAGGATGGGTGGGTGTGGGTGTGGGTGTGGGGACCCACGACCCAACCACGTCCCCATTCAACTAAAACTCCAGAAATGCCTGCTGCGTCTGTGATACAGTCAAATCTGTTTGCAAAAAGCAAAAAAGCAAAAAACAAAAAGGGAAAATTAGAAAAAAATCAAAATGCACAATACCCGGCAACAGGAAAGTTTTCCCAGCGCAGTGTTTGCAGCTCTTCACTGGCTGAGGATTGCAATCTGCTGCAGAAGGCTCTGATAGTGTTGTAAAAAAAAATGGAAGGATACGAAAATGTGCACTGAAGAACAATAAATCCAACAGGGAACTGAGCGATATTTTGGTAAACCGCCTCCAAAAAAAAAATACATAACGAATGCGCATATGTAGTTAAACATAAAATCAGAAATATTTTCAATATACTAGGGTATGTACAAAAATCTTTCTTCATTCACACATTTGTATATACTTTTCAGTATTGAATGCAAGCCACGCTACTCACTGGAGTGCATATTTTTTAGACAAATAACCCTTTCATCTTTGAGCATAATTTTTTTTTTGCCCACCGTCGTCGTCTCGTGCGATTTTTGTGTCCATCCGGTGGTGCAATCAACGCTTCTTACTTCCTTCATTTTCTCTTCCATAACAAACTGCATAAACTCGAGGGGAAGATACATAGCACCGCATAAAAAAAAAATAAATAAAAAGCAGAAGCTGTTGCACACCCACAAACACACACACACACGCCTGAACATTTTTGCCGATTGCGTGGGCGTTACCAGGGGGAGCGGTGGAAAATGCTATTAACTGGTCATACCCCACGGAATGGCCAAGTTGTTTCTGCTTTTTTATGGTCGCTCGCTTCAGGGCACACGGATACGCTATCCCATTCCCATTTCGCTTCTCTTGTTTTTTTTTTGCCTAGAAGTCCGCCACATAATCGTATCAGCCGAAGATTTGTAATATGAAGCGGAAGGAATGGAAGATAGTTTGTTGGCCCCAGACGATTTTGTTTGTTCTGTTTTTTTTTTTTTTTTTTTGTTTCCCCAGTTGGGTGATAAATGCAAAATCATTGTTGGCCCACCCCCCACACTCAAAAGGCGGTTTAATGAGGCAGGTGTTGTGCTGTAGATGTCGATAATTGAATGCCCCAGATCTTTCATGGTATCGAAACTATTTTAAAGGAGTCGACAATTGGTTGAAATATTTATATTTCCTTATTCATATCAAGAACAAAATATGAATATAAAAGTGAACATTTTGAAGTGATATTAAAAATTTTAAAAACGTATAATACCTAGAAATTAAAAAGTATTTTACATATCCGAGTTTTAATTAATAAAATGGGAAAACCGAATTTGAAAACGTATAAGTGAGAATAGCAGATTAAAAATGTGTGGCACTCTATACATAAATTAAAGCTAAGCCATTAATTAAATTTTAATCAAATTTAATTACAAATATTAGTTTAACAATTAGAAAATATAATTCCAAATAGTAATATCACTAAACTCCAGCTTTTATAGCGAATTTGTTCTTATTTTCCAGTTGTTCCAAAACAATTTATTAGCATAATGACTTCAAATATTTAAGCTGTAGTCAGCAAAAAAAAACGAAATGAATAAATTGCCAAATATATTAAACGATTTTATAAACGCTCTAGTAATAAACTTCACTTGCACCGCAAACAGCTATCCCCCGTGGATACCTCAATAAACCGTCGTTGTAAGCCAACTTACAAATTACGGGCAATTTTTCGAAACTTTTTCAATACTTTTTCTGCTCGCCGGGCCAACAACGGACAGTGGCAAAGTTAAAGTACTGCCACAAATAAAAAACGCTACGAGAAAAGTTTGCTGATTTAACCAATTTTAAAACACACACCAGCTCAGACAGGCGAAGAGACAGGAGACAGGAGAGACGGCATGGCCTGGTGGCAGGGCAGACACAAAAAGCCATACCATTGACCGCAACGGAAAAACAACACCCCAACTGTTGAAAAAACATTCGAAGATCGAGGGCAGGCGGTAGGTGCTGGAAGGTGTGCGGCAGCATCTGCAGCTGTAGCTGTAAACCGGCGACCACAGCTCCCTGGGCCAAGTAAAAACTCATCAAACTATATTTTCAATAAATAATGACAACCGTCGGGGGCGAGGACGCTGCAAAATGGCGGCCATTTTGTTGCTCCTCCATCCTCCAACGTCCATCGACCAACCTCCATCCAATGTGTGGATTGGATCCGCCCAGGCTTCATTGATTTTATGCCATTTGGCCAGCAACCGCAACCGCTACAAGCATAAAATTGAATCATAAAAAATCGAATACATTTAATACGGAACAGCCACGCCTTGTCGTGCGCCCCAAACATTTGCATGGAAATGCAAAAAAAGAAAAACTATATAAAAACACTACTTTTACGGCTCTCCGTTTTCGTATTTTGTTTTTGTGTCCGTCAGTCAACTGACAAGTCAACAGCGATGCAACCTGCATGGCAGGTGCTGAAAACAACAAAAAAAAAACGAAAAACGAAAAAGAAACCAGTGACATAGGTGGGGAAAGGATGGAGAAATTCTAAAGAAATGGGGAAAAAGGGGCGTGGAGCTTGGTGCTTGGAGTGGCGTAGTAGGTAGGTAAAAAGAGTGGGCCAGTATAAACGAATTCTAGGACCACTCAACGTCGGGCACTTTTCCAACTACCTACTCTTTTTTTTCGACTTCCTTTGTCGGCACATATTATAAATTGCGCTCTGGGGAGCCGTGCCGAAGTGCCGGCGTGTGAATGGGCCAAAAGCGCGGACTTCTACCACTAAAAAGTGCACACAGATGTGTAAGATTGGGGTTAGATCGCATCCTCCTTGGGGCAGGGGCGCAAAAATGGTTGCAACCTATTCACTTGTGGAATTCAGCGCTTAGCGGAAGTCAAAAAGATAGATAACATCCGTTCGAAAACACTTTTTTTTTCATACTACAACAAAATAATAAGTTACTTTTTGCTTACCTCTTTTAACTCCAGAAATGTCTTTTGCGTAACCTGAAAGTAAAAGAAATTATTGTAATTAATTTCGTGACTTTGGAAATAATATATTTTTGACATTTTTGAATACATTGTACAAATTCTCAAGGAGCAACACAACAGAACAGCAGAAACCCGGAAAAGCGTTAAGGGAACCCCACTCATTTTGATTTCCTTATTTTTTATTTTTTTTTTGCTTTTGTTAGATGGGGTAAGTCGGAGTAGAGAACACGCAAAAGTATTCAAATTAAAATCCACTTCAGTGAGCAAAATGGTGAAGTGCCAAAGGGGGGTGAGAGGGCGGGGATGGGAAGGAAAAATGTTTCCTTCCTGACAGGCCAAAAGGCAAAATGTGTTGAGGGTTTTGGCTTTTGGGTTTCACCCCGGGGTCATCTTTTTTTTATGATGAACAGAAGAGGTAAATTTTAATTGTCATTCTGTACGGAGTGACGTCGGGAAATGTCATATTTTTTTTTTTGCACATTCATGAAAAATATATATATATATTCACATTTGTAAATTATTCAGTGTTTGCACAATTATAATAAAAAATGCACAAATCATATTTATACACATTCACATGACAAAATGCACGACTGACGCAAATGTCGGTGATAAACGCTTGCAATATTTTTATTCACACAAATAATCTATTCAAAATCAATACAATTTCATTCTTTGTATCTACACACATCGACGGCTCTCATTATTATTCTCATGCCCATTTAAATATTTTGTTTTCAGTGAAATGCATTTTCATGCACAAATGAATCCCTTGCAAAATGCGTTGTAACCAATTAAATTCATTTGGCTTTCACTTTGCTGGTGTTCACCATGTGAATATTTGTATTGTTTGTTGGCCTTTTAGTGTCAAATTTAATAAATAATACTCCCCAAAATTTCCATGTACACAACACAATAGAAAAAATATTGACAAAATAGCATGCATATTGCAAATGGTGATAATTGAATCATTTTGTGACTTATTTAGTTACTTAAATTAATTGAATTACTAACACACGCTGGGAAAATTGTATGAAATTTTTGTATCTATCTACCAAACGTTTTCAGAAACCTTCTCTATTTCTTATATAAATCTCTTTTAATTCGTTTCCGAGTCTCGTTGCTTTGATCTTCGCACATGCAAACAGGACGGAACCTTACCTACAAAAACACAAAGCAACTGCTAAAGGCAATATGGTCTTTAGTTAAAAAACTGCAAAAATGAAATCATTTCAGTTTTTAATTCATTAGGTTTTCGTACCGTTAGCTCTTAGAACACACACAAAGCCCAATCTTTTTTTTTTGTTTTCTTTTATGTAGCCTTGGGCGACCCAGGAGAATGATAAAAACTGCTCACAAAAGCTGCAGTAAAATTTCAAAGTTGCCATGGTAAATTTGTTTTCCTTTGCACTTGCCTGCAAAACTGCAGGCAATATTTTACCATTAGGTTTAAATCAGTTAAAAAACCAAAACCACAATGAAATACTTGGGTATATATGTTATATATTATTTAAATATTATATAAATTATTAATACAAAATAATATAGGATACCGAAAACAGATTTAAGTCTCTTATCTGAATTATAAATTTAAACTCTTTTCACTATATTAGTCACGTTTTTTTTTTTGTGTGCGAGAAATTTAATCTGCTGATATTGATACGCTTTCAATTTAGGGGTTAATTTTAGGGGAGGTTCGTTTTATAAATTTTTGGCGAACCGCAGAACAAGCAAAAGCATTAATAAAGGGTTGCAGACAGCAATTGAAACATAATCGGTTTAAATACTGGCAAGGGTATTTCCAAATAAATTTTGGCAAATGTAACGAAAACCATCACAAAAGGGGAAAATTCAATTATACGGCGATATTTTTCCCTTGCTGATCGGAAAATGTAATTGGCTAAATATAATAGTTTAAGGAATACCCTTGGTTAACATCAATCTAGGAATATTTGAATATATAACCAAAAAAACCAAGTAAAAATACAACCTTAATATACATCTTCGCCTGTTGCAATGACGCGATTCCTCAGTAAAGATCAGGTAAGAAGATTGCCTTTTTTAAAGTTCACCCTGACCCCGACCTAAAGCAATTTTCATGTGTAGCGAAGCTTACTATGATCATAACAATGCTAATAACGACGTTGTAACTCTACGCATTTTTGCAGGAAACGCCACTCAAATTGTAACACTTTCATTTCTTTTCATTTCGGTTTCTACGAGTGCACATTCTCCCAACCCATCCCAACCCCATTTATGCTACATAAATCACATTTAAATGAACTGATGCGTAGCTAGCACACAGCCCTCTAACATAACCCATTTATTCACTTAATAGCTTTCGCTCGGAGCCTGCAATTGTTCGGTATACATTTTAGCCGGGCTTTTAATTTTAAATTTTTAGTGTAAAAGAGCGACTGCGGTTTTTATGCGAAAATTGCGGGCGCTCATTTAATTTTAATGTATTTAATGCGCTTAACAATTTGGGATATAATTTTAATGTAGAGGCAAATGACCGAATGGGGGGATGTTTGGCATAATCTATAGTTTCAAAATCCAAAGGATATAAATAAAATGTTATATTTTTGTTCCACTTTTGCTTTAGTTTAGCTATAATTCAATCGAACGTTTCATCCAATTTAAATTTCTTTATTGTTTAAAAACAAATATTTATCCACAATTTTCTACAATTTATCTTGGTTTATGAATCACACGATTTTCCTTTTAATTTTGTCGTTTTCTTCAATTTCGATTTGAATAATGGAAGAAGCAAAAAAAAAATTCTTTTGTAGATATTTTCCAATATTTGTGGATGCATTTCGATGCATTCCTGTTTGCTAGAGAAACAGAAACTCAATACTGAAATGGTGGAAAATTGTTTTAACTGAATGGTATTGCTTTTATGAAATATTTTCTTTTGTTTTGTGAATCAACACGTAGTGAAAACAAGTTGAAATAAAAATTAAACTCAACCAAAGTGGTTCACAAATATTCTATAGAACCCTTTTACGTACATACTAATATTTTTAAAAACTAGAGACAATACAGGTTGGATTTTTATTAATACAAAAATCTATCGAAATTATTTTGTAAAGTTTACATATTTTTATCTATAAATCAATAACAAATTTAAAAACATGAACACTTCTTAAATTTTTATCAAACCCTCCCAAAAGATTTTTTGGTATGCATGGTACTATTGAAATTTATGACTTTCGTCTAGGGGGAAAACTTTCCATATCCATATAGACACATTCCTCTGCATATCTGACTCCAGGAATGGCGGCAAATGAAATATTCAACCGCACAACTCTTTGGCCGCAAGTTTGGCTTTATTGGCAGCAATCTGCGTGCGTCGTGTTCCTGGCATGTGGATTGTGGGGATGTGCCTGCCCCGCAGGCAGAATCGAGAAGACAAGGCAGGCAGGCAGACAAGGAAAACAGATAGGCAGAGATTCCAGACACAGACAGACCGAACATAATGAGCGGCATTAAAACTAATGAAAATCAACTTTGGCACACCGACGAAAAACCGTGGGGATGCCGCCCGACGCGACGATGGGGCGGCATCCGAGAGGGATGGCTGATAATGCCCCAGAAGAGTGCGCAGCATAAAAATGTCGACTTCTGTGGCAAAGTGGAGACACAATAAAAATAAAAGCAAACGCCGCCTCATCATCGACCCCCTCAACCCATTTTTCACCCATCTTGCGCCATCGTAACCCCGAGCAACAATAAGAAAATTGCGAGACAGACAAAGTGGAAAAACGCATAAAGATGAAGAACAGAACAATGAAGAAAATGGACGACTAGAATCCCTAAAAAAAAACTTGGGAATTTTCTTCACCCCTAAAGATGCAGCATAATAAATTCAAGATCTTGAAAACAGTATCAAATTTCATTTAAATATTTACCCTACCAAACTAAATATTTCTTTTGTGTTTTAAATATATTGAATCAATATAAATAGTAAGTAAACTCTCAAACATTCAAGACATACTAATTTAAAGATAGATCGATTATTTTACGATGCTTTATTTATTAAAACTTAAGATTTGCAAGTCTTTAAAAATTTAAGATTAAGATTGCTCGCATCTTATCATTCGCAGCAAAAATGTATCTGCATCTAGAAGGACCTCAATATATATATATATGCTCCTAGGTAGATTCGCATTCATGTATATATATGTACATAATTTTGTGCCCCTCCAAGTAAAATGAATGTGAATCTGCACTTGAATGCGAATGCGAAAAACGAATGCCAGCACGAAAATGTTCTTTGACTTCGTCTCGTTCTTCTTAGTTTTCTCCTTCTAGTGCGCTTCCCCTTTTCGCTTTTGTTTGTTTTTCCGTTCCGTTCCGTTCGTTTTGTTCGTGTATCTTGTATCTTTAGCTGCGTCTGTGCATAATGTATCTCCCCGTCTTGGCGAATCGTTTGCCTCTGTTTGTTTATGCTTCGCAACTTGACTCAGAAAAAAACAAAAAAAAAGAACGGAAAGCAATGGAAAGAGGAAAGAAAAGAAAAGTTTTTATGCCTTTGTCTGCTTCTTGTCTGTTTGTTTATGTATCCCTGTATCTCTGTGGCTTACCGCGGAACTTTAATAATTTAATTAAATTTTACCACCCCTCCCCCCTCCTTGGTGTCATGCGAGAAGTCCCGCTTTGATTGTTATTTAGGCCATTTGGCATAATGAGGCAGCATAATTCTCACATAAAATCCAATTTAAGCGCATTTTTAGTGGGTAACTTTGGGCTTCCTGATTGAATTACAGACAATACAGGCACACATATGTGGAACTGGAGCCTGGAGACCATTTATCAGTCCGCAAAAATATTCTAGTTACCAAAACCAAGTAGGAAACATCTTAAGGAATGCTTAACTTATTGGGGAAATAATTCTTTTGTCACAAGGGGTGGGAGTAAATTCTACCTACGAACTGAGGAAAATCCTAGTTCAATCAATTTTAAGAGTTATTTCCCGCTTTTTTAATTCCTAATTTAATATCCTTTTTAATAAATCTGTGTCAGATGATAAGGTATATTAATATAATTATTTTGGTAACAAATTTAATTTTATTGTTAATTTTCGAATAGTAAATCCCCTCCCATATATTTATTGAAGATGTAGGCTAATATATTTTACATTTAATATCGAAAATAATCGATATTTGGTAATGATACAATCAGCAAGCAATCACATATGGGACGTCTCCGTAAATGGGTTTCACCTGCCAGGATAACGACATGTACATCCTTCACATTCACCCTCCGCAATCCCATCACAGTTCCCTCTGCATGTGCAGCACCCTAGAAAGCAATTTACATCAAGTCACGCCCTTTTATTAAAGCTACTCATCAATTTGAAGTGCCATGCGCTTGACTCATTCAACAAGCTTAAGGGATTTATCCGCCACACATGTACATCCGCATATAAATACATGTACGAGTATGTGTTTTTTATTATATTTATTTGGGTTTCCACTCGGCAAACAATAAATGTCAGTCGCATGCATAGCGAGTGTTGAATGTGACACATTTTGCAATGAAAGATACATTTGTATCTGGCAGATATGACGCAGATGCGGGACAACACAGTCTATCTTTCGAAAGGGGAATATATATCAAAATAAAACCGAGACGCATTCCACGGAGGGATACTGGCATTTAGTCGGTCATTTTTGTATAACAAACAACACAAAAAAAACAACAACCACAGCAGTCACGTTGTCATCTCTAGTTCGGATCGCGGCATCATTATTTGTTTGTTTACTATGTTGCACTTGGCACGTACGACAAATAAAGCAAAGGAAAATTGCATAAATGCCCATTGTTCTGGGCCCTAAAATCCTTCCCCCATGTCCTTCTGCCCTGACCACTACTCCATGTGTGATTTATGACCGCTTTTTGCTTGGCTTTTTCTATGCCAGAAATTACTTGGGAACGAACTTTTAGTAAACAGCTTATCAATAAAAATAAAAACGAGAAAAGTGCCAGCTGTGCCCCGAGAAATTCATTTCACTAACAAGTGTTTGGAATATTGAATCTGTACAGTCGTCGCCGCCTTAAGTATTTCAACACACAATTTAAAGAGCCAGAAGTTTTTCTCAATCTAAATCTCAGCTCAACTCTAGGTACCCAAAAAAAAAAGCAAACAAAAGAAGTTGGAGTTACGTAAAATAAAAATAGCAACAAATTTAAGTTTATGAGATTATTCAGATACGAGTGCTTGCTGTTAAAGTTTTTTTTATCTTAATTCCCAGCTGTATCTGCATCACTATCTTTATTTGTATATCAAAACTGTTGCTCTTCAGGGCGCTTTTTATAAATACGAGTATATGTACTTTTTTTTGCGCTTCCACTGAGCTTTGTAGGTGAAACTAACTGATAGGAAGCAAAAATGTTTATAAAGGAACAACTTTTCTCCAGAATAGTTGCTGTTGCTTGTTTATTTTCCAAAAAGTTTTTATTTTATTTTACATTTATATAGGGGTTTGGTGCCCAGACAGGTAAACCCAAGACATTGACCTTTTTCGCATGGCATTAAAACAAACCCAACTTCTTGTCGCTGTTTTTAATTTAATTTTTTTCGTTTTCCTTTTTTTTTACTAAGAGCAATTTTTCGTTTCTTTTCTCTTCGGTTCTTGGGCCTTCTCTGCTTCTTTGTTGTCAGATTAGCCGGCCAAGTGGATAAACCAGTTTTCGTTGCTGCCTCTTAGCCATCTTCTCTCCATCAGCTTCTCCGCCTTGGCTCTCTCTCTGTGTGTGCTCATGTTCATGTTGCTTGACTTTGGCTAATTAGCCAAGAGTGGCTGTTGTTTTTGTTGTGGCTGTTGCTTTGAGCCCTGCCCTGCCCTGCCCCGCCCGGCCCGGTCCCGCCTCGGGTTTTGTAATGTTGAACTTAGGAAAATCTCGCCAAGCAAACAAATTAGCTGAAGTGGCGAAAAAGGTTTCGAGGCATATTCCTGCTCTAAATGTGTATGCGAAGGAAGCTCCTGACATTAAATGTATGTAAGAAAATTTTATTAAAATATCATAATTTGAAAATATAAAACGAAGAATTCCCGGTTCGCCCGTTTTCACAATAAAAATGGATGAGTCTCCCGAGGATTAGTCATGATTTTCACCTATTCTCTCTCTTTTTTTTTGCCTTGGCCTCAACAATGTATTCGCTTTGTTGAAATAAATAAGTAGAATCTGAATCTCATATGTATATGCAAATGAATACTTCACAGAATACTACAAATGTTGTCATTGGAGTCGGTTAAATTGGAAACCCTAACACCTGCAGCTGGGCCCTACAGTGAGAGGTAACAATATGTACCCGAGATACTATAAATGAATCATTTCTATATTTTTGCCGCGTCAAACTAAAAATGTATTTAATTAACACGTTCGTTCAGAAGTGGATAATACATGTAGCTCAATGTGTTTCCGGCTGTCCCATTTTTCATTCGACCACAGCAAACGAATAAAGATATTCGTTGGAGATACAATTACCAAAAGTGGCTACTAAAATTATAAGACAAATTGTGCACCCTTCCCCTTCCTTCCCCACCAACACCAATTCCACACCATCGTCAATTATCATCGCAGGGTACGTAATTATTTTTCTGCTTTTATTTGCGGGGTGCCCCTGGGTGGAATGTTCACTTTTGTTTTCGCCTGAATGAGCAATTTATATTAATGTTATTGTCTATGGGCCATTTGCACCACCCCAAGTTGTTGATACTTTTAAGCTCTGATTGTGTAAAGGTTTTTGCTTTTCTTTTATTTTGTGTCAAGTGCACAATACAAACTTTTGAACCACTTCGTTGAAGGATATTTTTTTTTGGATTCAATGTATCCTATTTTATGGAAATATTCAAACTTTTTAAATTTCCTAAGAATTAACACTTAAAACTATAAATTCTGATAGTGCCTTTTAACAATAGGAAAAGTTCTTTGCTTCGAAAATCTTGCTTCTTTTTTGCCAATGTTATTTCTTTATGAATTATCTTATTCAATATTTTATAAGATTTTATATTTTATATTCAATATTTTATAATAAAAGCTTTAATGACCTCCACCTTAAAATATTCAATTTTAATTGCTGACATTATGGCTTTTCCAACATTTTTTTGCTCGAATGCAATAAAGCTAAACTATGTTAATAATTACTTTTCTCTGCAATTCCACTTACCATTTACGATGATGATGAAAATGATCGACACGAATGCAATGTTGAAAGCACATTTTGATGACATTATATGCGATGGGGATCCAACGTGGATGGGGTTTGAATGAACAGAATTAGCACAATTTTCTGTTGGTTTTAACTATTTGGGCTGTTGATTTTTATTATATTTTTTTTTTTCGTAAATTATTTATGTAATTTCCTTTTGGCAGTAGTGGTTTCTATATTAGGGGCACTCTTCTCCCCTCGCTGACTCGCTTAATTAGAGCCTCGCACCAGCCATGCCATTTACAAATTTAGCACTCGCACTTGTTTTGGCTTTTTTTGCATGGGCCATAAAACTTCGCAGCACTTTTTAGCACGCACGAATTATTTTCGAAAAATCTTATTTTTTTCACTCTTTTCTCGTGCTCTCACGTCACGTACACTTTTCTCTTATTTTTAATATATATATTTTTTTATTAACAAATTAAAAACGAAAATAAAAAATTGAACTTCTTTCGCTTTTTGGCTGTTTTGTTATTTACTGAATAGTATTTGCGGGATTTTCTGTTGATACTGAAACTGTTGGCTGCAAGAAAGAAAAGCAAGGAAATTTTAGGGGGAAATTTCAGTTTGTTTTCGTTTTCATTTTCCTTCAGACTCCGCAACAGCTGTTGCTCTTGTCCGGGCATAAGTCGGGTTTTCTTTTAACTGTTTAATTAGAGCGTTTTCCGTTACGTTTTTTTCGCGAAGTTTTCGAACAAATATTTTCTTTTTCGTGTGGGAACCACAACAAAATGAAGTGCACAAAAACAGAAAACTCAAAGACAAAGGCAAAACCAAAAACCAAACACAAAATCACAACACACCAACGACAAGAACGGACTATTGGCTGTTGCCCTTTCGCTCGCACCCGTGCGAAGAGCGGGCCGCGAGAAACTCAACACACAGCGAGCAGGCGCAGGGAGAGCGAGAGCAAAAGAGAGGCACAGCTGCGGCGCAAACGCAGCCAAATGCATTAAATTAAATATTGTTGCTGGCATTTTGTTGTTGCCGCAAGGAAAAACCAAAAAAAAAAACAGCACCAAAACATAAAAGCAATCGCTTGCACTAGCAAATGTTATGCTAAAATTAATGTTTAATTCTAGTAAATAGCTTAATTTGCTTTATTCGAATGCAACTAAACCCGTTTTGTTTGGCTAATTAAACATTATTAGTAAACGAATGTTTACTTTTTTGGGCCCCTCTCTCTCGCTCTCTCTGTCTCTCTCTGTCTTTCCCTTTTGGGCTTCTCGCTTCTTTGCTTTGTGTGTTGTGTTCTCCAATTGTGTCTCTTTCTCTGCTTCTCCTTCTTCTTCTTCTTCTTCCGCTCCGTGTTGGGCATTAAATGCGTTGAAATGCAGCCATTTTGTCTCCGCAATTGGCACTCACTTGAACTCTCAATAAATAATCGTGTTTCGAAATTAGCCAGAAACTGGAGCAATCTTTGCGAGAATCACTTCATCGCGGCTTGGCTATGGCTTGGCTTTATTTATTTATTTATTTATTTCGCACACCCGTCCGCGCACACACATTCACACTCACGCTACACGCACACACTCGCAGCGCTCACGCGACAAACGATTTCCCGACTCCCACGGCGTTTCGATCCGGTACAAATGCGACGCGTCCAAACCGTTCAATTGTTTTTTTTCGACTCGGAGAGCAACTGCGTCTGGCTCTCGAAGCAAGCGGGTTTTCGACTGAACAGCTGTTTCGCGCTCTCTTTTCGTGAGAGTTGTTACGGTTATTCAGAGCGACCAAGGCTGCTTAAATGAGAAAATACCAAAATTGGTGTGGTTTGGTTTTGTGGCAAACTATAGTAGAGCCACATTGTTTATTTATTTCGATGTTACTGTTAATTAGCACAACACTGAGTTAAGAAGCGGTAAATATGCCGGTTTAGTTCTGCCGAACCGGGTAGAGCGAGTTACCCGATGCAATAAATGCATATTCAAAACTAACACAAAACTACATATTTCTGTTGACTATCCCTAGTTTATATATCTCTGTTAATTTGAATGTTAAAGTTACAGAAACAGGAACAGCCGTTTCTTCGCGCTCTTTATTGTGAGTGTTTTTAGAGTGACCAAAATGAGCGAAAAGGTTTGGAAGTTGGTAATTTTTAGGATATTTCTGGTGTTCCTAAGCACTTCAAATATTTCAAGCGAGATTGTGTCCGGAATTATTTCAGTCTTCGCAGTCTCCTTCAACTGGGAGCATGGCAAATGGATTTAGTCTCCAAATATTGATTTTTATTTATTTATTCTGACTTTTACTTATTTAATTTACTGAGAGTTTATTTCTTATAAAAACTTTATAAAAATGTTTCATAATAAATAATAATAAATTGGACCTTGAACTAGCCGACTGCAAATGCAATTATATTTATTTGGTTTTTTATTGGTCAAGTTCCCTCATAATATTTTGTATTATTATTATTATATTTTTCTCTGTTTTTTTATTTTTTCTTTATTTCCTCCGCCTTTGCCGGCGTCTCCTTCTCCTTCGCCTGCTCCACCTTTGGCTCCTCCTGCTGCGCCTCCTTAACCGGCGACTCCTCCTCCTGCACCATCTTCTGTTGGGTTCTTATTTCCAAATTATTTTTTACCCTTGCTGAAAGTAATTTTAATCTTTTTGGGTCTTTTAAAAGTATATATTTTTGAAATATTGAGAGTACTTGGACTCTGTGTGTTGCCCAACTGTCACTGTTTGTTTATTTCCTTTCCGACTGTGTTGATTACTTACTTATTTAATTTACTGAGAGTTTATTTCTTTTAAAAATAACTATATTCGATTTTATGAAAATTGTTCATAATAAAAAATAATAAATTGGACCTTGAACTAGCCGACTGCAAATGCAATTATATTTATTTCGTTTTTTATTGGTCAAGTTCCCTCATAATATATATTATATTTTTATGTTTTTTTTTTATTTTTTCTAACTTCCTCCGCCTTCGCCGGCGTCTCCTTCTCCTTCGCCTGCTCCAACGCCTCCACCTTTGGCTCCTCCTGCTGCGCCTCCTTAACCGGCGAATCCTTCTCCTGCTACTCCTGCTGCTCCTCCTGCACCATCTTCTGTTGGGTTCTTATTTCCAAATTATTTTTTACCCTTGCTGAAAGTAATTTTAATCTTTTTGGGTCTTTTAAAAGTATATATTTTTGAAATATTAAGAGTACTTGGACTCTGTGTGTTGCCCAACTGTCACTGTTTGTTTATTTCCTTTCTGACTGTCGCTAGTAGGATGTCGGATCGACTTAAATCTGAATTTTTAATTTTATTAATATTTGATTGTTTATTTGATTTTGTTTATTCCCTGTTGTGCAGTAGCTATAACGATATGTGTACTTAAGTATCGGGACGACTCATTTTGCAAAAAAACTCTGCGCTTTTGGAAAAAATACAAGCATTGTACAATTTTTTGAAAAACAAATATTTTCCCGCCAAATAGATTTGTTCAATTTCTGATTCTCTTTGTCAATTTACATTTTTTTTATTAATTTATTTAACATTTTATTAATGTGTTTTTATTTTCGCTTTGAGTCTGGGCTAAGAACGAAATGAATGGTAGAGAAATGTGCTAAGCTGGTACACAAACCCACATACAGTGGAACGTTTAAATTAACGTTCAACAGAAGTTAATCAATCGTTTATTAGTTTTGTTTGTTTTTAGCCCCAAAGCATATAGTAAATAATATATAATTAATGTGGTTTTTGTTTTCCCCGAGTTTTGGCATTTCCTCACCAATGTCCATTTTGGATTGTTTTTTGTTAGTTTATCAACAAATGTACTGATTTATTTTGAGAAATAGGAATAGAATTCGTATTATTCAAAACAATTGGTTTACCAAAATGGGACATTTCCCAATTATAACAATTTAAATGATACAAAACAATTGTTGATTACTTACTTATTTAATTTACTGAGAGTTTATTTCTTTTAAAAATAACTATATTCGATTTTATGAAAATTGTTCATAATAAATAATAATAAATTGGACCTTTAACTAGCCGACTACAAATGCAATTATATTTATTTCGTTTTTTATTGGTCAAGTTCCCTCATAATATATATTTTATTTTTTTCTTTTTTTTTATTTTTTCTTTATTTCCTCCGCCTTCGCCGGCGTCTCCTTCGCCTCCACCTTTGGCTCCTCCTGCTGCGCCTCCTTAACCGGCGAATCCCTCTCCTGCTGCTCCTGCTGCTCCTCCTGCACCATCTTCTGTTGGGTTCTTATTTCCAAATTATTTTTTACCCTTGCTGAAAGTAATTTTAATCTTTTTGGGTCTTTTAAAAGTATATATTTTTGATATATTGAGAGTACTTGGACTCTGTGTGTTGCCCAACTGTCACTGTTTGTTTATTTCCTTTCTGACTGTCGCTAATAGGATGTCGGATCGACTTAAATCTGAATTTTTAATTTTATTGATATTTGATTGTTTATTCCCTGTTGTGCAGTAGCTATAACGATATGTGTACATAAGTATCGGGACGACTCATTTTGCAAAAAAACTCTGCGCTTGGGGAAAACAATATACAAGCATTGTACAATTTTTTGAAAAACAAATATTTTCCCGCCAAATAGATTTGTTCAATTTCTGATTCTCTTTGTCAATTTACATTTTTTTTTTATTAATTTATTTAACATTTTATTAATGATGGGTTTTTATTTTCGCTTTGAGTCTGGGCTAAGAACGAAATGAATGGTAGAGAAATGTGCTAAGCTGGTACACAAACCCACATACAGTGGAACGTTTAAATTAACGTTCAACAGAAGTTAATCAATCGTTTATTAGTTTTGTTTGTTTTTAGCCCCAAAGCATATAGTAAATAATATATAATTAATGTGGTTTTTGTTTTCCCCGAGTTTTGGCATCTCCTCACCAATGTCCATTTTGGATTGTTTTTTGTTACTTTTGTTAGTTTATCAACAAATGTACTGATTTATTTTGAGAAATAGGAATAGAATTCGTATTATTCAAAACAATTGGTTTACCAAAATGGGACATTTCCCAATTAGAACAATTTAAATGATACAAAACAATTGTTGATTAAAGTGTTGGTACTCTTTTTGATAAATTTCAAATATATTTTGCATAAACTATATAATACATAACCAGTATGATATTTTAGAGCTAAATCGTTTTAAAAGGAAATCCCAACTATATTCAAAAAGCGCGCCAGTTAGCTGGGACATTTTTTTTTTTGCACACTGCAACATTTGAGTTTGCAGTCAAACCTGTTTGAATGTGTGGGTGAGTGCGAAAATGTTCGCGGACGCAAGTACGTCAATGTGTGGATGGAAGGTCCAACCTCTTGACGTCACGCCAAACCGCCAAAAGGTTGCAAGTGCCGGTTGCATGTTGTGTCTGAGGTGAAAAGCCTAATGTATAAATAAAATTGAATTTGCCAATAAAATGTGTTCAAAGTAAGTCCCTTAATCGAATGCCACAGCGAAAATTAATAAGTTTCTATCCTAATACATGAACTTAGGTATTTTTCTATTCCAAAGAGCCTTTGCTTATATTAAATCCAACTTTTAAAAGCGATTTTTGACTTTCAAACATTTTATTTAATTTAAAAATACGACTTAATAAAAAGGGCGCCAACTGATTTTTTTCAATTTCAACACCAGCTAGCCGTGCTCCTCACTCGCACGCAGCTTTGGCATCAGTTGCAAACCATTGCCGTTTCTTTGCACACGTTCGACCAGCTGTTCAAATTCACCACGCTCGCGAAGAGCAGAGGTTCGGGCAGAGGTTCGAGCAGAGGTTCGAGCAGAGCCAATGGTGTCTTCTATATATTACTTGCTTCAAGCTCTCTCGCGCTGCGTTACCGTTAGCTCCGTGTCTGTCCGTGCTCCCCGTCCGTTTGCTTGTGCGTGAGTGTAAGTGTAAGTGTTAGTGTGTGTGGGTGTGCAGGTCGCGTGTCGTGTAAATGTACATTGTGCAAAAGGTAAAAGCAACAACAAAAGCAAAAACAAAAAAAAAGCAACACCAACAACAACAGCAAACAGTAGCAACAACAACAGTGGCTGATAAACACAGGCGAAACACAAAATAAAATCAACAATGGAAACGGCGTGCAAACAAAAGTTGTGAAATAGTTTTTGGCTCGGTGGCAAGTGGCAGTAACGATACTCAACAACAACAACAACAACAACAACAAAAAGAACCACAAAAACAAAAAACAAAGCTCAACAAAAATAATAATTCTCGAAACCAAAACTGGTTTGCCGAGGAAGCGTTCAAGCGTTTACTGCAGAAGCGATATTTAGATTCTTAGCTGCAGGACAGTGGTCATTTCCCAATCTTGCCTCTTGCCCCTTGCCCTGGAACTCTTCCCCCCCGCGCAGAACTTGTTTGCACCTCAGCTTCTTCAGCCCCCTGCTCTGTCTCTTCCTCCTCCTCCTCCTCCGGCTCTTCCTCTTGCGCTCCTCCACTCGATACTCTGGCTTTAAGTGCATATTGGTGATGTGAGGGATCTCGCTTGCAGCGCACCCGAAATCAATAGGAAAAACCGTTTGCCCGAAAGAGCCGTTACAATTCGGGAAATGTTTCCCCAGTCCCCGGACACGGGCCCACAATAATCAGCTGCTGGGCTCTGCTGTCAACGCAGCTCTGCCGGCGTCGGCAGAGGAAGCGGCTGCGTCGGGCGCCTAGCAACAGCGGTTGGCCCTTGAGTTCAGGTGCGGACTCGGGCTGGGTCAGGCCCAAAAAGTAACAGCGGCGGGAATTTCGATTTCGTACATATTATACACGTAAATTTGGGCTTGGAAAACCATTTTTTGGTGTATAATTAAAAAAATTGGAAGAAAAAATTCTAAAATCTAATTCATTATTCGGAGAAATTCTTAGTTGATTAATTTTGGAATGCATTTTTTTGTATAATTGCTAAAATAGATGGTAAAGCATTTTAACCAAGGAGCTTTTATTTATTTAATTGTTTTTGGGTTTTTTTTTTGGTTTCTTCAATCTATTTGTTGAGAGATTTTGGTTTGGATTAAATGGTGATTTGAATATTATAATGTGAAAATGCGGTATATAAGAAAGTAATCATTACTAAATATCAATTAATTTGTTTTTAGCCATTCAAATAAATACAGCTAAGAGAGCAGAAATATACAGCTGATTGCAGAAATATAAAATTTTGTATTTTATAATTTAATTTTAATAATAGTTGAGTTTTTGTCAAAGTTAAAGTTATGAATGTAAAGAAATCTTGAAGTTTAAAATGCAAACGATACATTAATTCAATCTTTATGGTTAATTAAAAATAAAAGTCCCACTATATAAACGTATTATATGCATGTGAATATCTTTGACAATGAAGTTTTCAGTGATTCATATGACATTCATATGTACTTAGGTATTTCTGTAGTTATTTCCATATCATTTATTAAATTTAAGTTTTTCTTTAGCAAAAGCATTAATTTGTTTTAGGTTTTTCCTTTCCATTCGAAGTAAGCTTACTTTGGGCCCCTTTGGCGAACGCATTCCGCCCCTGGACCCGCCACCGTCAGCTGTGCGGGCAGTGCGCAGGCGCCACACACGAACGTGGAGCGGAGCACCAGCACACGCACACTGCCGCAGCAACTGACTGCTGGTGGTGCTGATGGTGGTGGAGCTGGCGGTGGCGGTGGAGCTGGAGCTACAGGCAGCAGGCTGGTCGCTGGTTAACTGCCTGACTTTGGCCCGCAAAATTGCATTGCTGGCGTCCCGCTCGCACGCACTTACTTTGGCAGTAATGCCGGAAAATGCTTTGTGCTTCTTGCGCCTCTGCCGCAAAGTTCGCCGTTCGCCGTTCTCCGTTCGCCGCTCGCTTTTCGCAGTTTTCCACAGTTCGGCAGTTCGTAGTTGGCAGTTGGCAGTCGGCTTTACATAAGCTGACGTCCTGTTTCAGTGCCCGGCTGCAGGTCCTTTGCTCAGGTTGTGCTCCCAGGCGCGCTTCTCAGTTTTTCCGGGCATCATCAGCTGGTCAGCCGAACTTGTTCGCCTCTTTGCTGCCTTTGCTTTTCCACCGCATTTCCAGCCAACTTGGTATTACATTTTTGTTGTTGCCTTTTTTTTTGTGGTTTTTTGTTGTTGTTGTTTTTTTGTTTTTTGGTAGGTTCTGGTGTTGGAAACCGGCTCGCCAATAGGTTCGTCGACAGTTTTTTGTGTTTTTTCAGCTGTTCGCTGTGAGGGAAAAAAGTGGTTAGACCTCTTTTTTTTATTACACTTTAATTTTTGTGTTTTTTTTTTTTGCGCTATTCGCTATTATTTATCTCATTTCTCAACTATTGCTATTTGCCGCCTGCGTGGGCCACTTTCAAAAAGCTTTTTCTTTTTTCGCTCTGTGTCTTTTCGGGGGAGCTTCTGTTGTGTTGCATTTGTATTTGTATTTTGTATCTGTGTTGTTTTATTTTTTTTATTTATTTATTTATTTCGTTGGCGTCCAATCATAAAACCGAAAAACTTGATTTGTGCGCACGGCCAGCAGTAAATCAATTTAACAATATCCAACTCGCTCGTAAAACCGTTTGGCAAAAAAAAAAAACTCGTCTAAATGAATTTATCCATATACAAACCATGCAGCTGAAGTGTTAATCGAAAGACTACAGGCAAAGCTGAAGCGAAGCAACCAGCAGAACAAACAAGGGAAATAATAACAACAACGTTAACAACAACAACAACAACAACAACAACAACAACAACAACAACAACAAGAGCATATACCAACATGTGAGGCAAGTTGAAAAGTTAGCTCTTGCCCCTCGAAAAGATGGCCGCCAGGATGTGCAGCGTCGCTTCCATCGTCATCATCTAGTTGCAGCAGCAACTCACAGATACACACACATACAGATGCAGCTGACAACAGCCAGACGTTCGCACACCAATGCAGGCAACTTTTAAAGGTGAGTCCCGTGCTTAAAGTTTTAATTTTTAAAATACTCTGCAGTCGTTAAATTGGGTGAACGGAAAGTCCCTCGAATTTACTGGCTGCGAAAAGTTTGCAAAATAAATGAGATTTTCCAGGGATCCCCCAGTTACAATTAATTCAATAATTTCCCTTAGCAAAAGAGCTTTAAATTTCTGGATTCTAACTGGAGCTTGATAAATAAGACATCACTACTTGTCTTGTAATGTGTCAATGTAATTATGGCTTCCAGATAGTATCTTTTGAATACAACGCCATTTTGCAAGGTCATTAAGAGTCCACGCAAACACTAGATAATAATTTTGTTTTTTTTTCGCCGGCAAGGATTGTCAAGGGAAATTAATTGAATTTCTTTTTTAATTAAATGGCATTCGCTTGTTACATACACATATATTAGGGCAAGTGCATCAGATATTGTGCCCCTTGGGGCATCGACATTAAGTTGCACACACTATATCTGCCGGGTTTTTAATAGCCCTCGGAGAATCGGAATAGATTATCACATAATTTAAGAGCTAACTAAATGTTGATTTAATGGTTAGTAGCTTATTTGCATTTGTTTTATGGAGGCGAAATATAAAATTCAAATTTGATTTCGATTTAACAATGCAATTTATAGATTGTCCAAAAAAATAAAGGGCTTGGCTCAGATGCAAATGTTGTTTGTTTTATAAATTGGCAAATGCGGCTATAAAATATATATATAAAAAATATAAAAGCTTACTAATTATTGATTTAATAGTGAGAAGCTCTATTGAATTCGTTTTATGGTTTTAGGATATAAAATTCTAATTTCATTCTGATTTAAACATTTGGAAAGGCTGGTTATGGATTGAAACGATTTAGATTTGAAGAATTAACATAATATATGTGAAAAATATTTCAACTTAAATTGTTGCTGATTTTAGAGTTGGAATCGTTTTTTTATGGATTATAAATTTCCTTCTAATTTATCATTTCACATTATAATTCAGATTTGAAAAGCAGTTTATGGATTGCGAAGAAATGGATTATAAAAATGAATATTATTTGTTTTTGCATTTTAAACTTAAGTTATTGCTTTCTTCGTTGCTGCTATTTTTCAAAGAATATTTCTTCATATCTCACCGATTACGAGCCATTTTTTTTTGGTGTTTGCCCCTTTCTTCTGCTCCTTTTTGCAAGATAATCCCCAATAAATATGTGTACGAGCAAATGTATTTTGAAACCTTCGTCTATCAAACCAGCGAAATGTCCAATCAAGAGAATCGCATGATGAATGACCTCAGCATTCCCATCAATCTTACACAATTGCCCCCCCGTTCCCGATCCCCCCCCTGATCCCCCCCAAACCCGTGCCCAGAAATTTC
>JAJJHY010003831.1:4094646-4145766 GCA_021224005.1 Drosophila setifemur | reverse complement strand
GTTTGTTATTTGTTATTTGCTTTTTTTTTTTTAGTTTTTTTTCCTGGGCTTGCGTGTTTAGAGCATCTCAAAGTCTAACATTTCCTTTCTTGGTTTCGGCAAACACCGAAATCTTGGTGGCAAGCGCGAATTTTTATGACCGCTTGGAGTAGGAATTGGAATTGGAATCGGACTTGGCTTGGACGCGCAGCTGGGACGAAGCTGGGCCTGGGACCTGGCCAGCGGAGAGTTCACTTCGGCCAAAGTGGAGGGCAGCACTGGGGCTGCGTTTTAATTTGTTGTTGTTGTTGTTGTTTCTGCGAGCCCATTGAAAAAGCCCGTCAAACCAGTCGGCGATTTGTGTTTTTTTTGCTTTTTCCTAGGCCTGGGCAAACTGGCCCCGTTGATGACTTTTTACATAGCCAACGGCCCGAAGAGATACCGACGGAGATACCACAGAGAGAGAGAGAGAGGCCAGAGAGCTGAGCTGTGCTGGCCAGACTCAACTAACAGACAAAACACACGTATCTAAACTTGTTTGAAACGTGTTACATTTTAAGAACGTTCGCCGCAAGCGGCAAGTGGCAATAATCCTTTCAAACTTGACAGGGCTGCCATGTTCGGGAACGCGAAGGGCCGTCCCAAGTGGGAGTGGCACTTCGCCTGGCCCTCACACTGTTCAGTTTTCAGCTTTCAGTTTTCAGTTTTGTTTTTTAGCATAGCATGTGTATCAATGTATCTATGTATCTGGATCTCTATATGCTGGCTGTCAGTCGCTTTGGCTCTGCAGACATTTTGGCTGCCTTTGTTATCAATTTTTGTTGTTGTTGTTATTGTTGTTTTTGCCCATTTTTTACACTGCCGCCATTTTTCTGTGCACAAACAAACAATCCACTGGCACGGGGCTCTCCTTTTTTTACCCGAAAATCCCACACAAAAATAATCAGACAGAACGGGGGGCACAAGGAAAAACGACGAAAAAAAAAGTGAAATTGATATTTTCGCACAAATTGCCGTTAACAAGGATTGGGAGTTGGGAGGAGAAACCTAGGCAACGCAAAAATTTGCCTGTCAAAATTTTGGTCGAGAATGTGCTGAAAAATAAAGCAGGCGAAATGGGAATAAAAACGGTTAGGTGTAAACGGGAAATTGTTTACCGTGGTTCCAAAATGATGTAATTTCGCGTGTTCGTGCAATTCAATTTCCTGCCAACGGAAGCCCGTGTCGCTCTGTTCACCCATTGAAGTCAAACATCCATTCCATTCCAATCCCGACCCCATCAGCCTCCCCCACCACATCACATCACATCGTACACCCACAATGTATCCCCATTTTCCAGCCAACACCAGTGGCAGATACCCCCTAACTCCCCCTACCTCCCCCCTCCCCCACCAGCATGTTTAAAATATTGTCCAAAATTTGTTTGGCAATTCAACGATTCTTTTTTTTTTTCCTCCTTTTTTGGTAACTTTAATTGTCCCCAGACCAAAGTTCGTTGAACATACAGTGCCAGAAAAGTTGAAGATATCCATGTAAATTTGGCTAACTCCACATAAACATGGCATGTACGATTCAATTTTGCTGAATCCGCTATCTAAACACTTTATCCGTTTTGACCATCTCACCCTCCGAAGGGTCAATAAAATTTAACTTATTTCTTTTGTGAAATGAAGAGTACAAAAATGGGGATTCCTTCCGCCTAGTGATTTAACTTGAGAAAAAAATTGACATCATAATGAAGTAGTTACTTAATATATACTGACAGAATTACCATAAACAATTTTAAGTTAAATTAAGTATCTGCTTAAATAAAAAATAAACATTTTCCCTCTTGCCTTTTCCAACATATAAATAAAAACTGTTTCTAAAATTATATCAAATTTAATATTTGACTCATACATTCAATTTTCCCATATTAAAATGCATTCGCAAAAGTGTATTTATAGTTCGTTGTATTTTGGGGTAACGAATTTCCAAATATATTTGCCATATTTCGCATAAATAAATTATATTCAAAGAGAGACCCCCGACCAGTTGGCCTGCTGGCTTTGGTTTTTGGGTTTGGCCAGCCAGCCGGGCCAAGCCGGTCGGGCATTGCCTATATTAACAATAATTCCTTTGTGCCCGGGCATCTTGCCAAAAAGTTGGGCAACCGCCTGCCCTGCTCCTGCTCCTGCTTCGGCTCCAGCTCCTGCTCCGGCTCCTGCACAGCAGGCGACGAACGTTTTGTGGCCAATTTCCCGTACCCAAAGGCCGACTTTTTGTGTGACCCATTGTCAAGTCAAGTCAAGCCGGACAAGGCCTACTCTCTCCGCATTCTCCGCTCCGCTCCGCTCCGCTCCAGGCCAGGCCAGGCCAGGCATATGACGTTTTGTCTAGAGTTGAATCCAAAACTTTGCCGAATGCCCGAGAAAACAGTGCCCACCTAACAAAATGGAATGGAACTGAGAAACTTTTCGGGCCTGTGACAACAACCAACAAAGCGACTGGGAAGCTTTTCTGATTGAACCGACCCAGGACCGAGGAGGGGATAATGGTGTGGCTTTTTATTGGGGGTTTTAAACTGACCTAGACATGCACCTCACAAAAAAGAAATAAAGAATGAACCGCGGACCATTGGATACCCGTCACTCCAAAATCAAGGCTAGGAAATCGAATTTTTATTTACATTCTTTGACTGAAAACTGAAAATAAAATAATAAAAACCTGGAACTTTAAGGGGGGGTTACTATATGTAATTTTGGCCAGGTAACTTTTAGCCTCTTCCATTAAAAAGTTTATTAGTTTTTACCCTAAAGATACCTACGAATTTGTTAAGATACATTTTAATTCATAATTCATGTTGGTCTTTTATTATAAACGTAGTAGTAACCTTTATTGAACCGCACCGTGCCGAGCTCAAAATGTTGGGTGGCCATCACCTGGGCAGGAACAGGCCGGACCACCGCGGTGCTGAAGTTGAGGGTGCGGTAGAAGAAGGCGGTGAGGAAGCTGGCACTGACCACGAAGGCAACGAAGAATCCCAGACAGAAGACGCAATCCTTGTTCACCTGCAAGCACATGCAGAAGGCGGCGGCAAAGTCGTAGATCGATCGACCGATCCTTGCGCAGATTGTTTGCCGAACAACGGGTGGATTGGGGGGCAAGTGGTTACCGCTGATGATGATCGTGTGGTGGAGGCGTTCGCAGGGCGGAGGATTCTCCCCCATGAGTTCGATTCGCTGGCGCCCATGGACGGATGACAGGTCAGCGGTCTGGGTACCCAGTTCACTGCTCTCCGGTGGCTTTGGACTCACTGGGAATTGAGTTTCAGACTGAGATGAAGAGAGGCGCGACTGGTCAATGTTGTCCAGAGTGTTGGCGAAGCGGTAGAGCATTTCCAGCATGTTGTACAATCGCTTTGCGGGTGCCTCAATTGCATTGACATTATTCCCCTCCAGCTCCTGACTGGAGCAACCTGCCAATGGATGACTTGTGCTGGGGACATCATCCAAATCAAAGGTCACATGCCGGGACTTCTGGGGGAGTTCCACCTTCGTTCCTGGTAGGGGTTGATCTCGAGGATCGGACGGTTCTGCTTTGGTTGTTGTCTCCTCTGCGGTATCTGACAAATGCATATCTTGAAGATGATCCATTGAAGCATTACTTTCAGTGGCATCCTCAACCGCATTTGTCAGAGAATGATGCACATCGTCTGTTTCCGAATCAGTCAAAATGGCATCAGGCAGATAAACAACCTTGTTGTTAAGGGGAGAATCCTTGAGCGTAATGTCTGAATCAGTATCTGACAGATGCGATTCGTCGGTGGCTACTCTTTCACCGCAATCTTCAAAACTATTCATATTCGTATCCAATGGATTCTTCACTTTACAACAGGTGTCCGGATCTAGTGGAGGGCATCCTAGACCTGCATCCGACAGATGCTGCTCGATCGGATTGATGCCTGATCTCTCATTCGGTTGGTCATTGTCTTCAGGGGGAGGTATCCGAATTGTCAAGTCATCCTCTGCCTCAGAATCCGACGATGCCTGAGATTGATCTCTAGCTTTTTCATCTTTTCGACTATCCATTTAAAAAAGGGGGACTGAAAATTTCGGGTATTTGTTTATACCAATCGGTGTGACAGTTGCCAAATTGACGCTTCACCGGAATTATGTTGAATTCGGTTTGGTATACAGATTCTTTCGATTTTTCTCAAAATTTCTTCAGTGGACGCTCTTAACTTAATGGCACACAGTGATCCGCCCAACACGGCAATAGTTGTTAACTTACTGATTGGCGACTTGGTCCAAGATGCGGTTAACGAGCCGCTCAAATTGTCGGACCAGACGGCCACCCGGCAACGGCTCTTTCACATTCTAGGCGTCCCGCCCGGGGAGGCATTCGATATACAGGATATTGACGAAGGCCATGGAACCACATGCAGCTCCTGCACCATTCGGCCAAATAACTGTCTTACCTACGAAGTCAATGCCATGCGAAAAAATTGGTATGGCTGGCTATCCAGCGCACTGACGGAAGGTAGGAGGATGTCTCTCCCGATTGGGGGTACAAATGGGTCCAACAATCGCTTTTGGAAATTGTAGCTACCCAATCGAATCGGGGAAATTAGTTAACAGATTTGTCGGATTTGTTTAGGTTAGCTGTTTGAAAACACTGGAAAATACTTCAAATAATTATAAATATTATTCTAATTTAGTTTTAATTATTATTATTTTAATATATTATGGGGATCTCAGAACTAGGTCCTGATCCTTAATTAAATACTTTATTTAATTTTGATTTTGCTAAAATTGTAAGAAAGATGTCGAAATTTTTCAGATTGGTAATAGTTCCGAATGATTAGTTAGTTTTAGTTAATTATTATTATAATATACACATATCATTATTGTAATCTATTTTGTGGAATTTAGAAGTAGTTCTTAACTGATTTAAGGACATAAAAACCTTTTTTTATCCGAATATTCCTTAAAATGTCTTGTATGAAAATACGGATTAAATTTTTGTAATGGATTAAGAAGTAGTTCTTTCTAATTAAAGTATTAATGCAAGAAAGTTATTCAAACAAAGATAGATTGTTGGCATTAAATATACAATATACAAGTAGTTGAAATTTGATTAGACATATTATTATTATTGATACAATATTGAACATCAATCCGAATCTCCTTATGATACGCAGACAGTTCTGAGGACGAGGTTGAAGTCTTTAGGAAAACGTTGCCAATCAAGAAATTTCAATCGACCAGTGTACAGACGGAGCAGCCGCGCCTTCGTCAACGAGACATGGAATTCCTGCCATCGAATCCTACGGATCGTGTCCCAGCCCTCGGTCCACCCTGCGAGCTAACCCGCCAGACGATCTACATCGATGCCGTGTCCGTACCTTTGCCGAATGTACTGGGACGGGCTCCTCTGGCCGATCGCTTCTGCTATATGTTGACCGATTTCGCTTCGGCGCTATATTGTAGTCTCGCCATCATGTGTTGTTGCACCCCCAATATGTTGCGATAAATGATGCCCCCCCCTATAAGCCTTGCACAATTTGTACTCGTATTGTCATTTAATCGAAAGCGAATCGAAACCGATCTTAAAACTATTTGGGATGTGGCCGCACCACGTCGCGCTTCAGGTCGTTCTGCTGGTTGACATTGTTCTGCAGGAAGCTGTAGTAGTGGCCCATCAACAAATAAAGGCACCAAAGGCACAGGACAATGAACAGGACGTAGGTGAAGTTCTCGCCAATCATATAGGCACAGGCCACAACTGTGTCCGCCGCCTGGACCAGGACGTGCCACATTCTCTGCCGGAGTGGAGGTCTCTGCATTTCCGTGGCCGAGGTCACCGATTCCACCTCAATGTGGATCGTATGCTGCAGCACTTTGCTCGGCTTTTCGGTTTCGGTGGGATCAGTTCCTCCCTTCGTTTCCAGTTTCTTCTTCAAATCCTTTATGTCCGCCTGCCTTTGCTCCAAAGTGCTACAGGATGTCTGGCTGCTCACCTCACAGGTTGCCAGCGTCTTTGCCTTGCAATCCGATTCATTCAGCATAGTCGAGGATCCCCTCCGCCTTCTCTCTTGATCGTCTGTAAATAAATTAGAGATACTTTTATATGGTACAGCTGGGCATTAAGTCGTACATCCATTAATATAAAAATAAAAAAAATTTAGGTATAGATAGATTACGAAACTATATTTAAAGTTCAATTTAGATCTTATGTTAAAATATTTACTATTTCCAAAAGGTAACACTAACGAAGATATTTATTTAAGAAAGGGATTTGCAAGTATTACTTTATTTATAGTGATCAAAACATGGCCTATATTAAACATCTTAAATTTATGTCTATTTAGAATAACCTTGCGATGGATACCCGTTACTTTAAAATATATAAAAAATAATATATTTTTTCATTGCATACTTCAAGGTTGTTTTAGTCTGGTCAATAGGATTTTATTTAAATGGGTTTCACTCAAGAAAGTTGTTTAAAATATAACTTGAAATATAAAATTACCTATGCTTGATCCTAGGATGTAAATTTAATGGTTCAAAAATCAAATTCCTCATAGCACTCTTTAAGGAATGTTTCAGAAAATACTTTAATTTGTTGAAAAAAAAAAACCATATATAGAATTATAAGCAATATTCTTACCCTCCTTCATGACCAGTTGTTCGGATTGGACGCGCTTCAGTCGGTAACCAACCCTACCCAGATGCTCATGCTCGCTGTCCAGGATCTTGGTGTAGTCCTCGAACAGATTGAGCAGCTCGGCAAAGCGCTTGGTAATCTGTTTGTGACTCAAGTGGATCTCGGTCAGGTAGCTGGGCATTGGTCCTTTGGCATCTGGCGTCGGTTGGTCATCGCCTTTCTCGGTACTCCAACCGATGGCCGGAACCCCATTTGCGTTGCCAAAGCGGTTTTCCGGCTGCACAATCACCGTTGAGCTATCATCTCCAGGACTGTCGCTCCTTGGACTCAGCATGGAGACGGGGATTTACTATCGGTCCTTGCCGCTTTGATTATGTGTTTTTGTTTGTGTGCTTATGTGGAAATCATGAGTGTGTGGAAAGTCCGAATATTTTCCGAAGGCAACTATGTATAAAGTGAAATAAAATTTCTATCTACCATTCGTGTCAATCCGAAAGATGTCTGTCTACTCTGTTTTTTTTTCCAGCAAGGGGTTGCTTGTTGTTCTAGCTGCCCCAGTCCGTGCCCCAGTCCGTGCCCCAACCGTGCAGTGGCAGAGGCAGATATCCCAGCAATTGAGTCTCGTTGGGCAGTGGATAATTTTTGCGCTAAATTAAGCAATTTCCTGGCATGTCTGGCCTCTGGCCGCCAGGTCGAGAATCCTCTGTCCATCGACACTTCAGGAGGCTTCAGGAGGAGGAACTCGTTCATGGATTTCCCAGTCTAATATGACAATTATAACGGTCTAGTGCACTGATGTTATTTTGCATAAATGCATTTTTTGAATCGAATCAAACGAAAGGGTCCGGGGACTCCAACTCCAACTAAGTTGGCCAGGTGAATGTGTTTTCCGAAGAGGATTTGCAAAAAAGGCCAACAAAAGGAAGACTTAGCTAGAAGCTAGAAGGGTAATGCAGACACAGAGATCAAGAAAATTGTTAATAAACAAACATATTTGCAATTTTAGAGTATTATAGAAATTAACTCATTACTGTTGAAGGATTTTTTAAACCGCTTTTTGAAGAAGGATAAATCAAACAATTTTGCAAGACTTTCCTATCACATTTGTGCATTTATATAAAATAGTTTATATGAAAGATAGAAATATATTTGTCTTTAAAATAAAGGATTTTTAAAACAGATTTTTTAAAAAGGATAAATCAAACGATTTTGGAAGATTTTCTTTTCCTATTTTTGCATTTATATAAAATAGTTTATATGAAAGAAAGAAGTATATTTGCATTTAAAATAAAAAATAAAGTATGGAAGCATCTTTTGTTGTTTTTTTGCTCTGTTGATAAGTTATGATAACTCCCAAGCGACATTTTCGTTAGCAAATATTTAATTTTCAACTTTTAATCAGCTTGAAACTGGCTGCGTCTCTTATTTTCCAATATCTGAAACTACTCGTAAACATTTTGAATGGTTCATTTTCGTTCCGAGAAACTCTGTTGATGTACAAACACCAGAAATTAATGAAAATGAAAAGTTTTGCTTCTTGCCCCTGCCCCGTGCCCCGTGCCCCCTGTTCCTGCCACTGCCCCTGCCCCCCCGAAAGACAGACCCCACGAAATTGCCATTTTATTATCACATATTTTTTGCATTTGTACTTTACTTTCGAAGGGAAACTCTCCCCTTAAATTTTAACCACAATTTCCGTTCAATTGCGAAAAGCTGTCTCCGTATATTTCATAATTTGTTCGTGGCGAAACTTTTCGTTGAAACTCTATTAAAGCGGGTGCATAATAAATTCATGGAATATCTCGACTTGCTCGGCTGGAACTGCAGTCGGAGTTGGAGTTGGAGTTTGGGTTGGCTTCCATTCGAGGGGAATGGACAGTACGCACATTTTCGGAGCGGAGGAGGAGCGGGAGCAGGAGGGGAACCGCCTGTCTCGACAAAGTCCTTTGGCGTCCAGTGCGCACCTGCTGCACAGTGGCCGTGTTTTTGGGGTGGATGGAATGCATCTTGTGCCCTGCCCTGGCCATTGTTATCATTTAAAAGGCTTAAGTGCGCCGAAGATTTATATTTATATTTGAAAGGGAAGGAATATAAAACGACAACATGGAACCGACCATGGGTTGTGCTTGGGGGATTGGAACGGGGTGGAATCTCAATCCATGCAACGAGAAAATAAGATAAACGTACACTTTATTGATTTTCTTCTGGCATGTGTCGGGCTGTGTATTTGCCTTTGGATGCTGTTGCCAGGCATCCATTGCGTTTTCCTGCCCCTGTCCCTGCCACTGTCCTTGTCTCTGCCCTGCCCTGGTCCATTTCCTACTCCTCCTCCTCCGCCCTTTGTGGCGCAGTTTTGTCGCCTGTCCAAAAAAAAAGAGGAAATAAAAGAGGCGGCTTGGGAATGGGAGCTGGGAGCTGGGAGGGCTTAACTGGGCAGCCAACGCCTGCGCTTGATTCATCTGCCAGTTGATTGGTATTTGTGCGAAAGTGTTGAAGCAGAACAACTGGGATTGAGTAGCTGCCATCCTTCATCCTCCGGTTCACCCTTTGGCTGTGTGTTAAGCCCTATTTGTGCTGCCTACTTTGAGGCTGCAGCTCGCCGGGAGGGAGGGAGGGAGGGAGGGAGGTAGGAATGGAGCCTCCCTCGAATCCATATCCCATCCATCCTCCGCTGTGCTTTTCAGATTCTGGTTTTGGTTTTGGTTCTGGTGCTGGTTTCATACGTGGATTATTTTGCAAATGCATTTCACGAAAAAGCCATCTAATGAAAAGTTGTCATGGCGAGGGGCATTTTGTTTGAATTTGGCCTTTATTGTTTTTGCATTGGGTCCCCCCCTTTGTTTGACAAAGAATTTGATTTCGAAAAATAAGAAATTCCACATACCTGCTGACTTTTTGCCAAATTATTTAATAAAAAGGCTTTACAAATTGGTTTTAGGTGCAAATGTAAATGTCATGATTGGAGTTTGATAGGGACTTTGGTCTGTGAATTTTCACTTCATTTCATCATCAGTTTAATTTTGATTTTTATTAAATTAAGCAAATTGTGAATTTCTAAATTTAACGTAGTAAAATCAGAATGTTTAAGAATAAGTTTTAAATTTAATTGTATCCTTGCAAAGAGTATTTAGACTTTGTTTTTAGATTTTGAGCCACCAAGTTATATAAAGTATATGATATTTTATTTCTCAATATTGTATATCTTTATCATAATAAATCCAGTGTTAAACTATTTGGCGTAAAAAAATATTACCAATTTATGATATATTCTAATAGGATTATAAGGAAATAGGAAATTTTGTTATAATATCCTTCTTTCCTATAAATCTGTAATCTTCTAAACAATTAATTCGCTTGTCAAATAATTTAGTTTAATAAAATTTTGACTTAAACTCACTTAACTATTTTGGATAAATTGTGGCATTATAATAAATGCAATTTAGAAATATCCAGTTTAGTTGAACATATGTTGAGGTACGTTAGAGGCAACGTAATATTCATTTAAGATTATTGTTAAATGAATTCACACTCCGTTCCTGTTTGTGTGTGATTTTCTTTTTGTTGGCATCGTTCCTGATTACGTTGGCTAAAATTGTGCCGTCCTCGTTCTTGGATTTATGAGGTGTTGCTGATTATTCTCGGCGGCGAACAATAAATATACAAGTGTGCATCTATATATATATATATATATATATATATAGATATAGGCGAAATGCTGAAATGTAGGCGTCTAACCGTTGCCAAAAGTTCCAGTCGCCGCTCCAGGCTCGGCCAGCTCGTAAATAATATTTGTTTAGAGATATTTTTGCCTTAATGCTTGTTTGTTTCCTATTACTCTCGGCCCGCTCGTTTATCATCTTGGCCCTGGCCGGAGCCTGCAATTGCGGATGCTGCAGGAGCAAAGGCAAAGGACTTGCGAGTGGCGCAGCATGCATTCAATTAGCGCCTGGCAAGAATTTGGATTTTCATCATGCCATATTATCATTATGCTCATAATTTTCCCCACTCGCTTCGGGATTGCTGGGCCAGATTGCCAGATGGACCACAGCTGAGCTACTTTGTTATCCTGCGTTGAGATTTATTTCGCTTAAAGTTGGCCATGCATTTAAATTGTGTTCTTATTGCGTCTGCTCCTGGAAAAAGGATTTTTTTTTGATTTACTGACATTTTTATTTGCCATCGCTTATTGTTTTCATTCGATTTGCATCGAATAAGAGTTGATTTCTTATTTGCCCACGGAAATATTAAAAATATATACTGATAAATGGATAAAGTTTCCGACACGCCAATGTCTCATTAAATAAAGTCGTCATAAATAATTCTTTAATAATAATTGTTAAGAAATTAATTAAAAAATTCATGGATATTTCACCATTATTAATTGGGAAATTCAAAATGATTTAAGTGGCATATTAACATTCTTTTAAAACGTATTTTTACTGATGAATTTGTAAAGACGACTGCAAAACTTGTCAATTATTTGGTAGGAAAAATTTCCTATTGTAAAACTATAATTATAGTTACTGCCTGCGTTTGCTGCCTTCTAAAAAAGCACTAATTTATCGGATGAAGATAATGTTTACTTCTCCAACTGGAGGCTCCCTTGTGTTATACAAACAAAATGTAAGTTCATGTCACACTCACTTACACCTGCCAGAATCGTCAAAGCGTTGTCAAAACGCTGCCACTCTTGTCTACGGCAAGAGGTAAGTGAAATTTCCGGGTGAATCCCCACTAAGTCCCGTGCCTCTGTGTCTATCTTTTCGTCTTCCTCTCCACCTGCTCCTGCCCCAATCGGAGGCACCTCCACTCCCATTCCGGGCACTTGTGGCAATCAGTAGCTGGGTATTTTCTCACCTAGCCACTTTGCGCTCAGACATGGCCCGCTGCTGGTTAGTTGGCATTTAATGGCATTTGACACTCTCCGACGGTGTCCGCAAGACAGGAGCAAAAACATCACCGGCAAATACAAAACACAAAACCCAGGCCAAGGAGTGTAAAAAGGAGCGAGCTGCAGAGAGAGACGTAATGGGAATATTGGTAGGAAAATCAATAGAAAATGGTTAAGGAGACAAGCAGGACAACGGCGACACCGACCAGGCTGCATGGAGCCGGTCGAGCACTTGCCTAATGAAGTTGTTCCCTTAAATGGGTAAGGCATCGCAGGGACACGAAATTGAAGTGGAAGATGGGACCGGGATTGGGAACGGGACTGGGACTGGGACCGGGACTGGGACTGGGACCGGGTCCGAGACTGGGAATGGAACTGGGACTAGGACTAGGACGGAGACTGGTAGCAGGAGTCCCAGACAACAGCAATAACAACATCAATGCACTTAATGCTCTTGTTTGCTTAACTTTATTTGATGTCCTTGCCTTGCTTATTTTGTCCTTACTTTGCGTTCCCATATTACGAAAAGCGGATACATTTGCAACGCTTTCTTTTTCAATCCGGAAATCTCATTTCTAGACAGAAGGGAATTTCCACTGAAGTTTGGTTCTATCTTCTGCGATTACGATGATTCGATTTGCAATCTTAAGTAATAAAATGTTAATTTTAGAATGCCTTAAACTAAAATATTTTTTATTTGTATTTTGAAGTTTTCCTTAACATTCAAAATAGAATCATTATTGCAAAGACTTTGTATTTAATTCGTATCCAGCTTTTAAAGGGTATCTAACTCTTCCATGTACATATCCAAGTTATTCTAGCTTTTGGGTGGTTCTTTTTTTCTTCTATGGCCGGGCTTTGCTATTTGTACTCCAACGATGACTGTGTTGTTTACAAATGAACGCAGTTTACGCAGCAGTCAGCAGCAGGGACATCAGGACAAGGACTTCGTCCTGCCCCGTCCGGCACATGTTGACCACTTCAGCTTGCAAAAAAAAAATAGTCGAAAGAAGGGCCAGAACCAAAAACAAAACCAAAACCAAAACCAAAACAAAAACGTGAAGAATACGTAAAAAAAAAGAGGACACCAAGTTGCTGGTACTCCGAGTATAATGCATTTATAAAATATTCGCTGTACGAGAAGTCCCTGTCATGCCGTGTACCGGATACTTTGCTTATTTTGCGGTCAAATTAATGCAGCTGCAGGAGGCAGGGCAGCCAGGATGTCTGGAACCCGTTCACGGTGCATGTATTTTTAATTAATTGCGTGCCCCAAGTCCTCCACCTCCTCCGTGATCCCTTCCTGCCCAAGGTGGAGTGGCAGGAGTTGAGTTGAGTTGGCTCGACCATCGCCTGACATGTCCTCCCATGTGGCCAGGCCTGCCTCTCATCGTTCCTTCGCTTGAATCCTTGTTCCCGCTGCTCCTTGCTCCGTTGCTCCTCCACATGTGTGTGCGCTAGCTCCTGATTCTTTAATGGGTTTATGTCCACCTTTTTTTTTGTTTTCGACTACCCTGCATTGACAGGCCGCCACCTAAGAACTTAATACCGATTTCTGAAGATTTAAATTGCTTTTATTTGTTGTTCTAGCGGTTTTTAATTATTGATTTTAGTTTTATGTGATTTTATTCTCTTTGATTTTTGGAATTCCATTCTGGAACTTTGATAAAAAATCATTAATTGTACAAAAAACAAAAACACCAAATATGTAAACAAATTAATATCTATTTGTAGAAAAATTCAACAGAATCCTTTTTGAAAAGTTGTTTGTTTTTTAAGTAAACCATAACTAGTCCCGTGGTTTTTATATAAACTAAGTTCCAATTTCAGTGAATTAAAGTAAAACCTAAATAAAAACCAAAGTTGTGGGAATCTGTTCCCCTTAACTCGTTGGAATTCCACCCAAAAACCACCGACTAAGTAAAAGAGCATGCCATTGTCGTGGGGATTCAATCAAATTCCAACTTGTTGTACCCATTGTTGGCCCCGATCTGACCGCAAGCCGATGCCACCTCCGCTGCCTTCAGCAGCAGCATGGCTACATCATTTGTGGTTAATTGTAATTAAAGTTCAGTGGTATGCTCCAACGCACACATGGTGTGCCGGTGCCGGTGCCGGTGCCTGTGCCCCCCTTGTGCTCCTCGCTCCTCCCTCCGACCTGCTACCTCAACTCAACCACCACCGGCAGTCATGTATAGTATTGTAGCACATCCTGTGGCAGCTCAGCATTCCGTGTTCATTATGTCGCAAGTAAAGCAAACAATTTGAAACAATCCGATGCGCCAAACTGTGACACACAGAGACGAGTTGTCTGTCTGTCTGTGGACCTGTCGTCGTCGTCTAACTAATTTTGGCAAACCAAATTCCTGTTACGATAATTTAATACGATTACCGCACAATGCCGGAAACGCTAACCAAGATGCTCTCCAGCCCCTGCTCCGGTCTCGACCGTGTGGACGAAGCCGATGCCATTGCCGCTGCCAATCGTCTTGTAACCCGCAGTCGCACCACCTCCCGTCCTCGTCACCAACATCAACAGCGTCACCATCACCGTCATCGTCATCGTCATCCTCAACCATCCAACCATCATCGTCATCCACCCAACCAAGGCCATAGCAATGCCACCGGCCTTACGGCCAACCAGGAGGTGAAGCTTAAGACCGGGGACATGCGGATGGCCCAAATGCAGATCAGTCTCTCCCACCTGCGCACCGAAATGGAGCAGTCGGAGAAGCTGCTCCGGAACCTGGCCAAGGCGGTGCGGGTGAATGTGAATGTTGATGTGGATGGGGACGTGGACTTGGATGTGGATGCGGAGTGCAACTATTTGGGTGTAAATATCCAGACGGATGGGGATTGAATACTAAATTTCCTAGTGTTCATTTCGTTAAGGAAAACTTTAACAAAATTTTAAATTGAAAAACTTTTTTTCGTTTAACTATTTATCTGAAATTGTTATTTAACAATAAATTAGAAATTAGGAAATCTAAACTTTGGAATTTTGGTTGAGATATTGTATCTATAACTCATTCGAGTTGATTCGCACTTCTTGTTGTATTTCTGATTTATTTTAAGGAATATTTTAAGGAATTGCCAATGCCAAATTACTAATATACAAATTTATTACTTTAGAATTTTGTTGTGAAAACCTGACTAGTTTTTCACCTACTGAGATAGTAAAACAAAATTGGCATCTACAATAAAAAATAATTAGACATATGCTGGCACCAATGAAGTAATAAAATAGGAGTGAAGTAATAAACTACCAAACCATTTATTACAAGAGGCACTTTAATGAGGAAAATGTTTACGATTCTCACGACTTGCTATGATATATCCATTAAACATTTATTACTTGCCATGATTTTGGCGGTTATTAATGCGAATACTAGTATATAGTACATATATAATAAGTATATTCTTGTTGCATTCCAGGCTGGCCGGACTCCATGACAACTTCATCTACGAATATAATTGGCACACGATCAACCAAAGGACTGTCGAAGCCCACCAAAAATCATACGGCCATTGTTCCGCACGACTCGCAAGGCAAATCTGGTACGTAAACCTGCATAAATAAATCCGTAATTCATGCTCTTAATAACCACCGCCCCCTGACCCGGTGTCCGGGGTTTGGGGTTTGGGGTTTTTTTTAGGGGGTGCGCATGATGGCTTGTTTTAAATTAAAAATTTATTGCATATTTTTTGCGCCATCCACCACTGCATATTGTGCTACTGTGTGTGCGTGGGCAAAGAAAAAAAAAATATATATATATATATATACGTATATCCATGTGTGTATTTAAATTTATATAGCAATGTTGCTATATGTAGATGTGTGTTTGTATAAATTAAATTTGTGAGCGCCTGCGAACGCGCCGAGGGCCAACAACCGGCAACATGCATGAACATGCCATGAACTCAAATTTCCAGCGCCAACGGGTTAAGGATGTCCTGGGGAGGTCCTGGGGAAGGTGCACCACCCAAAGGCAAAGGCAAAGGAGCCGCGGTGGGTGCTCCGTTGAGTTAAGGGTCTGGCGGTCTGGCACTTCAGCAACCGTTTTGATTACTCGCATGTTTTCGCGTGCAACTAAATTAGCGCACGTGTAATCAAGTTCTGTTCGCTGAAAATAACGAATAAAAATAAAGAAAAAAAAAATATACATTGAAGCTTGTGCGAACCTCATCCTCCCCCTCATCCTCCACATCCTTTGCAAATAAAGTCCCCACCCCACACATATTCCATCCCCAGGGTTCATATTTTTTTGGTGCGACGTCAGGATGTTTCAAGTCAAGTAATTGATGTCCCCTCGACTAACATAGGTATGTGGTATAAACTGGAAAAAGTGGAAGTTTGGTAATAAATCATTGCAATCACCTAATGACCTGACAATGCCGCATTACCTTACATTTTCCGGGGGTTTCGTATTATAAAGTTTTTTTTATATTTTAAATTACTCTGTGCATGCAAGTGCTTGGGGACAGGGACTCTGGCATTATGAGATTTCATTCCCAGATTATATAAGAGCAGTCACCTTTTTTTTTAAAGAATTGTCAGAAAAAACAGAATTCAGTTTATCATGCTGATGCAGGTTCATTCATTGATTGTTTGGCCAACAGACGGTTTTCCTATATGATAAACAAGGCAAACGCAATATGTTTACTTTGATAAAAAAAAACAAACTGTGTTTGCAGGTAAACTAATAAAAAAGATATCGTTGGCTATATGAAAAAACAAATGAATTGCATTATCATGTTGAAATAACAAAAAGTTGGAAAACGAAGCTAGAATAACTATGCAGATAAACTATTGTTGTTTTGATGGATTATTCATATTGCAGCTGTAATGCTTTGATTTTTTCAGTGTCATTTTTAAAATGGACTTAAAACCTGATTTAGGAATGAAACATTATTATTGTAAATTATTTTACCCACTGCAAGTGTATAAAAATATTTATATTTCTTAAAACATTCACTTAGATCCTTGATCCTCGTGATCCACTATTTTTGGTGAATTAATTTTCGTTTATCAAGTAAAATGCTCAATGTTTATTTTACTCAAAGCGTATTTAGTTAGTATCTTAAATCTGGGTAATTTGTCCATTTACGACAATCCGAGCAGTCCTATTCCCATCTATTAAATACTCAATATTGGTCCGAAACTTTCCATAAGGCACAAACGTTGGGAAATCCCTCTCATCAAAGTGCATTTTTCTCAGTGCATAGTTTACTTTCTGCAAAAGAGAAACGGGAAAAATAATTGCCAACCTTTGGACATAAAAATACTTACAGCTTGAAAGGGACATTTGAAGGTGATTTTTGAATGCTTCCTCAGATTCTTTGCATAAATGTTGAACAATCGGTTTTTGTAGACATTGTCAAGGAACTGACATCCATCAACGTGGCCATCAAACATTTTCATCTTCTGATTGTTTGACTTCCAGAAATCCAAGACGGCGTGCACCGCAAAATTGTCGACATCACGTTTAAATATTTGATTCGAATCGTAGTAGCTGCGGTTATTGATCTGATAGACTGTGCAATCGAACTGATCGAATATATCCCAGTCCACATCGCTAATGACGACTTCATCGAGAGTAATTCTAAATTTAGGTTCCTCAGCTCCTGCGAATTTTAAAATGCAAATCCAGCAAATCCAATACCACTTGTTCATGACCGTTTCTGAGGGTTCACACTGGTAACTAGATACTCGCTTCGGGTTTTATATGGAACAGAGATACAAAAACGGTTTTGGAAGTATTTAAATTTAATTGGTCTGCTTGATATATATCATGGGCCATTAAAAATGTTTTGAAAACATTTCATTTAATTTAGAGCATTGAGTAAAATGAGCTGATTATTTTCGATGGGAGTTATTACATATATATATCTTTATATTTAACGTCCTGACCGACGGCGAAAAACACGTCCTTGGACAATCAATTCAAGGGCTTTTTTTTTATTAATATTTATCTGGCAGTCTGATTTGTAGTGCAAATCCGGCACGTAACTAGGTAGCAGCCCCGTGTCCATTGTAAAGTCATCTATATAATACCGCTTGTTCTTAAAAGAGATATATATATATAAGGTTATTATAATTCGGAATAACTAATCGATGATTCACCTTTTTAAACGGACATTTGAGTGGAAAATTCGAAGTTCGTCGAATTTCATCGGCAACTATCTTAAGTAAAAAATGTGTTTGCAGTGCAGCTAGGGCCTGACAATAGTCAAGTTCGATAGCCGTGTAGTTGGTGTAGGAAGGACCTCGTTTTATGGACACTACATATATGCCTGTGGCATCTTTCACATCCTCGGTCAAGGCAAACTGTATCGAGAAGGATCCAAATCCTTTGGACGTTCGATTTAAATGGCAACTTAAGTTTCGAGCCACTTCGGGCAGATGATTGTAACACTCCACTTTTGTCATCGTAGCATCGATCTTATATAATAAATTATTATGAATCATAAATCATATTTAGGATTTCATTATCACTTTTACCTTGGATCCCGCACTGTACACAACTGTCATACTCAATGGCAGGACAATCAGATTTAAAAGCCTCTCAACGTTCATATCTGTGGATTACTAATTCTAAACTAAATGAAAAATTCACAAATGTTTTCCAATAATTATTTTTACTTAGTATTCGATACTAATGGTATTCTGATTTGTTTTAAATTACTAAAAACGATTAATTGATTGCAAATGCATTTTGAAATTTTATTTTAATTTACACATTTTTTCAGGCAAAATAATATTAAATGAATATTTTTCTTGTCCATTAAAAGTGTCTGAACGATTTATTTAATTAACTCCAAAATGAATTATTTTAACGGTCCGATCGGCGACGACTAATGCGACCATGGATTATTAACTGGAGGGCTTTTCGTTTATTAAATATTAGGTGGCAGTCTGATTTAAAGCTCAGTTCCGGCGTATAAATGGGTATAAACTTACTGTCGATCGTAAAGTCTTCGATATAGTACCGTTTGTTCTTTAAAATGTGATCAGAAAAAAATAACTATATTGTACATATAGTAAATAAATATATAGTAACGAGCCACGTACCTTTTTAAATGGACAATGAAGTGGAAAATTACCAACTCGCCGCAGCTCGTCGGCGATCATCTCAAGAAAAATTTGTGATTGCAAATTTGCTAGAACCACACAAAAATCAAGTTCTACTGCCGTTCGGTTAAATATATTATTTCCGCGTTGCACTGAAAATATGTATTTGCCTTTTGCCTCTTTGACATCTTCGGTTAAAGCAAAATCGGCCGAAAATGAATTGAGGCCATCCGATGTCCGAATTAATTGACAACTATGATTGTTAACTAGTTTTGGTTCGAAATTGGGGCACTCAATTTTTGACATATACACTGCCATCTTAAAAAAGGGTTTTATTTAGGCGGTGTTTATTTTTAATTTATAAATGTAACTGACCTTTGTCTTAGCACTGTTTATAATGCTCATCCTCAAAATGAGGACAATTAGGTTTAAGATCCCTCTGACGTTCATGTTGGTGGATTAATAGTTATAAACTAAAATCGATTTCGTTTAAGAGGCTTTTAATAAAACGTAAATTGATGTTATTTTGATTCGATTTAAATTGAGTTATTAGTTCGTTTAATTTCCATTGCATTTAGTAATTATTCAGAGCCATTACATTTTAATGTTTTAATGTAGTAACTACAACAAAATCCCAGATATTTGAGATCCAAAAAATACAATACATCAAAGTTGGTTTATATAAACATAATTATGTAATTTCGATATTTTATAGTTAGATTGTGCGTTTTTAATACCATGGAACGATTTTTCCGCGGATCATAGTACGGGCTACTTTACTTTGATTAGTGTCAAATTCATATAGACAGCGGAAGGTATCTTTTGGAGCGAAAGATGGAAAATTCTTCTCATCCAAATGTAGTTTCTCCAATTTATAAGGGAAGTTCTAAAAAAAAGTGTTTTCATTAAGTGTTTGCATTTTTAAGTAACTCAAGATACACTTACCGCTTTAAGGGGGCATCTTACGTTTGAATACCGATTAACAGTGTTGGCGAGAATATTTAAAAATCGATTCTTATGATCAGTTGTTATAAACAAACATGCATCGAACTTAACATCAAAAAGTTTCATTACTTTTCCAGTTGGTTTCGTAAACTCCAAGACAATTCGAGTCGTAAATCTCTCGACATTGCGATTTACAAACAGTTGACAGTCCATGTTGCTCCGGTTGTTTTTCAGATATATCTGGCATGCGAAGGTTTTTAGGGTATCCGGATCCAATATCTTGATGACAACGTCATCAAGCATTATCCGAATATTGCGATTTCCTGCACTAAAGCACTTGAAGATTAAAAACCAGCGGATCCAAAACCAAACTCTCATGTCTGATGCGAATGTCAAAATGAAAGAAGTTACTTTAATGATACCAGTTTCAATTGGATGAATAAATGATTTTAGTGCAGAGCCATAAATACCTTTATAACGCATAACGATGCATAACGATTTAAATATATATTTTTTTATCAGTTTGCTGACCAATTTTCTCGTTGTTTGTATTCATTTTTTAATTACTGTTTATAATGGTGTAGATCGATTGCTCCGAAATCTACTGATCGTGCCAATGACAGCTATAGGATATAGTTGTTAGATTATTATTATTGAGAACCGACTAAGACTAAATAAAAGGTACTTATGAATAGTTGTCATAAAGATACATGCATCCAGAGAAACCTTAAAAATATTCGCAATTAATCTGTTGGGTTTTAAAAACTCCAAAGCAGCGCGAACACTTAATTTCTTGATATTGCAAATTACTTGACACTCTATATATATATCCGGTTGTTCTTTAGAAATGGCATGCTATTTTTTTTTGGACACCCGTATCAAAAATCTCAAACTTTATTCGAAAGTTCCGCATTTTAAGACTAAAAACCAGCGAATCTAAAACCAAACTCTCATTTCTGATAATATATGCTAAAATTTACTTTAATGATGGCTGTTTCAACTCGCTGAATAAGTGATTTCAGTTAGTTGTCATTATTACTTTTTAACGATTTAAATATTTGTTCAATTTGGCGATAAATGCTTTCGGTGTGTTTGAATTGATTTTTAATCACCATAACTCGTTGCTTTTATAATTACGTCTGCACAACCCGAAGCTTAGAATACCCTTCCAAAACCAAAGTATATTTCTTTGAAATATAAACGTATTAGGTTTATTTAAATTTTTTGTTGTTGTTTTTCAATGCCAGGAAATAACTTTTCCGCGTATTATAACGCGCGTTATCAAACTCTGATTTATATAAAATTCAGCTACCCAACGGAATGTTCCAGTTGGAGTAAAAGGCGGAAAAGCCTCCTCGGTCAAATAAAAATTTTCCATGTTATAAGACAAGTTCTAAATTAAGAGGAAATTATTTAACACAAAATTTTTGTTTAATTAATTCAATCACATACATACCGCTTTCATGGGGCATGTGAAGTTTGTGAATTGTTTAAAGCCTTGTGCGAACACTTTAAGTAAGGGGTTCTTGTGAACAAATGTCGTGAAGAGGCATCCATCGAATCGTTCGTCGAATAGTTTCATTTGCCTCATGTTCTTTTTCATGAACTCCAATATAGCACGAACACTCATTTCTTCCACAGTGCGATGTGGGATTACTTGACAGTTTAAATAGCTGATGTTGTTCTTTTGATAAACCTGGCAAGCGAAGATATCGAATGTCCCCTTTCGAAAAGTCTGGACTCCAACGTCATCGAAGATTATTCGAAAATCGCGTTTGGCTATGCAAACACATCCGATGATTAAAATCCAGTGGATCCAGAACAAAACACTCATGTCCGAAGCTAATGGTATAATGCAGCAATTGAGTTTAATCATGGTTGAAGTTAAAGCAAACCATTCCCATAATTACTTTTTAACTACGAACCGAACTGTACCCAATGATGCATAAAATGTTGATGGGGAGTACATATTTGGAGGTAACAGGTATTTGGTGGCAAATCATTTTTATTTTCTTCAAAACGACTTAGTCTAGTAAATGGTAAGATGGGAAAGGAATAAATTGCGGAAAATCCTTATCATCCATATGCAAGTTGTTAACTAATACATGTATTTTTAAGGCCAGGGTATAACTTTTCCGCGGATTACAAGTCGAGTTATTATACTCTGATTTATATAATATTCAGCTAGCCAACGGAATTTTCCTTTTGGAGTAAAAGGCGGCAACTCCTCCTCGTCCAAATAAAAGTTTTCCATCTTATAAGACAGGTTCTAAATCAAACGGATTTATCAAACATTTGCTTCAAGTAATTTAATTATTCACATACCGCTTGGAAGGGGCATGTGAAGTTTGAGAATCGTTTTAGGGATCGTGAGAATATATTAATGATGGGGTTCTTTTGGCTCTTTTGGGCAGTTGTCAAGAAGAGGCAGCCATCCAATCGTTCATCGAACAGTTTCATTACCCGCATATTGTTTTTAATAAACTCCACGACAGCCCGAACACTCAATTCTTCCAAAGTGCGATGCGGCAGCATTTGACAGTTTATATAGCTGCGGTTGTTCTTCTGATAAATCTGGCAAGCAAATCTATCGAAAGTACCCGCTTGAAAAATCTGTGTTCCAATATCATCAAACAATATTCGAAAATCGCGTTTAGCTGTGCGAACGCATCCGAGTATAAAAATTAAGATCCAAAAACAAACTCTCATGTCTGAAGCTATTGTTGTAATGAAACATTTTTAGTCTAATGATGGTTGACGTTATAGCAAACCGTTCCCATAATTACTTTATAACAACGAACCGAACTGAACCCATTAATGCATGAAACGTTGATTGGGAAAATTTTGGAGGTAGCGGGTATCTGATTGAAAGTAATTTTTATTTTCTTCAACAACTTAGTCTAGTAAATGGTAAAGGAATAAATGGCGGTTGTTCATCTTAAAGCTGATATTCTATAGATATGTGTTCGATGTGTTCGTATTTAATTTTTTGTCAACATAACTCGTTGCTTTAAATACCCTTCCGAACCTTAGAATACCCTTCCAGATTTATAATTTGTTAAGTTTCTTACAAACACACAACGTAGACTCGCTTGCTCTTTACTAGATTTATTAACATTTTTATTGTAAAGTTTTTCAATGCCAGGGAATAACTTTCCCGCGGATTATAACGCGCGTTATCATACTCTGATTAACAAAAAATTCAGCTAGGCAACGGAATGTTCCTGTTGGAGTAAAAGACGGTAGATCCTCCTCGGACAAATAAAAATATTCCACGTTATAAGACAAGTTCTAAATTAAGAGGATTAAAATATATATGTATATAGAATATATAAATAATACACATACCGCTTTGAGGGGGCATGTGAGGTTTGAGAATCGGTCTAAGGCTTGTGAGAATATTTTGAGTAAGGGGTTCTTTTGAACAGTATTGAAGAAGAGGCATCCATCAAATCTTTCGTCGAACAGTTTCATAAGCCGCATGTTCTTTTTCATGAACTCCAAGAATGCCCGAACTGTCACTTTGTGGACATTGCGACGGGTTAGTACTTGACAGCTTAAACAGCTGCGGTTGTTCTTTTGATAAACCTGGCAAGCAAAGGTATCCAGGGTTCCCGCTTTAAAAATCTGCGTTCCAACGTCATCGAAGATTACTCGAAAATCGCGTTTAGCTGTGAAAACGCATCCGATGATTAAAATCCAGCAGATCCAATACAAAACTCTCATGTCTGAAGCTAATGGTATAATGCAACCATTTTGTTTAATGATGGTTGAAGTTATTTCGAACCGTGTCCATAATTACTTTATTTAATGATTTAAATTATTTTTTTCAATATTCAGATAATTTCTATTGACATATTCATATTGATTTTAAAACAACATTAACACTTCAAATTTGTAAGTTCCTGCAATTTGCTAAAATCGAAATCAGTTTTTTTGTATCGTATATTTTTGATGCGAACACATTTGTTCCCATTGATGTATGAAATATTGATGGGGTACATTTTGGAGTAACCGGTATCTGATGGTAATTCAATTTTATTTTGTAGGAAAAGGGTAGACCTTCCCCTGTGTGACGATACGCACACCCAACCGCGATAATGAAAAATATTCGCTGACGGTACGGAATGACCCATAAGGAATAAATGGTGGCAAATCCTTCTCATCCATATGCCAGTTGGTCAGAGTGTAGCTAAAATTCTTGGGATAACTATGATAACAAGTCTAAGTCATAATAATTAAATTCTTACCTTTTTAAGGGGACAAATTAGATCCGCATTTGTGTGTTTCTTAAAACTTTTTACATAAATATTGAATAAACTATTCCGATGGAATGTTTTAAGGAATCGACATGCGTCCAATCGAACATTATATAGTTTGAATTTCTTTGAGTTGTTCACCTTCCAAAAATCCATAGTAGTTCTCATATCTATATCCGGAACATCACCATACAATTTCATCTCTCCGTTAACGTAGCTTCTATTGTCAAGCTTTGAAATACGAAAGTCAACGTGTTCGATTAGTCCCGAATCCTTATATCGTACGGAAAACTCATCTAGCTTTATTCGAAAGTTGCGATCTTGTGTCTTTACGGACAAAAAATTATTTATCCAGAATATCCAAAACAAAGTGTTCATGGCTATAGCTTTCGATTTAGTGACAGATGATTACGATTATGAGAGCTCATCTGAAACATATGTACATTGGTCAGGGAATTATTTTCAGTGAGTGCGTGCAATTAGAAAATCACTCTTTGCAAAATGTTAATTATGTTCGTAATTATATGAATACATATATAAATTAATATGTGTATTTTTTTAAGAAGAATTTATTGAATGATAGTTGTTTCAACTGAATGAACAAGTGATTTCAAACGACGTCAATAATTTCTTTATTAGATGTTTTCATATTTATTTTATAATTACCTTATACCATTGCATTTTTTGATTGCCTTTAAATGATTTATTTTGAAGTAACGGGTATCTAGTTTTTTTTTTTATCGATTTTTGTAGTTCTAGTTAAAGGGAAACACTTTCCCATATGTGACGACACGCAAAGCCAATCGCGATTCTGCAGAAAATTCGGTAATAGTGTGAAATGTCCCCAATGGAGTATATGACGGGAAATCCATCTCATCCATATGCCAGTTGGTCAGCGTGTAACTGAAATTCTTTGAATAATTAAACGATGATAACCTGTTCATATCGACATTATTATCATAATTCCTTACCTTTTTGAGAGGGCACATTAGATCAGCATTTGTGTGTTTTCTAAAAATATTTGCATAAATGTTCAATAAACTATTCCGATGGAAAGTTTTAAGGAATTGACATGCGTCCAGTCGAACATTATATAGTTTAAATTTCTTTTGACTATTTGGCTTCCAAAAATCCATAGAAGTTCTCACATTTACCACCGGAATATCGATTTTAAATAACATCTCACCATTAACGTAGCTTCTATTGTCAAGCTGAGTAATTCGAAAGTCAACGTACTCGAATATTCCCGGATCCCTAAATCTGATGGAAAACTCATCCAGCCTTAGTCGAAAATGACGTTCTTGGGTCATTACTGGAATTATAGTGCTTAACCAGAGTATCCAGAACAAAGTGCTCATGGCTAAAGCTTCGGTTTTAATGACAAATGATTACCATTATATGAGCTGATTTACTACATTGAATTATTTTTATGGAAGTGGGCAAATCATTTTCCTAATTATATGCATATAGTTTTCAATGTTTATCTCAGTATTTTATTTTGTATTTTTAGTGATTTCATATTTTTATACACATTTATTGTTTAGCTTTCATATTTCCGAATATTTCCACGGGTCACAATACGTAGTACCCATTTTTTGGGTGTAAAATAATCAGTTACCGTGTAGAAGCCTCCGATGGGAGAAAACGAAGGCAGATCCATTTCATCCAAAAACCAATTGACTAATTTGTAGCTATAATTCTAAAGAAAATAATATTTTTAAATAGAATTCAAAATACGAACAAATTCAACTCACTGCTTTTAGAGGACAAACGAGGTTGAAATTAACATGTTTTTTAAAGCTTTTCACGTAGGTATTGAACAACTGATTGGATTGAACATTTCGAAGGAACGCGCAGGCATTAAATCGAACATCGTATAACTTTGTCTTTTGTTTGTTGTTCGGTTTCCAAAAGTCCATTTTAGTATGTATCACTACATCCCCAACACCTCGTTTGAGTATCATCTCGGCGTTGACATAACTTCTATTATTCAATTGTATTAGCGAAGAATCCATTTTGTCAAAGAGATCCGGCTCCTTCTGTATGATCGTAAACTCATCGAAATAAATGCGAAAGTTCCGCACATCGCTGAGGGTAACATCCAAAAAGATCAATAATATACAGAACACTGAATATAATGTATTCATGGCTTCCGTTGATGTCATAGCACTGTTTATATTATTGAAAACCCGTTGAAGTTCACTCATTACCAATCATCTAAGATGTATCGCTTTGATATTTGTTTTCATTTCGACTAAACAATTTCATAATTGTGTTTTATAAACTAATGATTATGATTATTCAGGCGTACACTCAATCCATGAGCAAATAGAATAAATATAAATTTAAAGTTTGTAAAAAATAAATGCCTTTGTGCTGTTTTGGTGTCTGTAATTATCCGTAAATAATTACTGGACTGGATTTTTAGGTCAAATCACTTAGAAATTCGCATATCAAATTATTTCTTTCCCACACCCCGACGATTAGGCTATAATTATAATAACCACCGAGCTGAGACCGATTTCACTCTGATGACTTGGGTATACTCTTAGGTTTCTTATTTTATTGAAAACAATTTTTTTAAACTATATTACATCTTTCCACCTTTGGTAATCAAGCGTCCATCCAATTGCATGTGAGCCAATAGCTTCGATTTCAACTGAAAAATCATTTTTAAGCGATAGGAGCACTCTGGTAGCAGATCCGGAAGAATGTCTTCATCGACGTAGGCACGCGTCAGGGAGTAGTTGAAATTCTAGTTGTAGAATAGTAAAAAAACAGGGTAAAGATTGTAAAGGTTAAAAAAGTATATTTGAAAGTTATAAAGCTGGCAGGAATTAAGAATTGTTTGCTATATATTACAAAAAGTTTGTGGTTCAGAAAAAAAAATTAAGACAATGAAAAATGGTCTAGCTTTGCTTTTTTTTGAGATCAAAATAATTATTTTAAAATATATTTCAATGATCAAAATTATTTTTGTTCCTGTTTTTGTTCCAAAGGAAAATTGTCCCTGAAAAGTATGCTATATATTTTTATATAATTTCTACTCACCGGCTTAAGTGGACATTTTGGTTTGTAATTAAGGAACTCCGCATAAGTATTATAAAGCGTTTTGATGAACCTGTTCTTGTATCCATTATTGAGGACTGAGCAGAAGTTCAATTTTACATTGTACAGACGCATTTCCGGGCGATGTGGACGTATGATGTCCATGGAGGAGACGAGGGTGATGTCATTCAATAAACGATTGATCATTATGTGCCCAGACATGTAACTGCGATTGTTCACTTGCTCGAGCGAAGCACTATGGGAAATGAATAGGTCACGATCATCGGCAACGAAAGTAAATCGATCCAAGCTAACTATATGCGGCGAACAGATATAGCAGTCGACCAACCAACCGAGAACGAGAAGGTTTATCTTGAGGAGAGACATTTGGAAGAATGGCGAATAACCGGCTGGCGACGAACTAACTACTAATGGGGGATTCCATTGTGCTGGCAATTATGAGTCGACGGAGTAAGCCCTAATGGCTTTTTAAATGGTGTCGTCTGGTCCAAATTGCCGCAATCTCTCAATATGTCAACAATACGTATTCATATATACATAAATAATTTTTTCCGTGTGTTTTTTCATCTTCATTTTTTTTTTTTTGGGTCTTTGAGTCGCTTTCAAATATGCAAAAAAAAAAAAAACATAAACAAGAAAAAAACACAACTTGCACACAAAAGTGAAATGAAAATGTTTCACGTATAGAAAGATTGAGTTGAGAAGGCGGCTAAGTACAAACACATATGCACGGATATACGAAAAAATATACAAAAAAAAAAGAAAAGGAAAACGGGTAAAGAGAAAATAAAGCAAAAGATATTAATGCAGATTGCTCGACGATGATGTTACTTAGTTTCAAGTCATAAGAGTGTTTTTCTTTTGTCATGAAACTTTCTAAATTAGAGAGTGGAAAATGTAATAAAAAATTGAACAATATAACTACAGAAATATTTATTTTAAATTGAGAAAGGATTTTAGTTTTCGACAAAAGAACATATTTATGGTTCGGCAAATAGTACTATAATCTGTAATTATAGAAAATTTATTTATTTTCCAATAGCTTGAATCATATTTTTGATAATTTCAATTAAATAATTATAATTTTTGAATCTCTTTAATTTCACCCAATTGAAATTATAAATTTGTTCAACAATAATTTGTTTGCAATTAGTTCAAGTACTCGGACAATAAATATTTTAATATAATTTCAGTTTGAACCCAAAAGTTAACCAATTCTAAGCAGTAGAAAATAAACGAAACTAAATCTCCAGTGAAAGTCTATCAGAATAAAAAGATATTTACAAGATGCAAGTTTTTGCGAAAACTGAGACCTCTCAAGACATACAAACTTTGTGCACCCATAAAAAAAAGGGTAAACGAATAGAAAAAAGAAAATTTGTTAACTCCTTTCACCTGGATGGCTGTACGCCGAATACGCCCCTTCATATCCCGGCGTATTCAGTGCACCGAACACGACCCAAAGGATGTCAACAGAAATGTTAATAACACCAGCGCCACGGTCTGCATCTCTGCAGGATGGGGATGGGGGATGCGAACGCAGATGCGGCCCAGGATCGGGTTGGCGATGGCCTGGAGATGGGAAGATGGGGGGTAGATGGGTTGCCTGGCTACCGACTGAAGCAAAAACAGTGGCCGTTAAACAGAAAGGCAAAGCGCAGCGGAGTGGAGTTAAGTAAAGTAAAGAAAAGTAAAGCAACGCAACGCAACGAAACGCAACGCAACGCAACGCAGGCGGCGGCCCAGTCGAGTGTAGTTCAAACATCACACCTACCGTCTGGGATCTGGAGAGTCTCGAGTCGTCTGCGAATGGAGCTGTGGTCCATATTATGTAAACATTTACCGGGCTTCAATCTTTATTTTCTCCCCTGACGTGCTTCTCGGCCCGTTTCCACGACTCCTGTGCGAGGCTAGCCTGGCTTGGTAGCCGGCTTTTATGGATTCCTGGCTCTCGCTCTGGGTTTTCAATCGAAAACGTGTTCAAGTTTTTTTTGCATAAGCCAGCAGAAACACACACATTATTTTGTCTTTGGGCAAACAAACTGTAGTTTTGTATTTTTAGCCAGATCGAAAAATTGTCCCCCCAGATCATACAAATAGGAATTTTATTATTTGGCTGCCTTTACAACATTTAATTACCAAAAGAAGACTTAGAAAGTAGTGAAGACATTGTCATGTTTTCATATCTAACGCCGCAAGGTAAAAATGTTTACGCCTTACAAAATAATAATAATAATTTAATGGTGACACTTTTATAGCTTTTAACATTTCACATCAGAAAACAAAACATAAAGAATCGATAAAATTTCAATTTAATATGCCTGCTGGGTTGAAGGATTTTCACAACAAACAACAGCAGGTCTGACAAAGAAAACAAACTAATTTTCCCATTTTCATATACCAATTTTCTTAAGTGACCAATTTGTTCGATGGTAATTAACACACAGCGGATCCAGGGAAAAGGATTACGTGTACTTGCCATTGCTACTTTGGTAACTAAACGGAAAACTTTCTTTGTATTGCATTTTTAATATCTGGTCGTATATATTATGCAAATTTGTGCAATTTTCATTCATGCCCCCATGCGAACACATAGCTTGGCGGAGGATGGTTTTGGAGGAGCAGCAGCAAACCGGGCTGGGCTGCTCGGCTGCTAAGCCACAGCGCCGGACCTTAATTAGCCTTTGCGAGCGTGTGAGGCTCATTTCATATGCAAATTGCAGTCGATTGGTTTCGCATTACATAATTAATAATTCAATGAGAATTCATGTCAATCACACGCACGAACTCTCGCCCACCTTAGGAGGAGGAGGAGGAGGTGGAGAAGGAGGCGGAGGAGTAGCCCACGCAAGACGAGATATGGAGAATTCGATATGAGCCTCTGTGGTTTTCCGTTTCTGAGGTGCGGTTGCAATTTACGGATAGTTTGGTTTGTGAGTGTTTGCACTATGCACGGCCGGGTAATTGGTAGGAGATAATTTGCAAAGAGCTCGATCTAATATTTCCGAACTATAATTAAATTGACCTGACTATATTTGCATATAGTACATATGCTACATGTGATGGACAGTTGCCTTTCATTATGTTTGCGTTTAAAGCAGTCTAGTTTTCATGAAAATGTATGAAGGAAGCGTCAGCATTAACAGTATAGTCGATATAGAAGATATGTCCATCAGCTTGGTAGAATAAATATCTAATGAATAGACATTCAATCTATGTACCTGAATCTTTGGCACCTACTTTTCAGAAGGAACACAATATTTGATTAATTAAATTAAACCAAAATTCATAATGATCAAATTGATTAAATAGTTTAAACACAATTTTCCAAAGCCAAAAACTTATTGCAAATGCAACATAAAAACAAATGTAGCACCGTTCTTATTTTTCTTGTTTGAAATAATGTTTATTATTGAATGGTATGAAAATGGGTTTTACGGCTTCATGACTTGTTAATATTTAAATTGGCAAAACCTCGTAAATCCGGAGCAGTCAGGCTATAATTTCTTTATGGACAACTTCAAATCCAACCGGAGGGGAAAAAGTTGTCTAAAAATATTTGTTATGTCGCCGTGTAAGGTAAATATAACCAAACGCACCTAAACGTGCTAAATTCGTTATAGCATCTCCGAGTTGTGTTGGTTTTATATGTATATGCATATATAGTATATATATATATATGGTGGGATGTTGGGGCGGGCCGGGCCGGGCCGGGCCCCGAATGGCCTCCGGTCTCTGTGTCTATATCGATGCCGGCCTGCTTCATGGCAAATGGCTGGGCCTGGGTTTGTGCAATCAATAAATTTTACAGTCGAATGCACAGGTGCTGCCATCAACAATTTACGCATCTAGTGGGCGGCTGCATTGCCAACCAAATGGGAGTGGCAGCTGCGGCAGCAAAGAAGAAGCCATTCGGCTTTTTGGTTTGGGCCATGTCTGCTCATGAAATGCAATCGAAATTACTAGGGGGAAGTTATGCGGAGGCTAAATTTGTTAACATTTTCCGATTACTTTCCGCACACTTGAACCAGAACACCATTTTCAATTCCCCTTGATTTTGGGGAATTGTCTCTATTTGGTTTTATTATTTATTAACCAGCTCTCTGCACTACAAGTACCACAGCTGTTGGCATTATAGTGCAGCTCTTCATCGGGCCCTTAACGAAAATCTCCGGTGTCGGCAAACACTCGTTAAAAATCACTTAAAATTCCATCATCATAAATTTGTCAAAAAATTCACTCATTGCTGCGAGCGAAGCTTTAACGTGTCGACATTGATGCTGTCTTTTGTCTACTATCGCACACCCTTCCGTCGTTTTGGGATTAGTTTTCCGACAACCACAATGGGTTCCATTTCCCATGCCCAAATGTGTCTTCTGGGCCTGCGGAAATCTTTTGCATAAAATGTTCGGGCAAGGTCACAGGAAACTTACGTTTTACGTCGTTATTTCCATGACTGTCTTAAAATGTTACACAACCGCTTTTTTTTATTCAACTTTTTTGGTTAGAGAAATTTCATATCAAAGAAACTACTTTTTTAATGAATATTTAACGAAATCAGCTGCAGAAATGTGAACAGCTATATTTGCACATTTTTTAAGAGATTAAAGCTAATAGAATTTAACTACTTTACTTATTATTTTTATGTCTTTCCTATAAGTTAAGTTTGTGCTTCTTTAATACCAGCATCTTGACAACAAAATTATCCCCGCCTTTTGACATTTTGCCCATTTTGTATTTAATTTTTGAAGAATTATATGGAACTGCCGAGACCAAAGCAAAGGGAAACAAAACAGAAAAAAAAAAACAAAACTTCTTCAAGACAAATGAGCTTTTCTTTTAAGACCAGTCGCCGTCGAAGTTTTTTTATGGCAACCTTTAGTTTATTACTTAAGGTTTATGTTTTCGTCAGTTGACCGAAATGTTTTAGTTTAGTGGCGGCGGCAACAGCAGGGGGCAGCAGTTGTGCATCCCCGAAAGGCGTCCGCCTCCACTCCCGCATATGCCTCGAAGTTAACGGCGTTTTTGTGGCAAGGTCTTTCTGGCCATGGCTCCATGGTGACTTCAATTTTTTGGCAACAAAACGCAGCCCAAAACTTGCAGCAACGGCAAAAAACAGCGAAATACAAAAAAAAAACAACGAAAAACCAAAAAAAAAAATTAAATCACAAAAACGGGGCGCAAAGAAAAACTCGCCCAAGGCAAAAAAGCAATAACAAAATATTATTATCAAAATCATTCATCATGTGGCTGCAGGCAATAAATTTTCGGCTGCACCTCCCCCCCACCCCAAAATGCAGCAACAAAAGCTTGCCCCCGTGGCTGTGGCAGAAGAACAACTACAATTATTGTTGTTGTACGAGTTGGAGTTGGTAGCTGGCGGTACGGGCCAGGCCAGGCCAGGCCAGGCTTCAGCTAACTGTTAATAAATCGCAGTGCCAGATATCAGCGAACAGTTAGCACAGTTCACTGTTCCCTGCTCCCTGTTTACTGTGGGCCAGCAGCAGCTGCTGATTTGGCACCGCCCCAGTTCCTCCCAGTAACAGGCCCCCTTTCAGAGCACTCTAACCCTCCTCTTCTTCCATTTTCCACCCATTTTCCGCCCGTTTTCCGCCCATCTACCCCGCCGCAGACGCATAAAAGTTCGGGGCTTTACCCCCGAAACGAACTTTAACTCGAAACGAGAGGCGTGGCCAGGGCTATAAAGCATTAACATAAAACTCCCAAAAAATAATAGACAGAAAAGAACAAAAGAACTCGAAATACACACATAGTTTGTGCTAAGAATTTCCACAGCTCCACAGCTGCTGGGGAGTTGTGGAGCTGGATGGAAAAGGGGTCACCAGAGGGGGCAGCCAGATGCTCAGCGAAGCTGTAAATTTCCACATTACTCAAGCGCTTTCATCAATTTCGTATTAAAAACTTTATGCTATAGTTTTTTCGCTGCCTTTTAGTTCAGACATCGGACGCCGACTAGAAAATTTCGAATACATATATGCACAAAGCTATTTTACCGATTTAAGCACGCTTAGAAAGTATTGGAAAAATCTGTGGGAAGAAAAATTTTTGAAAACACATTCTCAGAAAAAATACTTTAAATGTTATTTCACAAATTTGTTCAGAAATAGATTTTAGGTAGGGTTTTAAACTAAGCCGATAAAAATCAAATAAATATTTAACAATACTATGATCGAAAAATCAATTGCTACATATAGTAAACATATATGTTTTATATATTTAGTTACAATATAAATATGAAAGAATACAAACATATAAATCCAGAAAACCATATATTTTCCTTTGAATTCTTACCCTAAATCTGAATGAACTTCATTTGAATCGAAACAATGGCTTCAATTATATCTTTAAAAAAAACCATAAAAAAGGGAGTGTATAATAATAAAAATGCACTTATGTAGGAGTATATCTGCATAAAGCTCTGCATTCATTTAATTCTATAAATAAATATTATCGCAGTTGCTTTCAGCGAAGTGAGTCGGTTAAACTCACACAGTTGCAAATATTATAGTCATAAAACTTTATGATATAAATGCGTACAGATGTATTAAATATTGAATTCAAATTTGTTGGACTAATAGAAATAAATAAGAAAATAATAATATCTGTTTGGATAGCCTAGCACTTGTATCTGCAAAATGTATCTTTTATGCAAACCATAATATTAATCTTGTAGTTTTAATTTCTGTAAAAGTTTAATTAAATTTGTTAAATTCAATGTGTGATGCAAATATTTCCGCTGTAAATTGGAAAAGATTTCCCTTTGAGACCTGATTTGAATATCAAAGTTGCTTCACAAATATTCTCTTGAACACTTTAATCCCCCCAAAGAGTACTCCAGCTACCAATAATCTTTGAATACTCCTAACTAACGCTTAGTTTCCTCTCATTGTCGCTTCTCAAGTTCCTCTTTGAGACACATTTCGCAAATTGCATTTCATTCTTCCACTTCCTCCCGGGTAACCCCCAACCACACCCCCCTTCTCATTTGTAATCATCATTATGATTCCGACATAATCGGAATCGTCATCACCATCTCCGCCGTACCCCCAACATCATAATCAATTCCAGTTGTCGTTCGACCAGAATGCAGGGCAGTTCCCCTCGATCCAGCAACTGTCCCGGCTTCAGCCTTCGCCGGTGCCCCTGCCCCTGCCTCCGCCCCTCCTCCACCCCTGACCCTGCCTCCGCCCCTTCTACAGACCCTGCCCCTGCCCCATCGACCTCTGGTGTTCTCGCTCATCGTTATTCTCTTTGCCACTTGTTTGATAAATAATTGTTCGTCGTTTAGTTGGTACATACTATAAACATGCAAAGTTAAGAGAACATTGTATATTCCTATCCCAGCCCAGCGAGTGACCACATGCTGTGCTCCCCGAGAATTCCACTGCCTCTGTCTCTGCCCCTGCCTCTGCTTCTGCCTCCGCCACTGTCTCTGCAAGTGCCCCAGCCCCAGCCCCGGATCGTGCCCCTTTCCTGCTGAACTCCCCTCCCCATGTTGGCTAACGGCTTTGGGAAACCGCAGAGCCAGCTAGGCCAGGCACTTTGCCTGCCCGTCCTGACCACATCATCGAATGCCAAATGCGAAATGCAAAATTCTAAATGCAGAAGCGGCGTAAATTGCCACCGCACCATAGACCGAAAGCTGAAACCAATAAACCAGCACACGTCGATTAGTTGCACATGAATGCGGCAACATCGGGCATCGGGCATCGGGTCCGGGCTTAATGTGGTCAGGTGGCAAGAGCTCCCAGTCTCCCCAGCTTCATTTCCCGAGACTGTGCCACGTCTTAAGAAGCTTAGGGCCATAACATGTGCCAGGTGGTGGTGGTGGTGGTGGTGGCATCCGATGTGACAAATGTTAATGTTGCCTGCCAATGAGGGTCATCCAATTCGAAGATACGAGTATTTCCACTCTGAGGTAAATGGTTGCAACTTGATTGGACTTTTTTTTAGTGCCGTAGATATGGTGCCCAACACAAATTTGAAATTAAATTAGTTTCTCAATGGGTTGCCTAATTGGGATAAATTACAAATTTAATTTAATTGTGTTGTTGTTGGTAAATTTGTATTCTTAAAAATTATGTTTTCTAAAAATAGGCATTTATATAGTTTGAGGGTTTTATTAAAAATGTTTAAAGTATTCTCAAAATAAATCAAATTCTCATTTACATTCGAATATGTGATTAATTAACTACGAAGTCCATTTGAATATATTTTGATTTCGCAAAATTTCCAATAATTGTATTTAGAAAACATTTTTTCAAAGAATATTTCGATGTTTAATGAAAAAGTGAAAAGAAATCACTTTACTTAAGTTAAATTTAACTCGTTCCCAATACTTTAAAAAAATGTATAATTGTTTTTAAGTATTCCTAGGCTATTTTTAACAAAAATAAAAGATTCAACAAATTTATTTAGCCACATCAAAAAAAGATACTCTTATGATTCCTCTTTTACTTAAACTCGCTAATGAACTTGATTAAAAATCGAACTGAATCACTTCACTTGAACTCAATTCGCAGAGCGATCCTAATTAATAAAGTTAATGATCTTGTTAATTTCTTATATATCAGAGTGCTATTTTCGCAATACCCATACCCATATCTCCTCCAATCAACCTCTTTGACCCGACATGCTCCGGACAAAAAGCGTTTTGGCCAAATGGCACAACTGAGTCGGAGGTGGGACCGCTGGGGACGTTTCTCGTTACCCGGCAACGGATTCCCAATATTTGCGTAACCGAGCGGCTTTGGGGAATGCCGCTCCATCGCCTCCAATGAGCTATGGCTAAACCCAACCTAACCCCGAGCCAAACAAACCAGCGATTGCTCATTTGCCATCGACGGGGAGCGCCTTCACCGCATTCCATGCGACGAACTGATAGGCGGACAGACGGACGGACAGAGGGACAGACGGACAGTCAGTGGAGAACGTCCATGAATTTTGCATTTTCAGTTCGCGTGTATTTTTAGCTGGGTCTGCTGTTGGGCAGGTCTGTGATTCATCAAAAAGAGCGGCGACAGCTGACAGGCCGACAGCTACGCATAGAAATGAATTATACAAAAACTAGATAGACAATGGGCCATAATGCCTTTGCTCTTGCCTCTGCCAATGCCTTTGCCTTTTGGCCAGCCCTCGCCCCCTTTGCACAGCCCCAACTCCCACCAAGCAGCCTCACACCCCCTTGGGGAAACACCTGCGGCGACGACGGCCAAGACGACGCGTCGTCCAAGTGAATTGCCTACGCTTATTATTTATTAGTCGAACCGCCCGAATCGGTTGACAAAAGGCAACGAACGCGTTGATCAAAAGAATCATTTAAATTAAAATAATGATCTGGCGAAAAACACCGAAGATGCAATGCTCTTTCATGCGAGTAAATGTTTTTCTAGTTTTAGATATTTTTAGATTTGCAGTTGCTTTAAATTTATTTACATCATATTTATCAATATTATACAAATAATAGATTTTTTGTTTAATATAAAAATAATAAAATAAACATAATTATTTAATTAAAAACATGTATTTTATTAATTATAATTAAATACTAAATAATTGAGCTTTCCAAAAATAACAAAAATTATTCGTAAACAAGAAAGGAAGGCTAGCTTCGGTACCCGAAGCTTAGAATACCCTTGCAGACCAGTTGCCTTTAAGCCTTTCGATCATTTGAATGGCAGCTATAGGATATAGTGATCCGATTTTTGGGTTTTTAAATTTATAAAAAGGCTTTACTGTCTATGAAAACTGTTTTTCTCAAGAATGAATTAATTGTCTTGAAAAACACCAGAGTTATGCTCAATGACCCATTTTCTCCCATCGTTCCTATGGCAGCTATAGGATATAGTAGTCCGATTTTGATGAAACTTTCAGGATATGTTAAAATTGCTATTAAATAGAGTTTTCCAAGAAATAAATAAATTATCTTTAAAAATGGTGAAATTTTGGAACTTTTTCCCAATCGTTCCTATGGCAGCTATAGGATATAGTATTCCGATTTTGATGAAACTTTCAGGATATGTTACAATTGCTATTAAATAGAGTTTTCCAAGAAATAAATAAATTATCTTTAAAAATGGTGAAATTTTGGAACTTTTTCCCAATCGTTCCTATGGCAGCTATGTGATGTAGTGTTCCGATTCCGGCCGTTCCGACTTATATACTACCTGCAACAGATTGAAGGGTCGGTGCAAAGTTTCAGCCCGATAGCTTTAAAACTGAGGGACTAGTTTACATAGCAACCGACAGACGGACAGACAGACAGACAGACAGACAGACAGACAGACGGACAGACGGACAGACGGACAGACGGACAGACGGACAGACGGACATGGCTAGATCGACTCGGCTGGTGATGCTGATCAAGAATATATATACTTTATAGGGTCGGAAATGTCTCCTTCACTGCGTTACAAACTTCTGGTCAAAATTATAATACCCTCTGCAAGGGTATAAAAAAATATTTTATTTTCACATAGTGAATGACGTATTTGCAGGATGATTAATTGTTCAGATACTTTGGTACTCGATTTTAATTTCCTAATTATAAAATATAATTACTTTTGTACTTATAGAACTTAATTTGTTGTGTATGCATTTCGAATATACGTTAATTCTGAATTCATTAACATCTTTATATTCATTTATTTGTAATATATAATATCTTTTATAGTTCTGTCTAAATTCCCCTAACAATACCATAACTCGGCCTGATTAATCGTAATTAAAATGTTAAATGTTCGACAAATTGATATTTGAGCCGTAGTCATTTTGCATTGTGCATTGCGCAATTGCTTAAATGCACATTGTTACATCGCTTATATACGGTAATAATTATTTTATTTGAGTTTGCCGATAAGATGCATTTTCAAGGTCAAAACCAAATGCATTCAGTTATTCCATTTGGCAAAACCGGGCCCATTCAGGAGTCGATAACTGAATACTCTACAAAATAAGTTTAATTTCATGGACAACCTAATAGCCCTCAACCGATGATGTTTACTCGATTTTATATGCTTTTGCCCATTAATCTTAAGTGTTTGAAAAAAGGGAAAGAACATTCAAACACATGTACATGTGGTTATGTACATATGTACATTTTATTTTAATTCATATGCACATCTGTACATGTGTATTTATATATACGTATGTACATCATTTCGCAGATCGTTCAACTTAATTTTTGATAGTTTCAATAGAAAAGCTTGGCATAGCAACCCCGCAAAATGCTACATTGTACTCGTATGTAGATCGTTGGTTATGCCCCGTCATGCTGATCAAAAAACTCAACCATACAAACATATGTACACTTGGCGAAATTCATTGCACTTCATATTGTTTATTACATTGTATTTGAGTTTTTTAGTGCAGATAAATGTCATAATTATCACTGCAAAGATACAAAAAGCAATAAAGTTTAGAATATAAATAAAGAAGGTAGTTTCATTTTATTTAAAAAATTTAATTTTGTTTTTATAGAAGAGATCTCAAAAGATTCTTTAATTATAAAGATATAAAAATAATACAATTTATAATAAAAATCATAAACAAATATAAGAGCCATAAAGATGTAATATTTTTGCAGTACAAAACAGATATGCTGACCCATTTTCTCGCTGTGCATTTAGAAGCACATGCGGCAGCGTTTGCAACATTTTTTTAGGTTTTTGGCTGGCTGCCTTCTGGCATTTGCCGCCGCCGCTCGAATGGTTTGCCAACATTATGACAAAGTTATGATACTCTTTCCTGGGAAAGGCGCATAAAAAAAGAGCCGGGCAAAGCGAAGCGAAAACAAAACGGCAAACAAAAGCAAAAGCAAAAACCAAAGCCCAAGCAGAACAATGAGTGTGCGATGTGTGAGTGCCGCCCTCTCTCCCTCTGCCTCTTCCTCTCTTTTCTCCTCTCTCCATGATGCTCCACCTCACTGCCTCTCCTCTCCATCTCGCTCTGCCGCCGTCTCACTCCTCTAACAATCGCGGCGATTACGTTGTCGCATAACGTTTGAAGATGACGCGCGCTTGTCGTTTTTGCTGCCACTGCCAGACGTACTGGCTCTGCTTTGCTTTCTACGCTTTCGAGGGGGCGTGGTGGCAGGGGGCAGAGGAAAGGGGCAAGGGCGGGTTGGGGGAATGGGGGGTACGGGCATCAACAACTGACTAGGTGCGGCGACATTGAACAAACCAACGAACCGACCGACCGAAGGAACGGGAGAGAGAAAGAGCCGCACGTTTGCGTTTCTGATAACGTCGTCATCGTTGCGCTGAGGCAATTTTAATTTATGCACAACACACGCAAAGTAAGCTCACACACACACACACGCACACGGTTACTGTGGCACACTCATCAACCGCAGCCGCAGCAGCAGCAACACCAACAATAACAATCAACTCTCAATTGCGCTGCGACTGAGTTTTTTTTGTAAAAAAAAAAGCTCAACATCTTTTTTACACATCTCGCTTTGCACTTTTCGCCATTGTTGTTGCTACACCCTTCCTTGAGAGTATATGGGTTTTCTGATACAATTAGCCTCCCACCTTCTTTAATGATCTAAAGTTTGGATTACTTATTCAATAATATAAAACATATAATATAAATATAAAAATATAAAGATAAAACTCGCAGAATAAAAAAATAACTCAAAACGGTGTATCTCGAAGTATTAACAAATAACCAAGAAAATACCAAATATACTACCCCATTATTCGACACTCTGCCCCTAAACAAAAATCAATAAATAAGTAGGTAATGCATATTTACGTACAAATATTTTCACCCAAACAAAATTGGGGAAGCTCGAAAATATTATTAAAACGGTACTTAGCGAATAATTGTGAGAGTGACCAGCTGTCAGATTGAAACGAATTTCGCTAGCTTCGCTCACTTATGTAAACGCTACCCACTGTATTTGCTCTCGCTCTCCCACCGCCTCTCGCTCATCAACAACGTCTCTCTTACTCTCTGGCTCTCTCGTTACAGCAGCAGCAGCAGCAACGATCGGCGCTGGCGCTGCACTCCGACGCTGCTTTCCGCTCAGTCCGCCGTTGAAAATCGACAACGCGAGACGCTCGGGCGCGCACAGTAGTTGAACTGAACTCAACGCGTCGCGACTCGATTCGACTCGACTCGACGGCGACGCGTCGCTCGTTGCAGTCGCCTGCAAATTTGTTCGCCTTTGATTGATTGCGATTATGAACGAGACCTTCAAGCTGCCAGCACGAATGCAGCGCACCAATATCGAATTCGAGCGCCAGCGCCACCTGGCCAACTGGCTGGTGAGGAGCAGTCCGCACATGGCGGCAGCGGCGGCGGGCGCAGCAGCAACACCCACAACAGCAGCACCAGCGGTGACCGCCTCAACAACAACAACAGCAGCAGCAGCAGCAGCAACAACAAACAGTAGCTCCGCGGTAGGAGTTGCAGCGGGAGGGGGAGGTGGAGGCGCAGTAGCAGCAACAACAACAGCGCCCAGCAACAGCGTCGCAGCTGCAACGGCAGCTGCATGTAACGGTAAGCTCAGTGGGAGAGAGGAACGAAGAATGGGCGACTGGGAGAGTGGAGTGAGAGAGGGAGAAGAGAGGTCGTACGCAAAGCAAGGCACGCGCTCCAAACAAGCGAGAGAAGGAGTGGGTAAGCGGGTGAGAGAGTGAGATTTTTTTCTCTCTTTGCTCATTGACGTCGCGTTAGCTTTTTTTTTGCACACCCTTGCAATGGGTACAGTCAATTAGATGAGAAGCTCGCCGTAAAGAATAGCAAAGCGAACTGTTGCTGTGTTTTGTGCAGTACAAAAAAGAACAATAAAGTGAGAAAAAGTGCTGGGGCTCCGCTCGTGCAAAGAAAGGGTGAACTTTTGAACTCTTACCTAACCAGTTAACGAACCTATAGTTTTTGGTAAGGAAAGTCATATTTTTACTGTATCTGATTTAATATTTATTAGTTTTCGATTCCATCATATATGGTATCAAATGGTGTTAGGGCTGTACATGGTTTCGTATGTGGTTTTACATATTTATATAGTACATATAAACATACGCAGATTATGCAGTTTAAAAGTACCCTTGGTAAATATTCTTCAAATAAGATATGAGAGACTTATTTTACAAAGCTTTCTTTGATACCACAATAAAGCTCTTGTTATAGAGATTTAACAAGACTTACACCAAAATATAAAGAATATATAGAAACCACAAGTTTAACAGTCATAAAATTAAGGCAACGAAATAAAATGGTAGGAAACGTAGGAACGAGCTAGTTGTTTTAAATTATTTAGCAAGATCGGAATGTTGTTTTGGTATTTAATATATTTCAAGCTTTATAATGATTGCATCGCTGTCTTGGATATGTTCGTTTTAAAAGAGTATTTTAATATTCGTCCCTGGAAGATGTCAAGATTTCTTTCAGTGGTTAGATAGTTATACCTCTATTTATAGTGATTTGACTAAAATTACTTCAATATATATATATATAACTTTCTGGTTTAACAGACAATGGTTCATTTTGGCAATGAAATAAAAGGAAAATAATAATCTTTTATCTTAACATATCGATAAATATTATGCACGAACAATGCTAGCTAAATCGGAATAAAGTATTGGAAATTTATTTATTTTAATCTTCAAGCTCATTCCATAGCTTTCATGGATATGTTCCCCCTGAAAGAGTATTTTAATATTCGACCCTGGAAGATGTCAAGCTTTCTTTTAGCTTGCTCTGGTTAGTGGTTTTTGTTGTCGCCTCTATGGCGAATTTTGTTGCCTAGGCGCGCGCGTCGCTTCGCGTAATTTCACACGAAACGTGACGATGACACACCTCCCCTCCCCTCCCCTCTCCTTCCGCCCACCGCCAGCTATCGTGCTCTCGCTCGCGCACTCTCTTGCTGGCCCGCTCGCTCGCGGCCTCTGGCAATTGATATTTCACAAACGATAAGCGTAATTTCACAAAACGTTTTAGCTCCTTCCCGGTCTTACGCTGTGATTTCTGCCTTCTGCCCTCGCCTGCATTTGCGTACATCTGAACGGGTGCTTATTTACAGTGTGTGTGTGTGTGTGCGATTGTGTGTGTGTGTGAGTGGGGCAGAAATTAAGCCAAATGTGCGCGATTAATGTGAGTAATGCGCACTACCGATCGAAATCGCACCATGGGCAGCAATCGAACAATGCGCAATCAAAAATCGCGATATCTCTTTTTAATTGCACCGCCTGAAGTTCACTCCACTCCACTCGCTCATACAATTCTAAACAAGAAACAAAATACAAAAAAAAAGGTTAAGTGATTTCATATGGCAGACAATTGGTATTATTTGGTTGTAGTTGGTTTTTCGATCCGATAAAACCGACAAAAAAAAAGGCATTGCCCGTGGGGGTGTTATCTTTTTGTGTCTTTCTGTCTAGCGGGAATAAAAAATATCTGTTCGCTTGTTAATCGCTTCCAGTTGTTGCGCCTTTATTATTGCTGCGATATCCGATCCCATCTTTTGTGCTCCCAATGCCGTTTGGCTTTAATAGTGCCAAGTCATAAACTTGACAGTTTCGCTCGTTCTTCCTCAATATATATGAAGTCGGTCGAGTGCAGTGGACTGCGTTTCGTAACTCGAAATTCAGTTGCCATGAAATCATTTTTCATTAAATACGTAAATACTGTCGAATTGAATAATCTAAAATGCGGAAGTTCAAAATGACATTTTAATCGATAATGAAAAGCTGTGTGATAATGGGCTTAAACAGATCGTTGACACGATTTCTTGATAGCGGGCGGGCTCTTTGAAATGGGACTTGGTATGTATGTGTATTCAAGGATTTCACCAGATTTTTAATAAACCTTGAAAATTACATTTAATTAGACTCAGCCACAATAGGCATTTCAAATACCCGCGATACTTTTGTTTTATTTTTATTGTAATACTTAAAATCAAAGTTTTAGTTACTTGGTGACGACTGATTTAGTGACGTTAGTAAAAAGGTTCGTAAAATCGTGGAAGATCACCCAACCCAGGGCTCTTAGTTTTTTTATTAGGTTGTGTAATTTACGAACCATATTTATACGCCAATAGCGACGATTGAGTATCAATTAGCTTGCAAACACTATATATTTATATAGCCGCCCTATTGGAAATGCGATTTCATTAGTGACAAATTTGTGTGCCTAGACGTTGTTATAATGTGCAAATAATTGCTAGGCTGTTTAATAGACGCAAACTTGTCAAAAGGGAAACGTGAGTTCAGTGCGACGCTTAAACTGAAACTGCTCTATAATTTGGGACTCGGTTATGCTAATGAACAAATTGCTTATTAATTATACATCTACGGTATTCCCATTAATTATTCAATACTCTTCACATTCGAATTGATTTATTAACCGTCGACGGATGCCGAACGAGAATTCCTATGAATATTAAAACAATATTAAACAAAATGCAATAAGAACACGATTTAAATCGAATATTTTTTATATTTACAAACTCTTCAGACTTCAGACTTAGCTGAGTACGTGGAGGTATTTCTAATCTACAATAGGGGCTTGATTTTCCCCACTTTATATTCAGCCAGAGATCTTTCGCCATTCAATCTATTGCGGAAATTCTATAGAAATTCGCGGTTTCGCTTTATGGCGATATTCGCCCACTGTGTGTCATCGACTCATTGACCGTTGACTGAAAATTAGCTGCGCTTAGCAACAGTTTTGAACCACTTGCCTTTTTTGTTGTTGCGTCACGCCAACTGAATTTCACATTCGGGGGGGTTGTGGATGCGATGTGGCAGTATAGTAGATGTAGAAGTTGATAGGGCGGTGTGTGTGGGTTTTTCCCATTGCAGACAACAGCGGCAATTAGACACTCACATGTGCCAACGTGTGCATTTATATTAATGCGATTACCTCACTTATGCACAATGTGCTGTGCTGTGCTGCGCTGCTCCTCGCTTCTCACTTCTCACTTCTTGTTTTATAATATCTTTTTTTTTTCTCGTTTCGCAGGTGGAGCACCGAGTGGCGCCCATCACGGCCACCACCTGGCGGTTGGGGCGCGCAAGCCCAAGCTGCGGCGGTTCAACTCCCACGACACCAGCTCCAACATGTTCTCGGTGGCGGAGTTCGAGAACGCCCGCCTCGCCCGTCGCAACGAGATCGAGAACCAGCGTCTGGCTTTACGCCAGCGCAGTAGCGTCAACAGCAGCACCACCTCCTACGGCCTGGGCGGGGGCGGCGGAGGAGGAGGGGGCGGTGGTGTAGGAGGAGGATCCGGATCAGGCGGCTATTCCGGCTTCTGTGGCGGGTTAAACGGCAGCGGAGATTACTCCACAGGGGACAGCAAGGCATCCAAGGGCAGCAGCGAGGTAAGCTAACTTTATCATATGCACATGGATACTCACCGAAATCTCTGTACTTAGGAAAAGTAGTTATATCAAGTTGCAGGATCCTTAATTAAATAGTTAACATGGATATTTCCCAATCCCAATCAGATTTTTGTATCTTTCCAAATCGGCTTTAATCTTTATGAATAGTTTATTTGCTTAGAATTAAATAATTATCTTGAAAATCAACTAGGATAGGATCCTACCGTTTATATGGTATACTCGTATATAAGATATGGTAATCCGATTTTTAGGTATTCATCAACTCATTTAAAAATTCTGCAAAAAAATGTAGGGGTATAAAAACTTTGCTTTGTTGAAAGTTAAAGCGCTATATTCCGATCGTTAATTCGTTAAAACGTGATAAAAATTGCATATTTTATAGAATTTCCTAATCTATTTTCAGACTTTAAGTATTTTATTTTTTGGGCACGTTTTTTTTAACACAAGTGAAGTATCCTTATTAGTAAAAGGTGCATTAATATATTTGAAACATAATATAATATAATTTGGCACTTTAATCCTTCATTAAATCAGTCATTTTGAGATTACGGCGGCCTTTCATGAACAAATACAACTTAAGTTTATTTAGTATTAGATAATAACTATTATAGGAAATAAACCTAAGTTTTCATTTTTAATATTGTGTACTTAATAAGAAAGAGACAAAATTGGTTTTTGTCGATTTCGTTGATACTCCCAATTAAAATTGAAATGTTCGTGCTAATTATCGAATTCCATTTCAGTCACAGCAGGAAGCACTACCCGCTGATGTATTCCTCGAGCGGTATTCCCTGCCACGTGTCGTCCGCATCTTGCCCGCCAGCAAGAGCTCCAACGAAACCCTGCAGTCCAGCTCATCGCACGGTTCATCCACGGCTGCCTCGAGCAGCTCCTCCACGGGAGCAAAGCCGGTGGGCGGTGGTGGGGGGAACATTTCCAGTGGCAATAGCAACACCGGCACCGGTACCCATTCATCGTCCAGCGGGGGAAGCGCCTCCGGAACCGGAACTGGCTCTGGCTCTGGTCCCGGCCAACAAATCAACAACAACAACAACAATAACAACAACAACAGCAGCAGCAGCAGGCACAGCAGCAGCATTGGCGGCACTCCACCCGTCCACGATGAGCTCTTCCTGCTGTACAGGCTGGTGCGGCAGAGGAACATCTACCATGGACACAATGCCAAGTCGCAGGCGTCGCAGCGCAAGAAGAGCGTGCTCATTCCCCAGGAGTTTCCGGGTGAGTTGTGGCGAAATCAATGATTCGATTGGGGGGGAGGCAAACTAAAATTTGAGCCCTCTCCTCCGGTCTTGGAGTCATCCCAAGCTGTGTGCAGGAACTCAAGATAATAAATTATTTATCCTCTCGGCAAGTTGAATCAATTTGCGGGAGGAATGTGGATTCAAGTAAAACGTATATAGTTTCTCATTCAATCAATTATGTGCTCAAAACTGAAATGAGCATCTCCAGTTTTGCAGTTTTGCCGTAAAGACACTTATTTGATCAAAGCAATTACAAAGTTAGTTGAGTTATTGCAACAATTTATTTAATTATAAATCAAAAGAAACTTGATTTTCCCCGCCTCACTCGGTCCAATTAAAATGTTGTTTAATTACTAAGCCAATGGAAAAAAGTAATTTAATTCGAAAAAGTAAAGATTCAACTTCCGCATGAAGAGTTGCACCTGGGCTGACTACCCGCGGCAAGTCCACTCTGAAGTGGGCGACCCCACACACAAGTTGTCATTGCTCGAAGGGAGGTTAATTTATCGCTCACAGTGAATTAACTTCAATAACCCAGAGAATATTACGCTGATTGGCAGTAGCTAAGGGTCTAGTCGGCTGTTTTAAATAGCCAATTTGACACGATCACGGTTGATTATATAGGAGGCAGTCGCATTTACATAACCCGGACCTCACCTATTCGGAGGCTCATTTCGAGTGTTCTTATGACGAATGCATTTCGATACAAACTTGTGCCTGATTACATGGTTCAGTCTAGTAACTAACTCACTTAGTGACTCATCCATGTGCCACCATATACTCTAGACCCCGGGGGGGCTATACTACAATATATTATCCGACTATATATCTCGTACCTCGCAATTTTTGCAATTTGCGTGACACAGTCACAGTTCAACAATGAAAAGTAATCGCAACTATTGCTCATCGGCCATTATGCAATGGGGGCTCTATGCGGAGTGGCCCAGTAAGTCAGTCAGTCAGCGAGGTGGCCAGGTAGCCAGGCAGTCAGTTGGAGGTGACTTCTTCGGTGGCTTAACCACCACCCACCTGTCCCCAATCCACCTGCCTGCAATCCATCCATCTGCCCCCCCTGCGGTCAGGCATTGTTTCAACGCGCTACGCCATGTGACTTTTCACAGCCGCTTGGCGAGGCGCAAAGTAAACCAATGTGGGCAAATATTATGCAATCTACCAATCCCCAGCCCCTCCTCCCTGGCGATATCACTTTATTCATTAAACTTGCAGCGCTCCGGCACACAAAAACAAAAAACAAAAAAAAAAACGGGCCTGCAAATTGAAGCGTTTCAATTTGCCCATCCATATTGGATTTTCCTTGTGTTAAGTCAATTATTCTCAGTGATATTGATTGAATTAGCCTGTTGATTTGTACTGTTTTTATAATTTAACACACAGTTGCGCAAATTATATTAAGAGGATTGATTATTGAGTTTAAAGCATCGTGTGTCAAACGGTCGTCGGCAGTTGCAATCAATACAAAGGCCTACAATTTGTTTTTTTTTTTTTCAGCAGTATGCAAATGCAAAAAATATGCATAATTAGTTTAAAGACAACTAAAGCCAGGCCACACATCAGGCTACTATATAATTATTATAATATAAGCATATTCAGTGCAAAGCTGTCAACTGATTTTGGTTTTTTGCGGTCAACAAAGAAAGGAAAAGTGAAGGAAAGCTAAATATCTGTCATGTACTAGGAAATTTCCAAATAATATGCATTTCAAATTATTCATTTTTATGTATTTTTAAAAAAATTCAGTCAAACCTAAATATAGCGCAGCAATTTTTAAGTTGATTTGAAAAAATACTTTCGTACGTATTTGTCAAAATTGGTTTATTCACTTAAGGTATACAAATATGAATATATTTTTTGTGAAAGTCTAAATCTATTTTTAAATCCCTGCAGAGGGTATTTAAATGTAGACCAGCAATTCGTTTGCTTTCGGAACCATTCGAGGGGACATATGTTTCAGCCCTTATAGGTTTATATATTCTTGATCACTAGGCGAGTTGATTAAGGAATTTTAAAGTAGTAATTTAGTTTTAAGCAAATAATTATATATTGGAAAAGAAACAACCGGAGTCAGACGCCTTTTTCTCTTGATTCAGATGATTCAGATTATCCTCAAGATCAGACTACTATATTCATATACTAAAAATGCATATTTAGCTATATCTTTCCTACATTCTTAATAAGCAAAATAAATTTCAACTTATATTTATCATCCTACTCCAGGTTACTTTTCGCTGTTGAACGAGAAGGGAATGCCCACGGCAACGCAATACGGATCGCTGATGCAATTGGTGCGGGAGCGGGTGTACAAGTTTGCATCGGTGGACAACATGCCGGCGTATACGGAATCATCTCCCAGCAGCACCAGCAGCCCGACACACGAGGGCTGCCTGCCTGTTGCCAAGGGCCGGCCACAGTATGTGAAGACGACGGCACGGGGTGGGCAAGTGCTCCGCCTTTTGGCCGTCTTCGAGGATGGGAAACAGGAGCAGGGCCAGGCTCAGCAGGGCAGTGTAAATGTGTCCAAATCGAGTGGCTACATGGGACGTGATAAGGAGAAGAATCGCTATGCTCAACTGCTGAACGAGAACCGACAGGTGTTGTACGTGCCCTTATCCACCAAGGGCAAGTTCTACGAAATCGAGCCGGGGATTCCGCAGCTGCTCCAGAAGCTGGGAGAGGCACAGCGCAAGCTCAATCCGGAGTGCGTGCATCGGCTGGGTGCTTTGGTGGCGGCGGCAAAACTATTGCCCTTGACCCTGCGCTATATCTCTGGGCCCGGGGGCTCGGACATACCCGAGCAGCTGTGCATCACACAGGTGAGCAAGGAGGATGTGGTCGTGGGCTGTTCCATCGAGGACATCGACACTCAGACGCCGCTGCAGCTGAGGAAGTTCTATCCCAGTCGGGAGATGCAGTTGGTCAGGAGCTATCTGGGCTTCGACTCCGAGCAGCGCATGCTGGCCAATACCAATGTGCAGAATATGCTGAAGTTTTGCCAATTCAACTGCGACCAGTTCCTGAGGCTGGTGGAGATCGAGCAGGTTCAACGCACCGAGCGATCGGCCAGCAAGGGCAGGGAGGGCCTAAGGATCCTGAAACCCCTGCACTTGCCCAAGATATTGAGGCGCGAGAAGAGCACCATGGCAGCGGCCCACGAGAAGGAGGATTCGATCATCTTCCTGAGCAAAACAGACCTCGAGAACCTGGAGGCCAAGGAGGCGGCGACGGCGGCAGCAGCAGCGGCTCAGTCGGATACCAGTCGGATCTCCGATCGCATGAAGGTGTTCCAGTCCACCAAGAAGAAGTGGTTCGGAAAGCATCACCAGCCCCAGCAGCAGCAACAGCTACAGCAGCAGCAAGCGGAGAAGCTGTCGTCCGATTTGCAACTCGACGAGCAGGCCAAGCGGATGAGCATGGAGCGGTATACAGACATGTCCAAGCTGCTGCAGGAGCGCTTCGGTTCGGATCCGGAGCAACCGGAGCAGGATGGCGTCTCGCTGAACAGCACAGGAGCTTCAGACACTGAGACAACTACTCTGACAACCATCATGGAGCCCAAGTCGCTGGATACTCTGCTGCAGAAGTCCATGTCCCTGCAGGACATTGAGCTCTTGAACGGACAGCGCAATCAGCAGCGACCCGATCTGCTCTCTAGCCACGATCACTCGGATGCGATCAGCGAGGCGGGCACAGAGCTGGAGGATGTGGAGAATCAAACACCACCACCGCAGTCCTTCATCACTGAGAAGCTGTACAACGAGTTCCATGTTAAGACCCGGCAGTACAGCAAATCGTCGTCCAGTCTGCACCAATTGCGTCACTTTTCGCTGCCGCAGAAGCTGCAGCTGCACGAGGCGGAGAAGGAGAAACGCCGCCTGATGGAGCTCAAGGCGCAGCAGCTGTCGCTGGCCAAGCAACCCGTCACAGGAAGACGGGCGGCGGGAGGCGTTTGCCTGTTGGCAGGGGGATTGAGTCACCAGAAGACACCGGTGGTCTCGCCCTTCTCTCTAGTGGAGGACGATCTGCCCTATTCCAGTGTGCGCGACTCACTGGTGATCTCGAACGATGGATTCTTGCGTTCGGGGGCTGTTGTAAGAGCCACATCCGCAGTGGACTACACCAAGGAGAATATCTATGCGGAAATCTGTCCCTCGCACACCGTGGACACCTTTTCGGGGGCCACACAGCTCACCCATGTGCTGGATGAGGACGGGGACTATGCATCACTCAAGTATCCGATCAGCGGACCGCAGTCCGTGAGCCGCATCGAGGTGAATGGAGCAGCGACAGCGGCCAAGAGTAGCGCCATCAGCTACCATACCGTTTATTTGGGGGAGGAGCCTCTGGGCGAGAGGCATGCCACACACATCACCACGGTGGAGCTGGCCGGGGAGGATAACATATACAATACGCTCAAATGATGACTCATGTGATTTAGGCGACGTAAGTTTGCCGCCGCCAAGGGCCTGTTCTAGACACACATACATATGTATGTATATCGCTAATGGTCAAAGGGCAAGCAAAAAGGAAAGCCAAGCCTCACCTCACGCACACAATCTAACACAATCTTGTACTCGAACTGAATCAAAGACTTATTGGAATCCCGTTTTGATTAATTAATAACATTGCAGAAACTTTATTTTCAAATTGTTTCAAGTATTTTAAGATAATAAGGCTAGGAGATGTAAGGATTTGATTTTAATTCTGCAAAAGCAATGTGAAGGAAATTATCATATTATGTAAAGTCTCATTCTCGGGCCAAACTGAAAATCGGGCATCGTTTTAAATTTGTTCAGATCTTTGATTGCTACCTGCATTCGCCGTATCTATATTCAATATTACTATTTTTTATGAGTATAAGACTAAGGAAAAGAAGAGCAAAATACATTAATTACTCGCTTAAGGGCAACGATTTGTCAAATTTCGTGGCTAGTCTAACCAAACATCTCATCGAGGGTGAGCTTGCCGGCGCGAACATCATTTGAATTTATCTATGTAGTATTAAGACAAAAAGTTAAGATCAAGCAGAGACCATCGGACATGAGTGTTCTGTCCGCCCTGCCCTTTGACTATGGCATCCAGGAGCTTGGAGTAATCTTTATTCATTCAACACACAATTTATTTAAATTCTTATGGCGCTGTTGCACAAAAGCCAACACAAATGTAGTGAAAACTGTCTTACTTCTCTTCAATTTCGATTTATTTGACAAGGATGAAGAGCAAAACTTAAACAGATGTAAACACATTATGGATTCAACAAAAACACGCCCAAATAAATAGAAGGAATTACAAATCTCTGTCATTAAATATATAAACTCACATGTATTTGTAGCGAGTAGAATTTAGGTTATGGAAATATCTTTGTAAATGAGAGACGTCCCTGTGGGCGACGAAAAACCCCTAAAAATGACAACTGAAATTGTAATATTATTATTAACCAAGTGAAGACAAGCAATTTGTATTGTATATAATCTACACGGAGGCGGATCTATTGCGCCGCCCATCCACGACCTTCGACCCCGATCCCGACCCCCGCCCCCTCCCCAAAACAATACAAAAACAAAACAAAAACAAAAATAGATTGAAAAGAAAACATTAAGATAACATTTGG
>JAJJHY010003831.1:4048123-4094599 GCA_021224005.1 Drosophila setifemur | reverse complement strand
TACTGATATATACATATACTTACATATATATATATATATAGTATATATATATATATACATATATATACATAAAATCGATTTGGAAATCTTAGTGCAAACCTAAGGTATTATTAGCTCGTAGGCAATCAACAAGTCAAATCAAATCATAAGCGATACATACATATATATATCTTTATATGCATATACTGTATATTTGTAACATAGCATGGAACTTTTAGGGCAATATGCCAAACTTTTACACGATCTCTCGTATTTTGTCGTTCTCTTTTGGAAACCACCCATTGACTTGGCATTGTTGGGCCGACTCCAGTTGTGCGTTGTACCCACCCGACAATTCTAAGTTGAGCAAACAAACCGATTACATCAAAGTGCGGGCATGTCCACATCACATTGTAAATATTTTAACGTGTCTGCTTGTCCGCGTCGCCGGAGCCTATAAACAACATTGTTATGGCAACCCCTTCGGAGAGTTCTCCGCACAAACATTGCATAATATATAGTAGAAGTACACATATAAGTAACTATATCGAGCCATATACAAAAACGGAAAGCAGTCTCAATGTAGAGCTTAGACATTAAGATACAGTTGTTTCTAGTCTTAATTTGAATGAAATATGAATTATGAAATATGAATTATGAAATATGGACCCTTCTCAACCGAACAACCGAACAACCGACATGCCGAACTTTTACGTTGTAATTAAAGACTTCGGTCCGCCGAAGAATTCTTCAATATATACACTTTCAATTGGGTACTACATAAATAAATATTTAGCAAGAATTTATGTTTTTTTATTTTATTTTATTTTATTTCGTTTGTTATCGAAATCAAAACCAATACCAATACAAGAAATACCTTTTGATTTGAAACGAACCCTTGCTTTTTATTTCGGCACACAATCAGTTTGGAAAATGATGCACTGAGAGAACAACTCTCAGTGAATATTGAAAATGAAAAACCTAATAAGTGTAAGGAATGTCTAGATTAACCAGAAACCCTGTATAAAACTGAAGCAATACTCACAAAATAGCTATGATACTAGTTGTAAAACCTATCTGGCGACAGGTGACGACAGGTCCAGTCCAGAGTGTGTGTGTGATAGTAGCTAAGTAACGAGAGAGTACTTACTATCTGACTATTGGTGTCCTGTATATATATATATATATATATGGAGAGACGGGGCGTAACTCAGCCCCCAGGCATATGGCATACGACATGCATTTCATAGTTGGTAGACATGTAAGATAGGCTTCGCTGAAGCGCAAGGGTGATAAAATGTTGAAAGTGAGCGTGGACAACGCAGTGAATCTATGTATCTTTCCCTTTATGATGATCAGATCAGCTCCGTATTCTGTGTAAGGGTAATTATATACTTGACGACGACGACGATTACTTAACGAGCAACTACCCGCCAGCATAAATATTGGTGTGATATAAATGTATAACAGAGACTATTGTAAAATTGTAATTAAAAGTCAGTTTTGAAGCAGCGGCACCGAAACAAACGATGGTATCTTTTAGATATGCGCAAATGACATTTTAATCGTGAGTTTAATGGCGAATCAGCATTAACAGGTCGCCTGGTTTTATTTTATTAGCCTATAATATATATCAATGTTCTAGTTTGAGGACAAAAATAGAAGTCAGAATTCAGAAATCAGAAATCAGATATCTGAAATCAGTAGTCGCAGCAGAACAAACAAAAGATACAACTGATATTATCTGGGCTGGATGGAAGTCCAGCCCCCAGAATGCCGCCCGTGTCAGGTCTTCGGTGCAGCTTTTTGCAGTTTTGGAGGAAGGCATTACAAATTTCGATATGAATTTAACCAACACAAACAAAAAAGGAAGAAAGAAAAGAAAGACGCAAGGAGATGCAAAATCAAGCCAACTAGTTACTCATGTTTTTGGTGTCTATGTTAGTCCTTAGAAATTCACACATGATTAATCAATTAGAGATCAATGTCAAACCGTAGTAGAGCAACCACTCAGCAAGAAATATAGATACTTAAATATTTAATCTATATGTATATGTATTCACAATATTTGACAAATATAACCTTGTAGCACTTTTAGATCCTCAACAATGAAACAAAGACCCAACTTTAGGTATTCACGGCAAAAATGATGATTTTGGGAACTGATCGCTGATCGCTGATCGATATTTTAGAGGAGCCCCGCTCTGAGCTCGGCATGACTGAATTGATAAGATGAGAACAAAATTGAAACGAATTGAATTCTATTGAAAAGTTTGGTATTGGGTACACGCAAACACACGCAAACACACACAAGAAACACACACACAAAAAACACACAGAAACAAACATATACCATATATGGACAACTGATATGATAATATTGTTATAGTAGATCTCTTTCTAAGTGCTGACCATGGGCAAATGTGAGAAGTAATTCGACAAAGTCTCTGCTTGACAGCAGCAGCCGCTTACTGACCTCGGCAAAGGCAGCTCATTTCAACGGATTAACATTAACTCTAACCGAGGCCACCCAATGAACTCTAGCATACAAATTTATATTTCACGTTGTACTTATATATATTTAACTAGATAAAAAAAAGAATAACCGACACACAAAAGAACCCTTTGGAAAACATGTTTAAAACCGATACAAGTGAAATAAACTAAAACAATACATTTTCAAATTGTTGGTTTTGCATTTGGGACTTTGGCTTTTTATACCCTTGCAGAGGGTATTATAATTTTGACCAGAAGTTTGTAACGCAGTGAAGGAGACATTTCCGACCCTATAAAGTATATATATTCTTGATCAGCATCACCAGCCAAGTCGATCTAGCCATGTCCGTCTGTCCGTCTGTCCGTCTGTCTGTCCGTCTGTCTGTCCGTCTGTCTGTCTGTCGGTTGCTATGTAAACTAGTCCCTCAGTTTTAAAGCTATCGGGCTGAAACTTTGCACCGACCCTTCAATCTGTTGCAGTTAGTATATAAGTCGGAACGGCCGGAATCGGAACACTACATCACATAGCTGCCATAGGAACGATTGGGAAAAAATGCCAAAATTTCGCCATTTTTAAAGATATTTTATTTATTTCTTGGTAAACTCTATTTAATAGCAATTTTAATATATCTTGAAAGTTTCATCAAAATCGGACCACTATATCCTATAGCTGCCATAGGAACGATAGGAGAAAATGGGTCATTGAGCATAACTCTTGTGTTTTTCAATACAATTAATTCATTCTTGAGAAATGCAGTTTTCATAGACATTAATGCCGTTTTAGAAAATTAAAAACCAAAGATCGGATCACTATATCCTATAGCTGCCATACAATCGATCGAACAGTTTAAAGGCAACTGGTCTGCAAGGGTATTCCAAGCTTCGGGTACCGAAGCTAGCCTTCCTTTCTTGTTTAAAATGGCTTTGTCTATTAAAACTGTATTTCTCAAGAATGCTCAATGACCCATCTCTGCCACCGTTCCTACGGCAGCTACAGGATATAGTGATCCGTTTTTGATGAACATTTAGGATATGTTAAAATAGTCATAAATAAGAGTTTCCTAAGATATATATAATATATCTTAAAAAATTGCGAATTTATGGCACTTTTTCCCAATCGTTCCTAAAGCAGCTATGTGATGTAGTGTAGGAGAATTTTTAGAAAATTTGCAACATAAAACAAGAAAATAAAACATATTTTTATAAGGCTCACATAGAATGAGGTAAGCTTCTGATAGCGCTGACCAAAAACTGCATCGCCAAAGCCATTTATCAAAACTAATAGCCGACCAGATAAAGTGTGAAATAGTGCAAAACGATAGGGCGAAAGTAAAACCATTGAAGGCACTGCAATAAGAAGTATTAACTGGGAAATAGGAAGAATGGCCTCTCAGTTTTCTAAAACCCTGTTCACGCTTTCAATTTAAGTAAAAATTAGTTGTCAAACATTTTTTTGATATTTAATTCCAACAAGCAGCCTATTTATATATATATAAATAAAACGTCATTTAGAAATCAACCAAAATAATCATTTTTTGTTTACAGCCATTCGAATCTTTAAGAAAAATGGATCAGGATTATCTGCTTCCCAGCTACGCCAGCCAACGAAATGTCCAGCCTTTGAGGCGGGATGTACATTTTTTGGATAATCCCATCCATGAAGTGGAATTTCGAGATACGCTGTACCTTCGGGCCAATAGACATTTGCGAAGATTCCGCCAAAAAATGGCCTTACTCAAGGAACTTTATTATGGGTCAATCGGTTACTTAAGCTCCAATGTCATCGCTGATCCAAAGGCTTTGGCTCAAATTAGCCAAGCCCGTGGCTGGAAAACTGCGCCCTATCGGTATATTGGTTTTCACCCGAACAGTCCCAATCTGCAGATAGCACTTCTGACTAAAGAAGATAGGGTGCTGCTGTACGATGGAAGGCGTGCCCCTCCTGTCCTCTTGACGTCCTGTGAGCAGAAGGACGCAACCTGTGTCGCCTTTCGTCCGTGGGCATCTGGCTGTGAGTTAGCCGTGGGATGTGAGGCGGGAATTTGCCTTTGGAGAGCTAATAAGCTGAGTGTCGATCACCAAATCCGTCCCATGCAGGGCACCCATTACTCGCAGATGCTGAAGGGCGAAGGACACTGCTATGTGACGTCTCTGCAGTGGAACGAAGATGGTACTATTCTGGTCAGCGCTGCCCTCGGCACCGGCGACATTATTCTGTGGGAACCGGACTGCCATCAGAAGCTCCGGTTGCTTCCGGGCCCCGGCAATCAGAGTTCCTTTTCCCTTCTTTGCTTTAGTCCCGATTTCCATGTTCTTTTTTGCGCCCGCAGCGATGGTGGAGGCAGTATCTGTCAGCTGGACCGCTCGAATTGGAGCCCACACCAGGTCTTGCCGAAAGTCCGCCTTCAAACAGTTGCCTGGACCGGTGGCTGCTCGCAACTACTGTTTGCCCAGAAAGCTTGCACTTTCCTCTATTCATGTACATCCGATCAAGAAACCGGAGTTTTTTTGCGCCCGGAACACTTGTGGGGCGTCGAATTAATCGCGGATCTGCGGGATGTCACCACTTGTTCTGGCGAATATAGATACTGCGGGGAACCGCAAACCATTGTCACGGATCCACTCGGCATCTATTTGGCTGTTATCTTTAAGGAGCAATCGTTTGTCTTGTTTGGACTGTTGGTCAAAGCCCGAGGATCCCCCATCCGGTTTTTCCCATTGGATTTCATTGATTGCGATATGGCTGTCGAAAAAGATGCTGAGATCTATCCGACTTGCATGGATTTTACGAGATCACAATCTGCAAATCCGAAAACTCGGTGGCTAGTAGTTTGCTGGAATATTTCACACATTCAGTGGCGAGAGTTTGGAGCTCAAAGTTTACAGGAAGCCATAGAGGTACATAATCTGAATGATAATTCGTAATGCTATTTGTATATAGAAAGACTAAAAGCTGACAAAAAATAAATATACATAATTTCACGAGGTATAAAAAAAAGCACAAAATGTTTTAAAAATGTATGCTTGGGTATGCAACTTTTACGTAAAATATTAAAAACAAGAAAGCAAGGCTAACTTCGGTACCCGAAACATAGAATACCCTTGCAGACCAGTTGCTTTCAAACCGTTCAATCGTTTGTATTGCAGCTATAGGATATAGTAATCCGATTTTTGGGTTTTTAATTTTCTAAATCGGCTTTAATGTCTATGGAAACTGTATTTCTCAAGAATGAATTAATTGTCTTGAAATGCACCAGAGTTATGCTCAATGACCCATTTTCTCCCATTATTCCTATGGTAGCTATAGGATATAGTCGTCCGATTTTGATGAAACTTTCAGGATAAGTAAAATAGTCATTAAAAATAGTTTCCTAAAAAATAAATAAATTATCTTGAAAATTAGCGAATTTATGCCACTTTTTCCCAATCGTTCCTATGGCAGCTATGTGATGTAGTATTCCGATTTCGGCCGTTCCGACTTATATACTACCTGCAACAGATTAAAGGGTCGGTGCAAAGTTTCAGCCCGAAAGTTTTTAAACTGAGAGACTAGTTTACATAGCAAACGACAGTAGACAGACAGACGGACATGGCTAGATCGACTTGGCTGGTGATGCTGATCAAGAATATATACTTTACTTACTGCGCTGAAAGCTTCTGGTCAAAATTATAATACCCTCAGCAAGGGTATACAAATATTGCTTATGAAATAAATATTATATTTGTATTATATTTGATTTCAAAGTGCTATTTTAAGAAAGTTATATGTGGTACCTATATAATTTAATCCTCATACTCAGCTTTAAGATTGCTGCTATTAAATACTCATCTCTAAATATTAATATTAAATGGAAGAACTTGTCTGTCTGTCTGTCCGTCTGTCTGTCTGTCTGTCTGTCTGTCTGTCCGTCTGTCTGTTGCTATGTAAACTAGTCTCTCAGTTTTAAAGCTATCGGGCTGAAACTTTGAAAGATATTTTGTTTATTTTTCAGGAAACTCTTATTAATGACTGTTTTAATATATGCTGAAAGTTTTATCAAAATCGGACTACTATATCCTATAGCTGCAATTGGAACGATGGGATAAAATGGGTCATTGAGCATAACTCTGGTGTTTCTCAAGACAATTAATTCATTCTTGAGAAATACAGTTTCCATAGACATTAAAGCCGATTTAGAAAATTAAAAACCCAAAAATCGGATTACTATATCCTATAGCTGCCATACAAACGATCGAACGGTTTGAAAGCAAATAGTCTGCAAGGGTATTCTAAGCTTCGGGTACCGAAGCTAGCCTTCCTTTCGTGTTTAGTTTTGAAAGAATAGAAAAAGTTTGCAAAAACTTTTGGGGTATTTTCGGGGGAATTTATTAATTTAATTTATATATTATTTCTGAATGTGTTATATATAGTCGTATCTAATGCTAGTTTAGTTTAGTGTTTCATTTTAAATTAAAGGAGAATCAAAATGTTTGATCTAATTGTGAAATAATTTTAAAGAAGTCTGATTTTTTATTTTATTTATTTATTTCTTTAAATTATTTATCGCGTTCCTGTTAACGGGAGATTTATATCATTTTACTTTCAGGAACATATAATTGAAACTGCAATTTACTGCCTTCAGATAGGCGTACTTAAAGTCGTCGAAATCCAAATCCTAATATTTCCACTTGATATTCGTAAAATCTACCCTTGTTGTTATTATCTTTTCCACCTTGTAGTCATACTCTCAACTATATTGTGCTTTAAATAAAAAATATATTTGATAAATATATATAATTCTTAATTAATTAACCGAGTAGGGATAGTTATGATTAATAGATAAAGTTAAAATATAATTTTATTCCCCATTATTTAAAGTGAAGTAAATCGTGACTTGAGCACGAAGAATGCCATAAGGATACCAATTTGATTCCACCATATAATCACCTTGCGGAAATGGAAGGACCTTTGTGACCTTCTCATTTAAAAATTGGTTCGAAAATTGATGCACCACAATGTCGTGCTGTAAAATAGAAACGATTAGAAAGTAATATCTAATTCTCAATTAACTTACGGCGTACGGACAGGAATGATTGATATTAGAGAATTTTTTAAAAGTCCCAAAAAGAAAGCCGAGAACAGGATTCGTTTTTTCATTTTTGAGGAAACGGCAGCCGTCGACAGTGACATTGTATAGAAAGGGTCTGTAACCGTTCATGCGTTTAAAAAGTACAAAATTAACCTGCATTTGAATTAAACTATAGAATGTGTTATATATATATTTTTTTTATATTTACCTTAGCTTTGGCAATGGGAATTTTATATAAATTTACCCTCAGGGACATGTAATTAAAACTGCGATTTACTGCCTTCAGATAGCAGTACTCAAAATCGTCGAATTCCAAATCGTAAGATTTGCACTTGACATTTGTAAAATCTACCCTTGAAGCCACCTTTAAAAATTCTATTATTAAGGAAATAAAAACAATGAAATTTAACGTACTTCCTTCACTAAAAATAGCAGCACGAACGTTTTGAACGTGGAGTATGAAGAGCACATTCTGAAATCTACTGAAGCAAACATTTTCAATTTTCAATTTTGGCTTTCGTTTGTCGGTAATTAAAAATGTTATAAATATTTTAGTAATTAAATACATTTTAAAATCATTTACACTGGGCTACAGAATACATTTTGGGAATTTATATACCGGCCGTTAATCTTTGGTATCCAAGCCATTGATGATAGATTTTATGATGGAATTTTTGATAACTATAAAAGAAAAAATTTAGTTACTTCAGATTATGTTTTAAGGAACAATCGCTGTGAAATAATTGGGATTAAGCTGCAATTATTAGTCTAGGCATAGGCCTACAGTTTACAAAAAATGTTTGATCCTTGATTTGGGAGTGAAGTGTTTCGTAATGATCAGGCACCAGACCATGTCGTTATACCTTGTTTGGAATGAAAACTTTCCTAGGCTATAAATGCGTTGAAAGAAAGTGTTTGTGTATTACATTCTGGAGAGCCTCACTAGTTTATTATGTATTTTTATAACATGGTAAAATTGCAAAGGTATTTTTGCGAAGCTTGACATACAAAAAGATTTTTAATTTATTATTTATTCTGAATTACAGTGCAATGTTCACAATTTAAAATGCATTGGGAGCAGAATCCGGGTAAATCGCAAAATAGATTACATACATCCATTACAAAATATAGCATAACCAGAAGTTTGAATAAAAAGCACATAGCCGGATTTTCTATGTTAGTACTCCGGGTAAGTAGTCACTCTAGCACGATGTTTTCGTTGTGGATGGTTAGGATTATTAAATATGTACTCTAAATTTCAATATATCCAGCAGGCTGTTAATAATGATCAAGAATTTATATGTTCTTAAATTTTTTGCAAGAGTGTAAAGATGAAATTGCGATTTTTTAGACATTGTGTAGAGTGAAATTTGTCATGTTATTTTGAATATGTCAAAACTTATAATCCGCAGGTTCCATCGAACGGCGCTAGATGTCGCTCCGGAATTGTAAGTTCATATGTAAAATGAATGTTAAACGGTGTAGAGAACACTGGTAAAATTACATTCCTGATCTGGACGGGATATGCAAAATATATGATTCGATCTAATCAGTTTTGGATAGCCCGCATTATGCCCCTCAAATAAAATCATCGATCAACGGGTTCTTCTGTATTTCTTTCTTTAATTTCTGCACATGTAGTATACGTACATACATACTAATTCATATATTTTGTTTATAATTTTCTATGTCTTGCTGCTTTTTTTTGTTTCTGTACATGCATCTTACACATTCTGTTTTTAAGGGTTTTCTTTCATTTAATTTCATTTGCGCTTTTTGCTGACGTTATACGGCCACATTCGATTCTATTGGAGTTTGTTTATTATAGAATTTAATTGTTTGTTTATTCGTCCCACAATGTTTTTTTTGGGGAGTTACCGGTTGAAAAAGCAAGCAATTATTTCATATCGAATTTAGCAATAGCTTCGAAAAGTGCCTGGAAAATGTTCGAAAAATTACATTTATTGAGAATACAGTGAATACAGTTGAATTCGAAGACGAATTAAATGAATGGCAGAATTTAATTTGTTTATTGCATTGTAACTTGATTTCGTTATTTCCTATTTTTTTTGTATCTTTTGTAGAGCTCTTTCAACGATTGCCTCTAGAGCGCCGACACCAATGCCTAATACTTTTTGAACTCTCTGGGTTTTGTTTGGTTGGATTTTATTTAGTTTTTGCTTTTTAATACCCACACGTACTTAATCCATATATTGTTTGCATACTTAGCTTTCCTTGGGTCTATCGGTCACATAAATTTCGGAATACATATCTAATTTGTTTTGCTGGTTTATACTTTATGTTATTAGTTTCTGTCAATCTCCAATGCAAGCTTCACATTCTTGTTTTATTCGTTAGTTAGTGTTATTTTGGTTTGTGTATTTAGTTAACGATATGTTTGGTATACAAACTTTATAATACCCTGGCTATGTTTTGTTTATTTCTTTGTTTCTTTTCGTTTTTCGATAGCTTCGAACAGCGCAGGTTGGCATCCTTTTTGACTGTGAGCTGTGCCACCTGAGAAGCCTCAGGAACAGATCGGACATCGGAAAGATAGAGTCGATAGCTACAACGTGGATGATACACCCAACAGATTGATAGGGAAATGAAGTGGTTCAGCGAATTATAAAGGAGGAAAGCCTCGGGAAATATACAGGATTAGACACTGAAAGCGTTTTGTGGTTGAAAAGAAGATACTTATACACACATGGTCATCTTCTGAACTGGAAAGTTGCATCCTTGCTTGCCAATTGGTTTTTCATGTTTTATGAATATTTTTTATACTCTTCTGCAGAAAGTTGTGCACCGAAAAAAAAACAAAGCATTTCTTTCTTGTTTTTTGTTCTTTCCAGTTTAGAAGCTGACATTTTTTGAGAGTTTTTAGTTTTGTGGTTTTTGTTTCCTTTGTTTTTTTTTTTTGTGGCACATTCAAAAGATATCTTTAGGGTACATAGGTAGCTAAACGCTTCTCGTTCTCGATCCCTCTCACACGCATACACACACACACGGCTCTAATACACAGATACTCAGCTACGCAGACATTCACGCGCACAGATACACACACGCTCGGGCATAGAACCTAGTAGACATTTACATAGACCGGCTGACTAACTAAAATCGTAACTAAACCCCACTAGTACTACTGGCCAAGTTTAGCCGGACTGAGCACCAGTTCTGGCTCGAATTTGCTCGACGACGACGACGACGACGCCGCCCCCGCGGTAGGTGGTGCTAGTAGCTGACCTCCTCCTCGCTGCCCCATCACCGATCCGGCGGATGACGGGTGTGATTTATGCGGCTCCATGCTGGAGCCGGTGGTGGTGGTGAATGACGACGTGGACAGACCACTGCCCATCAGCAGGCCCGATGCGGTAGCCGGCCTCATTGCCGGCATCGGTTGCATTAAGCTCAGACTCAGACTTGTGGCCCCGGAGGACTCCAGAACCTGGCCGGGTATACTGGCCATCGTACTGCTGGCCATCGTTGGAGGCGCCGGCAGCGGCAGCAAACTGATCGTGGTTGTGGTGGGCGGCATGGTTATGGTTGTTATCCCCGTTCCCGCTCCCGATCCTGTTCCTGTTCCCGCTCCCATTCCCGTTCCCGTGCCCGATCCACCCCTGGACATGGCATAGGCGGAACTGCTCATGGACATGCCCAGCGGTCCGCGTATCGTTGCCGTTGCGGAATATGTGTGTGGCAGGGCCGGGGGCAGGTCATAGCTTGTGGGATGCGATTGCGACGTGGGCAGTCGCGTGCTGGTGGGCGTGGTCGTCGTCGTTGTCGTCTTGGGCGTTGCTCCCGTAGAGATGCCCGGACGCGTGATCCTGGGTATGGCGCCGGTGCTGCAGCTGCTTGGCAAGGCAGCCGGCGCTTGTGGCGGTGTGACATCCATCAGGGAGGTTTCCTCCACAACGGCGCCATCCAGGGAATCCTTTAGGGTCGAGGAGGAGGACAGCGATTGGGACTTGGAGATGTGAGACTCCTGATCCTGCTGCTGCTGTCGCTGTTGCATCTGTTGCTGGCGTTGCTGTTGCAGGGCCACACGTTGACGCACCAACTTGCTGTCGGGCTTCTCATCCACGGTGCTCAGGGTGGTTGCCCTTGTGACTCCTCGTGACGGTCCTCCTGCTCCAGCTCCTGCTCCTCCCGCTCCTGTTCCTGTTCCTGCTCCTGCTGATGTATCTTTGGTGGTACTACTCGTAACGGCAGTTGTGGCTGTTGTTGTTGTTGTTGTTGAACGTTTGGCAATCTGCTGCTCCTGATTCCGATGATGCTCCTGCTCCTCTTCGCTCATTTCGCAGGCATTGAGCGCCGTCTGCAGCTTCTTCATCTCCAGTGGAGCATCTGGTGGAGAATGGTTTTTAGATAAAACGAATCTTAAAGTTGTAAAGACTATTTACCACCGCTGTCCGGCTCGTTGATGATCGGCACCACCCGATTGATCGCCGTCTTCTGCTCGTTCTGCATGAACAGCGATGTGGTGGCTATCTGACGCAGTGCCTCCATTCCCTCATTGAGCATCTTGCTCTGGCTGCGTTTGTGCGCTATGGGATATTTGGGCTAAGGGAAACAATGGATCATTATTGTGTATTATTAAAAAATAAAATCTTTCTAAAATATTTATAGTTTAGGGTCAACTTGAATACCTATAAACTATGTCTAACAATACATCAAAAATCAGATTATGAGATACATATAATAACCCTTTAAAATTATAGAAAAGACTCCTAAAACATCTGAACCCTTCTTCTTAGAAAATATTCATTCATTTAAACTATATCTATCAAAACATCGTAAATAAGACTATGAGATACATGTAAACCCCCTTCAAAATTACGAAAAGAAAACCATTTCTTGATTCAAAGTGCTACTAAACTACTTTGCCTGACAACTAAAAAAGTATTTAAAATAATTATTAATTCATTGGCATAGATTGTAATGAAAATATGTATAACCCACCTGAATACTGGGTCCTCTCGCTATCGACACCCTCTTGCTCTCGTTCCTGAGCAACGACGTTGTGTGATCCGCATCAATCTTGTTGCCGTTTTTCTTGCGCGTCTTTTTGCTGGATGAGATGCAGTGCGATGGACAGATGCAGAAAAGAATGCGTAAAATGCAACAGATCAGGCCCAATCCTGCAAAAGGACATTTTGTAATTGATATGCTACAACTGGAAATAAATTGACTATATTGCCTATGAGAGAGGGGCCTATAAGTCTTAGTTCCACGGTTTTGAAGCCCTTTTCGCCGGTGCCAACGAATGCGATGACCAGGCCCAGGGCCACCGTGCCCAGGCCCACATAGAGAAAGGCATTCGCAAAGGTACTGGGACCGCGCAGCACGCCCAGAAAGTCCTCATCGTCCGAGGAGCCGCCCAAGGAGGCATCTTGTATCTGTCAAATGAGAAGGGCGTTGTCAATAGTTATTCAAATAAATATTTTTAATGTTAGTCAGTAGAACTCCAGGAAGATAAACTGCAAACATATTTCATCGTAAGAAATTGTTTAATTCATTGTTAATTTGGAAATTTTAATACGAATTTTATATCTTTAGTAATATCCAAGAATATGATATCTATCTATATAGATGGATTTTTAATTCACGTATTAAGTTTTTAAAAGATACAAACCATGAGTTATCAGTAATAAAAAATATTGTATTTTTATAGCAGTAATGTTTCTTCAATCTTAAAAAAAAAACACCTGGGTAAATGTTTTTAAATTTAAGAATCACAAATAGAAAATAAAGCATAATTACAACCCAAATGTACAAATTAATGTTAAATATTTAATCATTAATGGGACAATGAAACACTGAAATATAAAGGAATCTCAATATGTCATTAATTAGGGTCGAAAAGTTAAAAGAACATTTTTTTATTTAGCAATAAATTGATTAGGTAATAACAGAGACGCAAGGCATTTATAGAGATATCAAGTTCCTCGATTTAAGTATACATTGTAAAATGAATAATACAAATTTATTGATTTCGCAAGGCACGAATAATTAGAAAAAAAATAATATAAATAGATAAGTTATAGAAATAGCTTCCAGTTTATCTCCCTCGAATTGTGGCTTTGTATCAGCTCTTAACAGAACTTTTTTGTTAAATTAAATGGATAAATGTTAGGAATATCGTAACTTAAATTATAATACTATATTTGATTGATAATATCTCCAAGATAATATATTGTATATCCTGCCTGCTGCACCTAACCGATAATGCGCTGGACATTGAGAAAGTGGTGCATGATACAAAAGTAAAGGTGGATAGATCGAGTGACAAGGAGTGGCACTTGGACATTTAGAGGCAGGGCATGGATGGGACTGGGATATCACTAGTGTTATGTACACAGAGACAGAAGCTTCCGGCTCCGTCCGGGTTGGGGTTGGAATGGGTGTCCTATGTGGTGGGACTTACTCGGTTGCGCTTCACCCAGCGTCGATGACAGGTGGCCTGCTGCTGCTGCTGATCCTGGACGCTGCAGCGACGACCGCGCTCCAGCCAGGCGGCCCGTCCTTGGGCGCACTTTTGGGTTTCGAGATCGGGTCGGGGGTCCAAGGACGGTTCGATTTCGATATCGGGACCGTGTGACGGGAGGGCACGGAGACCAACACCAAGCGACGACGACAACAACACACAAGTGGTTGCGGATTTGATTGTTTTGGCGGTGATGGTGGGGCAGATGCATAGAAGATATATACAGTTCAGTGATTAGTTTGGGCTGTGTGAGATCGTCTCTCGTTTGTGGTTTTTGGGGGAATACATATATATTGGTTATACATAAATAGTTTTTTTTTTTTTTTTTGGTTCAAAAGCATACAATACAACTCATCACAAGAGTAACGTCTAATGCAAAAGCAATCAAATTTGGCTATCGAACTGAATATTGAGTTAGTTTATCGTAAATTCCACAAATTCTTCTTTTTTTTTGTTCGTCATCAATTACAACATCAATAGGAAATAGGAAACATAATTGGCAGCCAATTCAGAAGACTTATTTTTTTTGTTTAGTTAAAAGGCATAAACACACATCGGAGTAAAACAGTTAACAGCAAGGATATGAAAATAAACAATTAAACAGCAAGAAATAGAGGTAGAGAGGTAGATATTTAGAGGGGTAGGTTAAATTGGAAACATGAACTGAAAAATAGGAAACACTGAATGTTAAACACTTGGATGATAGAGGGGGAGCACACTTCAAGACACAATGTATTATTTATTAATCAACATGCCTGAGTAGAATAATTCAAACATCGAAGCGCTGCAAACGCGATGCGAACTCAAACAGCTAACAAAGAGAACTTAATTTATTCGGCTCAGACCATGCAGTCAGTGGGGAAATGAATAAAACCTTGTCAGAATTTTCGCCATCTTTAAGTCTTAAAAAAAGGAACCATTAAACAACTTAAATTTGGACCGAATATAAAAAAAATTGAAAATTAAGCCCTAGAAGGCATTTTTATTATATTTATCTTATTACGGCCAGGCACAGATAAAAAAAAGAGAATGAAAATTTAAAAATATTTCTTTAAAAGTCCCCTGATATATTCCCAAAAATATGCAAAACATGAATATAAAGAAAAATTTTAATTTGAAAATAAAAACTAACATTAATATAACCCTATTTATTAAGAGCATCCCCTTCCTATAACATAAACCGAAGCTGCCTCGAAAGTGAATTTTCCATGTCATCAAATCGAATATATTTTAAAGACTAAGCTAAACTGAAAACTTATCTAGTTTCTTGGCATTTTCCTGTGCTGTAAAATATTAACAATGTTCGATGGCTTCAATATGACGTATACGTAATATTCGTGCATATTTATTTGTCTTTCTAAGCGAAACTCTAATTTCCCCCCACAACTTGCCGCTAAGCAAACAAACACAAGTCAATGTCAGTTCAAGTTGCATAAAAAAAAAAACACAGATACTCGCACACACACACCCACACACCGAGAGATGTGTACACCCGCATTTGCATACACGTGCACTGGCCAAAACGTAGAGACAGGCTAATGAGCGGCTCGACCCGTCTTAAGGCGTTGGGGTCACCCCCAGCCAATTGGCCCCTCCAATTCCAGAGCCATCCAGAGCCCGGAGGAGCAGGACCGTGGAGCAGCGACTATAAGCAAGGCAATGCCACTAAGCCAGCTACTAAATATGCTGCGTGTCAGTAATAAGGCAAATAAAACGACACACACACACATACACTCTGGCTGGCCTATATACTTGTGGGTATGGAGGAAGCCAAACCAACAGATATATATGACTATATAGTTGACGTATATATATATAGAAAAGTGAGCATGATGGACTCGGTATGTCGAGCCACGTTTTCTGGTTTCGTTTGCTTTTCGTGTGCAAAATCGCAGTCACACAAGGCGAGGGCCGGCCAGCCAAAGTGGGAGTGAAAGTGGAAATGGGAAATGGGAGAAAGTATCGATCGGCTGCTCCACATAACAGTAACTGTAACTGTTATCCTGCCCTTGACTTAATGTAGGTGTAATCAACAATTTGCGACGCTGATTGACGAACAACGAGCAGACCGAGACGGAGAAGGAGACGGCGAGGGAGAAGGAGACGGAGAAGGATACTCCGGCGAAGGCCACCGGAGAGTCGGGGCCAACGCACGTACGCAAAGGGCTCGTCCATGCCCGGGGGAACAAAATGGAAGAGGAGCGGTCTCAACAAAAATATTTTTACAGACAGGTGCTGTGCTGGTCTTTCCATCTACAATATTATTTCCTTTGTCGAAGTGATAATTATACTGTAATTCAGGCCATATAGGAGTATGGCAAATTATTCATATTGCGCATACGCCTGTTTGGCCACGTGGCCTCTTGAAAGTTTTCAACAACAAATATTTGCCCCTACGCACACGCCATGTGTTCATTAAACTTTCACCTTTCGGCTTTGTTCAATATTTTTCGTGTTTTTTTTTTTTTTAGCACAGGCAAGTTCTAATCATCAGGTTAGCCAATATCTGTGGCTCTTCGATGGATTTCCTATTTATACGAGCCGTTCTCCCCTCCCTGCTAACTAGATTCACCTCAGCTCACGCAAGGGAAAAGTAGAAATGTTGTAGAAATTACAACAAAGCGTCGAAATGCTTTCAATCGGGTCTGGCTCATGGAGGCGACAAAACGCTAATGAACACCGCACACGGAAGCCAATGCAAGGAAGTGGGCGCCCCAAGGGCTCCTCCCCCCCCTCCCCACCTCTGGCCCAACGAAAGAAAGGGGCTACAAATTTTTATGTTGAGTGTAAAAAGAGCTTAATGGCAAATCGAAATACTGCAGAATGTCGGCACAAAAATAAAATGACTTAAACCGCAGTAAAAAGAAGCTAAGGTTAAGTCTCTACTTTGAGCTTTGTGAAATATATAAAATACATTTTTTTTAAGTAAATAATTTAAATTTGTTGTGGCTAATTCCAAATTGTAGAGGTATACCCTAGTTGAATCTTTTTTAATCGTTCAATTCCTTGAATCATACTTCTTTCCGGTTTTTCTTTTCTTTTACCATATTTATCTCTAATTAAACATGTCCTCAACGCATTAATGTATTTATAATTAACAATAATTATAGATGAAAGCCGTAACAACAGCATATACTAGTACTTAGATTAGCTAGAAGTGGGTTGTTTTTCCGTTCTGATTAACGCCATTGATTTCTGTGGCCATTGTGTAACAATAAATTGTTCTGCCGCAATTGGCTGGCGGTGTCGAAAATTAACATGTCCTCGTCGACAATTTCCCAGAGGCGAACGAACAGGAAGTGTAGCCCATTAATGACAGCAATTTATTCGGGCTCATTGATTGTTTGAGAACTGATTGTTTGTTGTTTGTTCAAAAAGGCCGAATGCGGTTTGGTTTTCCAGCCCATGCCTGTCTGTTAAACTGTGGTAAATGCGTTGTGTTGAAATAATTATCGACCTAGGTCGTTGCTTTATCTATTTTTGAAGTCTTCATTGGGCAATAATCTTGATATTCTCATTTTGAATTATGAATTTAATCGAGATAAATGGATTAATTTTAATTGTCAGCTTGTACTTTTCCTTGACCGTGACATTGCAGATAATCTGATATATCTTTCTTTTTCATTTTCTGTCTTAAGGGCCTCGGGCAATGCAAGTGTTTTTCTGTGTCCAACCCACATCTCCATCTTTTTTTGCGGGCAATTGAAAACAAATCTGTGAGAATACCATTCTTAGTACCATTTCAGCATACATTGGCTAAGGAGGCAGATGCCGACAGCCCCAGCGATTTGGCCCGTGTACAATTTTATTATGCAGCTGTCGGAGGAGGCAGCCGACTTGAGCCGAGTTGCGCAGAATCAAGTGCAAAATGCACTTGTAAAATCAACACAACGGCAGCGAGTCCAGGGGGCATGGAGAGGAGCGCCTTCTAGAGCCCGTGTTGCCAGGATGTTCGGACAGGTGGGCCCAGAGCCAAGCCGGGCAGAATAGGTGCGCAGGCTAATGAAAAATGTAGAAGCAGCCGCAGCTGGAGCTGACACACGACCGAGTCGTAAAGAAGGAAAGAAAAGCTAATGCTTTGCTGTGGTTAGACAATGCAGCAGCCAGTGGAAATATTCAGGGACATGGACGAGGGCAGGGACAGGGACTGGGACAGAGACATTACAGGCAATTTCACTAAATGACACTGAAAGGCCGAGCAGTCCCCCAGCATTCGCCTCTGCGCCTTTCGTATCCGGATGCAGTCAGAGGCTCAAGGTGCTCCCCAAACCCTATGCGGCGAATCGAGTGAGAGCGGGCTATGTGTGAGTCCCGAAACTGGCACATGGCCAGGGTCACATGCAGTACGTTTTTGGGTACACAAATCAGCATTAAATGGCCGATCCCCGGACGAAGCCCAAAAACAGTTCATTAGGCCAAATAATGCCAGGTCCTTCTCCTTCTCCATCTCTCATTGGGTCACTTCAAAGCGACCGCAGATAGCCCCATCAAGGGTTAGGGACACAGAGTCAAAGGTCTATTCAAGGAGTTCCATGGCGAAAGCTGAAAATCTAAAATATGAAAGTTACAGTAAAGGTTAAAAAACAAGATGCTTTTGGACGGAATAAGTTAATTTCATTGTAATAATTAGAATAAATTAGTTTTTAAAAATATTTAGTTCTTATATAGTTTCTGGAAATATAGAAAATATGAAGACAGTTACGAAATTGTTAATAATAACCACATCTTATTTACAAATTAATGATATATTTAAAAGTCAGCTATATGATATATTTATATAATTTTTCAAGTATTGGAAAATGTATCTAAAATACCTTATAATATTTTTAATTGTACCAAAATGACCGCCCTGAATTACTTCATGTCCAAGGATGTGATTTCTTTTATTTGGCTCATCTTAATACCCTTCATGGCACTTCTAATCAAAATGATTGGATTTGGAATTCAATTCGAGTAAAACGCACCAATCGATAGGAGCGCATGCAACACATGGGGCAAGGCTCCGAGGAACCAGGCACCAGGCACCAGGCACCGGGCACCAGGCAAGGACCAAGAAAACCAACCGGAGAGATCTGCCCGACTGGCCAACAAAACAATTTAAAAGCAAAGCCACAAAGAAAAGTGGCGAAGTTTCCCAAAACGGAACCCGAGGAGGCAAAAAAGTTAGCATTTAAGCGCAGATTGTGTAATGAAATCAGACCATCCAGACTTTTGGCCAATGGGAGCGGAGGGATGGGGGCAGGATGTAGATTGGGTTTGGGCTTCCATCGCCATCGGCACCGCAAATTAAAGTCGTTTTGCGGCTAAATGCGAACTCCTGGACTACGTATAGTATGTATGTGTGTATAAACGAGGATATGCGCTTATGTGTGTGTGCGAATACCGGGTCCTGCGGACTTCAAACGGAAGCCGACATTTCTTTCAGTTTTATTTGCAGTTTTTCCTCCTTTTTTTTTCTTTTCTGCAGCCGGATATCCGGCCATGAAATGTAAACGTCGCAGTCGAGTTTCTTTTGCTTTGTTTGCCTAATGAAAATGTCAAACGGTCGGCCACAGCGGCGAGTTAATTGAACGCATGTCGCTGGCTTCAAAAAAAAACACGAGAAAAGCCTGAAAAATAAACGGAATAGCAGAAGTCAGAAGCCATCGATCAGAACTGTTCCGCGCTCAATTTCACATTTGCCGACGACACTATAAATCAACCCCCGGCGAAAGTCGTCGGGGCAAAGAGGGCGCTGAGAAATATGCTACATAATTTGTTAGCAATAAAATTTTTAAAGTGCGCCAAAGCACTCGACAAAAAATAAAGAAGGAACAATGGGGCGAGAGGAAAATGCATGTCGCTGGGTTTCGGTTCCGTTCGATTGCATTTCATTGCATTGCAAAGTTTTGCCTTTCCGGAGCTCTTACGAGCCATCCTTCCTCCAACGTCCAACGCCTTCTGTTCGGTTCGGTTCTGTTCTGCTTGGCTGTTGTTTTTGGCTGGCATAGCGGAAATGGTCTATGGCAGCTGAAACTTTTTGGCCACAAATGGCAGTAAGTCAAGATGACAGAAGAAGCCAAGTTTAAGTCGAGCTCTTCAAGTGTGGTGCTGACCACAAAAATGTGCAGTACTCGACTGTCTTCATTAGTCACCGAAAATTGATTAAGTCCTGGTTTGGGGTTGGAGGCGTCATTATAACCATTGATTACTTACTGCGACCTTTCTTGGCTAAGCTTACCATACGAACGTAAACAGGTTGCGAGCGAGAAGAGTCACATCGAAAAGTTATTGGGGGAAATTGGTAAAGATTTATGGGGATGGAAGACTGGAGTAAGTTTAAAGCCTGGCTTTGTAGTTTTTTTTTTAAGGTGTTCAATTTAATAGTTAACAGGAATTAGGTTATTTACATCTAACTTCAACCTTCTTTTTCTCATATTCAAGACTCAACACAACTCTTATTTAGGTCCTAGCCCCTATATTAGATTCCAAGAAACTTTGCCATAACCACAAGCCATTAAATACAAGTTAAGATATATATGGTATTAGTATATTTTTTAGGCATTGTGTGGGTTAGTCAACGAGGCATTTTAGCAGTGCTTAGTTCATAGATACATTTGGATAAAATCACTCTTGTGCTCTGGCTTACGGTTAGTCAGCGATATTTAGATAGATTGATAAAAACACAAAGCATAGTTGTGGGTGTTAGATAGTTTTTGAATAAAAAGATACCATTTTGCCAGTCAGTTGACCGCCCGTCTGCCAACGCTGCGATATTGTAATTCGAATGACATGCAATTGCTTTCGGTCGCACATGTTTAAAAATAATGCAAACAATGGGAAACCAAATCAAATAAAATTCAAATGGATGTCTCGTTCGTAATTAAGCGCATGCGAGCAACGCACAGACTGCAAGATAAAGATACATTGAATGGTAAGAGGTGGCCGGAGTGAAATTTGGAGCGAGACCGACAAGACAATTAAAATGCACGCAGCTCCATAACATTTGTTTTGCATTCCATATATGGTATAGGGAAATTGAAAAGAAGTAGCAAGAGATATATATATATATATATAGAGAGAGAGAGAGAGGGGAAATAGAAGAGGGGGAGATAATAAAAAATGGCGAGCAAGGCAATGCAAACATGCAAGAAAAAAATGTTGAAAATTATAGGATAGTTTTTTGTTTGTTGTTCGAATTCCGGCTCTTGCGTTTTTTTTTTCAAGTCCCAATATGCTAGAGTTCAATTTGGCATTTGGCGCATATACACACAATTACACGCTCGCACTCACACACATACATACACTCACTGGCACACCGACATAGACACACACACATTTACAAAGATATAGATATTTATATATTTATATATAGTTAAGCTACTAAACCTAGCACGCTACTAAGTTTATTAGTCACATAGAGCACGGGCCACAGCACAAAGAGAGAGAGCGAGAGAGAGAGAGAGAGTTATTATATATAATATATTGTATATAATGAGAGACAGAGAGAGTGAGAGGCATTGTGGTTACAATTTTAGACACCAATATAGGAACAGAATTTATAAAGTTGCGTGGATCGCAGTAATTGGAATCCTTAAATTTAGACTGTACCTAATTGTCGATTGATTTTCATTTTAGCAAGCGTTGCATACTTTTGGGCTGTTTCGTTTTGAGGAGGTGAAAGAGACAGAGCATGAACATTTCGAATTAAATGTCGCGTACCTGCGTTCGCAATTAATTTATGCAAAAAAAGGTGTTCAAAAGGAGTACGAGTACGAGTGTGTGTGTGTGGGTGTGTGTTAATTTTTTTTCGTGTGGTCATTTCGTAAATTTAGTGCGTGCTTCGCATTGGTTGAGAGAAAGTTGAAGAGAAAGTAGAGGAAACAATATAGTCAACATGTTTTGTTGTGGATTGTGGAAAAGGAAATTGTAACTGTAACTGTAACTGTAACTGTACGCTTAAATTAATATCGAAAGCAACAATTGAAGCTCACAGCGAAGGTATTCCCAGAAAAGTGCCACATACATATGTCAACATTAATAGGAAACAAAAACAAAACATATAAATAACACAAAATGGAATAAATGTGTTCTTAATGTAACCCTATCAATTGCACTCTTTTCACTTTTCACTTTTCTTTTATTCATTGCCAGTCCAGGTTTTGCCCGTAAAGTATGCAAATATATAAAATAAATGCATCGATTTCGCATGTCTTCGTAGACAATAAATTAAATATAACTTCTCTTTATGCAATATGTGATGAAATGCGCTTAATTTGCTTTGGTTGGCGGGATTCGATTTTAGTTTATATATATATATAATAATGATGGTCATTATTGGTTGGGTGTTTGGCCGGCATAGCTAAACTCAAAGGCTTTCTAATCTACGGAAAACGATATCCTTACGATATTTATATAATGTATTTTGGATATAGATAACACGCCAACTCTGACTTACCCAGACCGCTGGAAATGTATTTTAATTGTGACTTACAAAACCCACATCTACAAAAACACCTCTCCCACCCAAAAAGCCTTAAAACTCATTGGCGAATTTTTCGCTGTGTACGCTTTTCGGTATTTTCTTTTTCAGTTTTCTGTTTTCAGGGCTGCCTTATTGTTTTTTTTTGGTTTTTCTTTTTTTTTTCGTTGTATTTGTTTAAGTTTTTAGCGCTTGCTTCAACATGTGAATGCTCCACAAAAAAATGGTTTCGGGCCGAAATTAAAATGTGCATTTCAATTTGAGGCAAAGTTTTCACTTTGGCAGCCGGCTCGACTCGGATCGGCCGGCATTGTCAAAGGGAAAATTTGTTTCATTTTCATTTTGCCGTTTTTGTAAAACATTCAATTCGAGATATTTTCTTTTTTTCGTTTTGTTTCTTTGTATGTTTTTTGTTTTTTTTTGTTGCAAAGCGTTTTTTGTTTACTTCTTGATTGGTTTGACTTTGTGGAACAAATTTCGCAATTGAATCAAGTTGAGCTCCTAGATCGAAAACGGGAATGAGAGGCAAGTAAGCTTTACAGAATCTTTTGGGAAAACTTGATACCATTTTGTTTATTTTATATTAATGCATTTTGCTAAAGTGTTTATTTGGCGATTGATTGTTTAGTTTCTCTTTTGTTGTTGCTGTTGGTGGTTTGTTTTTGGTTGTTAGTTAATGTTGCATACTTTCTTTTGGTTTATCGTTTGATTGTTTCATATGTCTGTTGTTGTTCTTTTTTTTTGGTGTTTGTTTGATGGCTACAAATAAAAAACTAAAGCTAACGAAACGAGTAAAAATCAACCTATAATTTGTTGAACTAATGGCTAATTGATATATATAGAGGGAGAGAAGGAGAGCGCACAAAATGTGTTTGCTATGTAAATTGATTTGAGTTTGCGGCTACCCAACTTGTTGAGTTTGCAAATTGATTTATGCTAATCACTATCCCGATGGTGTTTTAATTAAACTACTCTAAATATACATCGCAAAATAATGGCTTTAATTTATGAATATGTGTTATATGTGCCACCCCACGTGGGGCCTCTCACACTGTTCGATTTAATTGCATCTATATATCGGTGTATTTTATTTTGTGGGCACTCATTCTCCGGCTATATCTTTGTGTATGATAATGATGGGCTGTTGGTTCACACATTTACTCAAGTGTAGCTGGCAGTTCTTGCAATACAGTCGCTTACTCCCTACTCGGAATGGAGGCATGGAGAGGGGTCGTTCAAATCAAAGCAATGAAAATGCTTGTAAATATTCAATGCAATTTTTTTCGGTAGCAAGACCTTTTCCTTCGCTTGCCCTGCTTTGCAGTTAATAAAATATTTAAAATATCTTATTGGCTTTGGCATAATGCTCAAGGATGGCCTCAGGCAGTTGGCCAAAAAAACACACACCAAAGCACACCAAGAAAAATATTTTTAATATTTCATGTGCAAATGCGTAGGAGCTTAGTACAAACGAAAAAACTTAGGGAAATCAAAAAAAAAATCTCAATCGGGATTCACAAAATAATAGAATTTAAGATAAGTACATACATACATACATACATATATGTATAGTAAAGTTTACGGGGAAGGAGAGGTGAAGATGGTTAGAGAGAGAGAGATAGAGAGAGAGAGATCAAATGCAAAGCAAGATAATTATTTACAAGCATTTTCATTGTACTTTCAAATTACAACCAACTGCAAGACGGTAACGTAAGCGGCACTACGCCATTGCATTGCGGCAATCACGCAGGTGATCATTACGTTACACATACACAAAGAAACACGTGAGACACTTGCACGTGATGAACGAACGAAAGAACGGAATAACTTTTTTTGTTTTCTTTGGTTTTTTGTTTTTTTGTATTTGGTTTTTTGTTTTTGTTCTGGCCGTAACATAATGGGTTACGTATGCAATGTGTGTTTACGAAATGGATGCTTTGGCACTTACTTCCGGCGGTGGTGGGGGCGGTACTGGCGGCGCCGGTGGCGTTGTCACGTATGTGTTTTTCTAGTTACGCAAATGGTGGACGACAACAAATCGTTAGCGGATTACGGATTACGCAATATAACATCGACGGAGGCGAGAATTTCAAATCAAAAAAGTAAGACTTAAGACTCTTAAATCGTGTTGTGTGTTTGGCGTGGTGTGGTGTGAAAAGTATGTTAGTTACAGGACGAAAGAATCAAAGGTTCCCAGAGGAATGACAGTGAGTGAGAGATATACAGAAGATAGTCGGTTAGTGTGTGTGTGTGTGTGGTTCTAGTGAGAATTTAGCATAAATAAATTCTAATAACCGGTTGATCCGTGGATCCTTGACAGGTGACAAGTGATCCATGAATCAACGCCTCTAAACGGAAGATTGTAAACTAATTTGTGTATATAGTATGGTTGCTACGAAATCAGAAATGCGTGTGAAACCGAAAATCAGTTGATGTGCTTTATATTTGTTATGTAGGTAGTTTGTATTTGATATTTCATAGCTCGTTTTTGGTTTGGTTTATCTGAGTTAGGTTTAGTGGAAGATATTAGAAGCACTTGCTTTGAATGGTTTTGAGTACTACTCGACTAGTTTAACAGGGTGCAGAGTGTGGGGTGTGGGGAAGAGCGCACTAGTAATGTCTGATTTGAAGTGGTATTGTGGGTGAAGACTACACACGTCTTGGATTGATTATATTGAGTTTTATTTATACTTTACATAGACTTTAAGCAAGTGCAAAGTAGGCTAGGGGTAGGTGACCAGGGGTGGGGTTCGGTGGGCCGTGGGAGGTGGAGGTTGGGTTGCTGTGCAATGTTCCAACTACAGTTGAAGCTAAGTGTTGGACTGGGTGACAGACATTGGGTTATTGGTTAGAGCATTTATAGAGAGTTACATTTGGTGGGATAGAGACAGAAGGAGAGGCAGAGAGCTAGACAGAGAGATACATATAGTTAGATAGCTATAGAGAGATAGAGAGAGATAGAGAGATATAGAGATAGAGACAGATAGAGGTTGAGAGTTGAGCAAAAGCACTAAAAGTTTGCTGAGAGTTGAATAAAGGTGGTTAAGCTAATTGTACAGCGCATTTAGTTGTTGGCTGGCAGAGCTCTTAGACTGAAAAATATAGTATCTATATAGGTTATCGCATTATAAATATTGTAAACTTCTACAGAGTTAACTGGTACGTTCCAAAGCGGATCTACGTTCTAGAATCGGGTATAGTTGGGCGGGCACACGCTAAGTCAACAGCAAGATCCATTACAGAGATTGAGAAAAAGTTCTATTGTTGAGTTCTATTAGGTAAACCTAGCAAGGAGATGCCACACTACTTAAAGGAGAAGCGTATGCTCTGTCGATAGTTAACTCTGGGGCGTTTCTTAAATCAAAATAGAGTTTGTGTCTTGGGCTCGAAACTAAGGACTCGAATAGAGAAAGAGATAGGTGGAGATAGATGGGGAGCGAGAAATATAGGTCGGAAAGATAGTCAGATAGCGGGGGGGTGGGGTTGGTGGTTCTGGGTGGATCGGGGTTCAGAGGTTGGATCGGGGTTGGAAATTAGAATTTCATTTTAGCTAATGGTTTTCATTTGACGGCTTTTTAGAATTTGCGCTCTTTGCTTTTAGGGGGTCAGAGATTATTCTTTTGCTTTACTGCACTTTTGGCTATTTATTTTTCTTTGTGGGGGCGGACTTTCCATTTCGTAGGGAAACGGAAAGAGAGAGAGAGAGTTTGAGATTGAGATTGAGAGAATGTGGTTTAAATTTAATTAGGTATTTTGTTTGGTATTTTATATTATTACCCATGACTCAGGTGGATAACGAGGAAATGGAGCTATTTCTTTAGTTGCTACATTACTAGGCAACTCAAGTCTTCCACCTAATTTTCGTAGCTTTCTTCTTCTCGCCACCCGAGATTTCGATCTTAGCATCAATGCGGCCTGCATCTTGGTGTTGTTTTTTTTTTTTCTGTTTTACGGTTTAAGTTCTTTTTTTTTTTTTTTGGTTTTTGCTTGTTTGTTCGGTACGGGTTTGGGTCAACGTTGCGGCTACGTTACGTCAGTGGTCACGTAGCCGAAAGGGGGGTGAGAGGGCAGTTGTAGCAGTCGAGTTGCGTTCGTTAACAGTTCGAAATCAATGGGGTGACACAGGTTACGTTTAGGAGCTTAATTACGTCGAAACTAATGGTCGCGTCAGTCAATGCGAGGGCTGCATCCAAAAAAGGCGTGCGCTCCTTCCGTCCGGTTACGTTCTTAACTTTCTCAACTGTCTCAACAAAATCGTACTACGAAATCGTAATGAGCGCTCAGCTTGATAGGCACAAAGAGGAGGAGTATAGAAATAGAAGCAGAGAGTAATATTCTTTTTTCAAAAACAGATTTCTATGTGTGGTGCTGTAGTTGTAGTTGTAGTAGTGGTGGTGGTTCTTGGATTTTTCTGTTCTTCGGATCTTCCAGCTGTGGCGTTGGAAAGCTGCGTCAACCCGCGGGGGCGAGCTGGCGCAGCTGAGTGGCGGGCTGAGGATGGGCTGCGTTGATCGCCAGTGGTCGGCTGCTTATCTAGCTCCGTTAGATCGTTGTGGTTCCAGTGGCTCCAGTTGGCTGCAGTTGGTCCAGGGGCCTGTCGGCTTTCCAGCGATGATGCTTCTGGCTGCGCCGACGCCTCGTCCAGCGACGCTGCTGCGACTCTCGATGACGTAATAGCGCGCGCGAGTTACGCAACGGGCGACACATAAACGGGGGGCTCGGGTTTTGGAATAACGGGATAACGGGAGTCGGGTATTTGTATTTGTGTCTGTTACCGGAGTGCGGGTGTGTGTGTGTAAGTGTGTGTGTGAGTGTGTGTTCTCGTCGACTGGCTTCTATGGATCTATCGTTACGTAGCGGAGCGTAACGCAACGCCTGGCGTTTTGCTACGTAGCGTTGACGTCACGCAGCATTGTATTCGTTGGCGATTTCATTTTCGTTTGAATTTTGGCATTGAAAGCTATAAACATTTATTAATATCTATGAATTGACCGTTGCCGATAGCGTAGCGTTAACGTAAGCGCACTGCGACGTAAGGGTAAGTGATTGCCCGCCGTAGTCTGTGCATCGCCTTTTTGAGAGATTTGTAATTGCACGTAGAAAAGTCTTGTGGGTTATGCTAGTTATTTTCGTTTCGTTTTCGTTTTTGTTTTTTTGTTTTGGCTAATACTAGTAATTAACTTTAGTGACTAGGTAGTTGAATTCTAGATTTAATTTCGTTTAGGCTACGATGAGAGAAGGCAATGTCGTTGTCGAATTTTATTGTTGATTTAACACGTATTGGTTGTTGTTCAATAAACTATTTCGGTTCGATCACATTTGGTGCATTTAATTTAAGTTTTTAGTAAGTACAAAAAATATTTAAAGCTTTTTTTTAATTATTTCTTGTTGTCGCTGTAGCACTAATTGTCATTATATATTATTTTATTGCTAGCTATATAAAAGTCAAGCCCACACAACGTATGTTCATTTTGATTTCTCGTTTCCCGTTGGCTGTTTACATTTCCGTCGATTCATTTACTTTTTGTTACGAATATATTTAAATGTGTTTATATATTTTATTAGTTGCTCATATCACATTGGTTGCAGATTTTTTTTTCCACATACGGCTTTCGTTTGTTTTCCTCAATTTTTGTATTGCACATTTGTAGTAACTTTTGTGTATCGTTGCTGTAGTTGAATTTTAAAATTTCTGTTGAATGGACACAATATCTGTGAGTTTAAGTCCTGGTTTAAATTCCCGCATCATTACTTGGAGTCAAAGGCCGAAAAATCAAATATTTCTTGATATTATTCATTTGTTTGGTTATTCACGTTGAGTGTTGATTTATTATTTATTGATTCTTTCAATTTGCGAAGCTTTAATTTATTCGATTGAAGAATGTTCAACAATCGTTTCATATTGTAATTGGTTTAAGCTTATCCTGCCACAGGAATATAAATGCTGGGTGAATCCGCTTTTCAAACAATCAAAGCCGTGTCAATAAAGCAAATTATTCATTTATGAAAAAGATAGCTACACTCAGTGCACATCCTCGACTTGAATCAATTTTTCGGCATGCCCAGCGAAATTCCCCAAGTTGAGTGAAAAGTTAAGACAAGTCAAGTGCAAAGTTTCCAGGCCATTGCAAATCACTTGCAAAAATCTGGTGAGTAATGCAAACATAGAAAATATTTATGGCATATAAGCCATGTTTCTGCCCTGCAATGCTATAATTCAAATGGCTGTGGAGAGAGAAGCTGTGGGCCCGACCCAGGGACTCCAAAGCGAGATGGAAAAGGGGCCGTGGAAAAGTTACACCAGTTTCCTAGTGCTGGTGCTGGAGCTGCAGCTGCCGGAATTCATATGCAAATGCTGCAGAGCTGCAGAGGTGACAGAGGGGGGCAGAGGGAAAAGAGGGGGCGGGGCAGCCTTTGTTAGGCAAGTGGAACAGCGACCTAAGCAAAACTGGCAACTGCGAACCGAAAATTTCAATAATTCAACAGCGCAAAGCGGAAAAAGTCACTCGTTGAACGATGCAGATGAAATTTTAATGAAATACAGATTCATGCAAAAGCCACACACGCTCACAGGCTCAGCCACACATGTACGTGCCACATTCGAGCATACACACAATGGCGGTCAAAATAATAGCTCTTGTTGACTTTTTAATAAAATTAATGTTTACAGTGAATTATTGTGTTACTTCAATGATTTTTTTCCATGTCAAGCTTTCAGCGAATATGGTTTCAAATTGTCTGCGTTTGGCTATGAGCCTGAGAGATCCTAAAAGAGTATGGATCTAAGTGACGGGTATCTTATAATCAGAGATTTTTTTTAGCTTTAACTCCCATATCTTTGAACCATAATAAATGTAAACCGTTTTTAGATTTCCTAAGCAGTATTTAATCCCCCAATTATACATTTAAATATATTTATGATTCCATATAAACTTACATATATTGAGTGTTTATATTGAGTGCCCTATGTTTTTGCCCTCAACTGTTTGGTAGTACAATGCAGGCCTCAGGGCCGTTAAAAGAGAAAAACATGGCGCACATGCAGACAGTGGCTGACATAACAAAAGCTCGCCGCCTGACTTTGCCACCGACTGACTGGATGCAACGCCTAAAAGATTGCTACATTTCGCAATTAAACACAGATACGCACAAACACACTCACACACACACACATTCAGCCATGCCAGAACTGACTGTGTACTGTGCGTTGCTACACATGTTGCTATTTGGCAGCAAGTCGCCAACGTCGCCAACAGGGGCAGCAACAATGTCACGCTGACAACATAAGCGCATAAAAGTATACTATGAAAATTAATTTGTGCGCCATGATTTTGCCAAAGATATATAGAAAGAGAGAGAGCGAGTGAGACATGGCTATAGGACAGCCCAGAAGAGTGACAAAGAGGTCGCGNGTCCTCCCATCCCGGGACGAGTGAAAATGATATATGACATTTCGCTGTAAATTTCATTAACACTGAATTGCCCTATTCTTTTGTGAGAAATTGTCTGCTGCGTACCATGCATTTTATGGCCAATTGTGTCGAGTGCATTACACGAAAATTTACAAAGCTCTGTGCGTAAAGTTAAGTGGATATTCAAGAGATTTATCCCAAGGGCAATTCGATTTCATCAGCATTGCAGTGATAGATAGCCGTTGAACGCTTTACATAATGCCCTCAATTATTCTTTAAAGGCGAAGTTTAATTAATTTGATCTGGTTTTATGTTTTTAAAGTCTCAAAACTAGCTGCAACTTAAAGTACGATTATTTGAGAATAATATTTATAATAATAATAATATTTATAAAAACATTTTTTAATAAATAACCCTTTGATATTTCAATACATTGTTTAAATTTGTATAAAGTCAACTCTAACATTTGACCCCCATTGATATTGCTATTATTAGCTGCCATAAGCTATCGAATCCTTTGGCTGTCAGCTATTTGCATTGAAAATGAATTTATGGAATTTCAACTTTACCATTTGAACGCCATTGAGTTGGCAATTTGTTACGATGATGCTAAATCAATATCGCTCATTGAAGTACTTAATACGCCGCTGAAAAGCAGCCAACCACATAACCCCAATCGACTGTTGCTCAAATCGCTCGGGCGAGTGCATATCTCAGGTTAATTAATGTGAATGGCAAAGGCCAACAGTTCCTGCTCCCTTCTCTCCCTCACCCACCCCCGCAAAAGGCAATTTTTGGCACAACGCCCGTTGACTTGTTCACCTGAGTCTCGGCGGGCGCCTTGCCTACGGGTAATTAAAGGCGTATGAAGTGCCCCTCGACGAGGCGAGGCGAGGCGAGGCATTTGCATATGCCACATGCCGTGAGAAATGGCAAATGTCCTCGTTGAGAGTCGTGTTATTTGATTGTTGACAATCGAGCTATCGAGTGCCTATGTGTGTGTGTGTGTGCTCAAGCCAAGCACTTGTGTCCATTGTTTGTTCAACGCTGACTGGCAAGTTTGCCCTCGCCAAAGCGGCCAACTAGAGTTAATTGGGCAACAATTATTGAGTCCTCCCAGGGCTTAATCGATGCATAATTTTTTGGTTGATAACCCAATTAGGAATATTCAATGAAGTAGCTCAACCACTTTCCATATAATTTATGTATTTTAAAATGTCTCGTATTCAAAAGGGGAAGTTGAATTAGATTTATTTAGTTCTCCAAAGTGGGAATAAGCGCAGTTTAAATATAGCTTTAAGCGATTTATATATATATATATATTTTTGCAAAAGCATCCTTTTCAATTCTATTTCCCTCCCATTTCCATAAATTATGCTTAGGGGAATCAACATTGAAATCCATTTTGGGTTGCAAATGCATCTTTGGGATTGCGTCACCATTAAACTGTCCCAACAATTTTCGGAGATGTGCAGAGTGCACAGAGTAATTTGTGCCTTTTTCGGAATGATTTTTATTGTCGATGGCAGCGTCAACAATCAAGTTGCACACACACACTCACACACACACACACACACACACACACACACACACACACACACACACACACACGCTCGTTGGCATGTTGGAGTGGCGAACATCGAAGATAAATGTGGACACAGCCGGGGTAAAAAACCATTGAGCCAAAATCGAGAATTAATTTAAATGCGGCTTTGTAATAAACGAGAAGGGATGGATTTTCTCTGGTTTTTCTCGTTTTGCTTTCCGCTTTTCAGTGTGTGTGTATGAGTGAATGAATTATGCAACAATAATTCAATGGAACCGCCGCAAAGTATGCAATAAACAAGTAAATGTCGAGGGTCTGGTGTGCAGTTCCTTGCTTTTGTTTTTTTTCTTGTTTTTTGGCAGAAGGCTGATTACCACTTTGGGAAAGCCGGAATGAAGTGGAGAGCGAGGTAAATGCCTTGCAATGTGTCAGTTACAATTACAACAAGCCTAGACCGACGTGCCTGACAAACAATTACCAGTTGGGTAAAAATGGGTCACAAGGATGCCTCCTCCTCGCCGACACCGAACATAAAGTGGGCGAAGGATGCTGGCGCCGGCTATGGGCGACAGTTTGAGTAATTATTGAGGCTGCACTCTCGGGCAGCAATCGCCGTCGTCGCACTTTTTGGCAGACATCTTGTGTAATTGCAAATTAAATTACGATGTCCCGCCCGACGACAGATGACTCGCCGGCAAAGAGGCTGTGCATCATGGCATCGGGGCATCTGGGCATCTGGTTCACTTGAGCGTAAGCGATTTGAATCATCAAACTGAAATGGAACGACCTCGAATCCTTGATTGGACTAGTTGTCAGCTGATTCGGATTTAGTTGGATTGTCTGCCCCAAGGTCCAGATTCCCAATTAGTGCGGGCATTCAAATCGGGATTGCTAGATTGCGGCATTTAAAAATAACCAGCATCAGCTGAAGATGACTGCCATATAGATGATCAAATTGCAAGGATTTTACTTAATGAATACTGAATTGGCAATTGGGAAGGAATAAATTCAGTTTATATATAAAAAGTTGAAAACTGTTTCAAAGCCTTGAAATTTCAAGGAATCAATTTCAACTACAATTAAATGTTCGATACCAAACCATGATTAGTCGGTGCTCTTATATTGCAATTAGAGCACATTAAATATTTACTAAATTTGTTTTGTTATAATTAATAATGCATTTGTTTATTTCAATGCCGCCAATTTGCGATGTCATAAATTGTTAGGAGAACTTACTTCAACATTTATTTTGTAAATTTGTTTAAACTTAGTTTTTTTAATCATAAACCAGATAAATATTCAATATCAAACTATGATTAATATGGACACTTATTTTGCCATTAGAGCACATTAAATCTTCTCAAAATTTAATGCGTTACTAATTGCAAAAGTTTTTTTGTATCTCATTGTCACCATTTTGCAAATTTATAAATTTGAGGAATTTATATAAAATTCACTTCTACTATTGTTTGCTATTTTGTATATATTTTGGCTCAACAAACCAGAACTTAATTTTGTACAACAAACCAGTTAAATATTCGATAAAAAACTATGATCAATCTGAGCACTTCTCCTGCCAGTAGAACCCATTAAATCTCTGTTTCAAATTTCCTGAATTTGCATCGGGCAATTAATGCTAATGCAGTTATTTATCTCAATGTCGCCATTTTGCTTATTCATAAATTTTAGTTTTTCCCCCCACTTTCCACTTTCATATCCTGCTGCCTCTGTGCCACATTTATTTCCACCTTTATTACAAGTTTTTCGCCGTTTTCATTTCGCGACTCTCAAGGGGAGTAGGGCGGAGGGGGCGTGGGCGAGGGGGCGGTGATGATGATATTTTTTCGCATTTCTGGCGTCCGCCATTTTGCCGCATACTTTTTTTTCCGTCTATTTTCCAGCTAATTTACTAGCTGTTGTTTTTGTGCGCGAGGCGCTCACAAATGCACATAGACATGAACATAGACATAGAAAAGTGAAAACGCATACACCGACAAAGCCATGTCTCTCTTAGCGATTCGAGTGGCTGGAAAAAGGAGAAAGGAAAAGCGAAGGGAAGGGAGAGAGGAGAGGAAAGGGAAAAGGGACCTGAAATGACGCTGGCGTGGGTTCCAGGGAATATAATAAATTTTAGCCGCCGCCATTCGCTTTTGCTGTTTGCTTTCTTCGTTTTTGCACTTTCTCGTTGCCCCTTTTTTGATATACCCTTGCAGAGGGTATGATCATTTTGACCAGAAGTTTGTAATGCAGTAAAGTTTGTCCTACGATGTATATGAATTCTCGATCAGCATTACTAGCCAAATCGATATATGCAAACTAGTCTCTCAGTTTTAAAGCTATCCCGATGAAACTCTACCCAAAACCTTTCTTTTGCAGATTGCATAGAAGTCCGAATATCGGAACAATGCATTAGATAGCTACTATAGGATCATTTAGGAGAATGGCCTCAAATGAGAAATGTTTTTATATTTTTGTTTGATTCTTTAAATAACATTATTTAGTGACCAATTTAATCTATTCCCATAGAAATCTGACTTATATATTCTCTAGCTGCTGCTTTCAAGGGGTATTCTTAGCTTCGACCCCGAAGCTAGTCTTCCTATCTTGTTTTTTATTTTATATATTTTTTTTAACGCTCAGTTTATAGTTGAGAACACGGGGTACTCTGAGTTATTGTCAATGTAAGCTTGCACTAAACTGTCAGTGGCGCGATTATCTTGTCGTAGTACATGTACACCCATAAAAAAGTGACCTAAAACCACTGATTAAAATATAGCTTGCTTATAAGTTATAGTTGCTTAAAGAGAGAACTTATATTTAAACACTTTAAATGTTATAGCTTATAGCTCATTTAATATTTTCTTAATTAAAATTCTTTATATTTTTTCTGATCTTGAATTATGGTTAAAATTCATCGTTGAAACACAAAAAATTAAGTTCCAACTCAATGAGAATAATAGTGTCGACCCGGAGAGATTTATTTGCTTTGGCTGAAACTGTTTTTGCGGACTGGCTTTTCCTTCCGTCTTACCAAGACTTTCTTTTGTGAGCACGTTTTGTTTAATTTTTGCTAGTTTTTGTCATTTTATTTCGCATAAAGACATACACATATACATATACTCGTATACTCGTAGCTAGTTGATGCTTAGACAAGTTAAATAATTGCTCAGCGCTAAGTTTTTTAATTTAATGCCTCGGAATCGCATCCAAAGCTCGTTAAGTGAGTCGTGAGCGGCGCGGTCTGAGTGTTTTTTGTGGCATCTTAAAGATGCCACCACCAACTTTAAGTTGCCCCCGCTGCCACCTTGCACTTTTATGACACACATTCCGTGTTGCCATTAGCCCTTTACACAACATTTGGCAAACGGCGCCAGTCGAATGGGGGGCGGCAGAGAAAGGGGAGTGAGTGTGGGAGGGGAAGGGAGGGGCGTGGCATGTGCCTGCCAAGCTTTTTCGGGCAGCGCATTATCAGGCCGATACAAAGGCACATTATGCGCTTCCGATTCTCGAACTGTTGTTATGCATGCACTTGCAGTGCCATCGTCGTTGTTGTTCCTCTTTTTGGCATTTTTTTTTGCTTGTCGGTGCCGCCGTTATGGCATCGCCTCAAAAATTGGGCTAGCCGAGAGGAAAGTTGCACGGACATACCATATATCGAGCTTCTTGACTCCTGCCAAAAGCTACTTGTCCTTATTAGAGATGCCTGCCATTCGAAACATAGTTGGGGGAGGTTGAAAGAGCCTTGAAAGCTCTTGTTAAAGTATTTTATATTCTAGTGATTTTTGGTAATAGTGTATATTGTGTTTTGAATACTTTATAAATATTTTCAACATTTTTTAAAGAATGTGTGTTCTACCCAGAATTAAATTAGAAAGAAATTTGCCCACAAAATAATGTTTACCCAGATATGTCCCAGGGGTTCAGTAAAGAGAAATATCTCATTCTTACTTGTATAATATGAAATATTAATACTCAATTTTATTGAATATTTATTGATAATTTACCACAACATTAAAGCTGTCATTCCCAATATCTTTATAAACACCGCTTTGCAGTCTACTCCAGCAAATATTGCTCATACGACCCGTTGACAATTTGAAAATTATAATACTTTCCCAAAATTCTATCTATATTGCAGATGAGTACCTATCTTTTTTTGTCTAAATTAATTTTTGGTAGAATTTATTCAAAAAGAAAATGTACGCATTTATTAAAAGAACAATTAATCTTTTTCAATTAATTGTTCTCCTATTATTATATATATCACCTTACTTTTTGGGGTCGCAACTACATTTAAACACACAGAATTTCAATATATTCACATAGATTAATATTAACCTTTTGATAATATTTGCTGCAATCGCAAAGACATTTAAACACACAGTACTAAAACACTCATACACATTAATATAATCTTTAAGAAATAAATTTACACTTCTTTGTAAAACATAAACCTCACTTTTGTTGGGGTTCGCAATGACATTTAAACACACAGAATCTAAACACTCATATCCATTAACATTAAGTTCATGAAATTATTATACTCTTATTTGTAAAACATAAACCTTAATTTTTGAGACCATCGCAACCACATTAAAACACACAGAATAAAAACATTCATACACATTAAAATAAGCTAAATGCAATTATTATCCTCTTATTATTAAAAACTTATTGTTTGATAAAATCGTAACCACATTTAAAAACACACTCAAATAAAAACACTCATACAGGGATAATATGGCTACGGGTATTTGGCATGCACAAGACACGTTAACTGAGACTGAGTCCGGAATCGAGTTGTGGAATCTGGGGCACTAGGCCAGATCGGAATTACCTCGAGGTGCTCGCACACACAGATCCCCTCCTCGCAGTAGGCGCAGATCTGCATCTTCCGTCCATTGGCACCCAGGCCCTTGAACAGCAGCTGGGGCTCGTCGGCCAGAAGAGGCTCGTACTGAGTCTGTTGGACGCCCGTGCTAAACTGGAGCTCCCGCAGTTGGCGCTTCAATCCGCCTCCGCCTCCACCTCCAGCTGCACCTCCGGCATCCAGCTCGAAGGCGTCGCTCCTGCGCATGCGATAGACGCTGCACTTGCGCTCCAACTGACCAGGAGGTGGATGCAGTGGCTCCTCCTCCTCGTCGTCCAATTCGCCGGCTGTGAGCGGCTGTCGCTCCGCTGTGGACGTCTCCAGGAGTAGCTCCTCCGGTCCCGGGCGCCGCAGCTTGGCCACATGACCCGGCGAGGCCATGGGCGTGGCCGGCGTTACAATGATGGCATCATGGTGGGGCACAAACATGGCGGCGGCGCCAGCTAACTCTGCCTCCGCCTCCGCATCCGCCAGGGCGGCTGCGGCAGCGGAAGTGCTGGCCAATGGAGGAGACGTGGGCGTGGCTGACTCCAACGAGGTCACTGTCGTTTTAACGCCGGCCACGGCCGATGGCGACGTCATGGCATCGGCGTCCTGGTCCCGCATCTGCGAGACCAGCGGCCACGTAGCCGTGGCGGATTTGTGCAGGTGTCCGGCAGCAGAGCTAAATGCCGGTTGGAATCCGGCACCTCCGCTGCCGGAGTGCCGGTGCACCAGCTTCGGTGAGACGCGTCCGTGGGACGAGGCGAACTGTTGGTAGGGCGTCTGGCCCAGGGCCTGGCTATGGTAGGCATAGCCATAGCCGTGCGCCTGCGCATGGACCGGCCCATGGGAGTGGGAGTGGGCATGCGCCTGCCCGTGGCCATGAGGATGGGTGTGGGAATGGGAGTGCATGCGCAGCTGCAACACCGACTGGGTGTCGCCCTCGTCGATTGGCAGTAGGAGCTTCGATTGCGTCGTGTAGGTGGCGCTGAGCTTACGGCCTTGGCATTGCGGCGCCCTCAGGTAGTTCGTGGGCAGCTGGTGGAACTGCCGCGACTTAATGCTCGTGGGCGTGGAGGCGCCTCCGGCAGCACCCTGATCGCCCAGGCCCACGGCTCCGGGCGCCTTCGGTGGATGTAGTTTCGCCTGTAGTATTTGGTTCTTCTTCTGCTGCCGCTGGCGCTGGCGGGCTTGGCGCGAGGCCAGCGAGGCGCCTCCAGCAGCGGCATACATCTTGGTTGGGTATCGGGTTGGGGTTGGGTTTGGGGATCGGGATCGGGATTAGAGAGCTTTGCAGCTAGTTACAAATCAAGTGTGGCAGGTGCTAAGGGGATTACATTCGGCTTGGGGAGGGGCCTTTCTCACGGGAACTTAAAATGTATCTTACAAATAACTTCGATCTTTTCGTATCCCAAAGATTGACTGTGCTTGTTACAAAATGAAAACCGCTCCACTGTCGATATTAAAATGCTTTTTTGTAAAGTAAATTGAAAAACTCTTCTCTTCTTTGTTTCAACGCAAAACTTCTACCAATATTCTAAATAAATTTTCAAAATTTTAGCAAAAAATCTTTGTTGTTGTTGTTGTTCTGTCCCTGTAAAAATAACTCCTCTGACCGTATGTCGTTAGTAGCTCTATCTCAGAATGGTTTTGCCAATGCCAGGTGTGTTGTGGTAGTGTCCTGTTTGACATAAATGATTGTACTTTGGATTACTTGCTTAAGCTTCGAACGAATGACATACAAAAGGGCTCAAAACAATTGTTGGTGAAACCATCGAAAGTAAACTCTTCAATATACCACATATATATATATAGAACCGAAAATGTTACAACTTTACAACTTTAACTTAGGCTAGGGTTATCTGAGAGATATATGTTTTGTGCATATTCGCAGTGTTCAACTTTCCGTCTTCTTCTGGTTTGTATATAAAAAAATATTCTTCAAAAAATTTGTATCGCTGTCTAGAGTTATGCTTTTGTTTTGGTTTTGTTCGGTGTCTATTAAAATATGTTTTACAAATACTTTAATCTCTGCTTATAAACATTTAAAAAATATTCCATCTCCACAATCAAATTGCATACATTTGGGCGTATTGTCTGTGTGTATCCATCGACATGATTTAGTTGGAGCTGTGCTTGGTTTTCCTGTCGCAGTATGAGAATATAAATAAGATATATCTTTCAAATGTACAATGCGTACATCCTGCTTAAGCTGGTTTATTGGTTATAAAATTGTTAGCTATGCATATTTGCTCGGTTGCCTAGCTAATATGTTGGGGGTATCAAAAAGCATCTAACGCCTAAACACACACACACATGTAAACATATATATATATATATATATTTCCTATAATTATTTTGTATTTATTTTGCTCTTTTGATGACTTTCTATGTAATGTATGTCTGTATGCAGCTAACTCTGATAAATATTATCTGTTTTTTTGTTATTATTCGATATTAATTTATTTAACATGCATAAGGATTATAAGCACACATCCATAAGATAAATCAGGCATCCATATTTGCAAAGCTACATTTCCTCTCCTTTTTTTTGGTTTCTCTAACTCGTTGTCATTTGCTCATTACACGTTAGTGTAAAAGCGATTTTGGCATTATCTAAAGATTAGATAAAGAGACGGATTTACTGCAAGGAACATGTGAATAACATATTATGCAAAACCGGACTTAAGATTAATGTACATTGAATACACACAAATCTTTAAATATATATTTGCTAAGCAGCCCTGAAAAAAAGTATGGGGGAATAAATTTGCAGAAACAGTAATAAAATATTAATATATTATTTTTCATATTTAAGATTCACATATCGTTATTGCAAAGTTCTCAGTGGCGCTCCCAAAAAGTAAGGTAATTTTTAGGATTTTATGGGTTAAAAGTGAACTCCATTAGTAAATAGAATTAATACATACATAAATTAAATTTAACCAACCTTATTCAATATGTAAATTTAAGTTGCATAATAGAAAAGTTGTTCCTTTTCCACCCTTTTAGTTGTAAACCCCACTTCAACCAGTTTTCCCATTTCCGTTAACATTTTCGTGCCCGGAAACTTGAAGTTCTTTTTGTGTCAAAGTCATCTGAAAATGCCTATTGTAACTGCTTTGGCCAAGGGTAGAGAATTAAAAAAAAAAAATAAATACAATTTCTTTGCATTTCATTAGTTGTTTTGGACGGGACTAAACGAATCGCCTGTTTCCCTTTTTCATTAGGGGATTTCCCCTCCATTTTAATAAACGCTGTTTTAAATGCTATCGGGCAACAAAAATTAAAGCAAAATGCCTTCCCTCTTTGTTTCATGAATATTTCGCTTTCATTTTAATGCTGGCATGCAACACGCAAATTAAAAAAAAGGGGAAAATCAAAATGGAAAAAGAAACAAATGCAGAATCAGAAGGGCAGGCCATCGCCCGCATTTTGGTATTATGTTTTTATTTTGGTTGTAAGGGCATGTAACCTTAACATTTGCCATGGCGACTCTGCCTGCAATGACGGTGTTATTCGGGGGCCAGCGGAAATTCTCTTTCCCAGGGTTGCAAGGAACAGTGGCACGTCCCTGGGAGCGACTTCTTCCACTTACCCCTAATTTCATTTCCGTTGCCATTCAACACTTTTCACTTGGCTTGGCTGTTGCTTCTGTGCTGGAATTTTCCGCACAGCACCTTGGGCAACTATTTTCCTCGTGACCTGCGTGGCTCTCATGTTGTTTCATGTTGGCCAACTACACTTGCTGGCGACAATGTTTTAGGCTCTTAAAACACTTTGTTCGGGGCGTGTGTGTGTATGTGTTAATATAACAATTTGTACGGCTTTTGGCTCAGACCAGCACGCACTCAAGGCTAATTAAAACTCAGCCACGGCAACGCCCCAAAAAGCAAAATGCCACCAAAAAAAAAGGCACAAAAAAATTGCGATTATAGGGGCCAACAATAGCAGCTGCCAGGTATAAACTTGTACAATACCGAAAAAAGCAGCGACTTTGTTTGCAGTGTAGTTGGTAGTTGGGCAAAAATTTGATGACGCTGACGTGTTGCCATGCTCAGCATTTGATTGTATTTTTTGTGGCACTAACAAAATGGTACGAATAGAAATATAACTCGGGATATCTGACAAGACTGTTTACATTATTTGATTTGCTTCAACAATGGAAATATATAAAGATATATATTTTTAAATATAATGTTCTGTCGCTCTACTTTATTTGTGTTAAATGTGATTTGACCTTTTTCAATGTTAAAACTTATTTTACAAATGAGTTGTAAAAATATTATTAAACTGCATTTACATGAAAGTGCTCTAACCGAGAGAGCCTAACCAATTCCTTTTTTGCTAATTAACAACGTTGACCCTGCCAGCATTTAAATTGCCGAACCTATTTACATATTGGCCATTTGTATGCCAAAAAGGTCAACACACGCACACAGAGGTATGCAGGTGTAGGTGTTGCATGCAGACCGCAAATTAAACTGGGCCAGGAAATATGAATTTAGATGACAGTATTTAATGCGGCTCATGGCCAGGTAGAAACAGCCAGAGTCCCTTTTGGAAAATCAATACTATTCCAAAATAATAATATTTATTTTTTTTGTCGTTTGCCCCAGCCTGGACATCCCGGATCTTGGAGGGGATGAAATCCCGGGACAAACACGAACGTAAGCAGCTAAATTATGCAAGTTTGGTAATTACAGTTTAGTGCCGTCTCATGGCTTACAACCGTAGGCCATTATACTGGAAAAGACCGCAATTGTTTTGCGGCCAGAACGCCCACAAGCTGCCCACATCCAAGAACACACATATACCCGTCGAGGCTGGTGACTCAACATGTGACCAGTTACGCAAATCGTGTCGCAAACCAGTCGGCCCGGTCACCGGAGACATTGCATCAAAGGACTGCCATTCAGTGTCAGACATCGCGGCGTATACGTCATATCACGAGGGGAGGCGGTGGTCTGGACAGCATCAGAAGCCAAACCAGCATCCCCAGCATCCACAGCATCCTCAGCATCCCCAGCAGCATCAGCAGCAGCAGGCAAAAGGTAAAAGCCAGAAATGAACCGAAGCGAAGCACTCCGCTTTATTTATTCATTCAGCATGCATATATAAAAACCGCTCAGGACCACTCCTTGAAGGGATGTTCTGGAAATCTTTTTCGAATTTTCATAAGTTGGAGTCACAGAAGCCATTGGGAAAGTAGGGATTTAAATTCGTGTTTTTTAAGGAGTCACAGAAGCCATTGGGAAAATTTGGATTTAATTACGTATTTTGTAAGGACTGATTTGGAAAAATATCGAGAATGATTTATAAGAATACATTTTTAGCTCTAACAGAAACGTTAGGAACAACAAGAAAATAAGTAGTAATCTGTATTATTGCTATTTATTATCTCAAAAATAAAGTCTTTAATAAGGTTAAGCCAAATTAACAGTAGAAATAATATTATAATATATTTTGACCAGTTAAAATTTAATCATCATCAAAAATCGTTTATAATCACGTACATATTTATTCTAACATTTTCATATATAAATTGTTTAAAGATATATTTTTTTCAAAGAATATTCTTAAAACATTTTGACTGACATTTTAAACTCTATAACTGAAATAACCATTAAACACCCAACTCCAGCGAAAAGCAGTTGTAATGGATTTCCGACCGGTTTTTACGAGTAAGTCATTTAGCAGAGCTTTATGTGGAATGTGCAATGTGCACCTCCACGTCCACATCCACACCCTCACAGAGAGAGAGAGAGGGACGCTAACGCGGATTCAACCGACACAGGACCTCACAAAGCCAGTGAGCCCAGGGACCAGCCTTTCCTGCCATTGGATTCCATCAGACCGCACTCACTTGCACACGAATACACGAAATGGCAGCTGCGCCTGCGGAAGTTGTCTACGCAGCAGTGGAAGTGGGTATTGGGTAGTGGGTAATGGAAGTCCCAGAGAAAGGGAGAAAAGGATCCCGGGAATGGGGTTCGGGAGTGGGCAGTGGGTAGAGGAGAAAGGGGTAGAGACTTTCACCGAAACCATCACCGACACAGTCGGCCTTTGTGTCGGCAACTCAGACACAGATTGAAATTAAAATTTAAATTTATTTTAAGTTGACTTTTGTGGCGGAAGGCCAACGGGTTTCGTTTTTACTGCCTTTTATGGCAGCTTTGCCCCCCGCCTATCCTGGGTTTATTTTTGGTCATTGTGTTTGTCCATGTTGGTGCTGGATAATTACCATTTTTATTGCTAATTAAATGAGCCCAAAGTGCATGTGCCTCTGTTAAAGCTGTAGCATATATCTATTTGATTCTGCAAAAGCCACATTCAGAACAATTTATCTCTGAGTTTAGAAATGAGTGTTTTGCATGCTCTTTTATGGAGCTTATGTACGAGTATGTAAGGCGATTAAATATTCATAATTGAAGGAATATGCATACAAAATGTTTTTGAATTTTATTTATTTTAAATTCTCTTTAATTCCAATTAAATATATTTTTGTAATGCCATTAATAGCTTATTTGTAACTCTGTAAAAAAAAACAATTTAGAAGGGTTACTCTTTGAGATTAGAAATGATTTCAATACATGCCCTTTTTATGGAGCTTAAATATCTTATGATTCATTTTAAATTCTGTTTAAATTAAGGTAAATAAATTAGCTTATGTATTAATTCTGTAAAAAAAAAATTAGAAGGATTTCTCTTTGAGTTTAGAAGTGATTTCAATACCTGCCCTTTTATGAAGCTTATAAAAGGCGATTTCATATTTATAATTAAAGGAATAATCTTAAACAAATTGCTTGAATATGTTTCTATTCATATTAAATTCTCTTTAATACAACGTAAATAAATTTTCGAATTTTCATAAAAAAGCTTTTTTAACTTTTCCCTTTAAAACAAAAATGTTTCAGTTTTTTGTTCGCTATTTTGACATAGACATAGATGGATCGCAAAAGGGAGACGCCTGCGGGTGATGTCCATATTTTCACAAAACTCTTTTTTTACCCATGCCAAAAAAATATGAATTCTTTGAGTTGTTGAATAAAGTGAGAGCTCGTACAATTTCGGAGCCATTGCCATGCAAATTTGTCAATAAAATAATTTACTCCACGGAACACATTGAGATACCGAAATTGAATTGTGTGGGTGTGTGTTTGTGTTCGACAGAGTGCATACCAGCAAAAGCCGGAAATATTATTGATTATCCCCAAAAGCAACTGCCAATAAACGTTTATTTTCGTTCATTATTCTATTTCGAGTTCCATTTCAATATTATGCACAACGTGTTTTCGCGTTTGGCGAGCAGGGAAAACATTTCAACATATTTGATAGTTTCCATCGTTTCCTTCGCTTCCTTCCCTTGCTGAATCTATCTTTTGCTTTCCCCTGTTTTTTGGCAACAGGCCGCCAGTGGGTTTTGTTATATAAGTAGGGCGAGTGCGAATATTTTTTTCCTTTCCGTTCGCATTCGGATTTAGTTCTGTCTAATAAGGAGACCCAACCCGCCCAATCATTTTTTTTCTCTTCCTCCATTCAGCGCGCTGTCTAGTTTTGCCTTCTCGACACTTTCCGTTCATAACTTTTGATTTTTTCCCTTTGGTTCAGAATTTTAATTAAAGTGTTAGCCGAGCGAACAAACTGACATCGGGCTCGAGAGCCTGACTCCTTGACAGACGTGTAGGGGTCGCTGCCTTGGCATCAGACACCCCCGCGCCCAAAATCTGCCTGAAAGCCCATTTCAGTGCTGCACGTCAGCCTAAGTTCAGGGAGTTCTCTGACACTTGAAATGAGCGAACTGTCAGTTTGGAAAACGATGAACTTGAACTGCATATTGCCGGAATGCGAGATAGAAACTCATAGAGTATGCTAAATAAATTTAATCAAATGAATATTTGATAATATATTCCAAAAAGCAAACTCATGGCAAATGCAAAACCAAAAATCAGGTAAGTATGATTTTATTACCTTTATTGAATTGCTGAAATATTTGAAAATCATTTAACTGCATGAATGCCCAATGTTTGCAAGCGTTATAATTCACTTTTGCCAACGGCAACATTTGCAGCTTAACTGGAAACATTTTATTTGATGAATGTGCGAAAGTCGTTAGCACAATATTTAAACACAATGAATTTGTTCAATTGAAACGATTCGAACCATTGAAGCATTTCATCAATAAACCAAAATGTTTGTCAATTTGTTTTGGGTTTAGCCTTGGAGCGATACACTTTCATTAACTTATACCGATATACAACAAAATATTGCACTCAGGTAGGTAGCAACCGTGCAACGTGGCGTATACGTAATTTGACCATATAGCATAATTTCAGCTTAATTGCTGCCATAAAACCCAGACGAGCGCAATGTTGCGTAGAATGAGCCACAGATTAAGACAAAGCACCCGACCCAGCCAATGGCTCCACAGGCAGGCAACAGGCCTGGCCATATTCCCATACCCAAACCCATTCCCATTTCCCACCTCTCTGCCCCATAAATTACGAGGATCTAACAAATAAAAAAAAAAACGAGAAGGAAAATGCAATGGCTGGGAAAAACTTCAATAAACTGGTCGAGTGGCTAGCTGGAGTTACCCTGACCGCCGTTGGCTATTGTACTGGCCCCCAGGAAATGGCAAAAACAAAAAAAAAAAAGGATTGGGAAAAGGGGTGCCGAGTGGCAATGTCGAGACCATTTGGTTCGCTTTAAGCGCACATGCAGTCCGCTGCAAATGACATAAACTGCATGTGAAGCCCGTCGTGTTTATTGCTTTTTATGGTGCCGCCTAATGACTGCATTCGCATAGAGATTGCCCTGCTCTGGGGTATCCAGGGACAGGGTGAGGGAAAACTCATTTGAGGCACCACTCTGACTATATGGACTCTTAAATGTTGGCATTAAGTCTTTAAGTATGCAAGAAATGTTGTTTTTGCAATTCCAAACATGCAATCTCATTTGAATTTAGCCTTCAATGTAAAATTAGGGAAATGTTGCTCAGCTATTTTTTAATGTTTACCTTGCCATGCATTAATATTCATTCTTTAAAAATCAATATACTATAATAATAACTATTTAATGTTGGTGTTATTTATATAAGTTCGAACCGAGTTAACTTTATATTTTCACAAAACAATAAATTACCAACGAACAAAATTTATGGCCGGATTTTCGAGTACCCTTGATTGTAATCATTTAAATACTTTTCCCTCAGTGCAGTACTCAGTATCGTAGATCTCGAAAAAGTTGCAATTTCAGATGATTTCTGCCTAAGCGATTGCAACTTCCTTTTCTTGCACCGCCATGATTATTTATCTTGCCTTATTCCTCCTCCTTCAGCGTTTGGAAATTGTAATGGCAACTTTTTATTTACTCGCAGTACTCGTCGTTGAAGGCCATAAAATATCACGCCTGGGTTGGCGAGGAAGTTTGCAACTAGAGTGACCACGCCCCCCCCCCCCCCGCCCTCCCACAAAAAGAAAGTTGCCCTGCCATTTTGCTGTTTTGCCATTGTATCTTTTCATGCGCCGCCTGCATTACTCAGCTGACCCCCTTGTGTGCGGGTGTCGAAGTATCTAAATTTATTTTTGCATCTCTGCATTCTCAACAATTTCGCAATTTATTGTTTTCTCTGTATTGGGGTCAGTTTGTGTTAGCAGAGAAGGCTTTTCCGCCCCTATTTGTTGTCCCTTTTGCTTTCTGCTTACACCGAGCAAAACAGCAAAAACAGCAGAAGGCAAAAAACAAGAGCATCGAAATGAGGTTAGTTGTGTTTAGACAACCTGACCTCAGGCCGAGTAAAATCTATATAGCTTATAACTTATATTAAATTCGCCCAAAGACAATGGTTGGGTCAGCATAAAATGCCTGACATATTGACACACTTGGCGTATGATTGATTTTCTTCGGTTCTCCTTCGTTCGTTCATCCGCCACCCTTGTCATTTATAAGCCTTTTCCATACCACCCCTTTTCCTTCCCCCTACGTTATCCTGACGAGCAGTTAATGGGCTCACAGGGGGAGTTCGGGACTTGTTGATTCAACGCACCGCAGGGGGCGTTGTGTTTAGTGACTTGTTCTGTATTCGCACAAACAACAAATCACAAAACAATGGAACCTCCCCTCCTTTTTGATAACTGCCCTTGATTGTTGCTGTTTATTGAGGTATGTGTTTTTG
>JAJJHY010003831.1:3932615-4042898 GCA_021224005.1 Drosophila setifemur | reverse complement strand
AATATATCTGAGTGGATGTGGGGATATAAACATCTAAACATTTTTTCTTTTTTCGCTCGTTTGTTTGCCCGTTTTGGCAGACTTGGTTTTTCCCGTCTCAGGTTTCCTTTTATTATTGCATATCCGTAATTCAATTTATCATTATTTATTCGTTATGAATTATTTTGATTATATAAGAGACCTCCTAGATTGGTCCTTTGTTTGGCATGGAAATTGATAATTGAATCACCTATTTTGGTTTGTTTTTGTCAAATTGAAATTGAATTGTTATATTGATTTTCAACATATATATGGAAATGTTATTTAAATATCAACGAAGCGTAAAATTATATTGTATTTTAATGAATTCAATTGTGGATTTTATAAAATTATATATATGAAATATATTTAGTTAACCATTTGAATTGGTCTCCATTTTGTAATATGATTTTAATTCGGTTTATTTTGTGACTTCATTATCAAATCACATTGCATATTTGAAATTGAATTGTTATATTGATTTGCAACATATGTAAGGAAATGTTATTTAAATATTAACAAAGCGTTAAATTATATTGAATTTTAATCAATTCAATAAAATTTTATATCAAATGTATTTTAATTGGTCTCCATTTTGTAATATGATTTTATTTCGGTTTATTTTGTGACTTCATTAGCAAATCACATTGCATTTTTTAACGAGAATTATAAATCTCTAAATTCATTTCGTTTATTTGGGTCATTTATATTATTATTATTTACTTATTTGAATACTTAAATTTTCGGCCTTTGTTGTTTTTTGCTCAACGTTGCACTTAAGCCAATCAAAGTAATTGACGGGGGAACTTAAAAGGATCTGCTTTCAGCCGCGTTTCGCTTTCATTATTGATTGATTTGATTTCGTGTGTTGGGTTGTTTGCGTTAGTTTTGCATATTTGCATTTGTCATTCAAGCGTCCACCATGCCAGTCCAGTCCGTAGTGTCCGTGCCCAGGTCCTGGATCGCTTACCTGCGGGGCACGACCGTCGCGGAGTGGAACAATGGACAATGGCGACTTCCGAGTGACAATTACAGCGCTTTCTCATCGACTGTTGTGGTGGTCACCTTGATACGGTTGTGATTGTAATTCCTATATTAAGTTTGCACTGCAATTTTTCCATTACTTATTCCGCACGGAACTCCCATCGCCAGCCAGTTGGGAACCGAATCAATTATTAACGACATTCTGGGTGCACAAAACTATCTTCGGGGTAGGCGTTGTTGAAACTTAAATTTTCGCCCATTCTGTAATGCGTGTGCGAGAGTGTTTTTTATATAGTTTTTTTGTTTTTTTTTTGGGGCGGGGGGGACGAGTAGAAAAATTGGTAGAAATTCCTATTTTATAGGCGCGGACGCGGTCGCGGATGCGAATGCGGATGCGGACGCGTCGCGGATTGGCGAACAGCGAACTGCAGCGCCCAGGTCCAAGCTGCTGTTTTGTCCTTTTGCTGCTGGTGCTGGTGCTGCTGCTGCTGCTGTAATTTGCTGCTGGGATGTCGAGCGGCGAGGACGACTTCGGCCAGCAGGAGACGCGCGAACGGGCACAACAAAAACACGACTGAGGCCGCCCAACGGCCACCAACGAATAACGAGGCGAAATTGAAAGCGAACGCTCCCAGCTAGAACCGATGGCGAAAAAGGACTCGTTTTCGGCTGGCCTCTGCCTTTCAGTTTCCACGTTTCCACGTCTCAGATTTCACATTTCAGTTTTCAGGTTGAACGAAATTGAAAGCGGCCGCCGCCCGAAGTGGGTCGTTCGTTCGGTCGTTCGCTAGTTCGCTCGTCCTTCGTCCTGCATTGCAGCAGGAGCAGGCTTCCAAGAGCGGGAGCAGGATCTGCTTTTGGCTTTGGCATGTAAACAAAGCCAGGCCGAAGCTCGGCCAGGTGAGGAGAGTTGGCCAAGCCGAATGTCCTTAGGAGCGCATTTCCCGCTCCCAACTGAGCGCGGCTCTCTCCGTTCGAAAGCTCTCTCTCTCTCTCTATCTCTGTCAGCAGCTCAGCTGTGCGTGGGCGTTGCAAACAGCTGATGCCAACTCGCACTCTCTCAACAACTCTCTTATGCCCTAATTTGCTGACATTGCTTAGGTGCACTTGAAAAAAATGTAACTTGACCTTTGTCAATAAATTATTTAATTTAATCATTCAAGTTGTTAAGCTCAAACGTTGTAATTTGATTTAATAATAACAGACTTAATCTGTTTGAAATCCCTTTTTTTGATCATATTCTTAGACTTCTATATTTATGAGCAGGGAATAATTATTGTAATAATTTTAAAGCAATTTAAAAAGTCCAAATTTCTTAAGGAACAGAACTACCTTGTTTCATGATCAATGTATTTTTATTTTTATATATTTATAAAAAATTTTAACTTTAACCCTAAGTTATAACAATTCGAAACCAAAAATTGTACTTGAAAATGTATGTACTATAAATATACTCGTATATAACAAAAGTCAAATACAAGTATATTTTCAATTACAAAACTCCACTCAAACCTTTAAAATTAAAACCGGTTTTTTACTTTTATATGTGCAATAAATTAGTATTATCTGCTTAAAGCAATTTATAAATTATCATAAATAAAATTGTTTTTAAAAATAAACTATTGCCACGAACATTTTTCAAAAGATTTTAGCAGGACTCCCAATTTGCTTTTTCATATTCATAATGTATACATAACAAATCATCATATCCACCCGCCTAATTGTTTGCAGTGTAAAAGCTCGCAGACTTGCACAAACACACAACTGCAATCGGCTGCCTGTTATCCTAGCTGACATTGTAAACATGACCAAAATGCATGTTCCCCAAGGTGCCCGAACATTCGTGGGTTCTTCTGAGGCTGTGTGGGTGGGGGTGGTTGTAAGTGTGGGTTTAGGTGTGGGTGTAGGTGTAGGTATAAGTATAAGTGTGTTTGTGTGGGGGATGGCTATAAGAGTGTGCGGGTGTAAAGCCACATTTGACGTGCCAGTGCCACACTCATTTGCATATTTGAGAGCATTTTCTGGCTTACGCGGGATGAGTAAGAGAGTGAGAGAGAGAGAGAGAGGGGAGAAGATGCGAGAGCGAGAGGGAGACAGAGGGAGGAGACACCGCACACGCTCAAGTCTCATGTGTAAGGCATAGATAAGTTCAACTTAATTAAAGTTTCAGTGGGGGACAAAACGTCGACTTGGTTTTTCGGGCCTGGTCTACTCTCTGCATAAATTATGACAATTGGCCATGCGGCTTACAAGATGCACATGAGGAGAGCCAGCTTATTTGGCCTTATCATCATCATCGTCATTGTAATTGCCAGCAGATTGTGTGTATTATTTATATATTTACACCACCCCCTATATATCCATCCATAAATAAGTTCATTTAAGCTCTTATTATGTATGGCTGAATATCAAATTCTAGGCCCCGTTGGGCATTGGGGATCTGGTCAGGTATGCACTAATCCCAAATAATAGTTTCATCATAATCACTTCACTCACTTCCCTTCAAAATTCAAAGCTGTTGATACCTTAAGCTGTGCAAATCATGTTTGGATTAAGCTGTTTAATTTAAACTGTCAGGAGTGCATCACAAGCTTGGAAAATGGAAACTACACAGGCTTGGAAAATGGGAAATTCAAGGCATCTTCAACAACATAAATACGGTCAGGGAAACTGCTGATTTTAATCATGATTTAATGACTTTTAATTCATTTAAAAACTATAAATAAAAAGTTTTGATTATTTAATATTTTATTTTTTGGTTTAAGTCTCTGTTTCTTCTGTTCTTCGGATGCTAAAAAATATATATAAAACACCAACTGAATCCCTTTGAATTTCGAATTATATCTATGTCTTACTTACATTATTTGAATATTTTAGTGAATAAATTTAAGTTTCTGTTTAGAAACGGTCAAGCCTCTTTAATAAGTATTTTAATTAGTCCATTCATTAGTCTTCGTCGCTACTCTCCTCAGATGAGCTAGACAAGTCCAGTAGATCCAGTAATCCGTCCCTGTATTCATTGTTCCTGGTAAAACTTTGGAGGAAGTGGTTAATATCTCGTTGCCTGGCTAACTCCTGCTCTTCGCGGATCTTCATCGCGGCTATTACTTGCTGATAGATCAGGACCTCGTGCTCCTGCTGAGCCAACTCTATGATCGACTGCACCTCCATTTCAGTCCGCTGCTCAGGAGTGAGATGGATCAAGGTACCCTGCTGAGAATCATCAACCACCTCGTAGGCAGCCACCTCATCAGTCGAATAGCCGGAATACATTTTATTTGAGAATTCAATCGAAGTAATTAAATCAAAAAGCAATGCCTTAAATTGTTACGACATTTTTGTCTAAGCCTGCTTGTTTTATTTATTTTATAAAACATACTTCAAATAACAATCGATAGTATTTTTGTCGGGTAAAAATATTCAGCGTGCAAATACTCGAACAATATTATTTTAAAATTGATGACCGAAATAAAAAACTAGAATTTTGGAATTTATCAAAGCTTCTCAAAGTTGAAGTCAGTTTTTTGGCGGATAGCAATTTATAATTGATGGCTATATTATAAATTAATATCGAAAGAATTTATCAAAACTTCTCGAAGTTGAGTCAAATCAAGACGGCATTATAAAATGACTTTATAATGTTGTTGCAATAAAAGTAGTTGAAGAGTTGGGGTGTTGTTGAAACGCGTCCAAAAGTTTTCGCTTAAAAGCCAAAGAAGAAAAGTTTTCCCAAAAGCTGTTGTCGTAGGTTTTTCCTGAAAGCCAAGGATTCTAAAGCTGCCATGGAAAGCTTTTTTAGGTTCTTGTCCCCATTAAGGTGAGTTTTTCCTTCGCCTCAATAGAGGAGCGGATTTTTTAAAGTACTCAACACTTTTGGTATTGTCGCTGGTTAGAATGTAAAATATTGCCAGGAGAAGAGAAAACTAATTTAAAAGGAACTACTTTTTAGGGAACATTATTTTTAAAATTTATTTTTAAATAATACTACATTTTGGATACATTTTATAATTTGATTAAGTACTTTTGCATTACAAATCGTATCATGGCCTTTATATATTCATTCATGTCCTTAATTCCTGACCCACTTACTAGCAACAGGCAAAACTGCACCGTTTGCATACGAATTGTGCCAAATAGAGCGCCTGGCTATTTATAAGCAGTCAAGGGCATACTTTGGGACTTATTGATTAATGTAACCGGTGTCAGTCCCATCACCCCCAGCTAACATTTGCAATGAATAAATGATGAACCTGTGCTTACTATGCACTGCGGGGTCTGCGGTAGGTTCATCACGCATCGTAACATCGGAATAATGGAAGGTGTCATTAAGCCGGAGAACCAAAACAAAACCGGCCTAGCCCACCCATTCAATTAGGGCTATCAACGATGCCAGAAGGAATTATAAATTCCATTTGCGGTCTGGGTTTGGTAGAAGGGGCGTGTTAAACCATCTATTAAACATGGCATGTCACGCACTTTTGGTAGTAACAATAACAGAAAACAGAAATTCCAATCAGAAACAATTGTATTTAATTGGCTTACTGAAACTCATTGGGTGGATACCAAAATAATAATAGCCTACTGGTAATTAACTGAGAGATTATCCTTATAATCAGAAAATCCTTATTTATTGATGTATACAATGTACGTACTAATATTCACAAAACTCCATATATCATATAAAGTAAATTTGTTTACTTGGGAGTTTACCTCAATATTTTACTTTTATAGTATATTATTAATTCAAAGTATATATAGATATTTGTCATTAATATGGGGGAAATATTGTTGGTATGTAGAAATGTATATATTAAATATGTGTTAATGATTAATTTTCGTATTATAAAAATCATTAATACATTAAAATGAAGATAAAACCAAGAGCACAAAATAAAAATTAAATTCAATTGATAATAAAAGCTAAGTAATTTATTTATTGGGTTATAAAATTAACTTGTTTCAGATAGTAAGAAAACCCAAACCCTTCTCATTTCCTTAAGATGTATACACATTTAAATGTATTTACTATCAAGCTGGACACTTTAATATTCCTCACAGCTTGAGTGCCACATGTCGTATACATAATAGAGTCAACCGAGCGAGCTCTAATCCCAACCATGACCAAGAACAACAGCGAAAACGAGACCCAAAATGGAGGCATAAACTTGGCGCCAGTCAGCAAAGCAGCAAAGCTGAGGGACAAACAAAAAAAAGCGAGAACGATGGTGTGGACTTGAAGGAAATCCCACTGGGAATACCCTCACATCGCACGGTGCATGCAACGCACTCTGATTCTGGGCTATTGCACTTGGCAACTTGTTGCACTCACTTTGCCGCCGCTACCATCGGCATTTGCTGTTTCCTGGGGATCCAGCTGCAAGTGCAGCTGCTGCTGCGAGGCGGCGGACGTCGGTCCCAGAGCTGGGCTGGGGATCTGCTCTCCTCCGTAGTATTCCGCCACGCTGGGCACCAGCAGAACGCCCACCTTGTTGCGGGCCACCTGCTGGGTGGTGGTGGTGGTGGTGGTGTTGGATCGCCTGTGCCGGGACGGCAGCATCATGCGATGGGCCACCAGAGCCATGGTTAACACTTGAGACTGGGCTAGGTTTTATGTCGGAAAATATATGACACCGTTCACTGTTCACCGTTCAACGTTCAACGAACACTCGCGGAGGGCAAATCAAAGCCGCGTTTGCCTTAAGGAAATGCTCGCCGCCAACTGAAAGACACCGAAAAACAAAAAAAAAGAAAAACCAGCGGCGAACGAAAAACGAAAAGCGAAACTTTCAACGCACCGGAAAGAGGCGAAAGGAAATGGCCGACATCCGTCTCGCTCGCTCTCACTTTCACTCACTCTCAGTTTGTATGTGTGCGTGTGTGTGCGTGTGTGTGTGCGTGTGGGTGTGTGTGTATGGGTGTGTGTGTCTGTTTACGTACTAAACGCCGCATGTTTGATGAACGCCTTGTTGTTGTTGTTCCTTTAACGTTAATATTAATGTCGGAATCACATTGTCTGCTTGTAGCGTATCTGTATCTGTGTGTGTGCGGCGACGTCGTATCTGTGTGACCGCTGTCTGTGTGAGTGTCGCTGTCTGAGCGGTGGGTTTGTGTGTCTGTGTGTGTCAGTTTACCAACACGTGCACGCCACATTTAATAAACGAAAGCGGAAAAACAAGCAGGAAACATGGCGCAAATGTATTATTTGTTGTTAAAATAAAATGACGAAAAGGAAAACAAGTTGTAACATAATAAAACGCAATGTTGACATGCGCGACTTTTCATTACCCCTTAATATGTTGAACGAAAATATTAACCATGAAATTTTATACTCGTTTCTATTTGAATATTACGTATACGTAATGTATTGTTAAAACCAAATTGATGGGTAACATTCTTTTTGATTGCTAGTCTTTAGGTTACCTCTTAAAATTCGTTAAAAATATTTAATGAATATGCAGTCATAATTTTTTTGAAATAAAATATAATTTAAGTATTTATGTAACTTGAGATTATACTAATTTTAAAGTATACTTTCTTTAAATATCCAGGACCTCGACTAGAAGGAGCCTTATTACCTTAAGTACATATTTGGTCCAGCCGATAATTTGCATAATACACAGAAATTATGCAAACAAACCAAAATGTGTGCAAACAAAATCATTTTCGCGGAAGATATTGATTACAAACAGATGCTTTAGGCCAATGCAAAAACAACAAAGAAACGGACACCTTTTCGATTTGTAATTAAATAATATTAATACAAATTAACTAACTAAGTTGCATGGAATCATGTAATATTGATTTTAAAATTGGAATGCAATTCAAGGGAAATGATTATAAATTCCATTTCAATATTTCGTATACGTAATGTATGATTACAAATGTCATATTGATTACATGTCTTTATGGTACCCCTTAAATTTCTTTAAAATATATAAGAATACTACTTTTTGTAGATATTATTTTTGTATTATGAACTGCATATTTAAATATTTTTTTAAGTGTAAACTTCAAAACATTATTTGAACTGTAGTATTGACATTTTCCCTGCTGTAAACGAATTCTCGAAACAATCGCCCAAAATTAACGTCGCAAGAACAGGATGCTGAAACTAATGGGCCTGTGTAGACGCGCCCACGTAAGGACCTACGCCAAGGACATTCGCTTCGGCTTGGAGGCCCGCAGCCTGCTCCTGAATGGCGTGAACGTCATGGCCAATGCGGTGGCTGCCACATTAGGACCAAAGGGCAGGAACGTGCTGATCGAGCAGCTGATGATCTCGCCCAGGATCACCAAGGACGGCATTACGGTGGCCAACAATGTGCAGCTTAAGGATCGCCGTCACAACCTGGGCGCCCAGCTGCTGCGCCAGGCGACGAGCAATACCAACAATGAGAGTGGAGACGGCACCACAACTGCCACAATCCTAGCCCGTGGCATGGCTTGCCAAGGCTTGCAGATCCTGCGGCAGAGCCACATTAATGTCCAGCTGCTAAGGGAGGGCATGCTGGAGGCATCTCGAGTAGTGTGCGAGGCTCTTGGAAAGATGTCCCGGCCAATTGAAACCATCGGTGAGGTGGAGGCTGTGGCCAAGGTGGCCCTCAACAACGACGAGAGCCTGCCCGACCTGATAGGCGATGCCATCCTGGAGCTTGGTTCGAGCGCCGTCATCCTTCTGAAGGAGAGGCACTGTCTCGGCGACGAGCTCAAGTTCGACGAAGGTGTTGCTTTGCCCTCGGGCTATGTCTCGCCCTTCTTTGCCATACAGAAAGGAGGCGACACTGTGGAGTTGTCCAACTGCCTGCTGCTGGTTACCTTGGCCAAGATTGAGAAAATATCCCAGATCCTGCCCGCCATGGAGTTGGCCAAAATAAAGGGGCAACCTCTCCTGATCATAGCCAGTCACTTCTCCAGCGAGGTAGTCAAGGTCCTGGTCTTGAATAATCTCCAAGGCAGACTACAAGTATGTGCTGTCAAGGCACCAGGATGTGGCGACGAGCAACGCGACCAGATGCAGGATCTTGCCATTGCCATGGGGGCCCATCTTCTCGAGAATGCAAACAGGCTGGCCTTGTGCGAGGCGGAGGACTTGGGCGAAGTGGGAGAGGTAGTGGTCAGCAATCGGGATACCAGTCTCCTCCAACCACGTCGCACTGACCAGAAGGTGCAAGCCGACCGCATCGAACTCATCGAATCCCTGATCGAGGAGGCCGTTATAGACCAGGAGGTGGAGCGCCTGAACCTGCGCCTGGGCTGGTTGAAAGGCCACCTGGCCACCATCTTCGTGGGCGGGGCGAATGAACTGGAGGTGAGAGAGCGAAAGGAGCGCTTCCAGGATGCCCTGAACTCGGTCCGTTCGGCCATCAGCCATGGGGTAGTCCCCGGAGGCGGCACCGCCTATCTGCGTTGTATCCCAACCCTGGAGCAGCTGCCCCCGGCTAAAACACCGGAGCACCAGCTGGGCAGGGAGATCGTAAGGGATGCTCTCCGCTTGCCTTGCTACACGATAGCTCGCAATGCCGGTGTCAATCCCGACGAAGTGGTCCAAAGGGTGCTTGATGGCAGTGGCAACTTTGGATACGATGCAGCGACAGGGGAGTATGGGGATCTCGTAGAACGGGGAATTGTGGATCCAACGAAGGTTCTGCGATCGGCAATAAGTGACGCTACCGGGATAGCTTCCCTGATTGCCACCACCGAAGTGGTCATCACCGAGCAGCCGCTGAAGCCGAAGATTCCCAAAAACCAGGTCACCCGGGATCTGGCCAATATGGTCGGCATGTAGACGAATCATTTTCAATTCGGTAATTGTTTAATTTTGGCAAAAAAACTAAATTAAAGTATAGGTTATAATTAAAGAAAAACTGTGACAATGAGCTTGTAAATCAACAAACGATAAATTTTAAAAGCGATTCTGAGATCCAGATATTGAAAATAAATTAATGCGTGATCACTTTTCAAAATCAAATTATATTTGTTCTAAAAAAATAATATAAAAAAACATTAGAAAAAAAATCCTGTCATTTGACGTGATCAAATTAAATTTTTACTTTAAATAGTACAAAAAAAAACATTACAAATTTTTTCCAGCTTTTCCAAAAACAAATTTTAATATGTATATTATATATATAATTTATATTTTAGTTATTTTTTGTAGTAATGCCATGTTTCACAGTGTATTGGTGGTCCCCTTATTTTATTGCTCGTCTCCTTGTCGAATTCATAATTTGAGCTCCTACGAGCACGCATGCCGTTCTTGACAGACACAGGAAATTCCCATCACACGCCCTTTCCGATTCCGAATCCACTTCTCCCGCACTCAAGGACTCCCGGACTCCCACATAACTCCACGTTCCTCTGTTCCTCTGTTCCTGCTCACTTAGTCAGGCTCAACTTGACCTTAACCATTTGCTGCGCTTTGTTCGGGCGCCAGCAACAAAAAAAAACAAAAATGAAAATGGGGTTGGGGTTGAGGAGGGGAAATGTCAGCAGCAGCAATTCTATTTATCTTGATATATACTCGTATGTAAGCGTTATGTATGGGTTCTGTTTGTCTATTATGTACACTTGTGGCAATGTCAGTTGCGGTGATTAGGAGCAATTAAATGGGGGGAAGAGCGCGGAGGAAGAACGTAATATGACGTATACGCCCCGATGTACTGACAAAGTGAAACATCTGGTTTTTTCGTGGGTTCACACTCGGCGCATGCACCCACAAACACACACACACACACGTTGGCCAAACATGCATAATTAACCAGCATTGAATATTTTTATGGGTCACTGTCGGGTCGAGGGTCGTTGTTCGTTTTCGCTGGCCATGAAATTGCAATCTGAATAATGCAACAGAATTACTTAACAGGAGGAGGAGATCGAGATAAAGCGGGGACATATAATTACGTAAGTTTTTCGAAGCGCCCGAGAACTTTGCAATTGTAACGATGTTTTTTTTTAATTGGATTGACTTACAACCTGGACTTACCTTGATGCGGAGATATAGATACGGATACGGCTAAGCATATACGCATATACATAGATAGATGGGCGGTTCGATATCTGAGGCTGGGCAGGCGCCGGGTCTAACGATTCTTGAGGAAGCGCAGCATTTTGCGCCGCCCGATTCGGTGCCTGGGTCTGGTTGTGTGCAAAATGATATGGATTCGTGCTGGCGATGGCTGCGGAAGAGATTCGAAAAATACTCATCGGGATTAGCAGTGGCGATTTCTCAAGCTCTAAACTCTGGTGACACGTATGCTCCATTGTTGCTGCTCCAGTTAGCTGCTGCTGCTGGGGTTTATTGTTCGTAAATACCAAATCCAATGGCAAAACAAGCCTGACAAGTTGTCGCCTCTTGTTTTAGCAACGCCCCCCACCACCATCCCAAAAACCAAAAACAAAAAAGGAAGGAAGGAAGCTAGAAAGGACAACACGCTGCCATGTCTGGCCATAGAACAAGGATACACACTCGCACACTCTCACACCAAAACACACAAACACACCATACCCCAAGGTCCTCGTCTGTGCCGTGGGACTTTTTTGTTTTTGTTTTTCCCTTTTTGTTTTTGTTTGTTTTTGTTTTTGGCTTGTTGTCTGACAACTTCCGACTTTTGCGGTGGCGGCTCATAAATCAAAATGACCCAAAACGAGCAGGAAAACGGTGGAGCGGCAGAAGGAAGGAATCGCCAGCAAAAAGTTCATCACAATTATCCACTCCCATGGAATGTGTGCTATTTCAGAATGCATTTAAGGTTTGATACCAAGCTTGCAAAAGCTTAATGTAATTATTCCGGCATTTATTTATAATTTATACCCACTTATAGAGAACTTGAGTTAAGGTTATATTCTTCAAACACTTGTAGGGAAGTGGAATCTTTTTATTTTTTACAAATATCAACAACTAACAACTAGTCATCCAAATTATAAAATACAAAAAATATAAAATTTACTTCCAGTTATTCGATTTGTAAACTCTCGGTTAAGCATCTAAATTTTGTTTTTATTTCAAAAAACATCAAATTTCCAAACCAATATTTTTCTATATTAATTAAGTTAAGCCAAAACCAATAAATCATTGAATAAAATCCCCTTAAGTTTAAATTCCAAAAAATACTTTTTAAGACTCGCGGTTATTTGAGACAGACAAACTCTCACTGCTCTCTAAGCAAGCATAGCATAGCAGTCAGCCTACCACAGCGGCCTTCTTATCGATAAAATTCTATCGATTTGTACAAGACTCTGGTGGTCTGGCAACACTGCTCGGCCCAGATAAGAATCCGGCAGCCCTTATCGTAATAATTGCAAAGAAAATTCAGATGTTTTAAGTTAACGCCGGATTCATGGACACGCTGAGCCCGCTCGTCTACTGGTCACAGACCAAGCAGACTCTGCTGCTCAAGGTCGACCTCAAAGATGCCAAGGTATGTGCGGGCGCATTCCCCACACCCCCCGGCCAGTGTCGAAAAATCAATAAATAAGGATTTCCCGAAACTTTTCACAGGGCGCCATAGCCGACTTTTCGCCGGTCTCGGTGAACTTCAGTGCCAATGGGCTGGGAGCGAGGGGTGTGAATGCCTACAAGTTCGGGCTGCACTTCTATGCCCTGATCGATGATGAGGGCGCCAGCTTTGTGGTCAGCGACAACAAGATCGAGCTACAAATCCGCAAGCTGGAGCCGGAATGGTGGCCCCGACTTGTGGCCACTCCCCAGAAGCCGCACTGGCTAAAGGTCGACTTTGATCGCTGGCGCACCGAGGACGATGAAACCGTGGAGGAGAAGCCCCGCGATGTGCGCCAGGACTACCAGCAGGAGTACGCCGACCTCCAGAAACGGGAGCTGGGCTACATCAAGGGTGGGGACCCCCTCCTTCTACCTCGACAACTAAGAACCTTGCTAACCAGTGGATCTCCTTGCTTGCAGAAAAAACGAAGAAGGTGTACATGATCTTCTACAACCTGGCCATGTTCATCGGCTACCTGTACGTGGTGGCCGTCATGGGAATACTCTACTATCGAGATGGCCCGGATAGCATCAGCAGAACGTATATTAACGTGGGCAATGCCTTCAAGTTCGTCCAGCTGCTTCAGTACCTGGAGGTGATGCACCCGCTCTTCGGCTACACCAAGGGCAGCCCGCTGGTGCCCTTCTTCCAGGTGTCGGGCCGCAACTTTATACTGTTCCTCATGATCGAAATGGAGCCGCGCATGCAGCCAAAGCCCGTGGTGTTCTACGTGTTCATCATTTGGTCACTGGTCGAGCTAGTGCGGTAAGTCAGCTGGCTTTTCGAGTTTTTTGAGAGACCAATCTGAATGAACTCTAATCTTCTAGGTACCCCTACTATCTGACCCAGCTGCTGGGGCGGGAGCTGGGTTTGCTCACCTGGCTGCGCTACACCATCTGGATACCGCTGTACCCCATGGGTATCCTATGCGAGGGCATTATCGTGCTCCGCAACATTCCCTACATCGACGAGACGAAACGGTTTACCGTGGAAATGCCCAACCGCTGGAACATCACCTTCGACATGGTTCTCTTCCTGAAGCTCTACCTCCTGCTGCTAATCATGCCGGGCAGCTATCTGGTTATGTCGCACATGGCCAAGCTGCGGGCCAAGAAGCTGGGCCGTGGTCGCGGCAAACGCCGGCAGCATCTGCACGCTGACTAAACGACACAATGCCAGGAGCAAAGTTTGTTTTATTTGTGGCAATTCGTTTTCCTAGTTCCATTTAGCATAAGCAAAAAGTCCAAAGATAAATATACAATCCACCACACTATTCAACTCTGACGTTCATTAAATTTCACATTGAAAATTGAAATAAATTGTTTTCATTGCAAGGATCTTGGGTTCGTAAAATGCCAATAAGGGAGATTGCACCTGAATGGCAGATGTTTGATTAGCATGTGCTTTAGTAGCACCCTTTCATACCTCTACAGAGTAAACATTATTTAATACGAGTAATAAATCTCTCTAAAGAAAGCCCAACCCCCCCACAAATTAAATAAATACTTAAGCAGATAGAAATATTTCATTGACGTCATACCATATGTGTACCCACAATTAACGCTTTGGCTAATATTTTATATAGTAGCCATAAAACCAATCGATTTAAATGTGCTTAGCTATAAATTGTCCAGTTAAGTAAGTGGTGTGATTTTTGTTTTGACATAACTTACAAAATATAAGAAATTGACTTCTAATCTAAATTGATAACTTTCGTGTATCGCTTTCCCTCCTAAGATAAGCCAAAACAAGAAAGGAAGGCTAGCTTCGGTACCCGAAGCTTAGAATACCCTTGCAGGCTAGTTGCTTTTAAACCGTTCAATCGTTTGTATGTCAGCTATAGGATATAGTAATCCGATTTTTGGGTTTTTAAATTTCTAAAAAGGCTTTACTGTCTATGAAAACTGTTTTTCTCAAGAATGATAATAACTAGTTATGCTCAATGACCCATTTTCTCCCATCGTTCCTATGGCAGCTATAGGATATAGTAGTCCGATTTTGATGAAACTTTCAGGATATGTTAAAATTGCTATTAAATAGAGTTTTCCAAGAAATAAATAAATTATCTTTAAAAATGGCGAAATTTTGGAACTTTTTCCCAATCGTTCTTATGGCAGCTATGTGATGTGGTGTTCCGATTCCGGCCGTTCCGACTTATATACTACCTGCAACAGATTGAAGGGTCGGTGCAAAGTTTCAGCCCGATAGCTTCAAAAATGAGGGACTAGTTTACATAGCAACCGACAGACGGACAGACAGACAGACAGACAGACAGACGGACAGACGGACAGACGGACAGACGGACAGACGGACAGACGGACATGGCTAGATCGACTCGGCTGGTGATGCTGATCAAGAATATATATACTTTATAGGGTCGGAAATGTCTCCTTCACTGCGTTACAAACTTCTGGTCAAAATTATAATACCCTCTGCAAGGGTATAAATATATCCTAAAATACCTAAGCCAAAGTACAATTTCTCAGGTGTATTCTTATCAAATAGAATAGAAAAGATGGTTTACTTTTATGATAAAATAGTACTTTTATCATAGTTAATGGTTTAGCTATGGGTTGTATAGTCTGTAAAAACATAAACACATTGATTTTGGGAACTATTTTTCCTGAAATATTAGTCACTCCAGTTTTTATGAAATCATATAACTATGGAAAATTTATTGCTTAAACTAATTTTGTTAATGATTTTATATACTTTGCCTATTATGATTTTGGGCTCCTGTAAAATTATATGTTAGATAAAAGGCCAGTATAGTATATATTTGCTTCTAAGCACAGAGGATATATTTTTGTATGTTTCAGAATTTGAAAAATTGGGTTCATAATATTAAAATATAATACATTGCAGAGTGATTTATAATAATTTAAATTTATTATTAAACCATATTTATTGACTTCTTTCCAAGAGTATAAGTTAAAACTTCATATTTGCAATAAAGTGAATTACGACTTTTGCCATATCAGACACAAATTGCAGATTCCATTACAGATTGAAGATACGAGTATCATGAAAAAATGTTTTTAATTCAGTCAGCCGCTTTGATTGAAAATGTAATGGATATATTTCAATTGGTAATTAGTTAAGTGAATTTGGTATATTTTCTGATATTTTCCATATCAGACCACCCGACTCTTTAGATCCTTTAGCTGAAGCTACATATATTTTCAACATTTCTCAAATTTAATTAAAATACATGAAGCCTTTTGTAAAGAGAGATTTCATGCTATTGGGTTTTTATTTTTATTTTTTCGTATTTTGTTTTGTGGTGAAATTACATCACCTCAAAGCAAGCAGGTTCGCTCATGTGGAATCTATATCCGTGTTTATATATCTAAGCCAACAACATACCAACAGAACGCGGGCGCTGAGCGTTAACATCCTGTCAGGCATTGGCTCTTGTCCCTCTTCTGCCATTTGATGGGTAATCCAATTTGCACTCAAGGACGATGCACAACTTATTGCTGATCCACTCGACACAGAACTGGATTTGATTTCCGATTGGAGCTCGGGTGGAGCTCCTGCCTTTGGCATTTCCCCGTAAGTGTCTCCTCACATGCGGGACGGTTATTATTTATAAGAAATATAGCGTGGATTGAACTTTAATTATGTTGCCTTCGAGACATCACATTGGGAATGTTCGGGGCGGGGGCGGGGGCGGGTTCGGGTGCGATGTTGGACAAAGTGGAACACTAATGGATTTGACGATAGTGCAGTCGAGAAGTGTCACCTGCTGGGCGCGATTAATGGTCCCCGGCCGGGCCACCAATCAATCCAACAAGCCAACAGCCAAATTCATCCCCGCCGAGTCTCCTTTTTGGCGTGAAAAATTCATTGCAATTTGCACTCTGGTTCGGACCGGATCTTTTCTTTCTTTTTGCAGCTGTTTTTTATTTGGGCCGCACACGGAACTGAGCCGACCCGGGGTTAACACTCAACTAATCACCGACCATGGCCAGCTGGCAGCTAATAAAGCTCCAGCCGAGGCCTGCCCACTTGCTGATAAATGAGTTTTTGATTAATGCCGTATGCGATTGATTTTCCTCCACCGCACCGCGAGCAGCTGGAGGAGACTGGCCGGTCTGGCTTAGTCCCACTCCATTAGACGGCCGAAAAATGTGCGGATCCAACACCCTTGGGTGGGTGGGTGTTGGCGATGGTGATGGTGATGCATCTGGGGAGCTGGGGAAGTGCAGGCATCAGCAGTTGCCTGCAGTCATGATTTACAACCAGCTGCAGTTCCTCGCTGTAGTTGCCCCCCTTCGAGGAGGCCATTTATCAAACCAACCCGAGCCTCTGACAGAGTCGGCCACTGTGGGAAGGTCAGAAACTAAGCCACGCGACAAAAAATCCAGAAATATGAACAATTGGCCCCGCGTAAATTGCACGCAATCAAAGATAAGTGCTGCGGTGGCCGGGCACCGAAGGAAAAATCCAATATTGAAGGTAAACAAGAGAGAACGGATACGCTTGGTTAGCGAACCGAGCCTGGAACACTCTGGCAGATACACATGGCAGAATTGATTGTTCGAATTTTGTTAAAGCTTTTTCGGGGCACTCTTCCATTGGAATCATTTCGAGAGGTATTTGGGCAATTATTAAGGACTTTTGTGGATTTAAAAATTCATATAAGGCAACAGGACATCTCTTTTAAGAGGCGACTATTTTAGTTGAAACAATATGAAAATATCTGGTTCTGAAAGGATGAATAACTTACTGGTCGAACAAGAGTCTTAAATATCCTAGTTAAATGGCAACAACTACCTTCAAAGAATACGCAAACCCACTTGATGCAATCCTTTAAATATGAAATGGTGAACTATCGTTCAATCGATGGAACATTCAATTACTTGGAGCCTTAATTGTGGGATTGGCTAGCATGGTCGTTATATTGGCTAAATGAAAGTTGAGAAAAGCCAAGGCATATAAGCCTGTCGTCACATGAGACACCGAAATCAATTTACATTTGATATGGGTGAAGAGGAAAAAAAAAGCAATACCAATCTTAAATTGCTTCTCTTTCTCCGGTTGTTTTTATAGCCAGGCCATCTATAGAATGTGCTCTGGCCTGGCAAATTTGTGTGTTTCCTGCCAATATACAAGTATGTACATATGGATGTCCGCCTATACTGCAGAGGGAAACCGAAGAAACGGGTAACCGCACCCCGACCAAGTCTGCACTTGTTAATGACCTCTTTGTGTCGGACATCGAAATGCATTCCCCGACCCTGCCACATGGCACGAAAGTATGCAATAAAACTTACACTAATTGCAGAGCACAACCGCAAAAGAGCTTGTTGCCACAAAAACAGCACGGCTGGAAGTGCCGAAAGCTTAAATTCCATACAAAATGGTTCCAGATTGGCATTAAGGTACAAATTATGGCCACGAATAGCTCACCGAGCCGATTATCAGGCGAGGATACCCCAGCAATTAATCAAGCCATTAAAAAAAACCTTTTAACATAAATCAAAGACTAGGTTTAACAATTTAAAGTCTGCAGTATGTAACTGCATGCCTTGAATTAAAGTTTCAACTTTCGTTTATTTTAATTTGCTTAATGTAGTGCAAAATGTGTTTAATCCTCCATCGTTAAGTATGCCAAAAGGATATTAATTACACACCCACAAATATGTGCACAAAAGACTAATTAAACTTCATGTATTGGAAGGCCCATTGCTTGGAAGGCAATTCGTGTAGGTCAGTACGCAATATCGATTGATTGACTGCCCTAAAAACAATGGTACATTTCCACTTTGGGTGAAAGGTAATTAAAATCAGACCTTGCTGCGCCCCAGGACCAAGCTCAAACTTGTAATGGAAACCCCACAGAAAACGCCCATCAATCATAACAGACGAAAGGAAACTAATAACTCGATGGCCTTCAATGATGGCTAGAATTTGCTAGTATCAAGATGAAAAGTCTGTTTTATTCTCAAAATATATAAAGTGTGAGTGAGTGAGCAGTGCAATGTAATAAAACCCAACCACTATGTCACATATCTGAGTGTAAGCCAAGCATCAGCAAACACTATAAGATATATATCTACATATATGCACATACATTCGTAGATGATTTGAATGGCCAAATGGCCGGAGACATCGTCAATGGAGCCGCCAAATCCGACTCAGGGCCAGCCGCAATTTTTGCATTCTGCATCCGCTTTTGATTCGGATTGCTTATGGCGCCAAGCCAGAAGTCATTGATGCCATCTTCACCCGCTCCCGCTCCCCCACATCCACATCCACACACACACTCCCCTTGTGAGCCACTCAAAAAACCAAGTTTTTGGCTACTTAGTAGCTCAACGCCAAGGAATCCGAAGTTTGAATTTCGGCTGAGGCAGCAGTGCAATCTGTTGGGCCTGGGATCACGTAGCCGAAAGCATGGCCCTTGGACCGGGGCAGCATCACCAACTTCCGGCGGCTGCAAACACATTTTTATAGTTACGCCCACAGAAGTTATGATAAATGAAAAGCAGTTGCTAACAGATGTCTGTGATAACTACTCGCTCCCCAGCTCGGACTGGGACTGGGACTGGGAGTGGGACTCCAGCTCAGACAGCTCAGTAAGTTTATGAGAAATGAGGCGAGATGATTCTCCCGATGGCAGCTGCAAAGTGTTGGGGCAGCAATCAAATGTCATTACTTACAAACTTATAAAAGGGCCACAAAAGGCAAGCGAAACAGAATCCAATACAATGGGTAAGAGTGGAAGAGTGGAAGAGTTGGGCGAAACCTGAAAGTTATTGCAATTGAAATCGAACTAGACACCGCGCACAATTCTTTTGTTCGATTGCCAAATGATTGAATATCAACCTTTCAGTTTCCTCCAATAAAGCCATCGATCTGCAACGCTACAAAGTTTACGTTTTGGTTTACTATTTGTTATTGAATCTCTTAAGATATGCAGTAAAATAGCTTAAGGATGAGTATAAACATTTGATTTAGTGGCGGTAGTTAATTCAACAATTCAAGATTCACAAAACCTAGTTTATTATTATAGACAAATTGTAACTATCAATTAAGTTGGCGCTCAAGTGCTTTAACTTTTTTTCAAATAGTTCGCTTCTCTAAACTAGGCCCCACTTCAATGCCGTTTGCCTTATGACACTCGCTTTTTTTTTTGAGGCGCCTCGCCCACAAAGCGTTGGCCAGCGGGCAAGCAATGAATCTTTAAAGACGCTCCGCAATAGACCCAGACCCAGGGCCAACCTAGCCCAACCCACAAGCCCACCAACAACGAACCACCAACCCACCAAACCATCAACCCACCAACCACTACAAAGGCCCGGCAATCGTCTGGCCAAAAAGGGCTGAGCTTGGGTAAAATGTTTTTCCTTTCGTCTTTTTATTTTATTACATATATTTTCACTTATTTCTGGCTGCAAAATTGGCCTAGACCGGTTCTTGGGCCTGGGCTCTAGTCCCAGTCCCAGTTCCAGTCCCAGTCCCCGTCGGAGTCCTCGATGCCGAGGCCAACGCAATTACTGAAGTGGATAATTAGAGTTAGACGCGGGCCACGATGGAGAGGCGATGAGGGCTAGTTAAAGCAGGGAAGTGAATAAATATTTAAGCACATTTATTGAACGGAAAGCGATTGGACATTGTCCGTGGGAACTGCAAATATTTTGCTCTTTGCGGGCAGATAATTATGATGTGGTGATATTTATGCCACACAGAGTTGGCAAACAATAATGCCAATTAATAATTTCCAGCATTGGTTTATTAATTTGCAGTTACGCAAAATGGCAGCAATTAATTTTCACTTTGCATGCGAGTTCATGCATTTCGTATGCCATATACCAACATTTAAAGCTTAAATGGCATCTGGGATTTCCCCTTCCAATCTACGACCAAGAAATGCTTTGAAATTTTAAAATTTAATTAAAATTCCATCCCGAAAATGACACAATCAGCCCCGACATAAAACTTTGAGGCAACACAATAAGGAAAGACTCTTACTCCCAAAGCCCAACTTAGCCATGGCCAAAAAGACAGCTTGGATATTTAGTCCCAAATGCAAACAGTGTCCACTTGGCTGGTCCCTTTGGTGGATTAATTATTCAACGGGAATGGAAAGCATTTTAAAAATAATGAATTTTAAATTCATAGTCTGTGCAGGGCCTTTTAGCTTGCATTCTCCGGACAACTACTTTGTTTTCTGATGAACTAATTAAATCTTAACAAAGTTTTTCCTATGAATGGAAGTCTTTTGGCGCAATTAAAAGTTACTCTTCCCATTTTCAGTCTCTAAGTCCCATCATCAATGCAAATAATATTAAATCCTTTTTTTTTGTACCCTCCACTATTTGATGTAGAAATAAATGTTAAGCCAAATGTATTTTGGTAAATATGACTTCATTAAACATTCAACTGAAACATATCATTGCTTCATTATCAGTTGTCAATATACCTTATCGTAGATATGATTAAAATTAGGTCTTGTGTTCATTAACGATTATGATTTTCTGTATAATTTTCTCATAAAGCGGCATTATCTACAATTATTGGTTTAATTAGTGTATTTCTATTTATTACGATGTAGTGCTGAGCAAATTATTTTTTTGGAACCGATTGTACATAGTTTTTGTTTATCATAACTATAATTTTGTAAAAGATAACTTATCTCAATTTTAATTGGGTTAATAAAAAAATGCAACCTAGACATTTTCATTTTGTGTAAATAAATATATTATTAATTCTCTGTGAGAAAATAATTAAAATGAAAACAATCTTTAATAAATTATTTAAGCTTTACTTATTATAAATTTAAATTGTATGATTACTATATATAGCTATCTCAAAATGCAGAATGTAAGATTAATAATAATAACATATTCTAAACTCTCTTTTTTAAAAGAACTCATCCGAATTTATTCTTAATAATGAAATTACAAATAAATTGCTTGAAGTTAATTTTTATGTACAAATATCATAAGGCTTGTATCTTTAACATCTTTTGTATCTTCAGATTTTTTCATATATACGAACTTGCCAAGACCCCTTACAAAACACAATTAAGAAGAGGTATTTAAAAAGATATAGCATATATATAAAGATATAGCAATATTTTCACAGCTGCCAGACGGAAAAAATCCACTTGCATTTATTCAGACGTCCAACCAAATTTTATTTTAAATTTGTTTTCAAAGAGTTTCAATTGTCGATGGATTATGGTCTTTGACCAGGGAATCAATGCACTTCCAAAGGGGATATCCACCAGAAGAATGCAAAGCACATGACGGTATAAGGAGAACGCGTTCCTGAATTTCCACCCTCAGGACTCAGATGAGGGGACCCGCATGCTTCTTTTGTCCCTTGAGGATGCGCCTGTTGTGGGGCATGGCATAGCAGAGCTTGCTCCAGAAGAGCGGATCACCCCACTTGAGGTAGGTGTTCAGCTTGAGGTATGCCCTCAGCTCGCTGTCGATCCCGTTCATGTGCTCCAGCTCCTTGTACAGGATGATGATGATGCGCTTGCGCTTGTCCTGCAGCGTTGCCTGGTAGGCGATCCGGAACTCCATACGCGCCCATACCGAGTCGATGAAGTGCTGCGACAGCACAATGATCACCCGCTTGGAATCGTCCACGGTGCGGACGATCTGCTCCGGTATGCAATCCCCCACCAGCCAATCTCGATCGTGCAGACAGATGCGGAAGGGATGAGGTCCACTTTCGAGCTTCGGCAGCATCTTGCTGATCAGCTCCTCATCCTTGTGCGAGTACGATATAAAGGCATCGTAGGTCTTGTCCTTGTCCAACTCCTCCTCCGAAACCCACCACAGGCAGAGGTTGTTGTTGTACATCCAGATCTTCAGCTCCTGCTGGAACATCAAATAGAACACTGTGATCAGACAGATAATGATGACCAGGCCTCCGATCACGCAGCTGATGAGGAGGACATAGGAGGGACACAGCTCGAAGGCCTCCATCTGCTGGAGCAGCTTTTTTTGGCGCGTGCACATCAGATCCCCGATGTCCACTACCCGCTGGGGATTGGAGCGGACGAAGAAGAGTAGCGAGAGGGCATCGCAGTCGCAGGATATGGGATTGCCCGACAGGGAGACTGTCATCGAGTTGTTTGGCTCCTGCAGGAACTCCACAAACTCCTCGCTCAGCGAAGTGATCATGTTCCGGCGCACATCCAGGTGGGTTAGATTGGCGGGCAACTGGGCCCCTGTTCCCAGACTGGTCAGCTGGTTATCCGCCAGGAGGAGGCCACTCACATTCGCATAGCCCTCGTGCTCGCCCACAGTCAGGGGCAGTTGGGTAAGACTGTTGTTGCCCACCTTGAGCACCGTGCTCACCAGCTTGGTGTGCGGCAGGAGAGGCAGCACCTCCATATTCGTGCCCCGGCAGTCCACGATCAGACTGGCCGTGTCCCGCTGCACCCAGCAGATGCAACGGGGATCGCACAGCCAGTGCTCGGACTTGTACTGGCAGGTCTCGTCATTGGTGCAGACCACCGCCTCGTAGTTCATATACAAGGTGGCCCCATAGAACTGCGTGTTCACCATCTCGATGAAGTTCAGGGTGGTCACCTGCTGGAACACATTGGGGGCCATGGCCGTCAGGGAGTTCTTATTCAGGCGCAGGACATTCAGCGAGGTGAGCGGTGCGAAAACCGTGCTACAGAATGGAGGAGATCTCAGATGGATTAGATTGGCATTGGCTTGGGGGCGATCTATCGATGCTCAATGGGGCTATCTATGGCTATGGATTAATTTTGCAATGCTGTACATTTTTACAGAGATTTGCACATTTCTTCGTTACTAATTAGAAATCTATTAACAATACTGGAAAATTAAATAAAATCTAATTAATAGTAGTATATTACATACTTGTATATGATCTACTACATATCTGGTGTAATATATATATACGAAATTTGGCTAAGAAATGTATTTTGCCAAAATGGGTATTCTATGTGCCAAATATATATATAGTTAGGCAGGGTAACTATCAGAGTGTTAACATCGTTTACCAAAATGTATCTATATTAATAGTGACTCCATAGATTGGGAAAAATAATTACTATAAACGCAAAAAAATGGGGTTTAAATGATTTAAACATGTTTTACATATTTTGGCTGTTTATAAGGATTAATAAGTCTTTTACATGTACTAGAGTTATAGGTACATTGATGCCATAATAATAAGCACAAAAGAGTATTACCTTAAAAGGTAATTCTACCTAATTTATCAATTAAATTTGGCAATGTATAACAGTTGCTAATCTATGTATAATGATTTTCTATATAAAGTTTTCGTATTATTTTCTTTAATATTTCGAATTGATATTTTTAATCGCATCTGTTGCCAGGTGTAATTTCACCCCACAATTAATAAATAATAATAAGTATTTATAGAAGGTCTTAACTATCTGACGACCATAAAAATATGTATTTAACTCTGTTTAGACCACATCTTATCGGGATCTGACAAGATACTGTGCACTTCAGTAGAAAATCAATGATTTGATAGCATTCCTGGTTAGTTCATATGCACTGATACTCTATTAAAAAGATTGTTAGTTTTAATTCAGCCAAAACTATATGAGTGGGTGTGTGAATATGAACAACAATTATCCTGCAATTAGTATCTGAGGGATAGCACCTGATAACCCCACTTAGCTGTCACGGGTGACATGGAACACTCGACGAGCTATCGCCCGTGCCGGAGCTGATAAGCAAAAAAAGCAGCAGCCACAACAGGAGCGATAAGGGGGAGAAGACTCTGCTGCTCGGTGGAATCGATTAATTACTTTGGGTGGAACTCCTCGAGTCGAGTCGGACTTTATCGCACCCGGGGCCATCTTTTAATCAGCGAAAGCAAGACGCAAAAAAAAAAACAAAAACAGAAACAGACGACGAACACCCACCTTGATATATTAGTCAGTTTGTTTTTGGATAGATCCAGGAAGGAGAGATTGGCGAGACCTCGGAAGACGTTGTCGTCCATCTGGCTGATGGCGTTGCAGGACAGATCCAGGGTCTTCAAATCCACCTGATCGAGGAAAACGTCCCGCGGCAGCTCCACCAAATCATCGTTTCCGTTAATCTTGATCAGCTGAAGCTTTTCGGTGCCTTTGAATGTGGTCCGGTTGAGCTTTCCCGTGGCCTGTGCCAAACGCACCTCCACCAGCTGCTTCATGGACGCAAACAAATGCGGTTGCAACTGATCATTGCGACCGCGCTGCGGATCAACCAGACGCAAGCTCAAGTTCCTCAACTGCTGTAGCTCCCGGAGCAGCGGGAAACCGAAGTTGACCATTCCCGGACTCTCGATGGTAAGGGTCTCCAGCGTGTTCCTGACCGTGGACAGCAGCTTGCCGGGCAGCATCGGCACATCCACACTAAGCTGCAGATCGGTCAGGCTGTCGAAGCCGTGAAAGATCGTCTCCTGGATCACCTTCACCTCGCTGAAGAAGCGGAACTTCTTCAGTCCCTCCACGGTGCCAAAGTTCCAGGTGGTGATGTTCGGCGGCAGAGTCGATTCCTGGTATTCATTCTCCGTGTTGAACACATCCCGCGTGGACACAAACTCCGAGGTGCGATCCCGGAAGAGAATCGTCTTCACCTTCTTCACCGCAATCGTCTTCAGCAGTTCACCCAGAAAGGTCTCCGGCCAGAAGGTGTAGGCATCGAATTCCAGTTTCACCACCTCGCTGATGTTGAACCGCGGCAGCCAGTTGAGCTGTTTCGAGGCGTAGTAGCTCATGTAGAGCGAAATGCCCGGTTCGGAGACCTCCAGGAGCATGGCATACTCGTCCGGACAGTGGAATCGCACCACGTTACCCTCCGCCGCACACGTGCACTGCTCGCTGCGATCACTGCAGAAGGTGAGCAGCGGTATAATCTGGCCCAGGGACGGGGGCACCGAAAGGGCCCAAACGAGCAACACAACCGCCGAAAAGCCAAACATGTCTCGGACACTAATCTCGGCCCTTTCCTGGCATTTATTAATCGCGTTGTAATTGTTATGAATTCTATTTCACGACGAGCGATTGATGTGAACACGGCAACGGTCCGTCGATGACTAAATCACAGCTGTTGGAGGCGATAACACAGGCCCATTGGCCAGGTCCACAGACGTTGCCTTATCACACCCCCATATCGGAGTGGAGAGCTCCGTTGACATGGCAGCCATGTGAGGCACCAATATCAAATTAGAGATGGTAATGTACCAGCTCTTCTACTAGTAGATTCTAGTCCAAGTTTATGGCTCAAATAAAATGCGAAATCATGGCCAGATAAAAAGCGTAAAAAGATGGTCATTGTTTTTTATTTATTCAGCATAAACAAACTACTTTTATTTCTCTAGTCCAAAAAAATAAGCAGACCATAACTTATCAAATATTTTATATTATCATAAAGTTTTGCTTGCTCGTAATCACATAATATACGATTATATACGAGTATATAGTATGCCCACCACTATTCGCCGGGTGAAACTTTAAAATTTACGACCTCTCTTGGAAGCGTGGATCCCGGGTAAATGAATCATTTGAATACAACTAATTCGACATTCATCCTGGCAACCAAGACCCATCACTTTCACGCTAAGGTGTTAAGTCTGAAGACTTCGGCTATCTTGCGGAATTTATTTATGCCCAAATGCCATATTTTTAATTGCACGCTTGTTGTTTTATTCCTTAAAGTGTGGTGGTCGATAAGAGTTGTGTACATATACGAGTATGTCTCGGGCTTCATACTGACAATTCTCTGTATATTTATCAAAGAAAGCGGTAACTTTCAAGTGTTTGCCCGCCCCGAAGCGGTTGTCATGAGTCAACAAGAGGGAAATAAACTGGGAGTCACACGGCCGGAACTGGAATTGTTTTGCATAGTTTCGGGCTTTCGTAACTATCGAATTTCAACTACAACTACACTACGCAGAACAACTTCCAAACACAACGTGTTAACTGGATTCCATCTATTAAAAGGAGGCCTGGCATGAATATTCGATGAGAGCAGGCAATCCTTCGGCTAAGGCGCGCCTTGAACTGTCACGAATTGGAAAACCATCGTCTGCCTGGCAGGTGTGTCTGGTCTCTCCAGAAATGGGCCAGACAAGCGGCACACACTCAAAAATAACACAAGGGCCGTGCTGGGCCAAGTCAATCACTTAAATGGCCGCCTCCTGGGTGGCCTTGAACGCCTCAAGGACATCCAGTCATTATGGACTACGGCATATTGTTGAGTTGCCAAAACCTGCCACTTTCAACTTGAGCAGTCTTCATTATGGCTTGCTCATAATTCATTTCTTGTTGGCGGGACAAACCCAATTAAGAGATTCTTCAGCCCTGCAAAAAATTTTGAACGGCATTTTAATTGGTTTGGGGGCCGAACTAGTCATGCAGTGCAGCATCGCCACAGGACACACACACACATCAGAAATGACCTTTTTGGCTGGGTAAATGTGAAAAGGCAAACACAATTACACGCCCAATTACACAAGTACGAAGGTCTCCCCCTCCCCCCTCATCAGGCGCATATATGGTAGTACGTATACGCACCGTTGTTCGCATTACGCATAGGCTGTGTGTAGTGCACCTTTTTTTGGGGGCCCAGGACCGAGCACACACTCATCACCCTTCAAACCCAACAGCCAAGTTCACACATATGTTTGTCAAAGCAGCAGTGATGGGAAAGCGAGTTCTTTGGGGAACCAGAACTTAGTGTAACTGAATTTAAGGGAAATACTACTCCTAAATTAAGTCTAACAAAAAATAAAACCCTGTAAAAAAATGTGAATTAAAAACTGCATTTAATTATGATTTACCATTTTCTCTATCACTGAAATTTATGCGAATTAAATTTAATGAGATACTAAAATACAATTGTGAATAACCAGACAACTCTTCTCCATTATCCTAATTAAAAACAAGTAAGAACGTTACAGTCGAGTTTCCCGACTGTTACAGACCCTGTACAAATTTGGTTGTAGGCATAATAAAAAAAAACCAAAAAAAAATATATATTCACACCGAGTCCGGTCTGGGATTCGAACCCAAGATCTTCGCGTTTTAAGTCGAACGTCGTAACCATTCGACAAACCCAAACTTTGCGAACCGGCAGCTAATACAGTATAAATATATTGAAGACGCACATTCATACATACATATATACATACACATTCATACATATGTATATGAAGGTAGTGGCAGCGCAGCTACAGCGGCACTTTCGAGGAAAACCGAACGCAAGCGATTTACCGTTTGTTTGCGCAAATAAACAGATTTTTTGTGTTTATCGCCTGTAAACTTTAGGTATTTATTGTGCGCTTTCTAATTAACCAATCTTGATGAAATTTTCAGGATCGGTAGAAATCTATGCTCCAATTGCATGTGTATTTTTAAAAAAATTTTAGCTTGAAAATTGTGCAGTGCAGGGCAGTGCAAAAATTTAAATACAAATTGCGGAGGCGGTGGGCGTGGCACCGACTTAAAAAAATAAACTCTAATTTACTCAGTATTAGAAGAATCTACACTGGTAATACGGTTCCTCTAGCTCTTACAGTTGCTGAGATCCGTGTGTTCATCCGGACGGACAGACGGACAGACGGACAGACGGACAGACGGACATGGCTATATCAACTCAGCTCGTCATGCTGATCAAGAATATATATACTTTGTGGGGTCTGCCACGCCTCCTTCTGCCTGTTACATACATTTGCACAAACTTAATATACCCTTTACCCTTTGGGTACAGGGTCTAATTATTTAACCTTTTTTAATTGCACACAAAATAAACCCGACTCTAGGATTAGAGCCGAACTGATTTTGCGGCACTGCACTCGCATATTGAATAGGATTTATCTAATGGCAAACACTCGCCCCCCCAGAACACAGATATCTATGCATGTGCATCTGCCCAGCTCGGGTGCCATCCGAACAGTCATCTAGCTTCTGGTAAATGCCAGTGGTGAAACAAAAGAGCACTTGACTTTTGACTTTTTGAGCTCCGGCTCGGCCAACCACATCGGGGTACAGGGCCTCGAAGCTCGAAATGGTAATGAGGAGTTGGAGAGTGGGAAGAGCCATCAATCAGAGCGGCATTTCCAAGCAGTATTTAAAGGGTCGTATCTCATAAATGTCAACAACACTAAATTAACGCAAATCTCGCACACATCCAGCGTACTAATTTATGTTCAGGGACGGGCCCGGAAACCAGATTTACAATCCTCTGTCAACTGTCAGCCATGACCATTGTGTTGGCAGCCATCTACTCGTAGCTAACATTGGCCCAAACCGATTTGACATTTGGCAAATTGCATGCCAACTGGCCGAAAAAGGAAATGCATTTCGAGTAGCGAATTGCAAATTAAATCAAAATATACCCCGACGAGCCCCGACAACAGCTAAGCCTTCGTTGGATAAATAAGCGCAGAGCAGCATCAGCAGCCGCATATAAACATCGAAATGTGCTTCCCTTGCAGTTCTCCAACCGCAGATACATTCTCCTCCTCCATTCCGCAGATGAGTGGCTTTTGTGTGTCAGTCTGTAACTCTGGGTGAGGAGTGTGTGTACTCGAGAAATCAAATCAAATCGCATCCGAAAAAATCCTTCGAACAGAATGGAATAAGACCGGTGAACAAAATTAACTTTTAGCAACAAATCAATAATGTTTTGTGTTTTGTTGGCAGATTGCTAGCTGGGAGGCATCCTTATGGCCATACAGTCTTGGCCCTTCGTCCCATTGAAATGTCCAACGTTGCGTATACGCAATCTGGGCCATTTGCAGGCGTGAGTGGAAGGGGGGACGCAAACAACTGAGTAAGTACAATTTGTTTTGTTACCAGGGACTTAGTGCATTCTACAAAACAGAGTGCACTTAAATCGGTTGCTCAGGGGGAGGGGGGGATGTTGGAGAATTGGGAATGCAAAAAGGGAATCGCCTAGAGCGAAAATGAGCTCTCGGTATTGCATCGAAAATTTGCCCAGATTAGAAGATTGCCTGTGAATTTTCTTCTTTGTACTGTTTCACTTAACAAAATTGGTGTTTTGGAAAAATTTGAAACCTTTTTGTAATGCTTGCAATGTCTTTTCTAAAAGATGTTTACCCAGCAATATGTTGCAGGTGGTAATATGAAAACTAAAATACAAACAAAAACTGGGAAATCCTATTAAGATAAGCCAGGTTTAGTAGACAACGTTTTCTCACATTAGTAAATTGTTTGGGAAACGGAGAAAATATTTCGTTGCATAAATTGTTGTTCTTTGGACGCCAAAGTAAATTATCCAGCAATTTATTCGGGCTGGATAATTCATTTCTCATTGTGTCCCCTGGCTTATGTATTAAGTATACGCCACATGCGCCAGTCATCCCATCATCATCATTCCTCACCACCCACAACCTGAGCTTCCCACCCCCACATCCCCACAATCGGCTGCTTGCGCCATATTAAATGGCAAAATTGTCAAAATGCCGCAACAAATGGTGACCGTGGCACGTCCGGCTTTTGTTTTTTTTTTGTTTTTTTTTTTGTCCAACTTCTCCCAACATTTTCTTTATATTTTTTTTAAGGCTGCCGCTTCTTTGTTGTAGGTGTTGCTCCGTCTAAACGCTGAATAATAGAGGAAAGATGAGGACGAAGCGGAGCAGGGGCAGGCATGTGACATTGCATCGGGAACGGGGGTAGGGGCACCCGTTGGCGATTGTCGTTCCAGTTTGTTTGGTGTTGGTTTTGTTGCCCCCATTGTTGTGTGCAACAGCAGAAAATGTCGTCAGCATTATTGTCACAATTTCTTGCGGCCAGCCGCATGTGTGTCCTTTGTCTTAGTCTTTCTCAGCATCTATCTTTTGGTTGGCAGAGATCCACGGAGAAATGCATTTTGCAATTAGTTTGCAACATTAAACGCTTCTTTGGCTTTTCTCAAATGCCCGGCGGACACATCTGCGAAAGCAAAGTTTGAGATCTAAGACTGACAAATATGTTTTTTTTACTCTCTGGAAATGTTTGTTGACTATTCATATATTTATTTTCCACATTTCAAAGATTTCAACCAAATGGAAAAATTAATTTTTTTTATGCTGCTGGCAAATTCAAAAGCGAAAAGTCTAAACGAACCACACGTGCAAGTGAAAGGTATTCAAAACAAAAATATTCGAACTGGCAGAGCTATGAAAACCTTTTTTTTTTAATAAAATTTTTATAAAAACTAAGCAGATGCGGGCCTTCCCCTTCCCCTCCCTCACAAACTGTATGTCAACTTTTCCGTTTTATTTTTATATATTTTCGGATGCAGATGCGGGCCAGGCGACATCGCAAGTGTTCGAATGCATCGGGGCATGAAGCAACTACGGAAAATAGAGAAAAACTGCAACTGCAACAGCAGCGGCGGCAGCAGCAGCTAACGTAGAGGCTGAAGCAGCAGCAAATTCGACAGCCAACTGCGCGAAAAGAAAAGCTGAACAAAATGTGGAAAAACAAAACTAAAAAAAAGGGGAAAAAAACGAACGCGAAATGCCAGGGCAACAAAGTTGCAAGTTGAGTTTAGCAAACAGCGCACAGCAGGCAGCTCTATATACTGCACATTTTATATATATTTTCGCGAACACATTTGTATCTTTGTATCGTTGTACGAGTATCTCCCTCCTCTACCTGTGGCGCTCTGAAGATGGAACCGAGATAGTCGAAACGAGGGGAGCTGCAACTTTTCAAGTGCTCGGCTGTCGAGTTCTCCATCCTCATCCACCATCCTGGTGCAGTTCTTTACTCCGCTCTTCGCTCAGGGGTTTTTCCTTTCTTTCGCATTTTTTGGGCCAAGTTTAAACAACTGCATGGACAAGCTCAACGACCATCCGTTGCGAGGGAAAAACTTTTTACTTAAAATTCGAAATACCGAAAATAATAATAATAATATTGTGCTTAAGCTTATACTTCAGACAGCCCAGGTTCCTGACTTTTGAAGGTGGAAACATTGGCCAGATGTTCGGGACAATGGTCAAAGATTAGTTGAAGCAACTTTTAAAATGTTTTGACTAAAATGTAGATAACTAGTTGATTTCACTAAGAAAATCCATACCTATCAGGTTTTATGTTTGTATCAAAAATACACCTTAAAGTACACATTTAACAGAAGTTATAGCCCCCATATATCTTTAATATTTATACTTATACTATAAATATATTCTTCAACTAAACCGGACTATTATTTATGAATACCATAATCAGTTTAACTGCAAAAAAATTAAATCTTTACAGGCAAATCGCTTTTGAATTTGGCAGCATCATAAAAAAATCATTTCCATTTAATATACCATCAACTTTTGAAGAATAACTTTATGAATAGTCGACTATGAACTATAATCTGAAAAGTTCAATGGCGCGAACTTTAATGAACTCCACAAACAATATAGTTTCCATAGCTCGTTTTTGGCGGCAAAATCCAAGTTTTGCGGGGCTAAAGCTTGGATTTAAGAGCCTAATAAATTATCTAACTTCACATTAAGGCTTATAAAGTTAGACTGCACTTCTAGCCCACTGTGCAGCACCAGCAAGCGCACCGAGATTACTTTTTGCCCGTTGCCCAAAACAACTGCAGCGCATAAATTATGCAAGCCCACTCACATTCAGTCATCTGTGTATGCATCTTTTTGCATCCTTATTTGCATCGAAAAGGTCCTCGATGCGTTCCCGTTCCTGACGCTGCCCGTCACACATTCCGCCACATCCCGGCACATTCCGCAGCGATTCCGCATTTTGCATGCCCTCCCAAGTGAAAGGTAAACATACAATAAATTATAAGCGCCTCGCAACCTTCCAACCTGACCCACTCAGAGGAGCACTCCCACACATGGAATGGAAATGGCAGTGGAAATTAATGAGACGTGATGGGAAGGTGCGCTCCACAAAACGCTGCAACTTATGCAGTTTAGCTGCAACATCATTCGATTCAGCGAACTGCAAAATTTTCATTGCCGGAATTTTGCATTTCGCATTCGACTCTTCCCTCGGCTAAAAGGGAATTGCCTATCTCAGTGAATCTTACTGCGGGAAAAGTAAGTTTTGGGAATTCGCATCAGGCATTGGAGTGTGCAAAAGAAATCTGCGAACTGTAAAAGATAGCTGGCGTTTTTTTTATTTACTGCGTCCTAAACTAATTGGCAACTTTATGCCAATAAAGTGCAATAATAATGAACTTTAATTCATGCATGCATCTCAATTGATTTATATTATGTGGAGTACAGCTGAATACCCACATATTAAATTAGATTTAACAAATTAAAAGCTAACCACAATTTCTAAACCTATTTCGTCCATTTATGATATTGAAATAAATTGGTAGACTGTACAAAAGAAATCAATAACATGTCTAACAATACACACACAACACCTAACATATATAATGAAATTAGTTTAAAAAAGTTTTTAAAATAATAATTAACTTTAACTCATTCATGCATCTCACTTGAATTCTATTATGTGACACATAATGCAATTAGTTTTAACAAATTAAAAGCCTACCACAATTTCTAAGCCTATTTCATACATTAATGTTATTGAAATAAATTGGATGACTATACTAAAGAAATCAATGACATATCTAATGAATAGAGTTTAAAAAAGTGTAACAGTTTTTAAAATTATAATTAACTTTAATTCAATCGTGCCTCTCACTTGAATTCTATTATGTGACACATAATGAAATTAGTTTTACCAAATTAAAAGCATACCACAATTGGTAGAATCTATTTCATCCATTTATGTTATTGAAATATGAGGACTATACTAAAGAAATCAATAACTGGTTAAACAAAACACACCCAACACCTTACATATATAATGAATAAAGTTTGAAAAAGTGTAACTGATTTTTAAATAATAATTAAGTTTAATTCATTCATGCATTTCACTTGAAGTCTATTATGTGACACATAATTAAATTAGTTTTACCAAACTAAAAGCAAACCAAACCTGATCCTTTTATGTTATTAAAATGGAATGACTATAAAAAATAAATCAATAACATATTTCAAATACCCACAAATATTCTTATCTAATCAATAAGGTCAAATAAATAAATTAAATTTGTTATCTAAAATTTAAAAAATTACCAGAAAATATAAAAAATTTACCACTCAACTAATTTCCATATTTTGCAAGGCATAAAAACTTTTAGCCAACAAATAAAAACAATCAGTTGGCCAACACTTCTCAATGTGAGGGACAGCAACTAAAAGCTAATCAACGTCAGATTAATCATTGTAATTATCATTATCAAAGCAGCAGCTGAAGCAGCATCAACTCCAAATGCAATTATCTGCGACAACGCAAAACTTTGCAGCTTTAATAATATTTCCCTCTCCCCCCGCCTACAACTCACACACTCGAGTGCCTAATTAAGAACTTTCTCCGTGCAGATGGAGAATATATATGTATATATATATATATATATATATATATGTATACACTCCGGGTTATATAATGGGAGGCACTGCCGGCAGCATAACCGCTTTCAGCAGCCATCAGCTGGGGCTTGTGTGACATGTCATCATAACAGGAAGATGCCTGACAGCAACAGCACAGCCAGTCCATCCACATCCGCACATCCACCCACATCCAGGACTCGGTGTCCCGGACCCTTTCTGTGCGGAGAGTGCGGAAACTGCAGCCTCGATTATGTCATTTGAGCCCCAGCACATCGCCATATTTGTTATATCGCCATAATGCATGTCTTATCTGTCGCATCGACAACATCATCAGCCCCAGAGTTGGCTTTAAAATGTGGGCCCCCAGCAGCGGTGTTGTGTTCAAATATTACCACAATTAACTACTTCATTAACCATCCGCAACGGGAAGCACCTCATAATTCAGCAATCGTCTGCATGATTTTTTGTGAAAGTGAATACTTTCACTTTAACATGCTGAATAATATATTTATTCATATAACTTATTAAAGATAAAAAGATTCCGTGGGATAAATAAAAAAAAATATATTAATTTTATAATTGTGAAATTCGTACTGATGTTAGAGTATTAAATTAATAATAGCTTTAAATATTGTAGATTCAGTTTTAGTTTAGTATAGAAAACAAACTTATCAAAAAAGAGTTAGCGTTTATTTTGTTCGTTTTTTTAAATTATTCCCTCCGAAAATTAACTTGTTCGAATTCTGTGTATTTTTTTTTTAAATAAATTTTTCACTTTAAATGCTGAAAAAAATATATTTTTTTAAATAACATTATAAAACTTATTAAAGCTTAGGATATTCCCTAGGATATATATCCTATATTTATGATTATAAAATTTGAAAACTGTGAAAGTCGTATTCAAGTCGATAAGAAAAACCAAACATTTAGAGAATTAAATTATTAATTTAATGACTTTAAATATTGTACATTCATTTCTAATAAAGTTTTAAATTCATATATCAAATCCGCGGTTTTATTTTGCTCATTGTTAATTAACCCAACCGAAAACCGAATAAAATTGCAAATCCTTCGCATTCCTCGAGCAGCAAAATGGATGTGGAATATAGTGGAATTAATACGATTTTATGTCCGCCATTGTCTAGTTGCGCAGTATGGTTGACGCCACTCGATTGGAGGCCATTCGGAGTGTCATTCCAGCGCTGGCAACAGCCCGGGGCTATATATTCTCATATGCTGAGCAGTTGCTTATACGCAATATCATTAAATTAGGGCTGACATCGTTATTATTGCCATAAACAAATATCAATTAAATTTGAATAAAAATGCAATGCACATAAATCCGGATTGCTGCATATGGGATTGAGTGTCGCCAGTGCGTGTGGAAACGGGCCAGTGAGTTGGGGCCTGCTGAAATAAAGATTCATGGAGTGCCAAATGAGGCGCAACCACTAATGTCTTTCGACCGGATTCGACACTCACTTCGCACTCGCTGACACGCATCCTGTCACGCATTATAAGTTTATTATGAGCTCTTTGGCCTCGCTGCACTCGAGCACTCGGCTCTCGATTCCGCAGGCCAGAGCTCCGGCTCCGGGTCGGGGTCCGGGTCCGGGTCCGGGTCTGGGTCCGGGTTCGCCTCTGCTTTTACCCGGGAACTTCGGCTGCATCATTTGCCATTCGCTTTTATGCTGGAATAAATGTGCATAATTTGTCGACATAAATCCTTGGCGTCTACTGGTTGGATTGGGGTTTTATTCCGGCCCGGATTGGATTGGATCGGAGGGGTGCGGTCTGTGGCTTGACTGTCGTTAATTTGCTGCCTAATTGAGCGAATTACTCGCGAAATTCACTTTGAAACCCTCTAGAGTTTTATAAACAAATCGATGGTTACATATATATTTAAAATGAATTGCAGCTAAAATCATTTGGCAAATTAAGAATGCTCACTTTTCTTGAAAAATATTAATAAAGTTTGTAATATTAATATGAATATTAATTAATTTACAATTTACTTATAAACCATCTTGAGTTTTATTAACAAATCGATGGTTATATATAGGGAAGGGGAGATATTTATTTATTTAATGGAAATGGGTAAATTTGTATGAAATAAATAAATTTATTAAACAAATGCAGCTAAAAACGTTTAGCAAAATAATAATACTCACTTCTTAAGAATTTCAATCATATTTGTAATATTAAAAAGATTATAATGAAATAATAAGGCTTAAAACGTTAACCAAAATAATATACAATGCTATTTCAAATGTATATAACATAAATACGATTTATTAGAAAAAATATTTTAGTTTCTCTGTATTTGGGCAATTAAGAATTTAGGCACAAAATCAATAGATGATCAAAAAAAAACATATCGATGAATTATAAATAATTGTTATAGGTGGCTCAACAAAAAGTTCAAACTTTTCTTAACTTTAAAGTTGTTTAATTTCTGATTGCTATTGCGTGGCACAGATGGCATTCGTAAGCTTGACTACACCACATTGGTCCCATCCCCATCCTCAACTCCCCAGGAGGTCCTGTGAGTGGCAGAAGTGACCTTCAAATGCCAACCAAACCATATCAACAAACCAAACCAGAAATGCAACAGTTCAAACATGAGCTGACTGCTGACTGCTGCCTGCAAACAAACAAAAAAAAAGGTAGTTACCAAAACAAAAACTTTGCGTTTTGACTAATGCAAGGGTAAACACGCATACACAGGCGACCACGCCCACCAGGATCAGGGGCAGGACCAGGGACTCGAGTCGGGGGTCGGGGGGCATAACATTTCGTAATTGAGGCGCAAGTTTTTGATGGCATGATAAGTTCAAATGCAGCCTCGTCTTGCCTCAACGCTTTGCACGACTGCCACACAATGCCACACACATGAGGAGATTAGAATGGGTTGTGGGTGAGGGGTTGGGGTGGCTGGTGGGCGGAAGGACCACATGACTGACTGGGCGGCACGAGACGCCAACGCGTCCTTGAGCGCACTTTTCTGCCACTTGCCTTCTATTTGTAATTTTAACGAGCTTGCTTTTGGCCCTGCCTCAGCTTTGTTTTTGTTGGTTTTTTTGTTTTCTGGTTTCTCTCCTGCTATTTTGCTATTTTGCTTACTGTTTGTGCAGCTCGACGAGTGTCGAGCACTTGTGCAATATTTGCAGCAAGCAGCTCAAAGGCCCTTCCTCCATACAACTGCGGCTTGCGTTGTGTTTGTGCCGGCCATCTTCCTTTCGAATGTTTTTTAGTGGCGCGCGTGTCTCAAAAGAAAATGAATTTCCTTCGGCGTTTCCTGCCCGTCTCTCGCTGTGCATTTGAAGAAGATTTGATATGGAACTCACACAAACGCCAACTGGAAACTACAAACTGCGAACTTCTTCTTTCTCTTTGTCCCACCACCACCCCCGCCCCTTCAGCAATTTCCGGCGGAAGCGCGAAAAACTTTTGCAGGTATTTAAGTGGCCTCTTCTTTTGCCCTGCGAGTTGGCAAAATTCCCTAAGCCAACTACTTACTTTGGCCCATTCACCACATTTAAGATGCCGTCTTTGCCTTGAGCCATTCTTCAGTCTGCACGTTTCCGTTTCCGGTCTTGGGCATCAAGTTCGGTGGAGCAAAAAGTGGACATGTAAATACTTCGAAGCGAAAGAATTTGTAATCAAAGTCGACTACTATAGTTGATTTCAAGTCCAGGAAATAAAAACCCAATTTTAGTTATAGTTTTTGCATAAAAATAGTTTTTGTCTTGTGATATATTTGAGAAGTAAAAACAAACACCTTACTTCAATATTTTTGGTAAATGAATATCATTTTGCTTTCATGAAATATTTAAACCAGTTCCAGCATAAACATAAAGATTTCTTAACCATTAATAAATTTTTTGGAACTATACTATTTTATGGTAATACATTGTTTTATGTGATCCTTATAAATTCCATACAAATTGTTTTCGGTTATATTTTGTCTTGCAAAAAAGGCCAACTAGCCAGATTTTAGACTAAGTGCACGTGTACACACATTCAAACACTCTCGTGGAGCAAAACATTTCCAAGTGGGGACTAGAGTAATGATTTGCATATGTCTTTAGGCTGTCGGGACATGGCATGAAATACGATTTCGTATTTACTTTTACACCAAATTGCTTTTAGTGGCTGCTACTTGGACGCGCCTAACAAATTATGTAAGCATTTTCCATGTCGCTGCTGAGCGAGGCTGGTGGCTGGTGGTTGTGGCATCTGATTTATGAACCAGAAGCTACGTCTGAGGATTCCCAGAAGCTACGTCTAAGGATACCCAAAAGCCAAAGGCAGCCGCAAGTCACCTTCTATGCTAACCAATAACGCAATTTTAATTAGAGAAAAACATTTTCGGTGACAAGGTGGAAATGCAAGGAAGAATGCAATAAAATAGGTCGAAATTGGGGGCGAGAAAATGTGTCAGGGAAAATGCGGAATGTGCCATTTGCAGTGTGAAAAGTGAAAGTCGAAAAGCACGGAACGCTCAGGTATTTCCCGTCAGGGTCAAAAGGTGTGTCCTGGGGGCATCCGCCCATTGTGCGACCCACAAAACGAAATGCAGTGGGCCAGAACGAAGGCAGCGAAAAGACAGAGTTCACTTTTTACTCCCATTTTTTATTCATACCGAATTCAAATTTCCAACGAAATTAATTTGTCTTGCAAATTGTTTTTGGGCGTGCTAACATAGTTTCATTTTGCATAAATAGCGAGAAACCAAGAAAAGAAAATATATATGAAAAGGTGCGGAAAAAATTTATTCACTGGAAAGATATTATGTACATCTAAATAAGTTCAATTCTTTCTCATTTAAAGGCTTTACAAAAATAAACAAGTAAGACTTCATATAAATTAATTGCACACCTTTTTATAAATATTGTTTTTCAATTTGATTGGCAGTTATAAAATATAGTTTTTCGGTACTTCCGTAAATGCCTTAAGTTTAAAGCCCTAGTTGGCGGGGAAAATTACTGAGGGAAAATTACTAACGTATACTTTTCCAATACTACATATACTCGTAGTATACCTTCAGGCAGCTTCTAATTTTCGATTTAGGACAGGCTTTTGGGTAGATAAAAAGGTATTTACATAATTACAGGAATTGTTAAATGGTTACGCGCCGCGATATATAGTACCATCGATTTTAGGAGAAGTCCACGTTTATTTCGCAGCTCCGTCACGAACGGGAAAGGAGGACGTAAATCGATTTTTGGCCGACCGCGGTGGTCATTGAAGGTGTGTTCTATTCAGCTAAGGACAGGTGAGCGTGACCAGGTGAATTACTTAATTAACGCACTTCTCCGACAAAGGCAAACTCTGGTCTCTGTCAGTCAAGTTTTGTGAGTAGAGAAGTATTCTGCACTCTGCGGGACCTCGACCTTGTTAAGTGTGTAAGTGTCATTGAGATTGGCATTTCGTTGACAACTTGACCTCTTGACCTCGCCGAAAACGAGGGGCAATTTAAAATTGTTTGGAAAAATCAATGAAATTCGAAAGATACCCTAATCACAGGCTGACGAAAATGGGAATCACTCAGAAGGCCCTTTTGCGGCCCCAAATTGACAGGACAGGCCCCCCATTAGTGTGATCAAATATGCAGACATTGCCAATTAGATGAATTTTTTATAAAGCGAACAAATGAGCCACAAAATGTGTCAACATGTCCCAGACACACACACATTTCTATCTTATCCCACGTGCGGTTCGACATGTAAAAGGAAAACCAAAAAAAAAAGAAGGAAAAACAAGTTTTCTCTCCCATAATCTTGATCTACTTTTCATGTACCGTGCAACGAGCGCTTTCGGCTTATTATTTATTGGCTTTTTGATAAGCAAAATGGCCAAGTAAGCTTCGTTCTGCCATACATTCTTTATGACTTTATAATGCCCGCTCAGCGCTCGGTGCGAAATTCACATAAATCTTGACACCGAAGTTGGAGAGCCTTTGTTTTTCCAGTTTGATTTCTTTGTGACTCCTCCGAGGGCCATAAAGCAATTACCCGGACATGTTTAAAATTATATTTGATATTGACAATGCGCAAGCTGGAAAAGGCACATACAGGCTATAAGCCGTCTGACACTCAGTCCAACAAGGACACACACAATCACAGAGTTTGGTCTGTTTCTGATTTTCAGTTTGAAACATTCTGTTTGCCCAGCCCTGGGACGATTCTCGCATGTCTGTCAACACAGTCCACAAATTTACTCTGCCATTCAATATTGTTGTTTGCCAAACATTTTTAGTCGAGTCGTGTTGATTCGGGGGTTCGTACTGTCCCAGGGAGAAACGCTAATCCATATTACGCATATGCCTAGTCTACACTTTACAGGCTACTTTCTGGAAAACTTGTTTGCCAAGGATTCGATTGGTTACGATGATTTCTAGGAATACAATGGAGCATACGTATGAAACTATAGAGTATAGAGCATTTTTCTTAAGTAAATTCTAATGTAATTTTTGCTAAATTCTATGTATAGATAAGTAGAATATGAGAGTTCCAACGGGGTTCGATGATTTTTTTTTTTATATGAAAATACTTCCATAGACTATATAAAACAAATGTAAATAAATAAATGGAATAAATTATACATACAAGTGAATTTCATATGCTAATAAATCCCCGTTGGAACCTCATTTCTGAATATTACAAATATTTTTGGAAGTACCTAGGAAAATACGATGTTTGCTATAATAATACATATAATGCATTCTAATAAAGAGAGTCCAATTAATTCGGTACTTACTTCAGGTCTGTATTACTTTTACTAATTGCGCCATTCGCTGTGGCCATTAAATGGTCCGTTTTCAATTTGACGTTTTCATTTCCTCAGCATCGGTGTGTTTTCGCAGAAATTGTTGAACTCATTACAGTAAAACGAACTATTTCAATGATGGTGGGTTAAATATTTCACTTTGCACACGCACAGACACTTGATTCGGGTTGATATACTCTCTTTTAGCGGGATTTGAACAATTTAAGCTTTGGTAACTTTAAACTATACATTTATTTCATTTTAATTTGATTTGTAGATACACACAATCTATACATACAAGCACCTATGTATCTAACTGATCGATTATATTATGGACACCATTCGAATCGGATCTGTAAATGGAACAAAAGACGGCATTGTATTAGTTGAGGAAATAAAGATGGCTCATAAGCATTTTGGTCACATACACGGCCACGTCACAACCCTTTATCTAATTCCCCAAAAAGCAATTCCGTGACCTTGCCAAAAGCATTAATAACAATTCTCTCACATATAATTTGTTGTAAATGCATGCGTAAGCGCTGCTAACCCAAAAGCAACGCCCACCGAACAATTTGATTGCACAATGGCTAGACAGACACGAGGTCCTACAACAGGATATGTGTGTGTGAATTGGAATAAAAATACGTAAAGGATAATAAAGGGTTTAGTTACGCATACGTGCGACAAAAAAATATAATACATATATCTATTCATATGCGCCTGTGTGAAAATTTTGTGAAAAACATTTCGTGTTGCACAGTGGTTAAGTATGGAAATTGAATTTCTGTATTTTTTTATCTATTCCAATACTGGTTTAGAAGCTTTTTCCCTAATTAAATTGGGATTAGCTTTTAGCCATTACATTGTTGCTTGGATCCCTAAGGAAATATGTAAAGTAATCAAACAAAAACCATGATTTTTAATTTTTTTTTAAAGCTTGGATGGATGGAAAGGAACACCAATTAACTAAAATAAAAATTTAAAAAACAACTTTTGGTGCTAATTTTTCCAAAATGTTACTCCTTTGTTAATGTGGCACTGTACGCGCATTCGGATCCACCCATTTTTGAATACTTTTATATTCGTTTGTCTTGTTTGTGGCAGCAGCTGTGAAATCGTCAGTCCCAACCCATCCGCAGCTGAGATTGAGGACCTTCGGTTGTGATCCCTTTTTTTTGGCATTTAATTCACGTTCCTAACATATTTAAGGAATTTGGAGTGCATTTGTTATGGGTTGGTTGAGTTAGACTCATGCCAGATGGACGAAGCGATTTAAATAAAAGTGCATATTAAAATATAAAACCCTAGGACTTGGCATGTTAAAGGACTCATGAAAATCCCTAATCTAAAGAAAGCATGCAAACTCCATATTTATTGCAGCCATAAAGTACGATAATATAAAAGTTAAAAGCAAACAATTTTAGGGAAATAACGATTTTACCGTTTACGACCAGAATGTGAATGTTTTTGCTTGGGACTAAGAAAAAAAACATTCACAAATTTTCCAATTAAGATATTTATTATGGTTTTCGACCCAGGAAATATTTCGCAGGTTTCGCAAATGTTTGTATTTGATTAGCCAGTAAATATTTAAACATCAAATATATATAACAAAATAGTCCCGAAACGTGATGAATTATTCGTTGAACCGTTCAGAACTAACCGTCAATGCTAGAGCGCACCTTGAATTATTCATAACAAATATTTAAAATGTGTGGCTTTCCGGATTAATTAATTCCCTGGCAATAAACGAATTTGCATGCCAAATAAATGATGGCCGTTGGTCATAATTCTCCACTTTTTCCAGAAACCTGTGGCCCGAAAAAAATAAGGGAAACACAAAACCAAAAAAAAAAACAAAAAACCAGTAGCCTCACCCACGTTAAGTGAAAATGTAGGTCAGCAATGTGAATTGAAAATCACAATAAAAACAACAACCGATAACATATACCAAAAACTCACACACGAGGCCCAAACATGTGTGTACTTTGAGCTTTGCCGCAGTGTAAAATCAATTTTCATGAAATGTGCCACGCGTCGTATGAGTAATCAGCGGGGACAAGCCAAACAAACAAAGCCAGCGAAAGAACAAAAGCGTCTGTCTTACTCCTGTATGGGCCGTGGTAAAATATTGCGATATAAATCAATTTAGCGCTAATTTCAATAAGCGAAAAAGACCTATAAAACACCAAACGATATAATTCGATAAGTAGGAAATATTGCTGTGAGAGACCAAAACAAATGGTAGACTAGTTTATTACCAATAACTATATTTAGATGACCTTGCTGACTGGTTTTGCGCCTTGTGGCTTAGTGCAAAATTAAATCGAGAATAACTTGCGGCTTAACAACGGTTTGATTGATATCATTAAACAATATATATTTTAATTAATTAAGCTGAAAATTATTCTTTCAATAAATGGTTATTTGTTCGACATTACTCAAAAGTAGGCAACAATTTTTACCTTGTTTATTTCCTTAGTGGATTCTAAATGTTGCGTTCGTTCTGTGTTATTTAGCTATCTTTATATAGGCAACAAATATATCTTTTATATGTTATTATCATCGTTATCTGAGTTATTTTTTTTAATTTTTGCGTCGTTTTAATTTGAACTGAATTCAGTTTTGTGGTTTTTAAATCAACAAGACTATGATTATAAAGTAGCAACAACACATTAGTAGCTTAAAGTTCGGCAATTTGGATCCTTTTCGCTTTTGCTTATTCAGCTTGGACTGCAATTGCAATTGTAATTGAAAATACTCGTAGCCCGAGCCGGATGTATGGATGACGTTATTCTTTCCACCTTCATAGTTGTCTCCGTCGTTACGGTCCCCGAGTTTACTGTTTTCGCAGTTTTTTATTATGCACATCTTTCACGACCTTTACACTCCTTGGGTAATATTTTTAAGAATTTATTTGATTACACTTTCACAGTTTCCCAATGGATTTTCCTCATGCGCTCATTTCCCTTTGCAGTTTATACACGCATTTTGTTATCAAAGTCAGTTGCTTTCATGGCTCCGAAACTTTCTTCCTTCATCGCAGTAATTTCCATGAAATATATAAAAGAAAAAACCAACGAGAACTTCAGTTAAACTTAGTTGATCAAACATTTGCTTGCCAAAAATCTAAGAGGTTAATAAACATAAAACGGAAGCACCAACTCAAACTGAATTCGAATACAATGATGGCTCGTTGGGCAGAAATGACAAGGACAACTCATTGAGGATGGTTGACGGAAAAAGCATATTCTCTTGTACAAATACATTATTTGATTTCTTGCGGAAAATATTTGAATTTAGGTAGGCCCCTACATGTAATTTCTTCAACTTTGGACAAAACCCTATTAAATGACAACCTTTAGATATATATCTATGAATAAATCGCTGCTAAAACTTTTTAATACATTTTAGGCAAACTATTTTGCTTATTATTGGAAAATCATTCATCAGGATATGAGAATCCTAAATATTTTATTCAAGCAAGTTAATCCATTTCCGGTTGGGGTAGGTTGTTAATGGGAATTCGCTTCCGCAACTACAAGTTTCTATTGCATCCTATAGCCATATAATTTTCTTGATCATGAAATTTTATTGTTTGCCGAGCAGTTAACTTAATCACACACACGATTCAATCTATCAGGCAGTATGGTGGGGCATTCAAAAAGTTCGTGAGGATGCTCCAGGGACACCTTCAAGTTCTTTGCGGAGACAAACGCGTTTATTTCATTCTCGTTGGGAAATATCACACATAGGCCACGTGTGCCCGGCCCAACGGCTCACCTGGGCACGAAGGCAAGGAGTGGGAAATTATTTTGCAGAAGTTTTGCAACTTTCACTTTTCACTTCATTTGACGCGAACTTTTGGCGCTGATATTGTTGCTCAACCAGCCAGCTGTGGCTCTAATCCGTGGGGCACACTCGCTCCGCTCGCTGCCGTTTTGTATACTAAAGGACACGGCGGCGAACACTGGATGCCGAGCAGCTGCGTCCTCGAATCCTGCGGGAAGAGAGCTCTCCACTTTCCACTCTCTCCGGATGCGCGCGCACGGAGTGTCGGGAGAGCTGCCAAGTTGGCCAAGTTCTTGACTTGTTTAGAACAACAACTGTAGGAGCCAACAAAAGCAACAACCACAGTGTTGGGAGTATATCGCCAAAGTCCTCTTTTGTTGTTCGCTTGGCCAAGTTTTTTTTTTCCTTTGATTTTTGAACTGAACTGATGGTATGCTGTTGCTATTGCTTACTGCACTTAACTTGAACTTTTGGAGCTGGCTTGTCCAAAACTTGGCAGCGGACAACTTCAAGGAATTTGGAAAAGATTTTACATTCATGCTGAGACATTCAGGCGTTGGCCGGGCCAACCCACTCCAGCACACTCGCACACACCCATATCCATATGTGGGTGCTCCTCGGCCACATCCTTGCGCGTCCTCACACGCCCACGAAACGACTTTGAAACAAATTCACGTTGGCCTTTGGCTCTGGCATTGGCCACTTTCATTAAAGCCAAAAGTTATGGTCTTGTTTGGCATACAGAAAAAAAAAAATATAAGAGTATATGTACGCAGGACATTCAGCCCATCAAGTTGACTAATTTGATGCTTTCAGCTTAGTGTCCGTCAATGGGTCTATAATAGAACCAAAACAAATGACGAAAATCTGGGCTGAAACCACAATCAGTCCTCAGAGGAAAGCATAATAAATATAAGTGAAGAGACTAAATTAATTGCCCACAATTTAGCAATCGTTATTTTCAGATATCTACTTTGTTAGCCAGTTTTAATGCAATACAAAACGTCGAAATTTTTAAATTAGTTCTGCAAAATAATCTTCTTGGATGTAATATTAATTTTGTATCACCTTTACCATTTCAGCATAATTTGCATATAGCGTTTCCAGCTAAATCAGCATCACTGATGCATGTTGCACATTTTCCCGATTCCCAGCGGCGTTTCTTTGTATCTTTGTATCATTGAATCTGTGTGTATTTAAGTATTTTAGCATGTAACCATATTTGCATCTTTGTATCTTTGCATCTTTGTCTCCATTTATTTTTGTTCACCGGTATCTTTGTCTCCGTTTATAGATAGATACATTGAAACATAGATGAATAGATTCATTGATATCTATCATTAATTGACAGACACAGAACGGGGTGAACCTTTTTAAGTTCATTTATTCTCAATTTTATATATATTAAAGACTTTATATATCCATATTTTTTAAGAGTTTGCCAAGAATGATTCAAACTAAGAAAGTTGTGATCAAGGGGTAAACAAAAAAGATGTAAAGAAAGAAAATTCAAAAAGTTTTGAAAAGAGCGAAAAAACTATTTAAGCAAAATGAATGCATATTTTTAATGAGAATCTCGTGGAAGGATTGAAATTATAATTCTCCAAAGTTTTGGTATAAAATTTTACCACATCTTGCTCTACTCCATAATATCAAAGATAATAAACTCAAGTTTAAACTTTGGCTTCTCTCTCCAAATTTAATTTGGTATTTTTAAAACTTTTGCGGCATGTCCTTGACAATTCCGAAATCGCCTTCCATCCATCGATGTATATATAGTATGTACCTATGCAAAGTGCGGTTGGGTTAAGTTTGGATTTGGCGAAAGCAAGCAATACAAACTGGCATAACTGCTTTGCATATCAGCTCAGCACTTAGCACTCCCAAAGCAACCGATCCCCCCGCATTTTTATGCATAGAGTCCTGCCCGACTGGAGGTTGTTCGAAGAAATTATCATTTCGCTGTGCACGCTTCGCCTCCGTACGTGCCGTCGCCTGTATATCCCGAGCTGTTGTGTCCTTGTGCCTTGTGGGTGGAGCTCCACTCCCACTTCCACTTCACAGTACCACTCCCATCCATCCCACAGCTCCCTTTGCCCACGGTCAAGCTGCTTATCTCACACAAAACACTGGTTGCTTTAGCGAAAGAAACGACGACTCTTGCCAAACAGGAATTGAAGCAAAAAATTGCAAAAGTGAAATGTCGTAATCTCATTCTATTCAAAGCAGAGAACGAAAAATAAATTTGGCTTCGTAAAAAATAAACGCAAGTTTATAGCTTGCCAAAATCTTATAGTTTTTGCCTTATTCAATTGTTTGCTCTATATCAGCTTCAACAAGTTCCCTGCTCGTTGTGGCAGGATGGCTTTAAGCCTCCGGGCCTCTAGGTGGTGGTCGTAAAGCAATTCAAGAATGGGAATTCGCAATACTCTTGTACTTGCACAAACACCCCGATATCCACCAACGAAAGGGAAAAGGAGTTGTGCCGAGGCAGTTAAAAGGCAGTTTTATATTCATTACAAGTCGGACTGCAAGAGCAAAAACAACAGAGGCAACTACCAACAACCGGGAAAAGCAACATCAACAATTTACGACTCCAAACCGAGTAGGTCGACTTTTTTATGGTTGCCACAGCTCACCTCACACAAAAGGCTCCTCCTACATACCACATATATATAGTACACCCATCCACAAAATGGCCGCTGGCCGCAAGCACAAAAGTAGAACAATACATTATAAAAAATATCAAAAACATAACATCTTTTAACCCATGGTCGTTGAAGTATTTATGGTCTTTGCACTAAACTTTTAAAGAGACACTCATAGCACCTTTAAGGTGATTTTTATTACCAAGCTTATAGGTAATAAGTTTCGATATTTTCCTGGTTTAAATACATGGAAATTTGTATTTCATTATTCAATGTAATTTTGTATAAGTAGTTAGCCACTTTACTTAATTTATTATCAAAACGATTATCTAAGTTTCTTTAGTCTTAAAGGTTATAAAAATGTTACGTTTTTACTTAATTAAAAGTCAGACAAATGTCAGCACTTTTCAATTCAAAATGCAAAGTTAATGCTGTACTTTTGATAGGCATTTCTCGATAATAATTTGCACAACCCTTGAAGTAGATGGGAAAAGAGGAATAGCTGACGGCGGAATTATTGAAGGACGAGTCCGCGCAACCTGCACGCACACACAGGTATGGGAATCCTTGCTGCAGACACATCTAAGGTGAAGCCCGCGTATCCTTAGAGAACAGCAGCAGCAGCACAAGCAATAGCTAGCTGTGGAAATGCTGCAGTGTAGAGTGACAGGGGAGTCGAGGAGAAAGTAAAAGCAAAAGTAATGGGCAGCCAGAAAACTTTTTCCCTCGCTTAACTTACTCGACTAAAACTCTATTTTGCCCTGCTCGCTCTGAAGGACTTTCGGACCGAGGCCTTTCTTTTCTGCCCTTTGCAATTGCTTATTTGTTTTACGCTAAAAATTAAGCGTCCACGAAAAGTTTTGCGGGTTGGTAGATTACTTTACACGCCACTTGAACACGAACACACAGCACACAAACAGAATGATCAAAACTATTTTAATTTAATTAAAAATAATAGATAACACCCAACTGAAGGGGGGATTACTGCTTTAAGAGAAAAAAAGTTTAGTTAACTTAAATATTTATACCCACAAGAATGATAAACACAGGAATGAAACTTTAGGATAGATTTAGAAAACTTTTTTGCAATAGTTTATACGATTTGTATAAGTAACACACTACACTATTTACGAAATACCTAACAACTGATATTAAGATTAGTTAATTTAAAAAAAAAATGGTAAACAATAATTTAATTAGCTATTCACTTAAAATGCTTTCAAGTATCTTGTAAACAATTATCTTTCATAAATGACAGCCATTGAAAATGACAGCCCATCAATTATAATAACGATTACTTTTCAATTGGAATAAAACATTGTTATCAGACAGCCAACACTGCAATTACTTTGCAAATAAACTACATCCTATAGCATTTATTTTTTTCGATCCAGATAAATGACAACTTTTTCCACGAATGGCTCAAATAAAATAGAATAAGGATAGCCATTTTGCCGCGTCTCAAGTATAAGCATTTTATCAGGCCATTTCTGGCTTTTTGCCATTAAAGTGCCACGCATAAACGAAGCTGCCTGATAAGAGATACATTTTTTACATACTTTCGGTTAAAGTTAGAGCGACGACAGCGACAACAACAAGACGGGTGTGAAGGAGAAAGTCGGATTATAGCTATTTCCACTAGACACGCACATTGACATTTAATTTAATTTAATTTAAGGTTCTCTAATTAAATTCATTTTATAGATTTGCATTAACAAACGGCGAACAACACACGGATTTAGTAAAGCTCTTTAAATTAGATTTTGGTTTCGTAAATTATATATATTTTATATATCTTATATAGATTTTGAATTTTTTTTTTCTGGGGATATATGTTAGCTACTGTTGCTGTTTGTTGCTTTTGGGGAAATTCTTCTGTATATTATTGGTTCGGTTTAAAGTGCTGTGAGTGTGTTAACGAAATGAGGAAAGATTGTCTACTGAGTGTGCGAAACTTGTCCGACTCCCGTCGAGCCACAGGACCAGAGAGCTGCCTTCGGCGTACAACCGTGCGTATGTGTGATATGCGTTTCGTGTGTCCCTCTGCTTCTTTCCATTTGTTTAAGGAAAGTGCGCGCGCAAAATGCCAATGGCAGGCCCAACAACAACAACAACATCGAAGGCAACACAACAGCTGTGCGGCCTCAGCTGCTGCCGAGCGAGAGAAATGGAGTAAAAGAAGGAGAGAGAGAGAGAGAGAGAGCGAGCGGAAGGAAAAGCCGAAGAGAGCAGGAGAAAGTCGTCTTTCGGGCGCACGCTCCCCGACAGGCCATAGGCGAGAGAGCGTTTGCCGGGGGAGGGGGGGTGTGGGCCAAGGGGAGATGTTAAAGTGAAAGTAGTCTTGTTGATTAACATCCTTCAGAGTTTACCCACATTGGAAAGGTCGCCAATTTCACTGATAATAACATTCCTCCGCTCTGGCAATGCTGCAACAGCTGTTGGGAGAGCTCTCTCCCACGCAGAGAGACACAACAACAAAAAAAAGAGCGCACGAGAGAGAAAGCGGAAACGAAGGAGCACACCGGAAGTGACTTGGATAAGTGGCGTTTCCCAAAGCAAATTCAAGACCACAACAAATACATTTGCCACAAAGGTTGAACAATTTGTCACTAATTAATAATAAATTAAATATAATTATGTTTTATTTGTTTACCTTAAAAAATATTAAATATACATTTTATATAGAGAATTATCTCTTAAGAAATTAACTCATAGAATTGTAGTGGACGGATTTAATTCAAATATGTTTTATAAATGGTATCTCGATATGGTATAGTATATAGGGAATATTAATATTCCCAACAATAAAATAGAGCATTAAATGAAATTAGCTTTATTAGAACGGAGGTGTTTCTAAACCTCTTAGCAACCGTATCCAAAAACGTGACCCTCTATTGCTATCTGAGAAGTTTCGATTACCAAAAGAAAATCATTATAGCGCTACATTTACATGACGATTTCTACGCTGAACACGAAGCTTTACCAAGTGCGGAAAAAGACCGAACAGAAGCATAGACTATCGATGCACTATATAACCCAGTAAAGTTGACAACTTCGCAGTACTCAGCGGAATTTAACGAAATGTGGAACAAACCGAATCTTCGAATATTTCTCTTTTGTCTGTTGGCCGGCTTTGGGAATGCCATACCAGCAGAATTACCCAGATACACCCAATTGGGGTAATTATTTCCGTTCTAAATAATTTAACAAAATATTTTTACAAAATATAATTTAACAAAAAATGTATATAAATATTTGTCGTTTACTAGACAAGGACCGCAATTGGAGGCAAATGGCAGTGTTTCGGCCGCAATTAATCAATTGGGATCGCAGACTGAGACATCTTCGGTGTCTCCAGATTTCGAGTACTCAATGCTGGGTCAGGATCCACAAGATCAGCATTGGTTTCGTGTAAGTCTTACTCCAAAGACTAACAAAGCTGGCTATCGAGCCCAGTTTGCGACCCGAAAGCAGCCGCCCTTCGATGAACATATCGCACACCGTCATGATAAGACCATTCAGGATTTACTCAACTGGCTCGAACGTTCCGAGGATCAAAATCTGTGGAGAGTTTACCGAGATCTTTTGGGAAACACGCCAAAGCCCCAGACAGCCCATAAGTTTCATGATAACAACGTACTCGAAATAGATGGACAAGAGCCATGGAAGAAGGGTTGTCATGAGAGCAATCATCAACTCCTGCTGATTGGCGAAGAGGGATCAATCTCTTCTACCACGCATTCACCTACCGAACAGCCATCAAAAACGGCTAATAACTTTGTGTACTTCGTAAAGGGCCTCAAGTAACTTGAAAATTAATTAAGTTAATCATTTTCTCCACAAATATGTTTAATGGCAAAAACTAACCGATCCGAAAAATCATAATTTAATATATACGTGTATGTAATTCAACATTTTTATAAATAAAAGCTTATTTATTGTTCTTCTTTTTAAATTAAACCTAATTACCAATTTAGTGGATTTTTAAATGATACAAAATAGTTCATATTATTAGGAACTTTAAAAATAAAAAATGTCATATTAGTTTCTTGAAGAAAGCATTGTAAAGTTATTTGCTATTATTTTTAAAGTTGTAAATTTAAATCAACTGTCTAACTACTGTCAACTACTAATTGTAACATCAATATTTTTCAGAATTAATGAAAGGTGCTTATAAAAGATCACAAAAGTATCCACAAGTTTTTATCGATATTAATTTCAGTTTTTCAGTTTTATAAAACTTTGAAAAAATATATTGAGGTATATATAATATTTAAAATAAATATGTACATTTGTTCATAAACGTCTAGAGTCCAAGTTAAATAAATTGGTGAAAATTGTGTACAATAAAATTACGTTGCCTTAAAAATAATTGAGTTAAATAAACATAACTTCTTTCGGTTTAACAAAAGTTCGATGAATTCAGATGGTTGTTCCATGTCTTTCTTTAAAATTATATTCGATATTCCCACCAAATAAGGCATATTTTATTTTTTGATCGGTATTGCAAGTAATGGGACAAAACTACTTTCTAAATGTATATAAAATAATTTAATTTTATTTCTCAAAAATATATTGTATTAAAAAAATGTACATCATATAAATGGAAATCCAATCAGTTGCAAAAGTTGAATTTATAAGTACATATTTTCCGAGCTTTAGCCGTAAAAGCTTTCACAAAAACCCACCGGAAACGGCCACTTTCACCAACCTTTCTCTTATACCCAAGCTCAGTTGGTACGAGTATAAGCGGGTAAAGTTGAAAAAACTGTCTGATAAGCGAAACGTGGCCAAGTTAAATGAGGTCTCCGCGAAGAGTTGGGGACCCAGTTAGCTGACACTTGCTGCTCCACTTTGCCGAACATTGCGAATTGGTTTTGAGTAAATATAGAACAATCAAGTCAAGTGCAATGCAAGAAATCGCTTTGAGCTTGACCTCGAAAAAGACATGTCATTCGTTTTTTTCCTTCGCCACGGACTTCTGGCCATGCTCATCTCGGTTGGCCCGCTCCAAGCGAGAGTCCTTCAGCTCGTAGGCGGCACGATAGGTTAGCTTGCCCTGAGACTCGTCGTAGACCAGAAGACTGGGATTTAGACGGGTGGAGCTGCGGTCCCCTAACGAAGTATACCCTTGGTCGTACAGGGAACAGTATGGCAGCTCATGGGCCCGCACATAGGTCCAGATGTCGTGGTAGCTCCAATCGAGGAGCGGGAAAATCCTCATCAGCGACGGCCAACCATTATCGCAGGGCATCATGTCCGCCAGTTTTAAGCAGGTGGGATCACTCCGACGGCAACCGAGGAAGATGGCCTTCAGCTGGGGATTCTCCTGCACCATCTGCTCGATGGCCACCTTAAGTACGCCTTCGTAGCGCAGCAGCTCCATCCCATACCGCTGGACACTGGCATCGATAAAGCACTCCATCTCCTCGAAGGGATCGTGCGACTTGACATAAACCGCCCGCAGGGGCACCGATGGTGGCTTCATTTTGGCCACAATGTCCAACAGCACCGTGCAGTCCTTGCCCCCGTTAAAGCAGAGCATCAGCTCGTCGGGCTTGTATGAAGCCATTGCATGTTTTATTAATCCTTGCGAATGCTCCAGCTTGTCCCTCAATTCCGCACTTAAAATGGTCTTCTCCATCAAGCTTTCCGCTGGCGGAACGTGCAAACGGCGGAACTTGAGGTGCTGAAGCCACACGCCAAGCCAGATTCGTGAAGCGAGCTTCATTTCAACCAGCTTGATGACAACCCAAATTCTGTTCCGACCCAAAGTCAACTTGGATCGTTTACTTTCGATTTTGATCGAGCGGCAGAATGTAAAAAATTTCTTTATGTTTAATTATCTTTACACTTTGAACTGATCGCATTTTTTATATATATTATTTTATATAGTTAGTTAAGTTGTTAGGATAAATAAAATAATGAATATACAAACATTTTAGAATTTATGTTGTATAGTTGTATAGTATAACATAGTATAGTAAGTTGTATAGTTAAAGCTGTATATATTTAGTTAAGTTGTTAGGATAAATAAAATAAAAACTTTTTAGAATTTTAAGTTGTATAGTCAAAAAATAATATAAAGAAAATTCAAAAATTGTGAACTATCTAAGAATTTAATTATATTATTATTTTATTATTTTCAATTTGGTATTGCTGTGTAAAATAAAACTAATCACATTTCTGCTATAAAAATACAAAGTGTGAATATGAATAAAGATATTTTGAGCCAGACTTTTTTCAACCTGAACAAATTTAAAATTTTACAAATGGTGTTACTTCATCGGGTATTTTAATGTACTAATTTTATAATAACAATTCAACCAATCAAGTCCAAAATGTTTTCGTAGCTTGCATTCTACATGAGCTCCCCCTATTTAAGAAACATGATAATACGAACATGCAATATGTTTTAATGTATTAATATACGCCTAACATAATAGATTTGTATAGGTTGTATAGTTTTAGAAAATTGTCGCTAATTTAAAAAAAAAATCAATCATTTAATGGATTTGATTTTCTTTATTAGATACGCTTATTATTACATAACTATAATGATATATTAGAGAAAATTCGTTGTAATTTTTTACATAAATACGAATAACATATAAAATAAAAACCATTAAACTTTACAACAGCCAAACTTTTCTTCTCATAAATCTATTATTTCCAAGAAACTATGGATCCGCTATTTCCATAATTCATCATTTTCTCGTATGAATTTGGCATATGGAAAAATGTTTACTCAACAAGTTCAGTAACCCAAAAAGTAGAGGAAATATTTGTTCTTTTCGCTTTCTGTTGGCCATGCAAAAACCCAACACACCTTGACAGCGGGTTGTCGTTGGGTGGACGGAGAACTTGGTCAGTGCTTGGCTCGGCACTTTTCGTTGCAGCGGTCAGTGTATATAAAGCCCATGGAGCGAAGGCAGAAGCATCGCAGTCTGCTTCCAATCAGTCTAAGAAATCACCAACCACCTCAATCAACATGAAGTGCATCGCTATTGTCGCCACCATCTGCCTGCTGGTTGCCTTCGCTTCCGCCGACAACGAGGATAAGATGTTGGGCTCCTCCTACGGAGGTGGCTATGCCAAGCCTGCCGCTGCTCCATCCTACGCCGCCCCCGCAGCCCCTGCTCCCTCGTACGGTGCTGCTCCCGCTGCCCCATCCTACGCTGCCCCCGCTCCGGTCTCCATTCCGGCACCACCCTGCCCCAAGAACTACCTGTTCAGCTGCCAGCCCAACCTGGCCCCAGTCCCGTGCAGCGCCCCAGCTCCCAGCTACGGATCCGCCGGTGCCTACTCGCAGTACGCCCCCGTCTACGCCCCCCATCAGGTCCAGTGGTAAACATACCAATGGACTCCACAGATCACCAACGCAACAACAATAATAATGAAAAGCAAATAAAATAACAAAAAATTATGTTAAAGCATACAACAAAATCGTTTTGAAATTTATACCAGCTAAGATTAATTGGGGACTATTATATATCTAGCATGATCAGATCTTGATCTTGATCAATGGATTGCACCTAAAATTCTTTAAAATAATTTAAAAGAATTAACTTGAGACATTACTAATGTGAATATTTTAAACAAAGAGACTCCCACTTTCGCTCTAGGTTTTCATTTCGGGTTATAAATATTAAAACAAATTGTTATATAAATTCTAAACTAAACAGAAATCGTAAAAACATCCAAAACGGAAAGAGCCACAAAAATCATTATAAAAACACTTAAAATCATTATCTAAAAAGACCGCTAAGAAAGCTTTTAGAGGCGACAACATTAATAATTTAAGTGAAATTAAGTTTACAATAATTGGAATCATAGGTGTTGCACAACTCCCCATGCTTCAAATCTCCCCAGACTAACAAAATTAACAAATCAGTTCTCGTTTTAATAAATGAAAACGTAGGTACATATAAGACTCTTGATGCAGTTAAGGAAAGTTTGTATTTCATTTTATCTTTCTAATTAACATGTTCGTAGTTAATATAAATCCATAAAAAAAACAAGACAAATTAACATTAACAAACATTATGGCTTATGTATTAGGGTCGCTGCATGGTGCAGCCGAAGCACTTGGAATCCGCTTACTATATTGATTTAACTATACTTTATCTTTACGAAACCAAATCAAAGTGAAACAATAATGGCAAATTGTTAGACATGTGAAGACTTCGAAAATAAGTAAATTCGTTATGCTCTGATAAAAAAAATTGTGAAAGGAGTTCAATGCAAACAGTTTTAGTTCTTTTCAGCTAAAATTGTTATTGCCTTCCTTTCAATATTCTTCCGGATCAGCAGCTTCGTCAAAGAAACGCGCTGCCTGTAATTGTTTACGGATGGCTCCCACTTGGGTTAAGATTTTGGGCGATGAAGTGGAAACTGTGAACTTTTGCACGGCAGGCACCTGGAAAATGAAAATTATAAATTAATACAGTATCTCAACTATTTGTAGCATGACTTACCTCCCAACGCTTATTGAGATTCTCAATCTTCCTCGGCCCATTCCCAGGCAGAGTTGTGCCCGTATCCTGACGCGTCATTTTGGGCATTTCGCGCAGCAATGGCATGGACAGATTGTGGCCCGCCGCCTCTCTGAGAACCACATCCCTTCTGGCCAAGGACTGGGGAGTCGTTTGAGTGCCACGATGTCGGGACTCGCTTTTGCTGCGCTGCAACTCCAGCAGCTGCTGCTTCTGCTGCTGTTTGGCAGCAAGATCGCCATAGTTCTTAAGGTACCGGGACAAACGCTGGTCCGTCTGTCGACGCACCCGCTCCACAGCCTGCTCGTCGGCGCTGTCCACTTCGAAACTGGTGTTGGCACTCCCCGAGGTGACCGGCAGCTGTTCAACGATGGATGGTTTCACGGGCGTGGGCTTGTAGTCCGCGTGAAAAACGGAATTGCGGGCAATATTAAGGGAGTAAGGCGGTGAGGCTTCGGCCAGATTACTGGACTTTGTATCCTTGGCTGCAGGCACAGCATAGTTTAGTTCCAGCACCTGAAAAGCATTATCAGAGGACGGCTCCTTGTCATTGATGTGACTGCGTTCGGTGTCCCTGCCACAGGCGACCTCCTCCAGGCAAAACGAACAAAGATTGCGGCGACAATTCATGCAGACATTCCGCTCCCGTTGGCACGCCCGGCACACATCACTCTTGGCCAGACACTGGCTGCACATGGAGTAGAGACGCTCACACTTATGGCAGACCAGAGCGTAGCTGCTCTGACAGTGATGGCTAGGATCCTCCTCCCCATCGTGATCATCCTCGTCGCCCTCCTCCTGGTTGCGCACAGGGTATTCACCATTCCTTTCTCCATTCTCCCCATCCCGCTTGGGCTCCGATTTCTTCAGCTTGAGGGCCAGCTTTCGCTGGCATCGCAGGCAACAGCTCTCGTAGCTCCTCAGCGGCTCGTCGCAGAGCGGACAAATCTTTTCGCACAGGTGGAAGCACTCGCGTTCGATCTTGGCCATTTGGGGCGACTCAAAGTCCAGCTCAACGGCCGCCGGCAAGGGCTGGCCTCGTCTGTACTCGTGATGGGCCGAGTTACTAAAGTACTTGTACACTCTATTGGAGTTGCCTTCTGCTGGGATGTTACTACTTTGGTTGCTCTTGTTTTTGCCTAGGTTGTTGGTCTCCTTGGCGCGCAGCAACTGGGCGTCCTGTTCCAGCTTGGCCAGCAACTGTTCGCGCATCAAGCGGTTCTGTTCCGAGTCGAGGCGAGTCTGTCAGCGAAGTGGGTAAAGTTAAGAGAAATTTATTCAATTACTTAAACAAAGAGCAATCCCAATTAACTTCCATTACGTGTGGTTAAGCAAAGCGGAATCAAAGGACCTAATACTCCCAAGCATAGCGGAACCGAAGGACCTAATAGTCTATCAATTACAATTCATTTTCGGCGCCGAAAGGTTTGTGTTTGAGGGCAAAGATTGTAAATCTAATGGCAATACCAATCAATGGCAATTAGTTCTAATCGAATTTTCGGTAACGTAATCTACATCAGTAATATAAATAAACTCAAGGTCCCACGTTCGGTTTGTTCACCGCGGGGATAATAATAAACGGTTTTTGTGACCAAAAGGGGAAGAACTACAACCAGAGCACTTATTCTGTTAGTCTTTGCATTTAAAGAAGGAACCAATTTTACGGTATTTAAGTTAAAATGGGTCAAATGATATTGATTTATTTTTACCCCAATCATTTGATATCCTTTAATAGCTTATTAATTATTATTGCATATTATAAAGTTAACTGCCTCTATCTAATCTATCAAATAAGCTTTATGAACAAAGAGTAGCCACTTCGGTATTATTTCTCAAAGGAAAAAAAAAACATAATCTGAGTTCTATACACAACTCCCAATGACCACTCATCACCTTTTCGGCACGCACTCGTTCCCTTTCCAGCTGCTCCTCCAACTGTATTGTCTTGAGTTGTGCCTCCAGGCGTCTGTTGGTGTGAGCAAAAGTAAATGCTGCATTAAAATATTACGATTTATTTTAACAAAGGCGTACCTGGTCAATGCCTCCTCTTGATGACGTTCCTTTTCCCTCAGAATTTCAATGGACCGACGCTTCTCCTCGATCTGTTGCATCAAATCGCGTTGGTAATCCTTTTTGCGAGCCGTTTCCAGCTCGGCACTACGCAGATTGCGCTCCATGATCCCGTCGCCGGTTACAATATTCGACAGCTCCACGTGGCCCAGGTCCTGGAGGAGTTTTTGTCGTGTTGTGCCCGTCCGAATTTTAGGCGGCACATAGTTGGGATTGCTATTTACAATTAACTCTAAGTCAGTCTTATCCGTTGTGCTGTGGTTTGAGGTGCTGGTGCTGGAGTGACTGGACCTGTTCCCCGTCGGAGCCGGAGCAGGTTGCGATGGCTTCCTCACTTGTCCCGGTCGCTTATGCTTTGTGACCGGCGGATGAAGCATCTAGCGGAAGTGGATAAAGAAAGGAAAAACATTTGTTGTCAGCTCATAAATATCACACTGCTTAGCATAACGAGAGTTCGCACATAATTGGAATATTTTTACGGCAATACCGAGACGCTCACCTGGTGCTTGAGAAAGTTCTGCTGGTTCTCGCGCTGGCGCTCACGCAAATAATTCTGCCGCTTCTGATTTTCATTGTTAAAGCCGGGGAAGTACGAATAAAATGTGTCCGTAACCCATTGCTCCATATCATCCTGCGTGCGAGAGAGAAAAGAAATATTAGTGGGCGTCCCCTTTATTTTTGCGTGAGTGGCATGAGTGCAGGTATACTCGTATATATTTATTATATGTATATTCCTTATCGTGCGCTTTCTATTTTTCTTTTCTAATTCTCCAGGTTCCCTTCGGCGACACTAACCACCAGCAAGAAGCTTGTATACATTTTTATACTGGGGGAAGGCAACCAATTATTCTAGCTCCGTTCTCCGTCAGCTTTTGGGGTCAGCAGCACCAGCACCAGCGCTTCGAGGAGCAAGAGCACCAGAACCAGAGGCAGAAGCAGGAGCTGCTCCAGCGAACACTCCACAATGCCTACTGCCATTTTTGCACATAATTTTTATGCCGTCGACGGCGCGAATCGCGTGCACCGATGCCATCAACAAAATTATATACAATCCAAACAATAAACTGTAGACAGGGATTCGGCTTTGTAAATACCCAAAATATCAGGATTCGTGGATGGAATATTTGAATGAAGTACAAATACACATTTTTGTCAATTATACCGGAAAACATATAAGTAATATTTGGATATTAAACGAAATTAAATAAAATGGAGTAGAAGTATTTCAAATTTTGCATTGATAAAAAAAAAATAGTCTCATATCCACACTAAATGCAAACACTTAACCTTTTGAGTTTTTTAAATAAAGGGTAACAAAAATAATAGTATAAAGGACGAGACGATTTGTAAACGACTGAAGGCGACGCCAGCACTCGGCTGAGACGATTCTCCTTGCCAGTTTATCAACAAAGGCCAGCTGTTTCAGCCAGCTCCACTCCTCCAGCCTGCACTTCAATTTATTAGCTGCATGCATAACACTTCTTTCTCTATTAGCCACGATGATGTACACTTTAATTAGGTAGAGTTTTAACGTCTCCATCATTTGCACGGAGGACATCCAACTGAGTGTGTTTTAACTTTGCATAATTAAGTGCAATTTGCCATTAAATAGAAGATTGTTAATAGTTGGTGAAGTGTTCTGAAGGCAGAAAGCCTATAACTCCCAAGTAATTCGGGTCAAGGAAACTATCCAAAGGAAGACGGCGATTCAGACTGGCAAGTTGTGGAAAAAAAGGGAGCTAAATACGGGGTCACGCAGTTTATCTCAGGAGGGGAAAGGTGGAAGGTGAGTCTCGTGTTAATTATTCTTACGCAGCTAAAAGAGGGTTTTAATACAGTGGGTTGCCTTTTGAATTTTGAAGAAAACTTTTCATCAATTGAGATTTTTTTACTCTTTTGTTCTTTATCTTCAATTCTAAATTATTTAGATTTTACTCATATTAAGAACAAAAACTTTATAAATAAGATATCCCATATCTCCATATCCCATATGTATTATTATGTATTTGGGTAATAACAACGAACTCTATAAAAAATATACATTTTCGATCAACAAACTGGTTGATTTTTATTATATTTCAACTACTCATGCTGCGTTTTCAACGATCAATAACTTTGCGTTCTTTAAAATAAATTATTAAATATTATAAAGGTGTAGTGAATCTAAGAATTTCAAACTTCGGCAACCTGTCAAGCTTTCTTTTATATTTGTTCACACTTTCTCCCCTAGCATTAAACTATATTCAAAAATTCCTAGCACTGTAGCCACTGTAGGACGACAACTTCAATGGCTCTGTTTACTACGCCCATTCATCGGATTCGGTTGCGTGTCGGAACAAAATTGGGTTAACTAAGTGCCAGCTGGTTTGTGTACGAAAAGTGCGAAAAATAATGAAAATGCGTGTGAAAGCTGAACGGGAATGGATGCCTTTGTTGTCGCCTCGCATCGCTGTAAGTTCAAGGGCAGGCGGTGAAATTTAAAATGTGGGGCCATCGGACCCTAATCGAATGTATTGTAAATTATTGATTGGTCAACCGTTGCAATGGCGTTGGAATGACCTCACTTATCCCATAGCCTAACACAGAGGCGAAGGGTTCCGAATGGGCAGTTTAATTACCACTTGTCTGCTCACAACCTTGTCTAGGTCATGACATCTATTCGCAAAACACGTGTCCGGAAGCACGAAAACCATCGAGTCTGCCAGTGCCCTTTCAATTAAATGAGGTGTTTTTTATAACTTAGGTAAACACATTTCGTTTTTTGAATTTAGCTGAAAGTACTAAATAACTAGCTGATACACATTATTTTCGTTGAGGCTAAACTTACAATGTATTTCAATAAATTTCAATAATTAATGAAATATGTAAATTTAGCTTAAAGTATTAATAAAATAGCTGATACACAATAATTTCGTTGAGTTTGAACCCATAAAAATAAATTATATAAAGGGATATGTTCTTTATGTCTGTTTATAAGTGTCTTTTTAGAGCTTATAAAAGAATATTTAGCCACACTTCAATTTCGAAGTGTTATGTCCAGAGCAATATCCATTATCATTAGCAATTTATGAAAGCCACCGCATGACAAATTTGACGGATGGGTGTGCCGGACACGTGTTCGCGTCCCCACCGATGAACCGATGAGTCGGCAAAATAGAGTCGATTCCCAATTTCACACTTTTTTTTAGGAACTATACAACAATTTGTGTATCGAATTTTGTGATTACAAATTTGATTGATTTTTAATTTTTGTCCAATTTTGTTTTACATATATGTATATTATAATTGTCAGATTTGTATAATACTTTCCGTCCCGCTAAATATCAATTACCAATCCTCAAGAAGATGAATGATATGCCTAACCCCTTAATTACTTCCATAAAATGAAAGAATTTCCAAAATATAAGCCACTTAAAGAGTACAGCAAACAATTACCTATAGCTTAGTAATTTCAAATTAGAGCCAAATTTGTTATAATTTAAAGCTCTTTTTGGGTCAGCCGATTCGTGTTTGATTATTTTTAGAAAACGTTCAATATTTGGTTTACGTCACTTTTTGATTTTTGGGTTAACTTGCAACGTTTGCCGGCTAGCCAAATTAAGTCAATTAGAATGGCTCTTTCATTTGGTTCCGTTCGCTGGGTTTCATCCGCCGGCAATCAGGGGCACGCCCCCACATTCCCGCTCACCTCATATAGGTATATGTTGTTGTGGTATATAGGAGAACAAAATAGATGTAAAGTAATTTCAAGTTCAGGCCAAACAAAAGCAAACGCAACAAACGAGCTTCAAATTACAACTGAGAGCGGTGCCAGCAAATTCATTAAACGAATGGTTCGGTTCGTTCACAGCGGAGCCGGAATGGTAACTGGAGCACGGAATGGACTTACAGCAATAGCAAAAACCACATCAACACCGACTGCGATGACGGCTCCAACAAGGGGCATGCAACATTGATAGCGGAAGGAAACGAGGCCACACTGAAAACGCAACAAAACACGGAAAAGTCAAGAGAAATAATGTGAATAATTAAAATGCCCAACTAATTTGGCTCTGCTCGTGTCCCCGATAAACTCATAAGCCCTGCCATCTCGAGTGCAGGGTGAACGCTAGACAAGCCAATTATTTACAATCCAGCTGCCAGAGCTTAGCCCTCAGAAAACTCACAGCGAATAAATAATGCAGCCTGGAAAGTGAAATCGGGAGTTTGCAATCAGCGAATCGTCAAATCACATTCAATTTCTAATTATAAATATAAATATTTATTAGGTTATATTAGTTGTGTGCGCAGTTTCCAAGTGTCGGGCATTGTTAAGTCTTAAAATGTTGTATTACTGGGAAACTTTTTACATAACTCCACAGGGGTTGATTAAACTTGTACGTTCCTTCACTTTGTTTTCTTTGCAATACTTTTAATAGCAATACAAACATTATAAAAAAACAGCAACAAATATTTCTAATTGTAATAATCATATAAATATGAATATAACATGAAAGTATTTTTTGTTTATTAGCTATGCAAGGCATGTCTGTGGGATGTCATTACGCTTGATAATTTAGATAATTCAGACCCCTCTCTTAACTGCATATATGTACGTATATAGATATGATAATAATTATAAACATTTTTTTTTAATATAACAATAAATAATATTAATCTCACATACATTTAATAATTCTAATCACAATACACAATATAGTAGTAAAATATTATTATATTATTATGTATAAATACAAAAGTACAAAAATGCAGATTTGACCACTATTAAAGACTAAATGTTATTTTGCGGCCACTTATATAGCTAACAACAGATCAGAGAAGCTTAGAGTGGTTCATAAACATTGGTTCTCTATTGGTTTTCGTTTTTTAAAGAAAACTGTTGGTCCCAAAGATTGTTAAGCGATAAAGGACATATCTAAATCAAAGAACTATATCATACATATAAGAATGGGGACGATCATGCCACTCAAAAGCAATGAGAAGAGTTTCGAAAAGGTTTGAAGGTTTGAAACCATCAAAATATATAATAATACTTTCCCTAGTTAACTTAAGAGGCACCGCAACTCACCCAATCGCTGGCCACAAACTGGAGGCAAGAACACTTTGAAATCTTGGGTGCAACTGAAGTGAGGACTTAAAAAGAATTTTGGAAACGCTTGAAAAGCCAAGAGACTTGGCCCAACGATGCGTGGAGAAGCGAATTTGCGCATTTATGACAGACAAAGCGCCGGACAAATTGGCAATGCGATGCGATGAGTCAGTGGGGCGGAACGCACGGATCTGGATAAATGGATGTGATCTACTCACCTTCCGTCGGATTGGCAAGCGGTTCTCACTTAGCGGTCGCCCGCTTTCCAAATCGCGCCCCAGCGACACATTTGGCGACTTGTACTGGCGGGCACTGCCGACGAGCAGTTGGCGCTGATTCGCGAATTCCTTGGTCGATTTGGTTGGGCTGGTTCTTGAACTGAACTCCTCTTCTTGCTCCGCCACCTGACCCTCCGACTCCCCTTCCCGTTGGAGGTTGCCTAAGTCCAAGTCCAAGTGAAGTTCTTCGTTTTGGCCGTCGGTTGCCAAGGAAGACGGCTCCTCGGGTGCGGGTTCAACGGCCTCCTTGCCCCGACGACATTGCACTTTGAAGTTGGGGGACTGCATCAGCAGGGCGGCGGGGCAGGTGGGCGTGGCATTCTTGTGGGTGGCCAGACGCTCGCGGTCCTTCTGCAACTGCTGGCGCTCCAAGGAGAGGAACTGTTGCAAGTCCATGACTGAAATCGTGAATAATCCTCAATATAATCGCACTTGACGGTTCTGCTTATATAACCCACCATAATACCAGCTTAACGTAGTTTAATGGCGTTTGTTGCCAGCTCAGCAAGGCTGTAGGTCACGTTTTTGTTATTATATACGCACTATTTAATTGGCTTCGGTTCTGTTCGAATGTGTTGCATGTTTTCCGCGTACAATTGCGGTCGGTGTGACCGTTTCTGGCTTACCTGTTACTTCTCGAAATCACGCTTTAAATACAAAATCACGGTTTAGAATATTTGCAACTCAATATGATTAAATATTATCACCCTAGAAGAATATTATTAAATGATATTACTATAATTATGAAGTTAAACTATATTAATAATAATATTAATAACTAATCATAATAAAGTTTTCTGTTATATGTAATTATGTTGTATATTATTTAGTGTTGGTAAGCGCCAACACCAACAACATAAAAAGGGTTCAAAAGTCTGACTTTTTATGGACTGGCCACACTATTCGTTTTGGGCGTTATTTTAAAAAAGGTTTTGTTCAGAAAATCAAAAACATCTATTAATTTACAAGAAATAAAAGGAAAATTCAGAATGTCAAATAAGATAAGCCACACACACTGATATTTGTGTCACAGCTCTATATATCTCACCGGCAGTTTTGTAGATTTTTCAGCACCAGTGCTGAAGTATATTTTTTTTTTTGCAAATTTCCAAGATCGATCGAGATGGGCACCTTTGGCAATCAGTTTATCCTGTCGCGGGAACGCCGCCGCTTTGGGCGTCAGTGCCTCTTCACCGACCGCAACGAGATGATCCTGAGCGTGCAGCCCAGCGGCAAGTTGCGCCTGAAGTACATCCTGCGCAACCCGATCGACGAGCGCACCCAGCTCAGCGAGCAGTACGCTCTGTCCACTGCAATCACCCAGAACGTGTCTATGGAGCCGCATGGGATGAACCATTATGAGGGCGGGTGGAACGTCAAGGAGGTTAATGTCATGGACGAGGAGGCCACTCTGCGCTACCGCAAGAAGGTCGAGCGCGACGACTCCTGGGGCATCGAGGTCAACGAGCTGCTGCGCGAGGTGATGCTGGTTAGCTCCCGGAACAACGCGATCAACGTGTACCAGGAGTTCTTCATCGACCTGCCGGAGGATCTGGGGCGCGGCATCAAGATGCATATTGCGGCCAGGAATATCAATGTTTTCCACGACCTCTGGATACCGGCCCGGAAGCTAACTGCCTGTGAGTGGCGCAACAGCGAGAACTGGGAATTCCTGCTCACCTATTCCAACTTGCGCAGCCTGGAGCCCAACTACAAAGAGCCGGAGAACCAGATGCCGGACTTTGGCAGCAACAACACCAATGTCTTCTACCAGTGGGACTTGAACAACTCCATTCGTCCTGTGGCCCACTACGACGCATCGAAGATTGTGCTGATCGCCAGGGTTTGTATTCGAGACGACAACTTCATGGTGGGTGGCTTCAAGACCGGCCAGGTTGGCTTCTGGATGACCGAAGAGATGGGGCCGCCGAAGATGATTTGCCCCTTGGAGGCATGCCACCGCGAGGCCACATCGGCCCTCTGCTGGGTGCACTCCAAGCTGAACACCGAGTTCTATACGGGCTCGCTGGACGGATCGGTCAAGTACTGGGACACCCGCGACCTGGTGATGCCCGTCCAAGAGCTACTCGCCGAGCCGAACCCCAGGCCGGGCGCCCAGAACAGGCAGGATGCGCATGGGGTGACTCTTCTGGAGTTCGAGTACACCATCCCGGTGCGGTACATCATCTGCAGCGACATGGGCTACCTGTTCGTGGGCAATCGCAAGGGCGTCACTCCGTCGGAGTCGATTATCGGTGCATATCCGATGTTTGCCGGTCCCGTTCGCGCCATAATGCGCAACCCGTTCTTTGTGAAGAACTTCCTGCTGATCGGGGATTGGCGGGCGCGCATCTGGTCGGAGGAGATCAAGCACGCTCCCAGCTCCTTCTACTTCATGCGGCGCCATCAGCTAATTAGCGGAGCCTGGAGCACCGGTCGCTGCTCCCTCTTCGTCACCGGCGACATTCGCGGGAATCTCGAGTTCTGGGACCTGCTCATGTCCCAACGCCGACCCATTCACTCCATTAAGTTCCCGCATCCCATCACCCACTTGTCCTTCCGCCCGGATGGCCTGGTCCTGGCCGTCAGCCTGGGCAACGGCGATTGCGTAATGTTGCTCTTAGAGGAGGGCATGAAATCGGCCACCGTCAAGGAGAAGTCCCTCATGATGGCGGTGAGTATATTTAATAATTCTTAACAATTTAGTTAGATCGACTTATTGAGATCGTTTCCCCTTGTATTCCACATGAGCAGATGTTCGAGCGTGAGATTTCGCGGTGCAAGCTTTTGGAAGCACGCGAGGAGGAGATGAAGCTTAAGAAGCGCCTCTCCTCCGTTGCTCCAGTGGAGGAGCCGATTCCAGAGCCGCCGGTTTCCAAGAAAAAAGGTGCAGCGCAGCCAGTCAAAAAGGAGGAAAAGGTATCGAAAGAAGAGGAAGAGGCCGCCATGTTCCTGAAGCTCATCGAGGACGACGTGGAGTTCAGCAAGGCTCTTCTGGACTTTAATGAGATTATGGAAATCGTTTCCAACAAGCGGGCCAAGCGGGTCTTCAACGTGGAGCGTACCATATTCGAGAGAGGCGAATACATTGAAGAGTAGATCATCAATACCATTCCATCCATTCAATTTACTTCTTTACCGCACATTGCACGATTTGGTACAGACCTATGTATATATATATAATTAATAAGCATTGAAATAAACGCGTTGCGAACCAAACTATCGTGAATATTGATTGTTTTACTTTTAACTACTGTTTTCTTGGCCATATTTTGGTACCTCTCCTTCCTGAGCAATAGGTATATGAGAAACATACTGGAAAAAAATAAATAGTTGCTCTTCATCGGATACAAAGTAATTGGATATGGAATCAATGGATATTTTTTAGAACCACATTTACGTAGCTCTTGAGGATCGAATAAGTAAAATCAATACAATTTTATATACAGTTTTCAAAGTTCTTTCTGAGGGAAATACTTAACAAAACCGACAAAACAAATAGTTTACAAATTATTAAAACCTCCGGAAAAAGTAGGCCGTTTTACATCAGACACTTTCAAAATCATTGCAATCAAGAACATATTTACTGAGAACACCAACTCCTGGAATCATTATCTTAGATCAACCAAAAAATTACCAGTAGCTAAATGGAAGGCAGAGCAGAGGCAGAAGACCAGATTTCCACCTGGTACTCCAGCATATACAACGCAATCCAACAGACAGACCTGAATTTGACCCTCCTGGTCGTCTCGGCTTTTGTCTTTTACAAGGTGGTGAGTCTAACAAGGCGCCAACAGCGTAACCATCGCGATGAACAGCGGATCCTGGGCCCAGATCCGATTAAATTGAGACCAAAACTCAAGCTGCAACCGCTTCGAAGCGACTTCACGGTGAGGGAGCTGCAAGAATTCGATGGAACCCGGGAGGACGGACGGATGCTGGTGGCAATCAACTTCAATGTGTACGACGTCTCCCAGTCCACGCACTGTTACGGTCCCCAAGGGGTATACTCGAACTTTGCCGGCAGGGATATCTCCCGGGACTTGATCAACTTCACCGTTAGGACCAGCGGGTTTGATGAATTCGACGATCTGTGGGATCTTTCGCTCAGCCAAATGAGCATCCTGATTGAGTGGGATCTGCAGTACAAGGAGAGGTATCCGTACGTTGGCAAGCTTTTGCGAGAAGGAGTCCCCCACACCGACTATGCCATGGAAGACGAGTTTGAGGGCGATTCGGAGCAGGAGATGGAGGAAATGCACTGAATATTAGTTGTGAAAATTGCTATTATTGGACCTGAAATGTAATTTTAAAATTTAGCATATTGAATATAATCTTGGTAAAAGTATTTATTCGATGACCGATTACTTTATAATAGCTTAATTTTCTTCTCATTGCCATTCCCTGAGGAAGCTTTATTTAAAACGAAAACAACTTACAAAATTTAACTTAATGCGACTAACCGCTTTTGTTGCTCTTCATCAGATACAAAGTAATTCGATATGAAATTAATGGATATTTTTTAGAACATTTTCGCAGCTCATGAGGATCTAAAAAGAAAAAACAATAAAATTTTATATACAGTTTTCTAAGTTCTTTCTGAGGGAAATACTTAACAAAACCGACAAAACAAATAGTTTAAAAATTAATAAAACCTTCAGAAAAAGTAGGCTACTAAAACGACTTCAGACACTTTCAAAATCATTGCAATCAAGAACATATTTACTGAGAACACCAACTCCTGGAATACATTATCTTAGATCAACCAGAAAATTACCAGTAGCTAAATGGAAGGCAGAGCAGAGGCAGAAGACCACATTTCCACCTGGTACTCCAGCATATACAACGCAATCAAGCAGACAGACCTGAATTTGACCCTCCTGGTCGTCTCGTCTTTTGTCTTTTACAAGGTGGTGAGCCTAACAAGGCGCCAACAGCGTAACCATCGCGATGAACAGCGGATCCTGGGCCCAGATCCGATTAAATTGAGACCAAAACTCAAGCTGCAACCGCTTCGAAGCGACTTCACAGTACGGGAGCTGCAAGAATTCGATGGAACCCGGGAGGACGGACGGATGCTGGTGGCAATCAACTTCAATGTGTACGACGTCTCCCGGTCCACGCACTGTTACGGTCCCCAAGGGGTATACCCGAACTTTGCCGGCAGGGATATCTCCCGGGACTTGATCAACTTCACCGTTAGGACCAGCGGGTTCGTTGAATTCGACGATCTGTGTGATCTTTCGCTCAGCCAAATGAGCATCCTGATTGAGTGGGATCTGCAGTACAAGGAGAGGTATCCGTACGTTGGCAAGCTTTTGCGAGAAGGAGTCCCCCACACCGACTATGCCATGGAAGACGAGTTTGAGGGCGATTCGGAGCAGGGGATGAAAATGAAAATTGCTATTATTGGACCTGAAATGTAATTTTAAAATTTAGCATATTGAATATAATCTTACTTTATTACTTTATTACTTTATAATAGCTTAATTTTCTTCTCATTGCCATTCCCTGAGGAAGTTTTATTTAAAACGAAAACAACTTACAAATTTAACTTAATTCGACTAACCGCTTTTGTCTAATTTGTGTTATCCAGCACTGAATACATTGCGGCAAGCTATCGATAAATATTCGTGGAAACATTGTGAATTATTTTCCTCACATTTATACATATTTTTAATTACCTTTTTACTTTAACCTACGCCTAGTGAATTTTAAATTTTAATTAATAACAATAATAATGCTTAAGAAAGCAAAAAGCTACTTAATTCAAGTTCAAAATACAAAATAACATCGATAGTTTTTAGTGTTGGGCAGGGTTGTCGCGGACTGTAAACAGTCAAAATCAGCTGTTTACGTGTCAGTGACAGCTTGCGGTCCACTTCCGTTTTCTTTTCTTTTCGTTTCTACGCCAGCAAGATGAAGTACGTAAAGCCGAAATGAATTCGCGAAAATCGCAAACATCGCCAAACACCGATGCGAAAATAATAGATCAATTGACCCATGGCACTGCCCACCAGCGATTGGCCAGTGAATTTCCCTCAAGATTGACCTTGCTAATATAATAATTGTGTTTTACAGGATCGGCTTGTGTGCATTCAGCGGGTACAAAATCTACCCCGGTCATGGCAAGACCATGGTCAAGATCGACGGCAAGGTATGTAAACAAGATAACCCACAGCGATTTAGAGGCTAATACCGGCTCGGTTAATTTGCAGTCGTTCACCTTCCTGGACAAGAAGTGCGAGCGCTCCTACCTGATGAAGCGCAATCCGCGCAAGGTCACCTGGACGGTGCTGTACCGCAGGAAGCACCGCAAGGGTATCGAGGAGGAGGCCTCCAAGAAGCGCACCCGCCGCACCCAGAAGTTCCAGCGCGCCATCGTCGGTGCGTCGCTGGCCGAGATCATGGCCAAGCGCAACATGAAGCCGGAGGTTAGGAAGGCGCAGCGCGACCAGGCCATCAAGGTGGCCAAGGAGCAGAAGCGCGCCGTCAAGGCTGCCAAGAAGGCTGCCGCCCCCGCGCCCGCCAAGAAGTCCGCGCCCAAGCAGAAGGCCGCCAAGGTGACGCAGAAGGCCGCTCCCCGCGTCGGAGGCAAGCGGTAAACAACGACCACCCGAGGAAGTGTAGTGCTAAAGCTTGACAAGACTCAAGGAACCGAAGTGAAACCTAAACATAATAAAAGCCGCGAAGCGAATTCGCGGTCATAAAAAAAAAACTCGCGTGTTTTTTTTTGTTTCCCAGAGTTGTTTGACAACAAAAAGTGATTGTTTGCAGGAAAGTGACACCGTTCATTTACTAAACTACTGCCATAACTTCAACTTATTATAATAGATATTTCTTTTGCAAGTTAAATCAAACATCAAGTTCTTGAGTTTTACAACAGAAATTTGGTAAATGAGAGATAAGAATGCTCAGACATAATTTCCTTGAGGATCAAGTTCAGGAAAAGCTTTTAAGAATCGTTTTATACGCTGAAAATAAGATTTATCCGTACGAATAATACTCGTTTTGTTGCTGTCAAGTTAACAGATTTTTTAATAATTCTGCTGATTAATAACTCTCATTTCCCAGGAGTTTGCAAATCAGTGAATGATAGATCTCCAACACCACAAATCTTATACATTCTTGATCAGTATCAATATACTGTGGAATTTGGGATATAAATCCGAAGGAAGATAAACGAAGGACTGGTACTATATAAAATGTACAAAAAAAATTGACATTGGACAAACAACTTTTAGACAACGTTAGAGCGGATTCCTATAGGATTTTGAATCTGAACCTAAAAATATTGGATTGGCTTTAGTTCTACTGGCATTTTTTTGAACCGTTAATTAATTTTTTGGGAAATAATCATTTATTAGATTTAAAGTTAGCAAGTTACAAAGTACATTTTTTAAAAGTAATGGCTTATATATAACAATCGTAAGCAGGGGGCTAATTCTATGAATCAGTTTCAATAAGTCAACCCCCTTTTATCAGGACCTAAGGTACGCCCTGCTTATAAGAAATAGATCAACTTAATAATTTTAGTATGGTCATAGAATTTCTAAATGAACTCTGTGCTGTATTTTTTGAGGCCAATGAAGCTGGTGAGCCGACCGACAGCATCGCCGTGGACTTGAGCGTAGGTATGCGTGGGGTCGTAGATCTCCGTGACAGGCTGCTCTTCGTCCTGCTCGTCCTCGTCGGGAAGAGTCTCCACATGCACTTTGTGCGACCGAATCTCCATGAGCTGCAGGCAGCCGATTTGACCGAGCAGCTCCAGCAGGAACATGATGTCCACTGGGACCAGGTGGGGGAATCGTAGAAAAAGGCTGTGCACCGTGCAGCCGATGCGGGCAACGCAATCGCTGAGGACGGCGCTAAGCCAACGATCGAGGACACGACGGTTAAGCGAAGCGTTCACCCGAATCCAGGGTTGAGGCCGCATGGCAATCGCGTCCCGAGTCGTCTCCAATGTGGAATTGGCGAGGTCAGCAGTGGGCTCCTTTTTAGCGTTCCTCTTAGGACGCCTTGCGGATGATCCTTCGGCCTCATCGCTCTCGCTGCTGGTGCTATTCAGCTCCGTTAGCTTTGGCTTCTTTGCGGGAGCAGAGCTTGCTGCCTCCAAGGCCAGCTCCTGTTTGCGTTTGTGGCCCACGACGGCTTGGAGAGTTGCCGGAGCTGCTGCCACCAGGGTCTGTACCCGTTCCCGTTCCAGCCGCTTGATGTGGAACGTGTGCACCACCCAGTTGCGGATGTGACTCTTGTGCACGTAAATGTGACTGGCCACGCCCACACGCTTCACAAGATCATGCTCTGCCAGGAGGTGCAGAGTTTCCAGCAGAAAATCGCCAAGGGGGAAGTTTCTGCGCAATTCCAGGACCGGCACGCCCAGCGGATGCTGTTCAACATGTTGCAGTATATCCTCCATGTGCCGAATGGCACTGGCGTTGAATCCCCTCTCCTGGAGTATGGGCCGTAGAGTGTCAAAGGAGTTTTCGGTGTACTGCCAGTAAGCAGCCTTTAGCACTTTGTCCAGCACTGCCGTGCGCAGGACATCCACCTCCTGCTTATCCTTCTGCTGCTGCTCCGAATTCTCGGCCACACGAACGCCAATTGTGGGCAGGTGGACCACGAAGACGTCCTGTGCCCGGGCGCGTTCCTCTTTGTTGAGTGCTGGCTCATACTCCTGCACCCGGTCCGCCTCCCAAGCATGTGGCTCATCCTCCATGAGCTCCGAACAAATGGAGCGCCATTCGGTGAGTTTGTGCCTGGTCTGTTCCGCCAGCACTCCGCCTAGGTCCTTCATCTCCCAGGTGTGCTGCTGTTTGCGCCAATGCCCCTCCAGTTGCTGGGCGATGGACAGGAAATTCGAGGTGCTCACATTAATGGGAGTGCCAGCTGAATGTGAGTCCAGGTGAAAAGATTGAGAAGAGGGCAGTGCATCGGCCACCAGTTGTCGGAGAACAGGACGCTGCTCGTGGGCAATCCGCTCCACAGCATTCAGGTAGTTACCACTCCGCATGATGCAGTTGGCGAAGGGACAGTCGCCCTGCTCCAAGCGTGCCTGGCTAATGGTAATGGCATCCCCTAGTCCATCCAGGGCGCAGAAGAAGTGCATGGCGCGCAGCGGCAGCTTGGACAGATGGTTGTAGGCACTACTAGGAAGCCGGTAGCTTAAGTTAGCCGGATGGAAACGCACCCTTGATGCTGGTCGACCACTGCACTCGCTCTCCAGGCGTTTGGAGTACTCCGTCTGCGGCGCATTATCAAATATGCAGCTGTAGTGGTCAAGGATGCGGTCCGACGAGCAACCGCTTTGCCTGCTCATGGTGGTGGTGTCCACGGTGAGGATGTTTAACGGCAGCGTCAGGTTCAGGAGCAACTTGCTCTTCGCCAGCCCCTCACCAAGGAGCAGGAGCTGGGCAAAATGCGGCGAAGCTAACTGCTGCTCGCCTTCCAGTCGCAGCTTTTGATCCAGGGCAAAGTAGCCCTCGTAGACGGAGTGGGTGAACTTGGAGTAGATCAGGCGGTACTTGTACTTGGAGCTGAGCAGGTGGCCCGGACCCGTGATCTGGCGACTGGACACCGATTGGATGTTTCGCCGCTTCACCGCCACAATAAGCGAGTCCGCCCGCGCCTTGTTGAAAGCGGCGTTCAGCACCTCCTCGGAGAAGTGCTTGTAGATCTCAAAGGTCTGCAGGTTGAGCAGGGTTTTGTCCTTAGCACAGCACACGGTGCTATGGAGCACTGCATGGGCCACCGCCACCTGCAGCTGGGACTCGGATGAGGGGTCCTGGTACAGAAGCTGTTGCTCCTCCACTGCAGCACGGCACTGACGCAGCTGGCCCCCCAATGTTTCCAGCGAGTCCGGCAGCAGAAACTGGGTGTGTACGGAGGATTGCTGAGAGGAGGGAATAATGGAATAAGTCTTGGTCTCTTAAAATATAAAGAACAAGGAATAGTCTTAAGGTTAATCTTGTCCTACTGATCGGCTAGATCGATTTGTGTATCTTAGACGTCTCCTTCTCTACTTTACATACATTTGCACAATCTAAACACAGCTACTCACCGATTTGGCAACAATACGATGGAGCTTGGCCATCAGCAGGGCAAAATGGGTCATCAGTGCTTCGTGGTAATCATTCTTGTTGGGATAATCCCGCTTCAGATGACTGAGAAAGCGATTGTTGTACAGCTCCGTGAACTGCGCCTGCGTCTGCATCGCGTAGATCCAACCGGCCACATCCGGAGCGTCGCGCTTCATCTTAAGAATAAACTGCCCACGGCGCACAACAGCCTGGGTGGTCTTGTTGCAGATGCCCAGATAGCGTCGGATTAAATCACGGCAGACGATGCCCATGTCGCACAGGGCCAGCGACAGGACGGGGGCATCGATGAAGGTGTACACCGCCCTTCCCATCCATAGCAGGCGATCCTCCGCCGCCGTCCATTTTACACGCAGTGTGCGCATGTTTCGCAGCGCATCCCGGTCCACATCGTCCCTTGGTCCGCTCTTCTTCTTGCGCCCGGGCAGGGCGCTGCTCTGTTTGCGTCCCGACCCACGGGGCAACTTAATGCGCACGGTGGTCCGTTTTCCGCCCACCAATCCGGATCCCAGTAACTTCTTGGACTTCTTCTTCTCGCCGGCCGGGCGTACGGCGTTTTGGCGCTGGACCCAGGTCCAGTGCCGGAGCTGGTGGGCGTACAACTGAGAGCCTAAGCCTGCAGCTCCCAGCTTGTCACCCGGCACCGAACCATTGTCCAACTCCAACGCCTCTTCGAATTCCACGGCGGGCTGAAAGGCGATTGTCTGCAGCCTCGGCGGGGGCTTCCTGTTGGTCAAGCGAAGCTGGGTGCGAAAGCCCAGCTTGGTGTAGATGCATATGTGCTGCAGCTTGGCCCAATACTGGGCCACCTGCTCCGCGTCGGAAAACTGAAAGTTCAGCGACGTGTACGTGCGATCGGCGCTGACCTGGTTGTAGTTGTGCTCAGTGCTGGTGGTGGTGTCTAGCAGGCGGGTGCGCAGGTTCAGGAACACCCAGCGCTGCAGGGAATCCACTCCAAGCTTGCGCTCGCTCACCTGTATCAGGCCCATTTGGCTCAGCAGGCGCAGGGTGCCCACATAGAGCTGTTGCAGCTTTAGACGGGGTACCACGGACTCCAGGCGGAGTTGGGGTAGCAAGTAATGCTGACGCACGGGATGCTGCAGTTGCAGGCGCAGCTGTTCATTCGATTCGCGATCGATGCGACAGATCCGCAGAAAGAGCGAGAGCGGCATCCGCTCCATGGCGTCCATGAAGTAGAGCCATCCTGGGGGCTTCCTCTCGTAGCGCGGCAGGGGCGGAATAAAAGTGCGCCAACTAATGCGGGCAGTGTACGGAGGCACATTGCCATCCCTATCCTCCGCCTGCCATTCCTCGAGGAATTGCCGTGGCTGCAGAGCCGGCTCAGCCTTCTGCCACTGCTGAACCAGGTCGGCGGTCATCTCGAGGGGCTTCTGATCTCGCGACAACTCGAAGAGCAGGTAGTACAGGAACTCGTGCAGGGTCCTGGCCAGCAGAAGCTTGGGAGCCTGCCTTTTCTCCACCGGCAGGATGGGCTTTCGGTCGGGTGCCTGTTTGCGGCGGGCCATTACCTCTTTGCGCTCCCGGGGATGCAGTTGCGAGGGCCGCCTCAGGCGATCCTCCGTCACCAGGTGGAAGTTGCTCTTTAGCTTAAGAATCTCGCGACGCACTAGCACATGATCTAGATCAATTTTTGGATGCGTGGCAAAGCGATAGAGCCGGACGCGATTATTGTACTGCAGCGTCACCTCAAATACGTTCAGGATGCGGTTCTCCACCATAGGACACAGTAGGCGCTGCAGAGAACGCCGGCAGAGCTTGTCCTTGAACCCAGCCCGACTCTCCTCCTCCTGCAGGCATTTCAGCAGCCGGTGCAGGTGCACAATGCACATCTCGTCCACCAGTCGCACAACCAGCTTCTGACGGTTGAGCAGACGCTGCGTTTGATTATTAACTCTCGTCACTTTCAATTTGAACGCGGCGGGTCGAGCATTCGCCACTATATCGGGCATGTCCTTCAGAGGAATATCCGCGTTCGTGGGAATATTCTGCGAAAAAAATACAATGTTTAAGTTTAGAGTTTGGAAGGATGAATCTTAGATTGTTAAACATTTCGGGGGCTTCCCGGGATGTCCCACTTACTGGCTCATCCTTGCACTTGATCTCCTTGAATGTTTCCTTGAGCGCAATCTGATGTTCGGCGGCTTCCACGTGCTCTGTGGCCACGAAACGATACTGCCGGCTCTTGCCAATGTGCTCCGAGTAGACCTTGACCTGTTTGCCCTTCTGCATTCGCTTGATGAAGTGTCGCATCGTGTTAAAGTTAATGGCCGTATACTTGGACATTTCGTAGGCGGTTAGACCGCGCTGGCCAAACCGCGTGACTGCCCGCATTACCTCCTCCTCCGGCGGCATGTCAAGGTAGGAGTGGCGTGGGTCCAGAAACTCCTGAACCGTCTTCTCCTCGCCGCCTTCGTTGCTGGTCGCATAGAGGTCCTTCAGCTGCAGGTCGGGATTGCGCAACTGTACCACCGCCACTTTACGGATACATGACTTGGACGTCTTCGTCTTGGGAACGGCCATATCCACCTGGGTGGTCTCGAAGAACTTGCGGAATGCGTGCGTCACCAGCAGCTTCTTTACCCTCAAGTGCTGGGGGTTTCCGAGCCGGGCGGATATCTGGGTCACGGGCACATAACGATCGCTGCTTTGCACAATCTCTAGGTAGATCTTTTCCAGATTCTCCTGCGTGAGGTTCTTGTAGATGCGGTGAAAGCGGGGCAGCATCAGTAGCGACGAGCAGAGGACCCGCCCCTTGTTGTTCTCGGTGTAGATCTGCGAGGTTATTAGTTGCAAATTTAGCAGCCTGTTCCTGTAAATTATAAAGAAAGAATATATGGTTCAAGTCTTAATAGAATCAGGTTTGAAGCCTCAAAAAAAAATCTAGTGCATCTACTGAGCTGTTGATGATATTAATGGCATACAAAATTGACTGTTCCTAGAGTGGGGGACGCTTTCATATCCCTTTCCATAAATTTGCACGAATGCACTATGCCACATAGTCTAGGGTTAAACGCTGCTATTTAACATACTTGATGTAGAACCCAATGCCGGGATCCCTGCAGTAGTTGCTTAGCGACCAAGGGCCCGCTGTGGTTTGTCCGCTCCAGCGCGAGCGTCCGATGATCTCCAGGAAGACGTAGTTCTGTACGGGCAAGTCTTTTGGTAGCGTCATTTGCGCTGGTGTTAGAGCCGCCTGTCGCAGCTCTTGTGAAGCAACCACCACGAGCCGAGCGTCCCACCGCTCGGTCGCTTGAATGGAGGTGAGCTTTTGAAGATCGCTGGCCGAGATCGGCTTACGGGTCTTAAAATCACTGCAGTTTCCCATGATTCCGCCCTCATGCACGGGGGCGTTCGTGAAGCACTGGAAGGGGCACTTCTCCTGCACCTGAGGCACCCCCAGCTCCTCGTCCAGGTCGTTGACGCGATCGTAATACGGCATCGGGGGGCGTGGCTGGGGCAACTCAAAGAACTGGATTTTGTGTGGATGGGATCGCAGAAGCAACGCCCACACCTGATCCCGCATTCTTTCGGGAAACGGCTGGGGCGCGAACTTCAGGCGTCTGGCCAACAACTCCCATAAATCTTTTTAAATGTGGTTTAAAGATTAATTGGAGATCTGTAATCGTAATGAATATCTCTTACATGGCAGAGTCACTCCTTCCAGACCTTCAAGGGCCACCTCGTCGAAGATGGCACTGATCCAGGATCCTCCCGATGTGCTGCACATTTCGATTACTTAAGAACTTTACTTCATTCAATTAAATTCAATTTAATTCAAAAAGTTTGTTGTGGTTTGTGGTTGATGTCGCGTTGCCAACCTTGGTTATCGATAAGAGTTTATGCGTTGGCAGCCCTAGAAAAAACATCTGTTGCTGTGTCAATTGGATTATCTTATTGTAATAGAAAAATAAAAAATATAAACAAAGCCAAACCTAAGACGAAGATGCTACTGATTATATTGATGGTAATCACTTAAAAACTTAACTTCATTTAATTCAATGAAAAACCATGTTTTGTTTGGTTGTGTTGATGTCGTGTTGCCAGCTATTGTTATCGTTACAAGATTTCTGCTCACGCGTTGGCAGCCCTGGCCATCAGCTGTTGCTGGATCGTAAATAGACGCTTGTTTTTCCTGACAAAAGAATAATTTTAATTTAATAAAACTAGCATAAGTTATCAAAAAAATGTCTTCGGCAATGTATTTAGAAAACTATCTAGACGGTAGGTTCCAAAATGAGTCCAAGAATTACCTGGAAACCACTACAGTTTCCATAATCCAAGCAGGCTTGGAAAGCCTTCCAACCGAACTAGAGCGAAACTTTAAGCTGATGCGGAAACTGGACGATCGGGCCCAAACGGCGATGAAGAGCATCGACAGTCATGCCAAGGACTTCATGCGCAAGCTGGGCGAGAATGGTGCCATGAACGATGAGGAGCGTAAAGAGCGACTAGAGGACATCAAAGCATTGTTTGGAAAGGCCAAGGAGTACAGCGACGACAAGGTACAGCTGGCCATTCAAACGTACGAGCTGGTGGACAAGCAGATCAGGCGGCTGGACAACGACTTGGCCCGGTTCGAGGGCGAAATCCAGGAGAAAGCCTCGTCCACGCGCGCCAAATCCGAGGAAGTGGTGGCCAAGAGTAGGTACTTCCTATCTGGGTGATCCTAAGCTAATTCCCACTTTTCCCGGACAGAGGGTCGCAAGAAGACAAAGGATAGCAAGACCACAGGCAAGAAGAAAAAGTCCGCATCCTCAGACGAGGAGGCTGGTCGCAGTGGTACCAACCAGACCAACACCAATACCAGCCTTAACACGAGCAGCAATGCCGGCCAAGGTACCAAAAAGAAAAAGTCCAAGGTAAATCAAGAAAAAGAAACACGCAAGGGGGGCGCACAAAAGGTAAACCATCATCATTATCATTAATATTTTGCCTGTGAGATTCTTAGATGTTTAGTTTAATTGACTTTGTTGTGCTTTAGTTGGCCCTTCGTAGCAAAATCCCTGTTTACTGGTAATCTGAAAGTGTTGAGTTTTCACATTCCGCATATCCCATTCCCGTAGACATATCTTCCCACTATCATTTGAATTTTCACTCAAGTATCTGCATGCCCCAGAAGTATCCATTATTTTACTCAAGCTAAAATCCGTCTGCAACTCCTTTAGAAAGCCGCCGATGTGGATGACTCCGAGAAGGAATCGTGCCACACGAACGCCACCCATCCCAGTGATGTCATGGATATGCCCGTGGATCCCAATGAGCCAACTTACTGCCTATGCCACCAAGTGTCCTATGGCGAGATGATTGGCTGCGACAATCCCGACGTGAGTAACAAATTCGGATTCCTCTCATGACCTTTGTACATGTATTTTTTTTTTTGCTTCTCAGTGTCCAATCGAATGGTTCCACTTCGCCTGCGTCGGGCTCACCACGAAGCCGAAGGGCAAGTGGTTCTGTCCTAAGTGTACGCAGGACCGTAAAAAGAAATAGATTTGAATTACCCTTAATAAGATCGTAGAATAAAATAGTATAAGTACAACAATAAATAAAGGTTCTACATGCCATGGCATGGTCTTTTTTAATAAATCTGGTTTTAATTCTAGGTGTATTATTGTTTTCCCAGCTATCCCAGATTATATTACATTTTGTAAATATTCATCTTTAAAAACGTAACATATTTGAGCATAATTTTGAACCTGTTCACGGTCACCTTGCTTTTTTTTAAATATTAAAAATAAATAAATAAATACGATGCCATTTATAGTGTAGTCTCGTTACCCACACGTACCAATAAAACAATCTTTCTTAAGCCTAGTTAGCTATATAGTTCTTTTGCATTTATTCAGTTATGTTTTTTTGTTTTTTTTTTTTTATCATTTTTAGGAGTTTTACACATTTATAAAGCGACTAAGATTCCCAAATAGATTACACACTTGCCTGTATATGCAAGTGTAGGTATAACCGTATACGCAAACGTTGGAATGCGTATACGAACATTTACATATATAGTGGATAAAGTCAACTGTCTAATCAAAGGAATCGTTAAGGAAACAAACAAACACAATATTCATATGCAGATGATGTGGCTGTAGCTCCTGTTCTAGTTGCTCTTCGTGGAGCGTTCGCGAACGCAAATTCGCATTGATATTGTATTGGCATCGGCTTCTCGTGGTGTGCGTTCAGATTTTGCTATGCAGTTGGCGGCCTATTTCTTGGTCATGATCTTCAGATACTCGAGTGCGTTCTGAGCGGCATGCCGCTGGGCATCAACGGTTGTTGGGCCCGTACCATGGCATACGCCCACGGGCAGCGTCGACAGCTGTACCAGGCACTGGAACTGCCCCGTGAAGGTCTTCTCCTCGATGTCCACGTAGGTGACCTCAAACTGATTCTCGGTTGCGATCTCGCCCAGTAACTTGATGTAGTCTAACTTGGCACTCTTCAGGCACGTCTTCTGAAATCAAACACGAGCATGAATATTAGAAAAATTTGTTGATCTTCGTTAGCAGGTGTAAGCCAACAAAAGAGAAGTGTTTAAAAAAAAAAAGTGATTTTACCAATAAAAAAAAAAAAAGATTGAGCGAATCACGTTGGAGTGTTCCTTAACAATCGAAATACAGAACTTAGTTTTTGGTAAACTTGTAGATACATTTTGGATCTGAGTAGGGAACCCAAATGTATTTGCAAATCGGGAGGGTGTTAAAACTGGATTTACCTGTAATTTGAGCAGTTTTTTGCCTGTCGCATTTTTCAGGGTCTTATGGAACTGGGACACTTTGTTACTGTGCTGGGTGGTCAGTGTCGGCACAGAGATATCTTTCAATTCACCATAATAATTATCGCTACTGCGGGGCTGTAAATAAGAGCGCAAAGTTGATTTTTCTTTTTGTTCATTTCACGGAAAGACACACGCTAAATGGTGAGTTGAAACATATCTTCTAGGGGTGAAGTGGGTGCTGGGGTAATTGTGTTTCAGGCATCCGAATGCATATAAGTATACCTTGAGTACATGCTAAATAAGACGATAATCTAAAAAAACACGCCCATTACCAAAACATATAAAACCCATCGAACCAACATAAGATTTTAAATAAAACAAAAGCTTTTAATTTTCTAAACAAGTTTATATTATTAAGCATCCAATTTAATACCCTATTTAGGAGTTAAAGAAAATAAATAATAAAACCAAACATTAATTTATAATTGAATTTATCAAAGATTTAAAGCTAAAAATTGCAAACAACTAAACAGCACAACGAATAAATAACATATATACATATTTGGTTAAAATGAGAAAGGAAGATGCTATGATTTTTGTAATATAAATACAAAAATGTATATATATATATGTTCAACATATACAATTAATATAAACAATTTATTTTACTTCTATATACATATAATTAGAAAACTGGTCAATATGATCAGACAACTATTAAAAAAACAGCAATCAGCGGGCATAGAAATTAACGAAACCAGCTATTAGTTAATGCAAGATTACTGGGTTATATGGGCAAAGGGGTGCGAGTCAAAGTTCAAGCAACTGGAACTCGGAGCTGATGCGCTCGTAGCGATCGACCTCTGTGACGGTGGTGTTAAGAGTTTGTTTACTCACTTCGCCCTCCAACTCGCCGCAGATGCTGTCGCTGATCTTGGCCGAATCGATGGGAGTCTCCTGTAGGCGCATCCACATCCGATGGGCGGCCAGGCGTTTGGCGATCTTCTTGCTCTTGCCCTTGCCCATCTCGCGGTAGTTGAGGATGGAGCAGGCGATGGTAAAAAGTCGCTCATGTGGCAGCCCCACCTCGGTCTCGGTCTCATATGATGGCGGAGGCCATCGCCGTTGCATGCACATCTCTTGAAGCCAGCCGATCGGATTGCCCACGATCTTGTCACCGGCACTGCAAACGAAATAAGGAGAAGATGAAATGGCATGGTACACAAATATTAGAGATTTTGGGTCAGTTATCAGTGAATTAAGGGGACACAATCTACGATGATGTATTGGTAAAGTTTACAACATGTAATATAAAATAAATCTGGGATCAGTTAACTTACTCTCCGCCGCCCGCTGCACTGGCGTTGCCGTCTCCACCGCTCCCGCCGGTCGAGAGACCAGCCCCGGGTGGACCACCTCCCGGGACACCGCTGCCCGGCGACTCCGGGAGCTGCACCCCAATCAGCTTATCGATGAGTGCCCGGGCCGCCGCGTGCTTAGCCTCCTTCTTCGAACGGCCCGCGCCCATGGCCGTGAAGGGTATGTCCTTGTCCTTAAAGGATACTCGAAACCGGAACGTTGGCTCATGGATGGCACCTTCGATCTGGACGAGCTCGTAGCCAGGAGTGATGCCGCGTCGACTTAGCAGCTCCTGCAGTATGCTAACCGGCGTCTTCATGGCCAGTCCATTGGCGTCCGTCTCGCTGACGAACTTGAGGGCCTCATCGGTGGGCAGAAGGCCGACGCCCCCAACACCCATGCCCACTCCCGCACCCACCTCACCCAGCTCGGATAGCTGCAGTTGGACCGGCTGCGACATCTGCTGCTGATTGCCCGGCGCCTTCTCCTTCTTGGCCTTCATGGGGCGCTGCATCATGGGAGCACCCTTGGACGGGCTGCCTTGGGGATTGCCATTGCCCATGCAGGCGGCCACCATAACCGATGAGCTGCCCAGACTGTCATACTGGCGGCGAGGAGCGAATCCCGTCTGGATGGGCTGTTGTTGTTGCTGCTGCTGTTGGAGGTGCTGCAGATGAGGCTGGGGCAGACCGTGGCCGGAGTAGTTCTCCTGCTCCATCGCTGAATGTGGTGTTGCTCAGGAGATTTCGGTGTGTTTTTATATGCTTTAATAGGGGAATAGAGGGAAGTGTGTGGCTCTTATGAAAAATCGATATTACCGCCGCGCAGAACGAAATCGATGGGGTGGGAACGTCGTGGGAGCGGTTTAGGGTACTCACGGTTGATTCGCGGTTTTTAACTGTTTTTTATTTAATAATAATTTATTAATGGTTAGTTAATAATTCATTTTTAAATAAAAAATACAGCAAAATCCAGACGCACACACGAATGAAAGTATGTATGTATACTGGGGGACAAGGTTGCCAGAATGTTCTCGCCAGGCCTCCTCAGGTTACCGTACTTTCCAAAAACGTATTTACCGCGTCACCAAAATCGAAAAAAGGTTTTCACAAATCATTTTAATTTACGGCAGTTACAAAAAAAAAGGTTTATTTGATATGTATTAAATTACAAACAAACCACAAAATAAGGTAATGGCTTTAAAACCTTTGTAGCTGCAAGTCATAAAGTCATAATTCCTTTTTCCAACTATAATAACTGATGTTAAATTTTTTTACACGTAATTTCTTATTTGCAAAATTCACTAATATTCTTATAAGCCCTTTAAGGTCTTTAATAAATTTACATATTCAATAAATTTTTATCTTGATGAACTTATTAATTGTATTTTAAATTAAATATTTTTATCTGCGTGTACATTAATTATTATAAATTTAATGATTCCATGGTAATTGAACAGAACGTGTGATAGTGTATAATATATGAATGAATAATTTATAACAAGTGGCCGACTTAGACTATACATATATACCCAGTTTGTTGTTATAATTTTCTCTACCTACAAGATATATAAAAGCAAGCGGGAAATTTAATTTTTGTATAAGTATTTATTGCATTTCTTGCTCCATTACTGTTGTACATATTATTAATAGATATATTTATAATTTTTAACTTGTAGGTAATGCACGGGAAACAACATTCAATCAAATCAAATGTGAATGTATGCGCGGAATTGTGTGGCTCGAAGTGCTCGAAATGCGGGACTCCCCTAGCAGTAAACGAAAGTTTTTATGGTAATCTAGATCTGGCTCAGCTGTGATCCCGGTCCGCCCTAATCGTCGCTCAGGAAGTCATCATCCAGGTTGACATCTGTCGTGTCAATGTTGTCGTCCAGCGTGATGCCGTCAATCTCCAGGTCAAGGTCGTCGTCATCATCCCCGACAAAGGTAGACTCGGCCGCCTGGCTGCTGGTGACAGCGGCGGGTGATTGGGTGGGAATGAAGGCCGGCTTCGCCTTCTCCTCCAGCTGATGGCCCGCCGATCCTCCCTGCTCGGCGGAATTCAGCTCCTCAAGGGGATTGCGCTCGCTGTTCAGGGGCAGCTGGGCGGCAACATGAGCTGGCGCTTTGCGATCCCGCTCCTCCTGCAGGTGCTCCTCCACGCGCAGAGCGTCGGCCAGGCCAGGGAAGAGATTTGTGTACTGGGCCGGATCGGCCAGCGATTGGCCCGCCTTTTCGTTGACCTTTCCCAGCTCCTCGCGCCACAGTTCCACGACGCGCGACATTTCGCTGGGCAGGTATGTGCGGGCAAAAAAGGCCGCCTCAGGCAGGCGGTTCGTATCGATGAGAATCTCCAGGCAGCGCTTCACGTCCGAGCGGAGGAAGGCGGCCAGGAAGGAGATGTTGTGGCGGCCCTGGACCGAGCCCGCAGCGCCAACATCCTCCAGCATCTGGGCATCGCCGGATGCTGTGGAGAGCAGCAACAGGCCACTAAAGTCATTGGCCTTCTGCATGCACTCCTTGACCAAGGCCATGTTGTTCCTGCGAGCCGCCACATCGGCCAGCTGCGTCCACTTCTGCGAGTTTTCCGCCTCGCGGGCCAGCTTCACGGCAATCTCCAACTCGCCGATCTGCAGGGCCAGATCGAACTTGTGGTCGGCATCGGTGGAGACTTGCAGGGCCTGGGACTTGAAACCCTGCTTCTCCAGGAAGTGCGCTACGCGGGTGCGGTGCTCCTTGGGAATAGTGGGCAGCACCACATCCGCTCGTTCAAAGTCGCGACGCATCACTGCTGTCTGGTACTCCAGCACCGACAGATGCATGCAGAAGCTGATAACGTTCAGCTCCTTGTCGCCCAGGTAGAGGCGATTGTCCTTGGGCACGTAGCCCAGCAGATACATGGTGCGGTCCAAGTGGGACACGGTCACAATCTCGCCGCCCACGTAGTAGTTGATGCGGTTGACCGAGTTTGTGTAAATAAAGCAGTCGCCCACCCACAAGCCGGTCTTAACGGATTCAGCTACCTCGCCTGCAACGTAAAAAATCTACATTAGTGTTGTTTTATAAAAGAAGGGGCCATTCTGTACGATCGTGACTGGCAACTGAGGATTATAAATAAAAACCAATATGGATACTTCGATGTTGAATAAGTAAAGAGTAACCATTTTTCTTTCCACTATCCTATAAAATAGTTTGATTTACAATAACATACGTAAGACACACCTATTGAATCAAATGTTATCACAACATAAAAAAAAAAATACAATATTTAAATTATAAAGAGCTTTAAATTTCCCTATTTAGAAACCAATTCCTCTCCTAATTAAACTTAATATATCATTGAAGCCAAAATTTTGAAAAATAAATAAAACGCCTCTGGACAAATAACTACCTATTATCGGCATGATTTCTTCGAATTGCGGCAATTATTTGTATTTATCTATGAGATAACGATGCTTGCACAATTGAGCAACATATTTTATCTTTGACAAGTTCAACTTACCCAATACATTGAAGGCACTCTCAACTCCATCATCCTCCAGTCCCTCCTTGCTTTCAACGGCATTCGCCACCTGAGCGGTGTCCACGCCGAGCACGAAATATGAGTCATCGGTGGCCAGGCAGACCAGACTGCCGCTCTCGTTCCAGAAGACGTTCTTAGGTTGGACTTCGATTCGCCGCACTAGCTGTAGAGTCTCCCAGTCGTAAAAGGCTAGCCCGGAAGAGGTCTTCACACCGAAGTAGTAGCCGCCGTAAATACTCTCCGCCCCGTACTCGGGAGTGAAGCTCTTGCGCTCCTTAAAGTTGCGGAATAGACGCACAGTTCCGTTGTTCTCCCGGATGGCGTACTCATTGCTCTCCAGAGCCCATACGAACTCCTGGGCAGAGCCGAAGGCCTTGTTTCTTAAAGCCATCGATGTATAGATAATGTACTCGCCGTCACCACAGACCACAACGAACCGGCCGTTGGGATTGTGGGCAATGGTCTGCGGATAGATCTCGCAGGCGCCCATGTCCTTGACGGCAACGGGCAGTCGCTCGCCGTCCTTGATTTCGATGCCATCGGCAATGGTCTTCAAATTCACCTGCACAGCCAAATGAAAACCATTTAACTCATGAGTAAATATTATTCCATAATTAAAATTCCACTCACCTGCTGCATTTCGGAGTGCTTAGCCCAGATGATCTTGCCGCCAACGATATCCATTGACATGGCGGGTTCCTCCCGGCCAACCTTGATGATGATAGAGCCCTCATCGTAGCCGAGGGCAACGTTGTTGGTACCCCGCATGCTGGAAATGGTCCAAACGCGCTCGAATCCATAGTTGAGGCAGGTCTCCAGGCGGTATGTGCCCGAGTGCCAGATTCTGACGGTGCCGTCCTCCGAACCGGTCAAAACGATGGGAAGCTCGGGGTGGAAACACACGGCGGATATGTTCTGTGCATGTCCTTCCAGGGTCTGGACGCAGGTCTTGTTCTGATAGTCCCAGATCTTTACCAGACGGTCGTCGGCGCCTGAAATCAAATACGGCTTATCCCCGCCATGGTAATAGTCCACACAGTTGACACCCTTCTCATGACCCTCCAACGTGAAATTGGCAAAGTTGGAGCCCAACTGCCACACCTTCACCGTGCGGTCCAGCGAGGCGGAAGCGAAGGTGTTGTTGTCCTTCGGATTGAACACGATCTGCATCACGTAATGGGTGTGGCCCTCGAAGACGCGCTGGCAGGCCCACATCTTCTCCCAGTTCCACAGCTTGATGAGCATGTCGTCTGACGAAATTGGAGTTGGCAATTAGAAATTGAAAATTAAAGCATACTTCCCAGCGGGGTCGGGGATAAAGTAAAGTAAACAAGCCAACGGGGGGCAGGACTCTCGATCGACAAATCGACCAAAACTTACCACTGCTGGTCAGGACCAGAGGCTGAGTGGGATGTACGGCAATGCAGCGTAGATAATCCGAATGCGCCTCGTACATGTGCACCTTCTCCAGGGTGTTGTAGTTGAAGACGCGGATCTGCATATCATCCGATCCGGTGAGGATCCAGTTCTTACGGGCCACGAAGCGCGCGGAGCGCACCGGGACGTCGCACACCTCGAAGTCCTTCACCATCTGCTGGTTTTCGTAGTTCATGATGTGTACGTGGCCATTGTACAGGGCGCACAACATCCATGGCTCCGCCGGATGCAGGTCGACGCACTTGACCCGGTCGGAGCGCGACGTCAAGCGGCGCTTGATGTCCAGTTTAAGGGGCATCTTTCAGGGTTCGGGCTCTCCACAAAGGATCTATGTGAAAACACTGTTCGGAATGCGGCGAAACGAGGAAAACTCTTTTGCTGCTGCTGCTGCCTCTGCGCTCTTCTTCTTCCCCTCTTGTTAATGTGTCAGCGCTGGCCTAGGGTTGTCGCCTGCCACGTACGGCAACGGAGTTAAGTTATCGATGCCTATCGATATTTTCAAACGGGACTGGCACCTTGGCAAGTTAACCGCCAAACATGGCTTTCTGCATTTAAGCCTCGTTCAAGTCTTAAATATAAAGCATGACATCTTTGGAAAACCTAGCATATTTATGAAATGAAAAAAGGATGGATAGCCAAGAATGTGTTTTTTATTTTAAAGTTCAGCCTATCTTAGCAACTCTCAATCAAAACATATATCTTTCTAAAGTATCAGTTTTGAGCTACATTAAAGTCTTAAGTGGTTACTTGCCGGCAATATTGAGCGCTTTAATCAAAAAATTAACATTTGAAAAAATAGTACACTACAATAAGAGAAAAAAGAGGCAGCACTTGCTGGCGATGGCAAATGCAAATTCCCTACAGCCGGCTCTTTAGAAGACGCTTTAAATAGCATCTCCCCCAAGCCAGCTATCGATAGATTCTGCAAGAAATCCACGTCTTCTTCGTGTAAAAATTAAAATGCCGCTTTATTGCTGAATAAAAGCCGGAATTTCGCAGTCCACACGTGGAAAAAGATCTCCAGAGACAACATTTAACACCCAGAGTTTCAGAGTTTGATCCGTCCCGATGTGGATCTCGGTTCGGGTTGTTTTGCTCCTTTCGCTGGTGGCACTTGTTGCCGCCAAGACGAAATCGTCACCGGTCCAAGAGGACATAGTCGAGTACAAGGACTTCAAGAAGCTGCTGCGCACCAAGAACAATGTCCTGACACTGTTCGTGACCAGTGCGAAGGCGGCTGCCTCTGAACTCAAGGTGTTCCGTGAGGCTGCAGAGGCAATCCGAGGAACTGGGACAATGCTTCTCCTGGACTGTGGACAGTCCGACCGCAAGAAGCTTTGCAAAAAACTGAAGGTTTCGCCGGATCCGTATGCTCTAAAGCACTACAAGGATGGTGACTATCACAAGGACTACGACCGCCAGTTGAGCATCGCCTCCATGGTTACGTTCATGAGGGATCCCTCCGGTGACCTGCCCTGGGAGGAGGACCCTGCCGGTAATGACGTTCTGCACTTCAGCGACTCGGGCGCATTCACAAAGCACCTACGCAAGGATATTCGACCCATGCTGGTGATGTTCTATGTGCCGTGGTGTGGTTTCTGCAAGAAAATGAAACCGGATTATGGAAAGGCGGCCATGGAGCTGAAGGACAAGGGCTATTTGCTGGCGGCAATGAATGTGGAGCGACAGGAGAACGCTCCCATACGCAAGATGTTTAACATAACCGGTGAGCCAGCCGCCGATAGTTTTTAAAATTTTATTTTAAGTTTAAATCTTTAATGACGTTTCTCGGCAGGATTCCCCACTCTAATATACTTTGAAAATGGCAAGCTGCGCTTCACATACGAGGGCGAGAATACCAAGGACGCCTTGGTGGCCTTCATGCTAAATCCAAACGAGAAGCCCGCGCCGAAGCCTAAGGAGCCGGAATGGTCGGCGGATACCAATTCGGAGATAGTGCATCTGACCACAAAGGGGTTTGAGCCAGTGCTGAAGGACGAGAAGGCAGCCCTGGTCATGTTCTATGCTCCCTGGTGTGGCCACTGTAAGCGCATGAAACCCGAGTATGAGAAGGCGGCGCTGGAGATGAAGGAGAAGAAGATTCCTGGACTTTTGGCCGCCCTAGATGCCACAAAGGAGCCAAGTATCGCTGAGAAATACAAGGTCAAGGGTTACCCCACGGTCAAGTTCTTCTCGAACGGCGTCTTCAAGTTCGAGGTGAATGTGCGTGATGCATCGAAAATAGTCGAGTTTATGCGGAACCCGAAGGAGCCGCCTCCGCCACCGCCGCCGGAAAAACTATGGGAAGAGGAGGAGGACAGCAAAGAGGTGCTATTCCTCGACGACGATTCCTTTGGTCCGACTCTGAAGCGGAAGAAGCATGCGCTGGTGATGTTCTACGCCCCTTGTGAGTAAATTTTGCAAAAAAAAAAACTGCTACTTTCAAATTTATACCCTTGAAGAGAGTAATATAATTCAATAATTAAACCCAAGAGTTTGCAGGGCACTAAAAGAAACATCTCCAACACTAAAAGGTATTCATATTCTTGATCAATATCACCATTCGAGTCGATCCTGCCATGTCCGTCCGTCGCTAGCTAAGCAAGTTTTAAAAGCAATTGGGTTGTAACTTTGTATTATTTAAGTTAAAGAAGAAAAGGAAATGCGGAAAAAGTAAAACAACTTCGGTATTTTTAAGGGTAATTAATTGATTTCTTAATTAAAAGTAACGGTTTAATGTCGTCTTTGGGCGATCCAATGTCGATTATATAACTGATATAGGAATAATAGGAATAAATGGGACTTTGGGCATAACCCAGTTGTTTTTAAAGATCATAAAATTCTTTACAAGAAATTTAAAAAAATTTAAAATGATCGGACCACTGTATCATTTAGGTGTAATTGTTCTCCAAGGATATTTCAAGTATTGGGAACCGAAGCTACCTTTTCTTTTGAGTAACATTTCGATATTGGTTTGGGTTTTCTATTGTTCGTAATTAATCAACTTGGAAAATAATATTGGAATCATCTTCTTTCAGGGTGCGGTCACTGCAAGCACACCAAGCCAGAGTTCACAGCAGCTGCCACAGCTCTGCAGGACGATCCTCGCGTGGCGTTTGCCGCCGTCGATTGCACTAAGCAAGCTGCACTCTGCGCCAAGTACAATGTGCGCGGATACCCCACTATTTTTTATTTCTCGTACCTCAAGACCAAGCTGGATTATAATGGCGGTCGCACCAGCAAGGACTTTATTGCCTTCGTAAACAATCCGCCGAGCACAGCGGACCGCAGCGATCTGTGATAAGCTGCCGCAATGCCTAAACGCCAACATCTTTGCAATCTCACCTTTTGTATTAACCGTATCGTTGCTAATCAATCTATTAGACGTGGAAAAGTTTAAATTTGTAGAAATTTACATGCATTTCCCCAAGTGGGATAGTTTACTAATAAATTATGTTAAAGCTTATAGAATAACTCCGTTTACTCTGTGGTAGAAATAAAATTCTTTTTTTTTTTAACACTGAGTTATTGGCATTAAATAAGTTGGGGTTACAGTAACTGAAAAGCGAATTCTCGTCCCGTTCTTTTTGCTTTTGCTAGACACAACAAAAAATTTAAGAATGTGTCGATAAGGATTTTAAATAACTCAAACAAAAAAGCGACTAGCCGAGGTTTAAATACCCTTGAATCTAATTTACTGAACTTCATTCTACTATATATATTTACATATGTGCAACAAAAATACACATTAAAATGTTAACCTGATCGTTCAAGAATATAGCTGGGATTTTAGAACTTTTATCTGGCACCCAAACGGACAGGTGTGGCAGTGCTTTTAAACCTCTGACCAAAATTAGGATACCTTACTGCAGAGTATAATCACAAAACGATTGTGTAGCACATTTTGATAAGCCCAATCAAAGGGCAGGATTGAATAAATTATTTTTATATGACATATACATTCTTTATCACTTTTACCACTCGATTTGGTGCCGTTTTGGCGTTTATAATTTGGATTTCTTTTATTGTACAATTAATTTCAATAATTTCTATTTGCTTTGAAAACAATTTCTAAACTTAGTATATTTTGATGTATTTAGTAGCTAGATACATGTTAATATTTATACTTTCTCATCCGTGTGGCACACATTCTATGAGCGCAAAATGCCGACAGCTATTGCACACTTGCTCTGGTGTTCTGTGGTTTCCATATTATTTGATATAATGCTAAAAAATGGTTCTCGCCTGATTTGTTCGTTGAGTCGTGGAAAAGGAGGAACCCAAGGTGACACAACACAACGGTGTGTGGGTGGAGGTGGAGAGGTGCGATTACGGGGTCGGGGAGTTTGGATCTTGGAAGCCAATTCTTAGCGATCCGTCTCAGAGCTGCTGGTTACCTTGCGACGGCTCAAACTCCCCAGCCAGCTGCCTCGCTGCGCGTTGGCCGTGTACTCATCGTTCACCAATGTGAAGCCGTTGAACATGTCCTTCATTTTAATGGCACGCGAGCAGGCGTAGTTCTTCGTAGCAACGTACATTTTGGTGAGAAACTCGGGCATCTGTTTCTGCGTTACCCATGACTTGATGTTTTGCGGAATGGGTATGCCGGGATCGTCGTAGTACGTCAGCACAAAGTGTAGGCCCGGTTCGTGAAAGCTGCGGAAGGGCTTGATGACCATCAGGCTCCAGTAGTCTGTCACCCTAACCTTCCCGTGTAGCGACGGATAGGAGTCATGCCTGGCGGCGCGGTTGCAGATAAAGATCAGTTTCTTGTTTTCGTCCTTCACGTAGCGTCGGCAGTACACGTAGTCGCGATTGGCGAACAACCGGGGCCACTGCATCTCCCAGTAGATCAGATGCGAGTTGCTGGCTGGCACAGGATCCTCACTAATTAGCTCCAGTCTCAGTGCCGTATCGTCCCACTGACGGCGGTAATCCAGATCGGTCTGCACATGGAGGAAGTCGTCGGCCGTAATATCGTCGAATCGGGCATAAACCTGGCAAGGAAATTATATAATGTATTAAAAAATCTACATAGCAGCGAAAGATATTTATATCTGTATATATTTCTTAAGCTGGTCACTCAATCAAATGGAAACATCGATATTTTTAAGGATAATTATATGATTATTTGTACCATTCTAAGCCGACTACAGATTCTAAAAGTCGACTGAATAGTCGGAATTACCCTATAGCCACTATGGAAAAATTAGCAATAAGCATAACTCAGTTGAGAAGTACATTTTTCGTAGGGATTACATTCGGACCATTATTCTATAGGTGTCATACAAACGACTCCTCTGTAGGGGTATTCCAACTAGTTTTAATTGAGGCATTGTTAAATCACCTTGTAGGAGTACAGGGACGAGCGCTCCTCTCTCCGCCAAATGCTGAACTCGTTCTTGCTGAAGTACGGCTCCCAAGTGTGCTCGTCTTGGGCCTGGATGCGAACCGTACCAGCCGGGGCACCCCTAAGGTCCAGATCCAGAGGTTGGTGGCAGTTACGGATGCTTTCGTCAGCATCCTTGCTGGTAGATGGGACCGCTTTCGTCTGAGTCCGGCGACAGCGCTGGTTTCCCAGCTGGCAGTAGCAGTACTTCATCTTTTTGGCCTGACAGCGCTCGCAGAGCTGATTGTGGGGCAGGGTGTTGATGAACTCAATGTCGCGGCGACACAGATCGAAGTTGGACAGGGCCAGTCGCTCCTTGTTCCAGTCGTAGCCATCGCTGCCCAACCGCTTAATGTTTAGCCCCATCAGGCCAACCGCACTGAGCACCATTCCCCGCAACGGGGGCTGCAGCTCCCGTCGATAGTAGGCGCGCCATAGCTGCTTCAGGCCCTGGGTTCCATACACCGACTGGTAGAAGCTCAACAGCTGCTGAATGCGACGCGAGCGCTGGGCAAATATCGATTCACATTGGTAGCTCCAGGCGCGTAGGGTCTCCTTCGACTGGTTCTTGATGGCCAGCACAAATCGATTGAGCAGCATGCCGGCTAATTCAATTTGGGTAGCTGTCTGCCGCCCGCTTGCATAACAGCTCGAGGCAGGGGCGGCGATTTTTAATGTTCCTCCGCTATTACTGAAACGCTCACACACTTGTCACATTGGCTTCACTTCAACTTTTGAAATTTTGTATGTGGATGTGGCCTAGGTATAGATTTTAAGGAGCAGAAAAGAGGCCTTAATGCACGGAGAGCTAAGCTGGGTTATGTTGTCGTTGTCCGGCTTATCATGTTTGAACGATTGGGAAAAACGTGCAACTTGCAGGCTGACTTCTGGTTATGTTGTTGCTCTTGTTCTTGTTGTTGTTGTAGATTGTGTCGTTACAGGCAGGTAGGAGTGTTGGAAAACGGAATACAGATGACCGCCTGCTGAGAGTTGACAGCTGCGATTTGTGTTCATTTCAAAGAATTTCATACTAGCTATGTACTTATAAATTTTACCGTTAGCATTAATTTTGTATGATTTTGGGAGTTTGAAATGGAAGCTTTTATAGTAGCTTAAGCTGCGAAAAAATCACATTTGGGTTTTTGGTGATTTTAAGTGTGAGCTAACTTAAACGAAAGAACATTTTGACTTGCATATTATTCCCTTTATCGATTAATTTACTCGGTTAATATTAAATCATAAATAAACTTCGAATTATTATATCAACGGTTTTATGTTTTCCTAACATATTTGCGACGGCTTTTTGAGTCTATCAACACACTGTGCCTTGTGTGGGGCGTTAACCAGCACTAAAACTGAGAAACTCGTGGTGACCAATTCATTGTTTTTGTTGCACCGATTTTTGTTTAAATTTGATGTGTGAAACTGCATTTGAGGCTGGAAAGTATCTGACAGATCGCAGACAGGATGTCGATGCGGCGCCAGCGCATCAAGGCTCCGGCCAATTTGGCGCTGATCAAGCGCAAGCCACGCAAGGAGGAGCTGCCAGCGCCCAAGGAAGAGGAGGAGGAGGAAACGCGGGAGGGGGATTCGTTGGTGGTTGAACCCACTGTGGAGTCGGAGGCGGCTGATGCAACCGCCTTCAAGATGCCCGTCAGCTCGGCCGGCCACCAGGAGGAGGTGTTTCACTCAGACATTGAGGACAATGTGATACAGATGGATCTGCAGAAGACTTCCGCGGGCTTTCCTATGTCGCCGGGCAAGGCCCAGGCCCGTCAACGCGTGCGCCCCACCCCGGTGTTTGGGCAGCGGCGCAACAGCTTCGTTGGTTCACCGATGTCTGGGGACTACGATGGGGATTACCCATCGCCGGGCACGCCCACGCGTCGGGAGCGCTACCTCAGTGGGTCGTCGGCGGGCACGCCTCAGCAGCAGGTGTCGTCGCCCATGCCGCCGTCTCCCTACAAATACTTTCCACCCGTCATGAGCCCGGGCTTGGGCCGCATTCGCACCGAATCCACTTGTTCCACCTACTCGGAGGGCGGCGGTAAGCAGCGAAAGGTCGATGACAAGGCCCAATCCGGGCAGTCTGGTCATAGGGTGAATGCTCGGCGAGACTTCGAGACACGGTTCAATAAGGGCATACCCGACAAGTCAACCTTCAAGATGCTGGACATGATATTTTACAATCCGGAGAACAATCCGATGAAGCCGAAGCAGCCGGTTACGACCATCAAGAGCGAGTCGATCGGCGAGGATGCAAAGCCAACGACAGACCAACTCCTAGAGGCCAAGGGAGAGCCCTCAACCGCCATGCCGGTGCCACAACTGAAGCTTGACGCCAATGGCGAGATGATCATTGATGAGAAGACCCTGGAGATTGAGACCACAGCCGAGGTGGAGGCTCGCAAAGTGCTGGCCAACTCATCCCTCATCCTAATGGATGAGACAACAGGTAAAATTGAAATGTATGTTGGATAATTCGTGATTTAAACGTCCAAATTTCTATTAACAGGTGATAATGGGTTTTATAAACGCCACAAGCGAACACCCTATTGGACGTCGGATGAGACGGTCCGTTTCTATCGCAGTCTGCAGATTATCGGCACTGATTTTTCGCTCATGTGCCAAATGTTTCCATCGCGTTCCCGACGGGACCTCAAGCTTAAGTACAAAAAGGAGGAGCGTACCAATGGTCAGCTGATCAACAAGGCTCTGCTCTATCCCAAGGCCTTCAACATTCAGGAGCTCAAGGATCAGCTGGCGGAGGAGGATCGCGAACGCGAGGAAAACGAACGCCAGTGGAAGGAAATCGCGGGTACAAATCCTGGAAACTCTAAGAAGGTTAGTTAACATTTCTACATTAAACTTGGGTTACATTAAAAACTAAGTAAAGAATATATATAGTATTTTTCTTGCTCCTGCTAAATCATTGAATAACCTTGATTCTTAATTGGTTGGTGTTCTTTATTTAATTTGTATTACTTTCGGCTTGAGTTTAATGGTAAAATATATTATTAATAATCGATAATAATTGTTGAATCATTGTATAACATATTTTCAGCGAATACGATCACAGCCGTATAGCAAGGCAGCACGAACATTGGTGGACGGTGATGTTGTGTACGAAAATGAGCACGTGACCAAGCAGAAGCTCGGCAAGCAGGCCTGGGCCAAAAGACGAAAGGATTTGGAGGCAGATGAAAACGATGGGAGTTCATCGACTAAGCGGAAACCGAAGGCGAGGCGGCGGGCTCCCAAAAATCAACCGGCAGAGGAGGCAGAGGTGACCCCAACGTCCCTGGAACCAATCAAACAAGAGAATGTTATTAAAACCGAACAAATAGGAAGCCATTTAGCAACAAAGGGAGAACTGCAGGCTGATCTTAATGGCCTTCTAGATGATCCCGAACAGTACGAATTAGATATAAGCAAGCCCCGTGATAAAGCCATCGTCAACATGGATGACGGTACCCTGACTTATGTAAGCGAGGCCGAATCCGGACCAGAGGCGCTTAGCAGGCGATCTGACACATATGTCATAAGCTACTTGGACGAATGCCCAGAAGTAATAACTCCGGACGACCCCATTCCGCCTTCGCCTTCGCCTCCGTCCACCGAGATGGATGTCGAACAAATCCTCGCAGAACTGTCGGAAGGAACGTTGGCCCTGGTATCGTCCCTGGACCCTGAACACGAGGATCGGGTGCTAAACGAAATCTACATGCTGGATAAAAAGACGGGCGAGCTGTGCGAAATGCCGCTGAATATACCAGAGCATATTGTTCAATGCATAATGAATGTTATGCAGTTAGAGGACTAACAGCATTTTTTTTGTAACTTTTTAAGTATTCGTTATTAATTACTATTTATTAAAACATTTCAAAATATGTACTTTACAAGTCACGTTTTATTTTTAAATTTTTGCGTTAATTGTGTCATTTAAATGAAAACTAAAACCCATTTCACAATATTTGATTTTTCAAACAACCAAAAATCGAGATTGCAAAGGTTAATTGGAACGATTTCCTGCTTCAGAGCAAACTATTATGTGAGGGACCTGGGTTTTATCATCATTTCAAGATAGACAATCGGATTCGCCTGACTTGTAAATAATTCCCAAAAGATTCCATCTTTTCCATTCTTATAGTATCTTCCGTTCAGCGAACTGTAATTTAAACGGTATAGATTTTTATATGGTTAGCTTCTTTAATAAATTTATATTTACACAAACCTGAATCCGCATTGTCGAAACCACCAACCACCACCGTATTCGGCAGGACATCCTGAATTTCTAGGGTCATTATCAAATGTAACGAATGGCATATTTTTGTGATAAATCAGAGAGTCTCCCGCTGATCCAGAGTATTTACCCAACCCTTTTAGCTGGTAGAAATCGGCATCACTGCCAACCTCAAAATCATCGTAGTAAGCATCGCCCTTGGTTCCATTAAAATTCAATAGTTTTATATATAACTCATGCGGTCGGGCTTTGGTCATCAAGTGCAACTTCTCGAGTCCAATGAAAAACTCCCCGCGCACATCCCCAAATCCTTCCCTGTAATCTTTCCACTTGCGAGAAAAGTCAACGCTTCCGTTTTTGCGTCTTTGAATGACCGTCCATACGGACTCAGACGACTTGCAGGGCACTTCGAAAGGTTTCATTCCATGCAGTTGTAACTGGTAAATCCCATTCGGTCTGCCGCTGGGACACGTGTCTGGAAGATTGGTCTTAGTTGCCTTGCACTTTAAAAGTTGTTCGGATTTTTCGGCTAGCGTTTTCGAAATTAAGTTTATGTGATTTCGCAGGTCAATAATTTGGTCATCTTTGTTCTTAATCTGTTCAGTTTTTTCCTTTATCTGATCATCTTTGTTCTTCATCTGTTCAGTTGTATCCTTTATCTGATTATCTTTGTTTTTTATCAGTTCAGTTTTATCCTTTATCTGATCATCTTTGTTCTTAATCTGTTCAGTTTTTTCCCTTATCTGATCATCTTTGTTTTTAATTTGTTCAGTTTTATCCTTTATCAGATCATCTTTGTTTTTAATCTGTTCAGTTTTATCCATTATCCGATCGTCTTTGTTCTTAATCTGCTCAGTTTTGTCCCTTATGTGATTCTTTAATTGTGTCTCAGCGTTTGATAACTGAATCATTAAATTTTTGTTGGTGGATTCCAAAAAAAGGATTTTAATTTTAAGTTCATCGTTGGTATCGGCTGCTGTTTTGAGTTGTACAAAATGTTCGATAACTGGCTTAAAGACCGAAAAACAATACCCATTACAATTTATATTTTCATTCCTTGCTTCTTGCGAGATATTTGTATCGGCCAAATATGAATCTGGGAAATGCAAAAAGGACAGAATGACCACTAAAAAACACGAATTTATTATGTTCATCTTGTGAACTGTATGAACGTCGGCTCCGAACTAATCTGAGCTCGAATAAAATTTTAATTGAAAAGCATATTTAAGAATACCAATTTAATCTTTAATTCATATATGTATGAACAGTGCAAAGGCAATGAACAGCTCGGCAATAATTAATTGTCTTAAGAAATGACTCATCTGCTTGCATCGTTGCTGTGACTGATATAGGGTATAGATGTCTGATTTCTATAGAATCAATCAAATATATTCAAAAAGTCGCGAATTTAAAACCTTTTTTCCCAATCGTACCAATGATAATGTACCCTAAGTAGTTACAGCCCGGTAGCTTGAAACTTACAAGACTAGCTGGAACATTGTGCAGCTAAGAGACTAAAAACATATCTTGATCAGCATCACCAGCCGAGTCGATCTAGCCATCTGTCCGTCTGTCTGGTGCCGGAAAGTTACTGCTATTCCAGATGAGGCTAATGCTAAAAATATCATTCTGCGATCGGATTCTCGGCAAAAGGAGTAAAATCAAAACAAATTGTCAAATTCCACCTGCTGTTTTAAGTTGTACAAATTGATTGATAAGTGGTTTAAAAACCGAAAATCAATACCCATTACAATCTATATTTTCATTCCTTGCTTCTTGCGAGATATATGCATCGGCCAGATATGAATCTGGGAAAAGCAAATAGGACAGAGACCACATAAATACACGAATTTATTATATTCATCTTGTCATTAGCCACCACCTACTGCTGTGGCAACAAGTAATGTAACCACAGGAAATCGAACAGAATTTAGTAACTGACATTTGGGCAACTCAAATGTATTTCAAATAGTTTCGCCAAGGGCTGCCACATTTTCGAATTTCATACTCACTTTGCAGCACTACACTGGATTTCAGCACTTCAGCACACTGGTCGCTTGACAGCTGTTGTTGTTGGCGAGGCAAGAGCAGCGATCTACTAGAATTTAACGATTTAGGAGCAAAAACGATGGCCCAAGTCCCCTTGGCAATTGTCTCGCACAGGCGCCAGGTGTGCAGCCTGTACAAGCGGGCCCTGCGCAACCTGGAGGCCTGGTACGACCGTCGGTGAGTGCGGACCCGCATAGTGGGCGGAGATTATATAATGACGAAGTGCATCCTGACCATTTCACTCCCTTCCAGCAATGACTACCGCTACCGCGCCGTGCAGTTGCGCGCTCGCTTCGACGAGAATCGCTGCAAGGACCTGGGCGAAGGCATACAACTCCTGGCCTGCGGCCAGAAGGAACTCTTCGAGACGAAGCACTTCCAGCCCCGAAACTGTAAGCTAGCCCTTCAACTAAAGCCTGCAAGTTACTAACCCACTGTCGTTACAGTTGCCAACAGCGCCGGAGGATGCGCCTTCGAGCGCGAGGTCATCCCACCGGACTGGATGCTGGACTACTGGCATCCACTGGAGAAGGCCCAGTACCCCGAGTACTTTGCCAAGCGGGAGCAACGTAAAAAGGAGTTCGTGACCTGGTGGGAGAAACAATACGGCAAGCCGGACCCCAAGGATCTTGGACACCACTAACTTAGCACTTAAAGAACGATAGTCAAATCCAATCTTTGTTATTGAAAGTAAATATATTGGAGCTCCTCGGAATATGGCTTTACATGCTATTTTTAGACAAAGTCGGACTTTCTCAAGATGCATTTTCTCGACATTAAGTCAAACGAAGATTTGGTTCAATTCTAAATGTTTTTATTAAGGGATCGTAACAAAAATGTTTTAAAAAAAATCTCAATTGGTTTGTCAAAGCTAAATTGTTACTAGTGGTGTACATATTTTAACTTTTTACAAGGAAAAGCTTAAATATATTTGTTACCACCGTAAAACTATTTAATATGGATACAAAAGTTTTAGCTACTTGAAAACGAAATGTATTTGCAAATAATCGAATATTATTTCTAGGCAAAGCCAAACACTCAACATTTGTTTTGCCTAGGCAAAGTTTTTTAGCCTTCAAATTCCATTATTATAATTCTAAAATGATATTTGAACGATGTTCCATTAACTCAAACGTTAACGTTACAAGAAAGGAGCTTGGAGAAGATCAGGGATCAGGGTACTTAATCTATTTATTTAAACTTATTTGTGTAAATTATGGGGTAGGGTAACTCCTGTTGGCATTGCGCTGTGTGGGTGTGGATGTGGGGTGTGCTGCCTGTTCCTTCGACTACTTCGCCCCGCAGCTCAGTTGAGCTCGTTGGGGTCCAGCCGCGGGCGCTTTTTGCTGTTGTTGCCGTTGCCGTTGGGCGTGGAGCTATTGGCATCGCCTCCGTGCTCGCGTTTCCGCTGGAGCGTCTTTTTGTCCCACTGTTGGGTGAGGTAGCGCAGCAGGACACAGCGCTTGTCCATGACGATCAGCTGCTCGGAGGCCACATCCTCGGTGGGCAGGTAGACGGAGGCCCGCTTCTGCGACGTCCGTATCCCATGCTCGTTGCTCAGATGGGTAAAGTTGTTCGAGTTGTGAATTGGCAGCCCTTTAATGAACTCGCTCACCGACATTCTGCTTCGTAGTTGCTGCGGAGAGCAGGTGAAAACCAAAGTGAACACCCACTCATGTATGTCATTCACATCAAAATCAACCGCCTTACCGTGGTTTTGGGACGTCGTAAACTCCTTGAGTGGAGGATTTGTGCTTTTGAACAACTTTTGTTAACAATTTCAGTGTGCTCTCAGGCCTTCAATATTTTGTTGTTGCTGGTGGTGGAAATGGAATGTGATGTCTAGTGCTGCGAAACACGAAATGGCTATAAAGCACTTTGCAGCACTATTACAGTGTGCCCTAAGTGAAGCGCCAAAGTTGAATTTGAATTACATTATTTTAGATTAATAAAGCAAATACAAAAAATAATAAATAATATTTCCTAATAGAAATTTAAAACTCAATCTAGCAACTCAAAAACGGTCTATTTAAATTGCTAGGATTGGCAGTTGTTTTAGCACAACATGAACTGCATGTGCAAGTTCCTCTACCAAAACAAGAAAATAATTACTCCTGAGGATCTATATTAAATATTTGTATTTATTTTGTTTTAATACAAAATGTTAAAGTGAGTGTAAGAGCACTCCTAAGGAGCATGCATATTATTTATTTTTGTTTTAATACAAAATGTATAAATGAGGTTCTTAACTACGGTTATGACGGTTTCCGTCCCCGCGACGCACCACATCCTTGTACTCGTCCATGCGCCGCATGCGGTCCAGATACTCCGGATTGTCATCCTCCGCCTGCAGCTCCTCGGCAGCCTTCTCCTCATCTTCTTGCTCGTTGGGATCGCGCGCTGCGGCAATAGCCTGGGCCTGGTTCATTTTGGCCACCTTTTCTTCATCGGGGAAGATGCCCTCGTCAACACGCTGCTGGTAGAACTCGTCCACGGTCATGATGGGCAAACTGGGGTAGCCTAGTCCAAATACCGCCTTCTGCGTTGCGTTGCGTGTGATGATAAACGGCTGCAGGGGTTTCGGTTTGGGTGCCTGCTGATGATGGTGGTGATGATGAGGGCCGGTTCCGTGGCTGTGTCCACTACCACGAGAAGTGAACGATGCGGAAGGATTGGCCGAGGGGCGTGCATGCTCCTCGACCTCATTCTCAGCTCCACCACCAGCCAAACGCGCTAGACGCATATTGGCCAGCTCCTTCATCAGGCGCAGCGACTCCAGTTCCTGCTTGGACTCCATGATGCTCATGTCCAAGTACTTTAAGAAGAACTCACGTCGCACCTCATCGTCGGCCGTTTTGTTTTTAACAGCAGCTTGCATCTTTGCCATATACTCTTTGATGTCCTTCATCTTGCGGTACTGGGCGATTTTGTCATTACGATTGAAGGCCGCCTCCACGAGTTCCCTTTGCTCGCTCTTTTCGGCTTGGTTGTCCGCCACTGCCACTTTCAATTTGGGCGCCTCGCAAAGCTCGTACTCCTGGCACCGCTGCAGGTGGTCATTGAAGTAGATCACGCCCAGGTCCAGGGCCTCAGTGCTGTGGGGACTGTTGATCTTGGTGGTTAGCTTTCCCAGGAAGTAGGGCAGCAGCATAAACGGCAGGGACTCCGTTGAGACTTCATCAATCAGCTCATTGGGACTGAACATGCTCACTTGGTTCACTATGACAGTGGCCTGCTCGAACAGCCCCATTGCAGTCTTGACTTTGTTCTGGTCAAAAATAACCGTATTAATATTTTTCTTAGGGCTTAAACAAGACGCCGCCTTACCTGGAATTCACTGCCATTGAAAGGCAGCTCGGTGACTTCGAGCTCATCAAAGAGATTCCAGCCGTTTAGGAAGATGTCCGAGAGCTTCTGTTCCTCGGCGCCAGCTCCAGCAGCGCTAATTGCTTCAGCCATATATAAATACTGTTCTAACGTTCCTCTTAAATCAGGTTTTCACAAAACAAAAGAATTTCTGGATATAAATTTCAAGCGGCTAGAAGTCAGCTGTATCAACAATGCTGCCCATAAAGGGTGTAAGAAAGTGTTGAAAAACGTTTCCATATTTAATAGTCACATTATTTTGTTAAAAAATATTATTAAATATAAATACTTGGATTATGAAAGAGAATAAATCAACTTAGACATGGAAAAAGTGTTCTTTTAAATCAGTATTTAACAAAACAAATAAAATTGTAAAAATATATAGATGGTAGCGTTTAAAAAATGCTGCCATTAAGAGTAAAATCATAATTAATTAGTAAAAAATTCCAGGTCAAAACAAAAATTTCATAAGGTGTTGAAACCAAAGAAATTGAATAAATGTTATGCATACAGAGTTCGCTCAATTCTTTTATTAAACCATACAAAAGTCATTGGGCTTAGAAGATAAGTTTGTTCTTGATCCTTGAGGTGTCTGCTGGATGGGTCGTCCTGGTTTAAAACTAGCCCTTGAGCGTGGCTTCCAGCTCCTTGTTGGCCAGCAGTTCCTTGACGATATCCAATCCGCCTATCAACTCCCCCTTGACGTAGACCTGCGGGTAAGTTGGCCAGTCCGAATAGGTCTTCAGGCCCTGACGCACCTCCTCGTCGCCCAGGATGTCGAAGGTCTCATACGGCAAACTGTGCAGTTGACAATCGTTAATCAAGGGAAATTAAATTAGTGACTCCTGCTTACTTTGTTTCGTTGACAATGGCAATGAGTTGTTTGGAGAAGCCGCATCGTGGGCCATTGCGGTCCCCCTTCATGAATATCATCAGAGGAGCCTTGTTGACCAGGGCCTTGAGGCGGTCCTCGAGGGTCTGGCCCGTTGCAGCAGCACTGCTGGCGCTTTCTGCCAGCTTCTTGGATTTGCTGCTGATGGCGGCAATGTCCACGCCATCGACGCGGTCCACAGCCGAGCCTTTGGTGAAGAAGATGACCGTGGGAACGGCTTCGATCTGCAAGCAAAAGCCGTTATTGCCTTAAATATGCAGAGATGTACGGTATACTTACTTGGTGCTTTATGGAAATATCTGGATACTGCTCCGCATTCAAGCTAATGAATTGCAGTTTGTCGCCTATTATCTTGGACAGCTCCTCGAGCACATCTTTCACCTGAGCACATTGTTCGGCCCAGTCCGCAGCAAACAGCGCCACGGTGGTCCGGTCCGCATTTATGAACTTCAGATATTCCTCGGCATTAGCTACATTTACCACGGGCATTTTTATTCAATTTGTATTTGTTGTTTTATTGAAGTTTCTCAGGTAAAACAGTGAATTGAGTAAAAGCAGACTGAATTTTTGGCTATCAGCTGGGAAGAGTGCTGCCAAGCGGCGTTTGGGATATAGTGTTGGTAAACCAAGCAGATTATTACTTTTTGCAGCTATTTCGAAAATCCAAGTTAATCAACTATTTTTCATATATGTACAAACCGATGTTCACTTGATGTATATAATTAGTTTTAAATGTTGAAAATTAAATCAAAAGTTATAAATCTGTAATAATACCAAATTCATTAATTCCAAATCAAAATCTTTTAATGTTGTAAAACACATCAAATTAGCGAAAATATTATACATATTTAATTGTAATACAGCTAAATGTGTAAATCAAATAAATAATATTAATTAATCCTTAGAAAGACAAAAACTAAGTTATTGGGTTTAAATTCACTTCCATTAAATATATTGAAAATTATTTTATTACCTTAAAAGCGAATAAGTGCTATTATTATTAGGAAATTAACTAGCAAAAGATTTAAATTTTAGTGTGGTTTTCAATAATAATGTTGTTATATATGTTTCTTAATTTAAGAAATATAAGCCAGTTATAAATTCAGATCAGTGGTAATTCCAAATTAAAATCTTTCAAGGTTCTCAAACATGGGAAATAAAAAAAGCTAGAATTAGCTGGAAGCCAGCTGAGTGGGCACTACCAAATTCGATCAGTGTTGTAAAATGCCAATTTGTTTCGGGCCGCCGCAACACGTGCAGGCCGCATATTCAATACACACAGCTCTCTCGTTTTTTACCCGAAAAAGTTGAATTAATCGAAGAATGGTGACGCGAAAAAAGTCAGTCAAACGCACCGCGGAGGCGGCAGCCATTGACAAGGATGAGGAGGAGGCGACCCAGGCCAAGGTGCCCAAGGAGCTGCTGGTCATCGCCCAGGAGGTGAAGATTGTACGCGCCCTCGCTGGCAACGATGTGGCGATGAGGAATCGCCAAATTCGCAAACTTCGTAAGTGGTTCAAGCTGCGCGCAAGCAGCTCCTTCCCCTTCACCGAGGAGGACTTCATGCGGATCTGGAAGGGCCTGTACTACAACATGTGGATGTCGGACAAGCCGCTCGTGCAGGAGGAGCTGGCCGAGCAGCTAGCCCAAATGGTGGACAGCTTCGATGGGAACACCAGCTGCAGCCTGGCCTACTTCAGTGCCTTCATGCGCACCATGTGCCAGGAGTTCTTCGGCATTGACCAGTGGCGCATGGACAAGTTCCTCATGCTCGTCCGCCGCATGCTGCGCTACGTCCTCAGATTGTTGAAGCACAGCAAGTGGTCGCCGGAGCTGATCGCCGCCTTCAACAATAGCATGCTTCAGTCCGTCCTTTCGGAGCAGCCCAAAAGCAGGGGCCTGACCATGCACTATCTGGACGTATTCTTTGAAGAATTGGCAAAGGCGGCCGACGGCGAAATCACCGCTGCCCAAGTCAATCTGTTCTTGCGTCCATTCGTCACCTATGTGGCCACGCAGCGGGATGCCAAGCTTGTGGCCCAGTGCCGGACGAGGGTGCTCTATCACCTGCTGTACCAGAGCGACCTTGGCCGCGAGTACAGCGAGAAGTACAATGCTTGGAAACTGATGGGCTTTCCCACCGCATCCATTGACGACATTGAGAAGCTTGACTCTGGCTTTGACGAGGAGGATGACGAGGGCAACGCTGAAGAGGAGCCGTTGCGCCCCACATCCCTCGATCCAAGGGCGGGCGACGTGGATGTTCACATGCCAGAGCTGCCCCTCAACGCGGACTGCGTGCTCGACGAGCTTCAGACTTTGATCCGCACTAACGAATTCAACAGTAAGCGGCGCAAGGGCCTGCGCAAGCTCATCCAAATCTTTGAGACCTACAAGGGCGGAGAATTTCCGCTGGGCGTGCGAACAATGCCCAAGGCGGAGGGTCAAACCCTATCGGAAATGGTCGAGCAGAAGGTGACCGACATTGAGCAGATGGAGGACGAGGTCTTCGGCACTGGCAGGAAGCTCAAGAAGCTGAACAAGTCGAAGCGCAAACGCCTGCTGCAGTCCATCAATTTTGAGGAGGTCGACGAGCACAACTACGACGAGGTCATTGGCAAGGCCCTGCCCCCGGAGCTGCAGAAGAAGGTCAAGCACAATGCCAAGGTGCGTTCCAGCATCAACAACGCCTGGGTCGTGGAGGAGGTGAACGAGGCTGACGAGATAGCAGAGGCAGCGGAGGCCAAAGAAGAAAAGCCGGCCAAGCCCAAAGCAAAGAAGGCGAAGAAGGAACAGTCCAAGCCCAAGAGAGACGACGAGCCCAATGCCAAGAAGGAGGAGCAGTCCAAGGAAAAGAAGCCAGAACAGCCCAAGGGCAAGAAGGAAGAAAAGTCCCTGATCAAGTCTGAAGCGCAACCACAAGCCGCAGACAAAGAATCCACCGCCACAACGCCTGCCAATGGCTGGGACGCACCCCTGGAAGCCGGAGAACAGGAAATCTTCGTGCCCTCGCGCAAGCAGCAACTGAAGCAGGCCAACAGCAAGGTGGAAAGGTCCACGCCCAAGCAGGCGGAGCGAGTGCAGTTCGCCACCCCCCAGCCGGGCAGTGCGAAGCGGGTCCGGATCGTGACCAAGTGCAACAGCGCCTATCCCAAGAGCGACTACTACCGCCAGCTGAAGCTGTCGCCTCAGGTGCCGTACGATGCGGATCGGCTACCCGGAAAGAGCGCCCTCAAACCGCATGTGCTACCCGGCCCGATTCACCCCAATTACAAGGGGGCCAAGCGGCTATTCAACGACACCCTGTGACGTTGTGTCCAGTGGCTGGGACTGGGACAGAATCAGGAAGGTTAATGCGAATTTGATCCTCTATTCATAATACCCAGAAGACCTGCAGTCTAGGTCTCCAGCGAAGATGGAAGTTTTCATCTGAAAACCATTCCTAGTTGGGCACTGGAGCAAGGGATCGCAGTGCGGCTATATATGTTAGGGTCGTGTCTTATGTTGGTCTTACGCAAGGTCTAAATATTTTTTCTATTTTCTAAAGCTTCACATGAAACGTTCGGTTAGTCCGAAACTCTAATCGAAACGCATTCTAAAACTTATAATTTGATTTTTTTGCATACACAATTCAGAATTTAAATCAAGTTATCATCATGATGGAATGAATTTCCATTCATTATTTCTTTTTCGCGAACTGGTCAAATGGAAGGGTTTGGTTCGCCACTTAAGTCCGCATAAGGCATGCACTGAACGTAACGCATTATATATTTAGTAGATACAATTACATTTGAATGTACTATTGCTTGTAGGCCATTTTATGTTCAAGCTATCCTCTGAGTTGATATTGAAATAAAAGCGAACGTAGTATATGTAATATGAAAACTGAAAACGAGTCTTTTTTTTACTGAGTGGGTACTTGGTGCTCCTCTCAATTTAGCGGCTCAGAGTGGAGCTTGCTCGAGTCCGGAGTTAACAGTATCTCTGTTAACCATTCACTCCACTCTCGCATGAGTTGAGTGAAACATTTTCACTCTCAAGTGCATTTAAGAGAGCGGTTACTATGCAAGTGCAATATGTTGCTCCAGAGAGAGAGAGAGAGAGAGAGTGCTGTTATGGCTTTCAAAGGAAGTGCTCAAGGTGCAGTCGCTCAAAACGTGAAGGGATTTGAGCTTAACTCGAACTGAGTTATGAATATTTTAGAAATGCTCTCAAAGTTTTACTCTCAGTCTATATACAAACATATACTTGTAGTGCTAATATAAAGCTACTAAACTAGATCATTTTTTAAAATTTTAATTTGGTTTGTAGAGTGACCGAAATCAGATATATCCAAATGCTGTCAAAGAAATGTTGAAGAAAACCGTGTTAAAATTTCAAGGAAATTACAAATTATTCGAGATAAATTTTACCGATGGTAAATGAAAAGTTCCTAGTAATTCTCATAAAATAGTTTAAATTAAATATTAAGGCATATTTAACAAATTCATAAACAAAATTTGTGTTTACCCTTACAGATACAATTTAATTATCACATTTACGAAAACAAAATCTTAAAACCATCCTTTCGTATTTTAAAGTGGAAAAATCAAAAAGCGTTTTTTCTATCAACGATTTGAATTCTAGAAAAAGTAATAACAATATATTTTTAAAATGTGCTCTAAATTCTTGTAAAATACAAACCATATTTGAATGATTTTGAAAACCTTTCTAGTAACAAATATATATTGGGTTTCTAAAATCGAATGATATATACATTTATGTTTCGTGATAACCAAGACAATTTGTAATTTATTTACGTTTCGTCCGTTGTAGCGATCCATTCAATATCCGCATAATACATTTTCATTATAATTGAATATTAGCATAAATCTGCAACTGAATTGCATTTCCTCGAGGATAACATCTGTTTAGAAGTGTTGCAACACGATTAAACAAATTAAGTTTCGCCCAGGACCAGCAGGCACAGGACACGTTAACTTTCTACACATTTGAGGCATGTCTTGTCGGGTGTCCCCCTGGCATTCCCCCCCTTTCCCCTATCCCCTATCCAAGCCACTCCATCCTTCACAACTCCTGTTGACAATCCGTTTAAGTTGCGTAAATCTCAGGCAAACAAGTCAGTGCAACAAATATGTCCAAGTCCGCATAGCACTCCACTCGAGTTGTGTGTCTATCGAACTGGATGAAAGCAATCCCATCTGCCCCCGCCCCCCCCGGCCGATCCCCGTCAGCCTGTCGCCACCTCATTTTCCTCTGAGTGTTGCATACACTTGTCTTGTGTATTAAAACTTGTCGAAATTTTATTCAATTTACGTGCACTTAGGCGACGATTGTGCATTAAGATATGACGCAAAAGTTGGGCCAGTTGGGCACAGCTGATCCACTTCACCCGCTCACCCCCTCACCCGCCCCTCGTCGTCTTATCCGAATGCACAGCCATAGATACGGATACGTGTTGTTGTGGGCTGACTAAAGCAAGTGGAAGATACATCTGAGCAATTGAGCTTAGAGAGCATACCCTCTACCTGTATTATCCATTCGCTTTGAAAATGTATTCAACAGTAAGTTTGCATCTAACATTAATCCTTTTAGGAGCCTTTACATTTCATCGATTTGGCCATCTACCTTTATACTATAATCACCACGTTCGGGTTCAGATAGTTTTCGGAAAGTGTTTGCCCAAAGCAGTGTTCAAAAAGCTGCATTTGAAATATTGCATGTATCTTGAATGTATTCTATATTATATAGAATACCCAGAAACTAGGTGAAACACCTGGTAGGAACAGGGGCACTGGCCATTCGACATTCTCTTGGCAAAAATTAAAATGTGACTAAAACAGTAGTTGTATGTTAGTGTAGTAAAAAAAACTTTTAAATTGTCGTGGGCAAATCTTATTTGATTGCTCCAGGTCCAGCCCCTTTTTGCATCCCAATGCTGGTTATTTTTAGAACCATAATATGTCGCAGTAGGCGCACTTTATTCTATATTTAACCCGATAAAGTCGAGGCCCATGACGATGCTATAAAAGCCACCGCCCGACCATTCGAGCATTTCAAGTGCAAGGTGTCTGGTCAGGGATGGATTCCGGAGATATGTGTTTGGTTTATATTGTGGTGCTATCTTATTTGGTATCCATCATACCGTTTTTGGTGGCATTCGAAACATGTGGACCGGACAAACAATGTGTGCCGTCCGAGCAGTGCAACGAGGGATTGCTCGTGGACGGGATATTCTATCCGGATCGCAGCAGGACGATGTCGGATGCCCATTGCCACTATATGGAAAAGTGCTGCAACATCAATGATACAGTAAGAAGCTAATACTTATGTTATCCCTGATTTGCTTAACCGATATTTTATTTAATTTCTAAGCCAATTTTTGTGTAGGGGAAAGTAAATATACAAAGTTTAAAACAATAATTATTTTGAATATAAGTGAGAAATCTTTAAGGAAAATATGTTTTTTATTGAATTGGGTTTTACAAACCATTTTATTTCATTTAAATTTGTTTCATTTATCTAATTCGAAACAACGAGGAGTCAACAATTTTTAAAATTAAATATTCCTTATACATATATTATTTATTTATTAATATAAAACTTTACTGGGGATCGATTCCCAACATTTTTGTGTACAGATATATATGGTTATTGAATGCATATTTTATTAGGATTCAATTTATTAAAATAAATAAGTTAATGACCGTGAATACAAATTTAACAGCTAGCCACCCCAGGATCTCCGCCAGAGTCGATTAACCTTCCATGCGGCGGTCGTCAAGATCTCTGGTATTATCTCAGACCACTGGGGTACAAGCAGCAGGAGGCGAAGTTCGGTGAGTTTCCCTGGCTGGTGGCCATCTTTAGAGGCGATATATACCTGTGCAGCGGGGTCCTCGTTACCCCTTTGGCGGTGCTGGCGACGGCTCACTGTGTGGCGAATGAGTCCTCGGAGCAGCTGCGCCTGGTGGCCGGTGAATGGGATGCCGCTGTTGATCTAGAGCCCCAGCGCCACCAGGAACAACCCGTGTCCGAGATACTGGTGCATCCCAACTACACGCAAATGTCGTTGGCTCACAATATCGCAGTGCTGCTGGTGGACAAGAGCTCACCCTTCCAGCTGGCCCCCAATGTGCAGTGCATTTGCCTGCCGCCACCGCATCGGGTGTACAACTACAGCCAGTGCTATGTGTCCGGCTGGCAGCCGTGCGACTTCGGAGGAGCAGCCATCCTGCCCAAGCGCTGGACCCTGTACGCCTTGCCACCCGACCAGTGCAGGTCCAAGTTGCGCCTATCCTATTTGGGGCGTCGTCATTCCCGAAATGAGAGTCTCCTCTGCACCGGCGGGGATAAGAGCGACTTTGTCTGCGGGGATGTGGACATGACCGTGGGTCCGTTGATGTGTCCGGTTTCCGGCCATGAGGATCGATTCCTGCTAGCCGGACTCTTGGCCAGGCCAATGCGCTGCGATGGTCCGCAACTTCTGGGTATTTACACGAACCTCCAGTTCTACCGACAGTGGATCGATCTGAAGCTAAGGGAACGCGATCTGGACATAAGGCAGTACATGGTCTAAACAAAGAACAAATAGTGTAAACATTTGTGAATCTAAATAAATATCGTTGGTTTGTAATATCAGATACGAAATTTGTTTTATTGCAATGGCAATGTTATGACCTTGCGGGGGATAATACCATTCACGATCTTTATCTGTTCGCAAGTTATTATATAGAATATATAGAAGAAATGTTTATCAAATTCTCCACACAGGTGTCTTTCAGTTTGGAAGCAAGATATCTATAAACTTTTACATATTATAAGGCAATACATGATTTAATTTAAATAAATAATGTGGGGCTTCAATATCAGATACAAACTTTGATTTGTTAAAAATGTAGTGTATGTATTTTCTTGATCATTATCATTTGGCAAACAATTATGGAGAATATCCAGTTCAAATAGATACCTGTAATATTTTATAAATATTTTTCATTTTCCATTTAAAAGTAGTAAAGAGAGTAAAGTGAAAATAAATTGTATTAAAAAATTGATTCATATTAGACAACTGAAATTTTGGAAAGCATCCGTACAATAGAGCTATATATATATATATATATATATATATATATATATAGCATATGTACC
>JAJJHY010003831.1:3905372-3932604 GCA_021224005.1 Drosophila setifemur | reverse complement strand
TAGTACATATGTACCTTGTAAAACAATACTAACCGATCTGAAAACCATATCGCAACACAATTAATTTTGATTATTTTGTGAAATTTTGTGGAAACAAATCGAATGCTTGTAAAGATTCGATTACATTTGGTCGACGCTCTGGGAACTCACCTGACCATATGGCAGTTTTCAGTTTCCAGTTTCCCCGATCGGTAAGTATACGAACACCTTTTCCTGGGCTGGCTATATAAAGGGCCCGAGTGCTGAGGGCCATTTGCAGTTGTGGGAAAGCTGTCATTTCTTACCTACGACAACACACCTGGATCTGGCTTCCATGGGAATCCCACTGTTCTGTCTGCTAATGCAGTTGACGGGTCTCTCGGTCAGGTCCGGCTACGCCAAAATGTTGTGGAGAGAGGATCCTTTCAACGATGACTTTGTGGAAGTGGACTTTGAAGGCTGCACAGATTGCGAGAAGCCCTATCGGGACCTTGTACTTATCCTGGTGCCGGAGGAAGAAGGGAAGGCAGCACCCCCCATCTATCATGTGGCAGTTGTAATGTGGCTCATCTTGGCTGCTCTGGTGATCTTCCAAAGATGGCGGCAAATGATATATAAACGTTAGAAATAATCATTTTGTCATTTAAGATGTAATTTTTTTTTTACATATTTTTTAAAACACAAAAAAAAAGAAACGAACAATCAATTGGTATAAATAATGTTAACTTTGAATATACCATATCTTTAAATTTACATTACAACATAATTTCAATGTCCTGTTTAGTACTTAATATCTTCAAATTTTAAATAACAACTTATTCTGATTAATGATTAATATTTCTTTTCCTAATAAATAATTTTTTTGAACTTAAATATTAGTGTAAATATGTATTTCTTTTCCAATTATTACGTTTTTAAGGACATGCCAAACAAAAGGAGCTGTCGGCAAAGGCCGATAAATGGGATCGGAACATAAATAAACCGCGGTTCGATGGCCTAAGGACATTGGTCCTTGCCAGTTCTGATGCATCGTTAATTCATACCGCGGTTCGGCTGACTGACGCTTTGGGTCAATTGCAGGACTCCCATTTGTCCTTTGTGCAGATTCGGATTCTGGCAGCTTCTGTTGAATTATGGCCGGGCGATATGTGGGGGCTATTTTGCATATCCTTCTCCGCCACCGCCGCCGTCGCCGTTCCTCCTTCTTGGGTGCCTAAATTGAAAATTGAAAAATTGCTTATTGCAAATTTGTTGGCCGCAATCGCTTGGCCATAGAGGACAGACGCAGAGGACCAGAAAAGAGAGAACCGAAATGGCGTTACATGCCCTTTGCTCTTTTGAACTTCCGTTTGCCATTTTGGGGCAGTGCACGTGCCGGACAGCGGACACAGTACTACGGATGCCTCCTGCCCACTGTCCCCTGTCCACTGTCCACTGTCCTGTCCACCCGCTGGCTGCTGCTGCTGCTGCTGCTGCTTCTTCTGCTGCTCCTGCTGCCGTTTCCTGTGCGAGAATTTAGCAATATATTTTTCATACTCCGTTTGACGTCCTTCGTATCTGGGCAACTGCAACAACCAACAACCAGCAACCAGTAACCAGCAACCAGCTGCAATTGCCGTGGCATTGGCCATGGCAATATCAAAAATAGCAAAAGCAAAAGCGAACCGAACGCCAAAAGGAAAATAGGAAACTTTTGCATATTTTGTACTTTATGCTTGAAATATTTATGATCTCATGCAATTTGTGGCTTACTGCTTGGTCTTGCCAACTGTCTGGACCGTGCCGTTAGGGTCTGGTCTGGTCTGTTCTGTTCTGCTCTGTTCTGCTCTGTTCTTTTCTTTTCAAGACTGGTGTTCTTGGCTGGTTTCTCGGCTGGCCACGGGACCACATCTAGCGACGTGTCTGCCAATCTGTGAAATATGCTGCTAATGCACTTATTGCCATCGTTCCATTGAATTTATGTCGAAGTCGCCTTTGGTCTTGGGGCCACTGCATTTGATGATGCCCATCCCCACCGCCCACTCACTTCACTAATTTTTGGTGCCCTTTGGCACTCGGCCTAATTGTGCTTCCGTTCCCTTCTGGTCTTAATAGTTTTAGCCAAATGGTAATAACAGACATTGTAAAATGTTAACTTATTGTTGGATGTTGGATGGGTGCTTCAATTATATGCTAATTTGGTTTCAACACTTTGCTTAACTTTTTAAGACGTTTTTTACACTCACTGCAAGTCGAAATAGTTAAAAAATAAACCCTGAATGGGGTGCACTTAATTAAGCATTTCCTTTAACCAAAATGGGAATATGAATAAACAAATATTTGGATAAATTAAAAGAAAATTGTATTATTTGATAACAAGCTTAAAATATTATTTTCAATTACAAGAGGACGATGAACATCTTAGGTTTACTATTTAATGTTATCTATTAATTCATAAGCAAACAAATAGAGTGTTAATTTGAGATTTCTTGATTTTAACGATTTTTGTTAATATAAATACAAAATATAATTCATCGAATCATGACACTATTTATGTTTATTTCATTTACAATGTTTATTCATAAACAATATATGATTGGTCTTCGATTTGTTTATTAAGTGTTTAGATTCTTTAAATAAAGCACTTTCAGAAGCAATTGAGATTGGCCTTTAAAATCGAACATTGCAGGCAATAAAAAAATCTGCTAGATAGTTTTGTGGTGAATGGATTGCAGGAGGATCCCCAAAAGTGCTATTGAAATTATATATTGATTCGCACAAGGCGACCGACTAAAGCTAAAAACATTGAGCACATCCACAGATAGCCGGGGGAGCTGTTTGGACCTTTGGACTTGTTTCACATTTCCCTAGCAATCGATTAGAGTCCAAGATGTGGCTTTCGCTCTGGGCCTTGTGGTTTCGTAGTCGGCCCCAATCAATTGGAAACTGGCTCATTAGTCTCGATATCGAGATTTTTGGTTTTGCAATGCTACGGAAATTTGTGTGTGTGTGTGTGTGCCATTTTCAGCATTTTCCCGTCTGCAAGGGGAGCTCGGCAGACGACCCCCACACGAATATACACACTGACCAGCCCACTTCTTTCCTCCGCCTCCGATCCAGAGCTTCTTTCTATTATGGCCCTGCAACCATGCACTTCCGTTAAGGAAATTACCAAACAACCCGCGCATCCGGCAGATGTGCGCCCGCAGTGCTGTAAGCCATTTCCAGACATCATTGTCCTCATCCTCCCCATAGGATAACGAGAGCATCAAAATGAAGTGAAATTAATAAAATGCCTGCAAGCATGCTACGTTGTCTTCCTCCCTTTTGCGGTGTTCGATTAAAACAATTTGATTCGTTTTTTCTTATTTTTTTAGCACAGCACAGCTCAGAATTGAATTTGTGTTAAATATAGATTGAGTACATGCCGAACATAGAAATGGTTTTAAATTGGTTTTGAGCATTTGAAAATATTCAGGTGTATTTAAACAGAAAAACCATTTAACACTTCTTTTTGAACTGAGAGATTTTGTTAATATTTTTATAAGTAACAACAAAGTACAGTGAGTACTTTACGCATTCAGTTTGCACAGTGTTTTTTTTTTTACCACAGATATTAAATGTTCCCTTAAAGTCCTGCCAAGTGGACTGCAACTATAAACATTTTCCGTAAACTTTAGATAAATCAAAGACTGAAAAATTATGAGTCAAGAATAAATAAATTTTTAGTTCGATTTTAATTGGTATATGCAATAGATTTAAGTTGTATAACATTTGCTGACTAGGATGAATACATTTTTAGTTGCTTGTTTCAAGTTAATAACTTGCACTAGTTCAGCTCAACATTTTCGTTATTTTAATCATAATTTCAAACACACCCCACTGCACTCGGCAGATGAGTCTTTTGGCCAAGGTAAGTCCGCCTCCCAATCTACCTCCACTCGGGTTTTACTTTGCAAACTCATCAAAGTTAAGTTGCCTATGCCCGGGCAATATCGGTGGAGCAACCTGAGATGGTGGGGCAGTAAGTTAAGCTGCCACAGCGCCACTTCAACGTGAAAGTTGCCAGCAAATATATGTAAGTGGGCTTCTATCTACTACTAGTACTATATATAAGTGAAATATTTTCGGCAGCAAGCTGGAAATGTATTGCAACCGGGGGGCGGAGGTGGAGGTGGAGGTGGACCGGGGAAACTATCTCGTAGATCCAGCAATAACTTGTCTCGAATTTGTATTTGCCTTGCCAAATTTTCATTTCAATTTCTTGCAGTTTTATTTAATCTCACTTGAGGTGCAACGACGGGTGTATGATTATTCGGGTGTTTGCCTTCGAGTTGGATTAGCGATGACTTTTCTGCAATATTTCTATGGAGCAACCCATTACCTACCCTGCCCAATGAAGATGTTGTTTTCGTTCAAATAGAAGTCCTGCAATTAATTTCGGATTGCTTGGCAATTCATATAGTAACTTGTACAGCTCAATAAGAACTAACAGATAGATACTATTTGATAGATATAATCATTTCAATTGAATCAACTCTGTCGGGTTTGGGTAGGGTATAGGTATACCTTGTGCAATCATTTGGCGATTCTACTGAAAATATTTACTCAGTTGCCATGCTTCAATTTTCAGTTTTACCTTAATTAATTTGTCTACCTCAGGGTTGCTTTCCGTATTTGTCCTCCATTAATTTAAGCATAGATTTATGTTTATTTTCGTGTCCGGCTGCGTCAAGGAGTATTTTTGAGAGTGGAAACTTAGCTAAACTCCCAGAAAGCAGAAAAGGAAGCAATTGTAACGACTTTTCTCCACTCGGCGAAGATCTGGCGATTACTTTGCCATTGTTGACTGAACGCCCCAAAGTATGCAACGACAAAAGTTGGGCAAACAAAACTGTTTGCTTCAATGGTTTGAGCACCGTTTTTTTGCATATTTGTTTTTGCAAACTTTACAATTGCTTCGCCATTTCCCAGAAAATACATAGATAGTGAGAAGGAGAAAGAAGGAATATATGTGAGTACCTACATACGGACAAGCATACAATCTACGAGAATTCCCACACCCACATCCACATCCACATCCATATCCATTTTATTCTCTATTCTATCTTGTCGCTTTTGCCTGTTGCAATTTGTTCCCAATTGATTTCCAAACACTTGGAATTTATTGGTCTTCAAAAGTTTGCTAGATTTTATTGTTTCCGCTAATTCCTTTGTCCAGTCCACGCAGAGAGAGAGAGACAATAACGAAGCTACCGGCAAGTGGAGTAGTGGAGTAGTCAGCAGGTCTTCTTGGCCACAAAGTTTGTCCGGAAATGAAAGCCATTGAATGGGTCGCCTTTCAGTGCGTGAGTACATACAAATAGATACCGATTTTAAAGTATCAGATAAAAGTATTAGATTAAAGTATCACTTTAAAGAACTGGAAAACTCAAGAATGAGAATACATGTATTACGTTGATTTGTTAGATATTTTATTTAGGTATTATATGAAACTTATTGTATATAAAAAATATTTTCTATTTTCATCCCTTTATGTTAAAAAAGAAACGATTTCCCTCCTTTAAAAACAAAATGTTTTATTGAAACATATGTCTATTAACAAGATCAACAAAATTATATTTATATTTCATGTGAATGTAAGGTTATAGTAATGTGGCTTCAAATTGGTTAAGAAGTATGTAAGAAACGCAAACTTTTAAACTATTTAAAACTTATAATAGTTTCCGATATAAAGCGACGCAATCACCTCCACATATTGACTTCAATATGGTTTAATATAGGAACATGATCTCAAACGTTATTTAATCACACTCTAAACATATAAGAATCAAATGGACTCAGGTGGCCAAGTTATAAACAAATATTATAGTACAATATCAAAGTGAACACCTGCAGTGGAGATAGACCTATTTTTGTTTTATATATTTCCTTTAAAATGCTAAAAAAATAAACAACAATTTGATAACTTTAAGGGCAGCTTAAAGGATAACAAAAACAAGAAAGAAAGGCTAGCTTCGGTACCCGAAGCTTAGAATACCCTTGCAGACCAGTTGCCTTAAAACTGGCAGCTATAGGATATAGTGATCCGATCTTTTGTTTTTAAATTTCTAAAAAGGCTTTAATGCCTATGAAAACTGTTTTTCTCAAGAATGAATTAATTGTCTTAAAAAACACCAGAGTTATGCTCAATGGCCCATTTTTTCCTATCGTTCCTATGGCAGCTATAGGATATAGTAGTCCGATTTTGATGAAACTTTCAGGATATGTTAAAATTGTTATTAAATAGAGTTTACCAAGAAATAAACAATATATATTTAAAAATGGCGAATTTATGACACTTTTTCCCAATCGTTCCGATGGCAGCTATGTGATGTAGTGTTCCGATTCCGGCCGTTCCGACTTATATACTAACTGCAACAGATTGAAGGGTTGGTGCAAAGTTTCAGTCCGATAGCCTTAAAACTGAGGGACTAGTTTACATAGCAACCGACAGACGGACAGACAGACGGACAGACGGACATGGCTAGATCGACTCGGCTGGTGATGCTGATCAAGAATATATATACTTTATAGGGTCGGAAATGTCTCCTTCACTGCGTTGCAAACTTCTGGTCAAAATTATAATACCCTCTGCAAGGGTATAACAATACAATTTGATAGCTCCTGAGAATAGAGGTGGCATTTTTTGTTGGCACTGTTTCTCAGCTATATAATTAGAATTAACCTTTAACTTATCAATATTTTCCAATCTACCGGCTTTATTTGACTAGTGTGAAAGGGTGGCAATGCCCATCGTCAGCTGCTTTCCCTTTTCAATGTCCTGTGCGCATGTCCTTCGCCTTGAGCTGCTCAGCTGTGCCGCATTGTTTTCCTGCTGTTGACGACGCGAGTATAATTTCTTTCGACAGCCGCACAATAGCCAAAAATCTATAATATTCCAGTCAAAACACAACTACCACAAGTATTTCATCAACGAGTAAAACGAGAAGTTTGGCAGATACAAAGTATCTCTTAGTGCGAGATTAAACGCTCTCAAAAAGGTGATTGAAGTGAAAAGGAGCCATCGCAAAGTGCAAATTAATCCACATGCTTCGCTTGAAGTGCATAATCAACCAGCAATAATATAAATCTGGAGAATCCAAGCGGATTTTCCCCTATCGAGCAGCTTCCTTCGAAATAATTCAGCAAAAATTTTGCACAGATTTTATTGATTTTTCCTTTGTAATTGGCCAGCGAGAAAAGTGTCCTGGAGAGCGCACTCTCTCTTTCTCTCGCTCTCTCCTCCCGCTCTTGCCTATTGCCGCTCTCTTTCGCCCACTTGTTTTGCTAAGCTCATCCGCAAATAAACAATTCACAATCATCGTATCCAAAAGATGCAAATCCAAAAATTGAATCAAAACGAAAATGTGAATATGTAAATGAATCATCGCCAATGATTAGTCGCACACAAATATTCGAAACATACCCGGAGGCAGAGGGAAAGCAGGCATCTTGAGTCCACACACTAATCCCCCGCTCCCTGCATCCCAACATGCTGAATAGCCGGAGCCCCCCTCAGAGCAAGCAGCAGCAGCAATCCCCGGGGGGCTCCGCCGGCTCCATCGGCTCGGTCGGTTCCCTGAACTCCTCCAGCTCCTCGTCGCATCTGTTGGGCCACTATCAGTCCGCCTACGGCCAGCAGGGACACTCGCACGCCTGCTACCAGCACCAGCTCCAGCTCCAGCAGCAGCAGCAGCATCAGCATCAGCAGCATCATCACCACCACCAACATCACCAGCATCACCACCACGGAGGACGCACCACGCTGACGCCGACGATGAAGCGGGGCAAAAAGCAGTGGGGCACCAGGGAGAGATCCGGCATGAGTTTCCTCATCGTCATCACCTTTTTCGCTGTCTTCGGATTGATTATCCTCACCGAGGTAAGTCTTATTCGGTTTTCTTTTGGAACATTTTTTTCAGTAATATATAATATTAAATATAAAATTTATCAGGAGGTATTTGGATTTTAAATTATGTTTTATTAATTTAAATTTTTGTAAACGGAATCATTAAAATAAAATCTTTGTCAGTTATAACAAGAATTTTGGTCTTAAAAAAAAAGCAAAAAAAAAAAACATATTCTTAAGTTATTAATTAATTCTTGCTTAGTATATGAATACCAAAATAGTTTTGAAGGTATTTTTTCAAAATTTTCTTTATAAATTTCTATATAAATAAGCATTCACAACAACATAAAAAACTACAATTACAAAGCAAGTGAATTAAGAGAGTAATTTTTCGACAGCCCGTGATGTATAAAATAATTTGTATTTAAATTTACTACATTTTATTTAAGTATACCCAGATCTTTTCTACTATTAGCTTGCATTCTTGAATTAAAAGTTTTATGTTTTATTAATTTGTACTTCTTTAGCGCCAGCGAATGTCATAAATATGTAATAAGATGCCTGATTTGAGCAATTGCAATTAACAAGAATTAAAAAATCAGCAAGGCCATTTTTTAACGTGGCCCAGAGAGTGGGAAGAGTATGAATTTTTAAAACAGTCCAAAACTTTTTCCCTGCAGGTCTTCATGATCGACGAGCGCACCCACAGCGGAATGCTGGCCATGAGGGCAGGAACCGGAGGCGTCATTCAGGGCGGACGGATGGGCGACTCGTTGCCGGATTATGATAATGTTAAGGTAAGTTTGTTTATGCAAATCGGGGAAAGACGCCCACTCGGCGCCTAAGTATAAAACTCACTCCTTTTCGTCCTCCAATACCTGTGGGAATATGAAAGATGTGGAATTCTTTTTTTTTTTTGGGCTCACAAGGCAAACGGATTTGAATACTTAATCACAAAATATGGGTGCCCTTTATTTTTTGTTTCGGTTTGGCGAATATTTTAAGTAATTATATTACAAAAACACTCTTTCATTATATTAAATTTATATTATTTTAAATTCATATTCATTTTAGTAGAACATGATAAATCAGAAAATGTTTTTGATTCTTTAATTATAGAATGCGGCATAATAGGAATCGAAAATGTATATTAATCATCATTAAATTCTATTTGACTATATATTTTTTTAATTAACTAAAATTATTCTCAAAAAATGGAAATACTTTAAGTAGTTTTATTGACCGTTGAATTAAAATAATGGTTTATTTTCTCTTGTTTAAATTTGAAATATATTTAAAATTATACATAAAAATATAAATTATGGCTTAGATATTTTTCCCCTTAAAAGTAGCAACACACAAAACCAATCAGTAAAAGTAACTCCGAATTGTGAATCTCACACTATTTCGTTGCAGGACGATTACGATCTATTGGATGCCAGCATTTTGAGTGATAATAAATTAGGTTTTATACAGCTGCGTGACAATAAACTGAAGATTCAAGGTGAGTTGCAACGCCGAACCATCTCCGGAGCAATTGCAATTGCCACACAATGAGCAGCGTAATTCGATTCCATTCGCTATCGCGCTAACAAAGGAGATGGCTATGACAATGGGCCACATTACGTATACGTCGCATGTCTCATCCATTTCCCAATTTCCACAGAAGCCGCAGGCGCCGATGGCCAACGCTTAACCGGCATGCTCCTCAACGGCAACGGGGGCGGAGGCGGAGCGGGTGCCTTCGGTGTGAATGTCCCACTCATACCCTGGGGCCAGGTGTTGCCCGGCAAAGTGGAGGAGACCCTGCCGCATTTCCCATTTGGCACGAGGCCCACGGACGGTGCCTGGCAGGTTGTCAACGGCACCCGCTTCAAGTTCTTTGTCTATTCCGCCTACTTCGATCGACGCGAGGGTGCCCGCCTGGTGCGGGTTGTGGGCGCCACGAAAACACGGGGTCCGGAGCGGGTCTGGTGTCGGTTCTGGTACGGACCCAATCCGGCCAATGCCAGCGAGGCGGGCTCCTCATCCTCGTCCTCATCAGCACGTGCCAAATTCACCTCAGCCACAGTGATGGCTCGCGTCAAGGTAAGTGGAAGTCAGGGGAATGGGTAGTACATTGTGTCCACAAGATATTGGGAATCTAGTCATTTTAAATTCTAGGGTATATGGATTGTCCAAATGTTTTTGTTTCTGTTGAATTTGAGGTAGAAGATTGAAAATAATGGTTTTTTAAATGTATTAATTTAGTAACACCATAAATTTCGATAATCAATTTGTATTTTATTGGACAATTTCTTGTACTTTCTTAATTAAATATATTATTGTTTATATATATATATAAATGTTTACTTAACCATATTTAAATCCCCGCTGCAGATTATTCGTGAGAACTGGAACCTGAAGTACAGTGCGTGCTTCATCCTCTGCCCAGTGCGAACTCCGCCTCTGGGTGTTCCCCAGTATGTGAGCGTTGTGTCTCGTCTGAGGGCTCCTCCGGGCAATTTGCTAATATTACGCAACACCGACCAGGATGCGGATTTTGGGCCAACGGGCCACCAGAGTAACAGCAGCAAGAGGGCGGCGGGAGTGACTGGGAGACATCCACCCAGTGGGGAGAATATACCCGATCGCATCGCTGTCTGCGTGAAGCCCTTCCACTTCAACTACGACCAGGCGCTTTATTTGATGGAGTACCTGGAGTTCTATGCTTTGCTGGGCGTCTCCCACTTTACCTTCTACAACCATACGCTGGGGCCGCATGCCTCCTGTGTCCTGGATAGCTATCAGCAGGGTCTGGTGCCGGCCACTCTGACCGCCTTCGATCTGGAGCCGCTGCTGCCCTCGGAGGTGGCCAATAATGCCACGCCCCGAGTGCTCCGGTCGCCGAACTACCAACGGCCCACGGTGAGCATCCTGCCGTGGAATTTGCGCATGCGCAGCCAGAAGGAGATTCGCACCGAGGGACTCTTTGCAGCCCTGAACGACTGCCTCTACCGCACCATGTACCGGTATAAGTATCTGGCTTTGGTCGATCTCGACGAGTTCATTGTGCCCCGGTACACGGACACCCTCAACGACCTTCTCAAGTAAGTGCTGGAAGAGATAGTGATTGCCCCAGATTTACCGCAAAAGGGGTAAATATTGAATATCCATGAATTGTGGATTTTAATTTTGGTCAGAAAATATAATGAGTTGGAGGGAAAATATTAAATTATTATATAAAAACTATGTTTTGGCGCTATATTTATTCTTTATTCCTTCTGACTGTCATTAATTTTTTTGTTTATTACTTTATCTTGATCAGTATTTTTCCTTAGCTTTTTCTGAATTTATTTAATTTTTTTATTGACCAGAAATTATAATTTTTTCCGCTTGCATCTTTTACCATTTTTTCTTGGTATGCTCTATAAAAAAACGAATATGGAATTATATTTAATTAATTTGATTTATTTTCCTTACTAAGCTCCCTGAATCAGCGCTTTCGCAATCGCAACACTGGAGCCTATTCCTTTCAGAACGCCTTCTATTATCTCCAGTTTGCGGATGACTCTCTGGCCAGTTCCGGAATCGAGGGTGGAAACGATCAGTTGGCCAGTGTAAGAGCCTCCCTGGTAACTCAACGGAAGACCCGCAGGTGAGTGCGTGGGAAAAATATTGAAATCGGATTTCATTATATATTATTTTGTATGACCTTGCTTAGACGCTATAAGCTGCATCCGCAGAAGCAGAGGTCCAAGTATATTTGCAAACCGGAGGCTGTGGTCGAGGCGGGAAATCATTTCGTTTGGGAATTCGCGCCGGGCAAGGGTTCCCTCAATGTGCCACCAAAAGAGGCCATCTTGCAACATTATCGTGTAAGTGTAATCTTCAGAATAGAGAAAAAACCAAAAGAAAATTTATATATTTAATTAGGTCGAATTTTTACAGATTTCTCTTACCCATAAATATTTTTATAAAATTCTGTTAACAAATTAAGTTAAAATATTTGTTGTCTTGACAGGTTTGCGAATTCGGAGGCAACGACTGCATCAAGGCTCCCTCGATTGTTGACCGCACGACAACCAAATATGTGAACCGCCTGGTTGAGCGGGTGGATGCAGTGTATCGGCATCTTCGCCAGCGCTGCGATCTGCCGGCTCTGCCCACTCTCCCCAATCCCAAGAGGTCGGAGGAAAAGCTCAAGATGAAGGAAACGAAACCTAAATCCGAGGACACTCGCAAGCAGGTTGGCACTGCAACGGAAGAAGTTAAAAAAGATACAAAAACTGCAACCACAACGGCAACGACATCAACATCAACCTCGACAACGAAGGCGAAGGTAACAACGAAAAAAGTGGCAACGAAGCAGGAGAAATCCAACCCAGTTAGCCAGTCTCCGAGCACCACATTGAAGCCAACTTCTGCCCCAAAACAATCCCAGCCCATGGCCAGTGTCCGGAAGAAACGGAAACTGATCGTCTTCGAGGTGAATGACTTTGGGGTGCCGGTGGCCAGGGTGGAGTATCAATGAGTGTGGGATTTGATTGGAAATATTTAATCCGGGTTCAGTATCGTTTTTTGGGTGCCTAGTTTGGTTGTGCTCCGGTTTGGTTGTTCAACATCAATTGATGCTCAACTTTTGAATTGACCCCGTCAACTTACTTATAATGATTTGCTCACCCAAAGCTAACTTTGGATAATTCGAAGAAATCAAAAGAAATGTCCTTGTAGCCATTACAATCAGTATTTTGGAACTCTTACAAAAAACGTTACCTACGTATTTTTTCTTTTAACTAGCTTTATAATTTAGATACCATTTCCACGAAATTCGCGGAGACGCCAATCTATGTAAGAAACTGAAACATACGAGTAACAACTCAAAAGAATATATTCTTTTTTTTTCTCGTAGAATTAGGGACATTCATGAAAATTAGATACTTAAGTTTCAGTCTGATCTGAGGTATTAAAATAAATCACAACGCAGGCGCAAATTGCCCAAAACAAAGCCAAAAGCAATAGAATAGCATAAGATTCTTGCAAAGCGATCTTTAAGCAACGACATCACCGAAAATCGAGCAATTCATACGATCTGTGTTAATCATTAATTATTATTGCAAACCTATGTTTAGTAGAACCTTTTTTCTCTAGCGTTGTGACGATTTCCCCTTAAATTACTCATTTACATCAAGTTACTTAATGAATATAATTTTAATATTCATATATATTCTTTAAGAACTGTTGGTAAACAAAACAGGAAAACTAAATTGTTACATTTTATTTGGCAGATATTCTTTCACCGTTTCGGTAGACCTAATACAAAATTATTCCTATACTAAATTCAAAAAATTCCTAAATCAAAAATATATACAATCTAAGCCATTGTTTCATGTTATAGTATTAGCATTTAAAAATACACAACAAACGAAATTAAACCAACACACATACGTATGTATATTAAATAAGTAACATTTTCCCTATGAACTGTTAGATATATATGAACGCTTTTGATTGCAAGCATTAGCATTGACATTTAATATGGGAAAAAGTCCTCCGAGCTATGCTAGTCCTTTAGTCTAGAGCTGTCAGGAACAAGAATAGGAACTACAAAAACTGAAACGAATTTTCAATGCTTCGAATTTTTATACTTTTTGGTTTGGCTTAGCGCGCAAAGAGTATAAAATACTAAATAAAAGCTTACACACAAAAAAAAAGAACATACTTATGTATTAGTCAGTCAATAGTTCATAAGTGCCGAAAATCAGATACTAAACGGATATATTAAAATACGAAAATTGAATAAAATTACAAATAAGCAATCTGAAATTCAAGTGTAGTCTATTCTATTTATTCATCGGTATTCATCCGTTTCTCCTTCTTATTTACTTGTGGACTGTGTTATACTATAATTATAGTTTGTAGTTTATTTTCTCAGCAGTTTTTATAATTTTCAAATATTTATAAAAGGGAAATGCATAGAAAAGCTGTTTGATATAACAGTGAGTTTAATACGGCTTGAATTATAGGAATTTTTGTATTATGTTATAATTTAGTAAGAAGCTTTTTTAGTATATGGTAAAAGGTGTTATAAAGGACCTACATTTATGTGCTATATATTTACAGTGTTATATACTTTTCTTTCTAATGTTATATTCTAATGTTAAATTCTCCAAAAGCTGTCGGCTTTTAACATGAAGTGTTATACAGCCTGAATTTAAAGCTATTCTTTATATTGTTATAAATATATAGTGAGTTATAACAAGCTGTAAAGTAGTTAGTTGGTGAGAGATGTTGATTATATAATATATATAATATATATATAATTCAGATTGAATAAAAAGCTTTTCTCTGTATTGTTATACATTTATAGTAAGTTATAAAATGCTGTATGACAGTTGGTGAGAGTTGTTATAAAGGACGCACATATTTGCTACATATTTATATTCTGTTATATATGAAGTTAGTGGTTATATTTCTTAAAGAACTTTCGTTGACATAATATTTGCAATGAATATTTATAGCAAAAGGGAGAGCTTCCTTTGCTATAAATAATAATTGCAAAAGGGAGAGCTTCCTTTTGCTATAAATATTCATTGCAACAAAGTTCATTTATTGTATAACATCTGTTGGGTGAATCTTTTTAAGGGGTAAATGTCGGGGGGTCAATGTTCATAAAGAGGAGAACACATTTGAGTGAATTTCGTTTAAATGTTGAGGTGAGTGGAAAAGTAAACGCAAGTTTTTTAATTAATAAAAAGTTTTTTTTACAAATATTGTAAGCTAATGTTCTAAAACATTATTTTAAAACTTGAGGCAAAGAATCGCTTACAAACAATAAAATATTTTGCCATCAATTCTTTATATATATTTGGATTTTAAAATTTTTGTTAACTTTAAAGAACAAATTTACTACTAATAATATATTGAAACAGAAGTAAACAACAAAAAGTTTTTGTAAAGTAATAAATAAGTAGTGTTTTTTGATTTAACTTTGTTTTAAGTTAGTTAGGCCAATTACCAATCTCTCTGGGGCTAACTCGGTAAGGCCCGGAAATGCATCAAAATTCAAAATGCCAATGCCTTTCCGTTTGGTTCGGGACAGAGTAATGGTGTATCTGAAATTGAGGCATTCATCTGCTGCACGTTGTGTCAGGGTCAGCGCGAAAATTGCAGAGTCCATTTCACGTCATAATTGCAACAAAATTGGATGCGTGCAAACCACAAAGAATGTGTCGTTCCATTGACGAAGTTAATCGGTTACTGCAACTCGATCCTGATCCGGCAGCTTTCTACCTCTGCCTTATTATTTATTCCAATGGTCTTTCTTAAATTGAAAGGAATCACATTACTATTTTATCTGCGTTTCGATGACGGCCATTCACGTATTTTGGTTGAGAGAAAATACGTAACAGAAAGTCTGTTACATTGCATTAAAAATCTGCTTTTATAGTCGCTTTCAAAAAAATTATATATTGATTAAAGAGTATGTATTAAATTTGGGTTTAAATTTTGTTACCATGATTTCTGAAATTACTGAGAAAATTCAAGTTCAGCTACTTAAGAAAATGTTACTTATTTTTCCCAAACAATTTTTCTTTTAAATCTGAAATTAATTGATTGTCCATTCATTTTATTTATTTTTTTGTTGTTGCATTGAATTATTATATTATTGCTTCCTTGTCCAATACCCTAGTATTGTTTATGCGGATTAAGATACTGTTGTGCCTTATAGTTAAAAGGGTTCTCATTGAGTGGTCACAGCGTCGGAGGCATCTTCGGAGGCGGAGGAGTCATCTGAATTGCTACCAGAGCTGGAGTCGCCTTCGGAGGAGGAGGAGTCATCTGAATTGCTACCTCCCTCCTCAGAGCTGGAGTCGCCTTCGGAGGAGGAGGAATCATCTGGGGTGCTTCCTCCCTCCTCGGAGCTGGCGTCGCCGTCAGAGGCGGAGGAGTCATCAGGAGTGCTTCCTCCCTCCTCAGAGCTGGAGTCGCCGTCAGAGGCGGAGGAGTCATCTGGGGTGCTTCCACCTTCCTCAGAGCTGGCGTCGCCGTCAGAGGCGGAGGAGTCATCAGGAGTGCTTCCTCCCTCCTCAGAGCTGGAGTCGCCTTCAGAGGCGGAGGAGTCATCTGGGGTGCTTCCCCCCTCCTCAGAGTTGGAGCCGGAATCGGACGACACAGAGGAGTCGACTGCGGTGGATGCCCTGCTCTCCTGATAACGCCAAATGATTTCATCCAGCTCGCGCTCCACACTTGGCTTTTCCAGTTCGTGATCGATGAGTGTCTGGCCCACACATCCACTGGCACTCAGTCCAACGACCATCAGCCTGACGCCCTGCAGCTTCAGGTTGAGCAACTCCCTGGGAGCACTTTTGAGCGGTTGCAGAGCCTGCCGGATGCCTCGGCGGCAGGTGATGGGTGCGGTGGTCAACTTCAGGCAGACATCGATCTGACCCATCAGGTCATCGGTGGAGTTGCGCAGGCCGGAGACGGTCTGATGGACATTCTGCTCGAAGAGGGCATGACGGGTCTGGAGCTCCTGAATGCAGCTTTGCAGGTAGCTGGCGTACCGGTTCCTCAGCTCGTTGATGATCTCCTCGGCCTCCTGGAGACCCTCGCCGTCGGTCTGATTATCGACGCGCTCCAGTTGATAGTTGTCCCAGTCGTACCAGTTCGCCTGGATTTCCTTGGCATACTGAAGCTTCTTTTGGGTGATCTGCTGGTTGATGCTCTCCACGGCCTTCTTCAGATCGGAATTGGCGGTTTCAATGGTCTGCAGAGTGGCCAGGGCGCTGTTCAATGTCTGGCGTTTGGCCAGATTGGACACGCGGTCAATGGACCTTTGCAGACCCTCAACGGCAGCCCGCAACACGGAGGCGAACTCCCCGAGTCCCTGGCCAACGGCCCTGTGCACGGCATCGGCAATCCGATGGGCATACTCCGCCGCCTGATTCGCAAACTCGGATGTGGAGTTGTGCAGACTACCGAAGAAGTCGTCCGCAATAGCCGATCCATTCTTGTGGATGCCGATCAGCCCCTCGGCGAACGCCTGTCCGGCGTGGCCCAAGTCATGCCACACATCCTCCAGGAGATTCTGATGTGGTGTGGCCGACACGCAGCTGGCGCTGATGGCGAGGGCGAGCAGGAGCAGGGTTGGCTTGGTCAAGTGCATCGTCGATCGTCTGTTGGCCTAATCATCTCCCACCCAGAAGCACCCCCTTTTTAATTACTCTCCTCCCCGGGAGCGCTTGGACAAATACATGTCGCCGACTAGTCCAATATTGGCGGAGAAGTGCTTTTCATTAAATGGGTTAATATTTAACCAGCCGCTGCTGATTAACGTCACAAAAGGGGGAATAGTGCATGCGGGTTGGATAACACTCCAGAGAAAGCGAATAAAACACATCTTACTATATGCATTGGTGGGATATTGTTTTAAGTAATATTTGATTTAAAGTTAACTCATATATAGTTTAATTTTTATTATTCAAAATGTGCTTATGAGGGGGGAAAATTAAGTATCTTTTGAAGAGGCACAAATCGTTTACGATAAATGTTATTAAATATTACCAATTCGTTTTCAAGCATGCCATTTATTATCACTTTAAATGTTTAAATTCTATCAACAAGATTTAAGGAGGATTTAAGGACTTCCCTCTTACAGAATCCTTCCATAACACTTTAAAGACAAGTGGATTAATACACAATTTAAAGTTCGCAACTTCAACACCTCTTTAAGATAAATTTAATATTAACGAGTTTTAATAATTTCTGTTTGAAAAAACCATATTTAAAGAGCTCGTACGTACGTAACTAAACAATACGAGTTGTTGAGAGTACAAAACACAATACTTAAATTAATTATTTTGATTTTGCAATTAAAGTGCTCTCTCCATGCGGGCCCATCGCACATTCCACGCACCACAATCTCCTGCCCCCTGCCCCCTGCCCTGCTCCACAAATGCGCCAAAATAAATGCACTCACCCACATTCGAATGCACAAAGGCAAAGGTTAAACTTTGCTTTAATTTTGGAATCTGGAATTTAGCTGACTGCCAAACAAAGACCGGAATCGGAGTCGGAGACGGGGGAGGTGACAAGTCGACCGTCATCGCCGTGTTTGCGATGAGGTTATACCCCTTTGTGGCGAACTTTATGCATAACTAACCGAAAAGGAGAGGGGGTTGAGGAGGGGTCAAAGGTCGGGGTGGGTGGGATTCCATTTGGGGGACAGCAGGTATAATGATTGTCTTGTGCTTGCTTTTATGATGACTTTAATTGTCGCTTGACAAACGTCGAGAAATACTCGAGAGGTTGGCATCCGGGCAAGGGGCAGGGGAAGTGGCAGAGGGGGCAGGTGGCAGGGTTGGATGTGGTGAGGCCTTGAGCGACATGAGCAGTATAAACATTTTATTAGTCTGCTGTTAGTTTTGTTTAATTATGCTGTCATTAACTTTGTCACACAGACACACGCATAGCAGCAAAACAAAAGCTTACATGCCGCAACGCAATTATTGCAGGAGCTGCCAACAAAGAGCTCCGAAGGACATGCGGATGGGGGGGCATGAGGGGACTGGAGGGGACTGCAGGGGGCTCCAGGGACAATGGGTGTCCTTACCCCACACCCTCCCCACCTCCCCCCAACTCACTCCATCTCGGACCATCTCTCTATGTCTCTTTCTGCGCAGACATTTAATTTTGCATTTTAAACTAATTGGCTTGCATATTTGCCACATTCTCGCTTCGCTTAATTAATTTAATTAGAAATATGTTCGAGCACAAAAGAAATACAAAACCTCAAAACCGTTTCAATATCAGGGCGGACCCGTTGAGCTTATGATAATTATGCGGCTATTGCAATTACGCCAGGATCCCGGGAACGTGGGTGTGGTCAGCAGGAGTGGCCGGAGGAGCAGGTGGAGGAGCACCTTGTTCATTTGGTGGCTCATCATCGGGCTGATTCAAAGGCGGATGTGGACGGGGTCGGGGAGTATGTGCCTTATTGAATGGCAGTAATTTAATATGAGCTTCCGAGCAGGCATATTCCCTCAGCCGGAGAGCATACGACGGGCGATTCATCAAATAAGTTTGCAATGATTGGGGAATTATTATTATTATTGTTATTTGTTAAACAATCGTACGGCGAAACTCAATATTTGGTATTTACACATATTTCCATATCAACCAGCATCATAAATATTATTGCACTAATTATCGTTGGTAATCAGAATACAATTAGAATTGAATTCCCTATTTAAATAACAGCATTGAACAATTCATGTTGCTGAATAAAAAAAACTCGGTCAATTTAATCAATTAATAAAATCAATTTCGGGCAAATTATAAATATTCTTCATTTTGGTAAAAACGAAATTGGAATCCCACCGATCATACATACTATAATTTAATGTGGTTTAAGATTACTGAATGAAAATAAATAAGTTCAACGAATAAATAAAGTAGTAACTTAAATTCTGGTAGTTATATAAAATAATTTGTATAATCCACGAAAGAAAATAAACCATATAAAATTATTTATAAATATTATTCTAATTATTTGTAAATGGCTTTTTAAATGCCAAACTTGATTGCATTTTGATACCCAATGATAGATAATGTACTCAAGTCGTCGATCTGTGAAATAAGAGGGCTATAGCCCCATCAGAGAGCGATGATAACCTCTCCTTTATGCTTTTATGCTGACCTCGGCAACTGCAGTGAATGGCCAGGAGGCCATGGACCGAACGGAGGAGTCGCGGTGGAGGAGGGCATGGCGCCTGAAACGATTCCATGCCGTTGCAATCGCGGCCATTAAGTCATTTTGTTTCCTGTAACATTTCCGGTATCTTTTTAGCGTCGCCGCTCCGAGTGTTGCGGGCTGCCAACTGGAGGTGGAATCTGGCGGGGGGTTAACCGGGGGCGGGGATCCCTGCCTGGATCCCTGAAAGTGCTCATGATTGGTGGCGGAGGGGCTGGGGGTGCAACAAATGCTTTTAAAGTAGACGATGGCGTTGGCTGCTCTTGGTCAATTTATTGCTCACCAAATGTGTTGCTGCTGCGGGTCCGAATTGCAACTGAAACTCTTGCAGCCGACTCCAAATGGCGCCACGTAAAGTGTTCTCCGAAATTAACTTGCCCCACTTCAGGCCGGCCTGTAGATAAGAAAAAAAATATATATAAATAAAAAGGATAAATTATGGAATAATGGTTGCATTAATGACGGCCGTCCGTTGGATAAAATATGCATTGAAATTTTCCCACACAAAATGATTCGAATATGAAAATGGATATCGAATTTCATTTCCATTTTATGAACAATTTATTCAAACGACATTTATATAGACGTTTTGATTTTATGATGGCGATATGACTAAATTGTAGATATGTATTATTTAAAAATTTGTATACAAAAAACCACATTGTAATTTCAATAAATAAATTTCTTGAATATTTAAGACGCTTCTTCTAATTAGTTATTATTTTTAGTTGTTCATACCATCCCTTTTCTCTCTTTTTAATTAACTAAATATTATTGTAAATGTTTAAATATAATTTGCTTTCAAAACCAAAAAATACAAATAGGTTGGCTAATATTATGGCCCAGAACACGAATCCCATTTCACTTGGCTTAAACCAAACAGTGAATACAAATCTAATTTATTTCAAGACTTCTGCCAATTTGCAATGCACTCTTAGCCGATAAATCCTATTTTGTGGTAAAAATCGGAATAAAATGTGTTACCCAACTTAGCATTGCACTTACATATTTTGCTAAAACGCATTTGGCCTAAGTGAATTCAAAGAGCGGAAAAAATCAGAGTGTATTATTTTGCATGTGCCGGAGACCGCCAGGAGGCTAACATGCGGATGCCAGGATGCCAGGATGCGGGCAGGCAACAGCAACAGCAACAGCAACGGGCATTGCTCATACGCAGCGTTGCCAAGGAACCGATGCGAGAGCCGCAGTCCCAGGACGCACATACAGCAGATTTAGTGAGCCAGCTTTTATCTAGTCGCGTTCCGGGCTTCCGTCTGGGGATCAGGCCAAGCCAGGTAGGTTCGCAAGGAGCGCCAGTCGCCAGTCGCATGTACATTTGTTCATATGAGAGTGCCAGCCGGGCATTCCCTACAACTACAGCAGACGTATCTGTATCTCCGGACCGGCCGTATCTGTTACTACACATCGCCTGGCAATCCCATCAGCCCCAGCTAAATGTGTAACAGGCAGTCACTTAGCGTACTGCTGCCATCCAGCCTCGGTGCCTCCAACCTCGGTGCCTCCAACCTCGGATCCTCGGTGCCTCCAACCTACAACCTCCAACCTCGGCAACATTGTGTGCGGTCGTTACTTCATTGGCACAATCCCCAGACTCGGAGCACAGTTGCCACGTTTTCATTGTTTTGCTGTACATTTTATTTTATTTTTGTGCCTTTTTTTTTCGCCACGTATTTTCTTTTAATGCGCTGCGGATTTGCTGTGAAATATGCGGAGGGAGCGGATGGCTCTGCCTGGTTGGCCATATCTCCCAGACCTCCAACCTCCCTCCCCCTCCCTCCGACCCGCCCACCTGGCCTCCATCTGTCTCTCCCAGTTGGCCCGGCACTCTTATGCTAATTAAGTTTATGCTAATTTAACTTATTGCCACTAAGTTGGCCCACATATGCGGCCAGCCACAGGAGCCATCACTTTATTTTACCGGCTCCTTCCAACCTAAGCCACCGAAAAATTCGCATTGCGATCCGCTCGTTGTCACTAAAGGAGTAATTGGCCGAAAAAAGGAAACGGAAATCCTGGTAATTTATATAATTAAAAGTAGCTATGAACAATAATCAAGATGCTAGTGTAAATGAGGTTATCAGCTAATTCAAAATTAAATAAAATTCGCATCGATGCATATTTAATAATTAACAGCATCGATTCTTAAAGATTTTCAAGATGAATGAAAATACTTTTTGGTTAAAGTAATAAAATTTATTTTATTAGAATATTAATATTTTGTTGATATACATTTTACTTTATTATTTACATTAAAATTAAATCCATAGTCTCCATAATTCATGAGAAATTATAAATCAACTATTATTTTATACTCTCTACTAAATTATTTAAATGAAAATAATATTCAAAATCCAAGTTTATCCTGAGATATTAAAAAATCAACAATTAATTTTAAAAACTCTAATTTATTTTTTAAGTCAAAATTGAATGTAAAATCAAATATTTTCTGAGAAAGTTATAAATCAACAATTCATTTTATAAAATCCACTTTATTATTTAAATCAATATTAAATCCGTAATCTCAATATTTCCTGAGATATTAGAAATCAACTATTAATTTAAAAAACTGTAATTAATTTTTTAAAAGAAAATTAAAATCAAAATCCCAATATTTTCTGAGAAATGATAAATCAACAATTAATTTTATGAATTTTACTTTATTATTTAAATCAATATTAAATACAAAATTAAAATATATTCTGAAAAGTTAACATAAAATATTCGTTTTTTACTAAAGCTTAAAGTATTTTTTTTTGCTTGTTTCTCAATAAAAGTATCTTAGTTGGATTGAAAAGTAGAATTAACACCCACGCACATGCAAACATCCAACGCAAATTATTTACTACCAACATACATAGTAAAAAATCGTTCCGCTTTCGTCGATTTTCAGCTGAACTTATTGTCTGATTTTTATGTAAATTGCATTTAAAGCAATAAATCAGTTTTAATCAGCCCACGAGTCCGGGCAGCTGAGCCGAATGTCCTTGTCCCTGTCCTGGCTCCGGCTGCTGGCTCCGGCTCTGGTCCTGTGTGGCGTGTGTCGAGTGTCGTGTCTGTTGGACGCACGATAGGCCTTAATATGTATGAGTTTTGTGCGAAAATTGGAGCCTGGAGCCTGCGGGTGTTCGTCCTTTGCGCGTGTATGACATAAGCAAACGCATTCTGTATGCATGGCGCTTTATTAAAAAAAAATTCCGACCAATAAATGAATTTCGGGGTCTGGGGGCCGTGGTGTGTGTGTGTATTGAAATTCGTTCATTAAAGTGCCCAAAAATGGAAAGAAAAAGAAAAGCCAAACCAATCCAATCCAATCCAATCCAATCGATAATGTCAAGCGTAAGACAGTGAGCGAATAATAAGGAAATTTTTAATTATGCCCCATCCATCGAGTGTTGCTTAACAATTACAATTTAAATGCACTGAATAAACCAAGGCTCAATCGGTTTAAGCCTTTTATCGAGTATACCCTCTATGGCCCCGAAAATTAGTAGCTTATTTGTGTAGACAAACATTTGATTTGTGATTGCGAAGCGGTGATGGTCATGATGGTGAAGTTGTCGCCAAGAGAGAACTTGCCCATGAAAGCCGCTAATTAAATTAGCAAGCGTCGACAACTGCGTTGGCATTTAATTGCACAGCATAAATCAACGCCAAAAAGGACACAACAGGGCCCGACACAGACAGGACACTATTTTCGGGGGCCAAAATGCGATCAAACTTTTGTCCGAGCCAAATTATTTTGCGCATGTAAAATGATTCAGCTCACACCAGAAACAGGAATAGTTGGACGTTCGGCAAAAACGAAAAGTTAATTCGAGGCAATTATGTTGACATGCCAAATATCCCGGCATCCGATGCGATGCGATGCGATGCGTTGCGAGCTCCAGTCCAGCTTCTGGCCAAATGCCAAGTGCTGGCGGATTCATTTGGGGTTTATATACAAAATTAAGTGTCACCCGTTCCATCATTCCGGGGGGTTGCCCCCCAAAAAAAAAATGCATTGACAAATTCATGTTTCTTTTGATAGAGAAGGAATGGGGATGCATTTCTGGTCTGTTCCTGTTCTGTAACTGATCTGATTGATAGTCGGGAGCGTCTAAATTGGTGACGCTGCTTAATTGAAAAGTTTTTGTACTCGACGAGATAAATCTCCAGCACTCAATGCTGGGCAGTTCGTTTTTTTTTTTCTTATTTTTACTTGACATTTTCAATTAAAACGTTTCGCACATCACCACCGAAAACCACCATTTTCGATATCCCCAGATCCATCATTGTTATTAAATTTTCGGTTTGGGCTTATTCGTTTTTTATTTGGCCTTTTTTCAGGCTTTTGGCGCCTTGTTTATTTGGATTTGTTTTTGCGTTATTTTCGCCGTAATTTGTCGCTCTGACTATGCAAGTTTTGTTAGTGTTCTATATTTTTTGATGCTAGAAAGTTGTTCTTTTTGTTTTTTTTCGGGGGCTCTAGTTCAAATGTTTCATTATTTATGCGCTATATTTTTGTTGGTTTTATTATCGTTGCTGTTGTTGGTACTTTTGCCGTTGTTGGAGTTATTTGCCCTCGAACACTTTTTGCTGACAGGCCAAACTTTTTGCTTCAATAAAGTTTTGATATTTTTGGCAAGTGGGCGGATCGGGCAGATAAGGCAATTACATGAAAATGCATTTGTTATGGCTTCAAAATGTTGTTGTTGTTGTTGCTTAAATGTGTGAAATTCATGATGCAAAATGCAAATCAAAGGTGGCCTGCCTCAATTAACTTTCGTTCAACGAATTCGGACTTTAAATGGCCATTTTTGAAGCTTTTAGTTCAAATCAATTTATATGAGTTCAAATTTATAGCCACAAACAAAATTTGAATAAGAGGGAAACACAAAAAATATATTCAAATGATTACTTTCAAATAAATAAGATTTTGAATTGTACAAATAGTTCAGCAGCTTAACATTTTATATTGTCCAGCTTGCATTAATGATTTATATTCAATTAGAACTTTCAACCTGTTTCGCTATATTACAAAGTATCTTTTATCTCTACCATTTTATGTTCATCTTTGGGGCCGGCACCAAAGGCGCTGTCATAGATCATTATTAGGAAAAATAATAAAGTCACCCGAAGAAAATTTATCAAAATCATAAATCATTGCAAATTGCTACAATTCTTTATTCACGTATGCAGTGCATTGTGCATGTGCCTCAGAGTGTGTATGTGTGTGTGTGAGTGTGTGTGTGAGTGTGTGTGAGTGTGTGTGAGTGAGTGTGTGTGTGCTTGTGTATCTGTGTGTGGGCACCATAATTCCTCAAAACCAGGTGCTGAAATATTTGCAAGGTGGCGCTGAAATGTATGCTAAGGAAATTGCAGCGAGTGAAAATCTGAGTGAGTGAAAGTGCTTGAGTGAGTGGCTCTCTTGCACTCAACATTAAAGTGAGCGGAAAAAATGTACACTCAAGTGCAAGCATTGAGTCGGAAATGATGCTCTTAACGTTTGCTTTAAGAGAAGATGAGACTGAGTTTGAGTGAGTTAAGTTTTGAGTGGAGTTAAAGCTGAGTTGAAACAATAACTGAGTGGGTGAAGGATTTACCAGTTAGAGATAAGATAAGAGGCACATGTAAAGCACTCAATAGTAAGACCAAAGCAAAAAAGGATATATAAATTTAAAAAAAAAGTATTTTATTTTATTTTTAAAAGGTAAAATTCATACCATAAATATTTAGTTATACTTACCTAATTCCAATTCCTATGTAATTCTCCTTTAATTACAAATTATATTCAAGACTTGATTGGTTGGCAGAAAAAAACAAAAAAAAATTAAATGAAATGTCAATAGCTCTGATGGGATTTTAATTAACAAAAATGCGCATTGGAGCTCCTCGATCATTGACTAACGCACTCACTGGAGGCAGTCTCAAAAAGTGCTGGGATGAAAACAAGCAAACAAAATGAAGCCGTAAATACATTTGGCATCAGAAGATGACCACTTGAATTGCTGCAGCCATGGACTCGGCGGCCGGTCGCCGCTTTGTGATGGCGACTTTTTAATTAAAATAAAAATGCAATCCACACATACCACGGCTGGTGGTGCTGACGATGGTGGTGGTGGTGGCGATGTTGGCCAGAGAGAGGGCGGGTAAAATCACGACAACAATAAAAATTAAGTTAAAGCGCGATTTAAATGCCAGCACAGTTTTAATCGGCATGAGGCTTGAAATGAATGCGCATAAGTTTGACGCAATTCACACGTACGCAAACACAGATACACGCACACACACACACACACATACACTCACACACACACACACTGGCGGGATTGGTTAACATTTTTTTGTAGACTCTGCAACGCACACACACACAATTGAAAATAAATGAGAGTAAAAATAATTGTTCCGTTTTTGGTTTCTCTTTTTGTTTTTGTTTTAATAAGCTTATAAAATATTTTAACGATGAAGTGTCCAAGAGCGAGATGCAGCTAAAAGAATTTGATGGAGTTTTTAAAATGTAGTATGAATACTTATTTCAGTTTAAGACTATTTACATTACATTATTAGATACAAAAAATGAATTTAATTTATATTAGCATTTTTAAAAGTCTATTCTATTTTGTTTCTTATCTAAACTTCAATTTTTTTTTAATCAAAAATAAAATTTAAATAATAAAATTTAGTTCAGCATTAGTTTAATATTTGAACATAATTTTTAAAGTAAATGCCTTTGTACACATATTGTTTGGAGAGTAGTAAATTGGTTACATCACATATTTAAAAAGGTTTTTTCTTTAATTTTAACGCACTTGCAACAAATCATAAAAACCCAGTTGTAAATTAAATATATTTCACTTAGTAATTACAAAAATATTATGAAATAAATGTCTGTTCTTTCTTTATTACGAATATTTATATCACTTAATTTTGTTGCTGATCTAATTTTAAAACATAATATATTTTATTTCCTCACAATTATCAGTAATCCTTGTAATTTAAATACATTCTATTTCGTCGCACTAAATATTCCAGCACAGTTGTTTCTTGGGATACGAAAATCACAGATTTTGAGGACCAATTTATAAATGCCACCTTCTGCCAATTCGCATTAATTAACGTAAACGCACCTCACTGGCCAAATTGGCCTATGGAAATGATTTGTGCCATAGTGCCGGATGAAGCTCCTCGCGCAGTTGCGAACGATGGTTATGTGTGCTTGCCGGCTTTATCCCTTTGCCCCTTTATCTTCCCGGACGGCTTTTGTGGACATTCACCCTTTAGGGTCGGGCGATGCTGGTCCAATGCATTCAACATCACTCATACGCCGTGTTGCACCGACCGCAGAGTCTCGCCTCATTCATTGAGTAGTCAAGTACAAGTGCATTTGCATCGAAATTGATTGCTCACAAAACTGTCGATACGGCAAAATTGGCAATTTCAGAGGTGCCCTCTGAACGCACCAATGGCAGAATGGGCGTGGCAAAGGTGGCACAGTAGGCGTTTGGCTCTGACCGAAAAACTGATGCCATTGCGGATGCTGCATCAACAGTTTGTTGATTAAAAGTGCGCTCAACGAAAATGGAGATTCGCAACCTTTTAAGTCGTAATGCCACTCGAAATGGCCATATTCAGGGGTTTTGCTCTATTTT
>JAJJHY010003831.1:3886218-3904839 GCA_021224005.1 Drosophila setifemur | reverse complement strand
TGGTGGATAGTGGATAGAGGTGGGGGCCGGTTTTGAAGCCTGCCAAAATCGTGGCACCTAATTGCGGGCAATCATATTTTGTTTGCCAAAAGCGGGATCGGAACGCTGCTTGAGTGCGGTGGTGCAGCCTGGCGGGATGCAATCAGGTGGTAGTGGGAATCGGAGTGGGAGTGGTAGTGGTAGTGGGATTGGTGGTGGCTCTGTCAGTGCCAGGACGTGCGATGGCGTCCTGCACGTCCTGCTGGTGTTTGCATGTGCACACACTCGAAGAGAGAGGGAGAGAGAGACTCGGGCTTATCGCCTCGCCTAGGCAAATCAATCAATTTAAAAGCAATTGCTGTTAATGTGCAACGTTTGTTTGGCAGCTGTCAAAAATTTGCACAGCGTGAGAGGGAGAGGAAGAGAGAGCGACAGAGAGAGAGAGAGATGGAGAGAGAGAGAGCAAGGGTCCTTGAGTCGCCGAGTCTTTGGTTTATTAGTTCGAGGCCAACTGATTCGGTGGATTGCCAGCTTCTTTGGGGTCAATCGTTTGGCGTCTGCTATTGCCGCCGTTGATTGATGATCAAAGCTGCCATAATTGGCGCCTCACAGCGAAACTAGTGAGTGTACTATGTACATGTATATGTATGTGTATGTGTGTATAAATATATATCCTTGCGCAATTTGCTGCCTACTTCTGGGCGCAGAGCGATTGGCAAGACGGTTCAATGCCTTCTGCCTGATTGATGTTTGCTGTCGACCAAGATGGCTTCAATGATGAGCCATCATGTCTGGGTTTGATCTTAATTATGTGCCGCCATTTACTGGCCGCCCTTTTTTTCTTTTTCCATTAAAGAAAGGCTTAAAGGAGGCCATTAAATATATTATGTATTTATTTCCTACTCAATTAAGTTAGAAAATATGTATGTGCTTTTGAATATTTAAGAAATACTTAAGGAAGGTCATCAAAAATAATATATTCAGATTTCTATTGTATATGTATATGCTTTTTTATATTTCCATTAAAGAAAGGCTTACGGAAGGCCATCAAATTTAATATATATTTATTCAATTTAGTTCGCAAATATGTACATATATCCATGGAATATTTTTATTTTATTTGATAAACAGATTGATTAGGTTTTTCATTTCGCCTTTAACAAGCTTTTATATTTACTCAAATTTTAACTATTGATTTATTAGAGTATATATATACTCTCAATCTTATTATAGTGGATCAACAAGTTGTAAGTTCCAAATTTCTCTGCAGCTTTGTGGGAATATTTTGAATATTCCCAGTTACTTGTAATCTCATAAAATAAATGCAAAACAAAGAATAATATAAAAAAAATAAAAAAAAAACAATAATGCATGGCAAAAGTGCCTTCATATCTGCCGATGCAAAAACAAGGGAAAAAGGTGTGTCACAAAAGCTGAAAGGCAAAAATCGAAGAATATTGTATGAATAACGTATGCAAGCCGTTCCTGCTTGGACTGGAGTAGATGGTAGATGGTGTCACATTTGCATTTTACAAACAATTGAAAAAGCAGTTAAAGTTTTTGCGTTCGCCCGAAACACCTTACCATGGCGGGGCACTCACGTTTCCTTTTTTTTTTTTACCCCTCTGTAAGGATTCGTCGCGGTAGTCAGAGAGTGGGATGGTGGGATAGTGGGTGAGTGGGTGAGTGGATGAGTGGGAGCGGTTCTTCTTTTTTTTGGCTTTGGCTTGCGTTTGGCATATTACACTCAATGTCAGTTGCCCCACCACACCTGTCCGTATGTCAAGGGTCCTCCCTCGCTTTTTGTTCTTCCGCATCCGAGAGTATAGCGTCGTGTACATCATATGGGACTTCAACCAGTCCCCACTCCCTGCCCCTTCTTCAGGGGCCACGTTTTCCGCACTTTCGCTGGCGCTTTTTCATGGACACAACATGTCTGAGTTGACACATTTCTTTGATGTTCCAGTTGCAGCTGTCGGTTCTGGTGCACAACTGACTTAGCGGATTTCATAATGAGATGTTTTGGTGGGGGTACTCTCAGGAGTAGAAGGGGTACCTTTAAAGTTTGCAGTTCTAGAGGTTTTTAAGAAGTAAACTAAATATTTAATTTAATTAATTAAAAAATTATTATAGGTTCGGGGAAAAATTTGGGATATAAAATAAAACCAAAAAGTTTTCACACGGGTGACATTTGGTATTATTAATTTGAAATATATGTAATGAAGGATAATAATTATAAATTTAAATTATTTATGTTATGTTTTTTATTTCACCATATTCCCCATCTTACTTCAAGCTTATATTTGATAAACAAGTAAAAGTTCTTGAATAAAAATCAGTGTGTTGTATTTTTTTTAAGTAGATGTTCCACCCTTGCGGGGGACTGAGAAAGTGCATTAAGCTGCGTAATCCATTCTGGAATTTACTACAAGGATCGATCATCTTTAAGTCAGCTGAAAAACAAAGCAGACACCACAACAGAACATCCGCCCAGCAGAACGCAAATCGTTCATTGCCGTGGCTATCAATAACTGATTTACATTCCCGCTAAATCTACACCAAATGCGCTGCTCGAAGGGATGCAGGGGAATAGGCGGAGGGAGAATGGAGAATGGAGCTTGGGTGCGGGTGCGGGTGCCGGTTTCCGGACACCCAAGGGAAGTGGTGCCATGGACTGAATGCGGATGCGGACGCATTGCAAACAATGGCAGCAAAATATGCTGCTGCGCTTAAATGAAATGCCAACAAAACCAAACAGTTAAATCGCTTGGGTGAGGGCTGCAACTGGAATGCGAAGGAGCCGCAAGTGCAGAGGATTCGGGAATAGGGAATCGGGATACGGGCAACGGGGTAACGGGTAACGGGACGTGGCAGACTGGCGCTGGGATTGCCGGGGCTGAGCCGGACTGACGTTGGCCTCCGGGCGCGACTTGAAAAGCAGCTTCATTTTAGCGTATAATTGAGCGAGCACAAAATATGCGACAAGCGACAGAAGCCAGGGGCAGTCGATGGCACAAGAATGTGGGGGGCGTTTCTGCACCATGCAACCCGTAGATACTCTCCATCCGGATTGGGGTTCGGATCTGTGTCTGTAACTCTGCCTGGGTGACAAAGATTTTGCGGAAGTATGAAATTTTACTATTACTTTGTCGCAGCAAATAGAGCGGAAGTCAGTCAACGAATGCAATACCAAGTTCAGGCGACTTGATTGTGTCTTTGAGTGCGCAGAATGCGGGGCATTGGGGCGAAGGACTCCAAGGATTCGAAGGATAAGTGGGGTTGCCCGGGGGTCCCGGGGTCCGGGGGTAGCCAGGGGCGGTTTGGAAATCAATGCAAGTTGTCACTGCCACTTTTCACACTTGTCCGTGCGTTTGCGGTTCTCCTATATGTGGCAAAATACTTTGGGGTTGCGTTTTGTGGCATAACGTAAACTTCCACAAATCTTTAAAGCAAGGAGGAAGAAAGGACACCCCAAAAGCGAAAGGAGCTTCACATGGTTGATTGAGTTATTTCGAATGTGCAGGATAGCACATTTATGTGGCTATTCAAAAATTGATTTTTAAGTCAGTCGCTTTATTGCTGGTATTCTTTATATTTGCTTTTATATGTTATAGTTTTTATGAGAGTATTTTATATCATATTATTTGTTAACTTTACTTCATTTTTTTTTGTTCAATTTTTTGGAAATATATATTAAATTTAATACTTATATAAAATCAATTGTTACTTTCTTAAAGTTCGCACTATAAAAATACATTTTAAGCCCTCACAAGAATAAATAAATTCATTATATTTAAATAAACTATTTTTAAGCTATTTTTTAAACTATTTTTCACAAGTTGTATAAAGTCCATTCCACTTGAGAAGTAGTGATTAAATCTTAAATTTGCATACTAAAAACCCTTCTAACATTACTTATTCCAAACCTTTTTATTTTTAGTTAGATTGTCAGTTAATTAACTTTATTTTTAACCCGATGAAACCAATGACCAATGAATTGAGAATGTCACTGTGATTCAGGTTACAATTGAGATGTCCATTTGACCATGGAATCGTCTAACTGGGTTGAATTTCAGTATAATGGTTAATTAGTGACATTTGCGCAAATGTTAATTGTTCTTGTTGTCATGTTGTAAATTCACTTGGCTGCGGCAGAACGCTGCCATAATTGTTTATCGGAACGCAATGGCGGCGCGCAGGAACAAGGCCATCTCGGAGATGCACCCAAACATCCAGATACAAATATGTGTGCACATGTGTGTGTGCTTGTGTGTGTGTGTGTGGGGGGTGCGTAACATAAATTGTTGCATGCCAAGGCAAACGCTTTAAGGCATCCGAGCATGGCGTGCTGCTGCGGTTTGAAGCCTCAATTGCATGGCAATCTCTGGCTCCGGCTCTGGCTCCGGCTCCGGCTCTGGCTGTGGGTCCAAGACCGTTTTGTTGATTGATGGTTAGCCGGAAAATCAATATCACTATGCTAATGAGACTAACATTAGTGCACAGGCCTACCGTATGTATGTGTGTGTGGGCCGGCATCGAAAGATGCGGAGCATTGGTAATGAACTCGGTCGGCAATTAGACAAAGAACTCTCTCGTTACGGAAAGGAAAGGAAATGGGGGCCCAGCTCTTTAATCCTTGGACCGTAAAGTGCAATTAAATGTTCCAACTGCATACCGATTTATTGAATTATTCAGTTCTTTATGTGTTGCCATTGACGCGTGATAAGTCGACCTTTGCCACGTGGCTAAAATGAGTGTTTGTGTGTGTTTGGGCCTGAATTCAAATGTGAGTGGCCCCCCGCCCTGGCCCCCATTCAAATGGCGTCCATCTATTCATTCAGTTTGTCAATTGTCTGCCTGACTGCTAATTTAATTAGATTTTAATTTATAATTATGCATTTCGCGTTCGGGCCGCGTGTAATTATCAATTTTTTGCTTTTAAGCTTTTGTGCTGCGATGCATTATATTCCAAGCGGCTAATTACAAAGCGTTTTGAAATACTCTCGTACGTAAAGTATTTGACTATTAATAATAAATTTCCCACTCCACGTTTGTATTGCTTCATTTAACGCATTTCCCTGCGGCAGCTAAAAACACCTTTCCCAAAGAATTCCAGCAGTTTTAATTGGTATGATTAATAAATTCATGAACTACTCCAAAGAATGATACAAAATACTTTGCTAAATGATGAGAGAATTTCAAGGGAATTGTGGCCGCACTTTGCGGTGTGACTAACAGCATGTATTTATATATTTAATTTATTGTTAAGCGGATTTGCACCTTAATCGGTCTCGACAGTTGACAATCGCTTGTCCATTATGCCCCCGAATACTTTCATATATATGTACGAGTATATATGTATGTGGAGTCGTGCAACACCCGGCAACACACGTATCTCGTTAAACAGCCTTTGCTGTTGCTGAGCTGTTGCGGGCGTTTTAATTATTTTGACATTTCGCCATTAGCTGTAAAATATAATTAACTACCGCAAACGCGATTTAAATGCGAATAAACAAAAGTTTAACAAACTGCGCTGTCTGTAAAAAATGCGTGGAACTTTTCTTGCGGCGTCAAGAAAAAATATTAATTTTATATGTTCATACACTTTAAATAATTAATATTGCAAAACAAAACAGATATACACCCTATAAAAGAATACTGAACAAACTTTTAGATTTTCCAAATCATTTTGGTTTTTAAGCTGAATTATTTTTTTGAGTGCATTTGTGCAATTGCAATGCACCAATTGCACAGCAGTTTAATTATATTTTGTTGTTTTTCATTTGCGACAAATGCAAAAATTAATTGCATTAATATGTACACAATCGTAGGAATTAAATATTCATATATATGTGAATTTTATTAAATATTTAATTGAGTCGCCTGGAATCATATAAATGATTTATTTTGCAGTCGTCTGTGGGATAAGCGAATTATATTTTCTAAAAATAAACGGTGTGATATGGGTTTTGCAGCTCACAGAATGCATTTGAATTGATTTTAATCCTTTGTGACGTCAGGTAAATCGCCATCCACAAGCTCTTATTAATCCCCTCAGTTATGTGTTAATTGATAAAATGCAATGGTGGGATTATAAAATAAAGAATTGTAGTTTTTTAGATATATTTACTATTTTTTTGTAGTAGAGCTCATTGTTGTCTGACCATTACAGCACTTACTCGTATTAACAAACAATCATTTAGATAATAGCAGCAAATCGATGTTTGTCACTAAATCATTTATTTTTTAATTAATACATATAGCTCATAATCGATTTTGAAATATATAAAAAGAAAAAACCATAAAGCTATATGTTTCCGTACCTAATTACTAAAGTTTTGTATTTATTTTGCAAAGAATAAATAGGAATATGGTTAATATTACTGTCTCTATTCTCCATGTTTAATTGGTATTAAATTCAAACATTTCCCTTAAAAAATATGGGAAATTTATAAGCTTTTGCAAATGGTAAAAAGTTAAAAAATAGCTTTTATAAGGGTAAGTGAAACTGCTAAACCCTTAAAGCTTTTTCCAATAGTTACTTGGTTCACCAGTTATTTGCAAGCAGTGTGAATTAGTGTTGGTTAGGAACGGAATCCGTTAATGTTTAAAAGTATCTAAAAAAAATTCAACTATTTGTTAACTTTAGATTAAGATATAAATTAAAAAAGAAATAATTTTATAATAAAAACTACATTTTATTCCTTGTGAACATTATCAATATAACATATTAAATGGTTTCCATTAAAGTGCATTATGCTAAAATTCTAGAGAACAAATAAAATTAACTATTTAAAATGGTTACAAAATTATCCCACATAATTAAATCAAATTTGATTTTAAAGTTTTCGAATGGCTTCTGCATTATTAAATTAAGTTTAGAGACTTCTCGATCAACATCTAAGAAGTACTACCTGAAAAAAAACCGTCCCTTCAAAAGCAATCACCGGCTAAAATTTGTTGCAAACAAAAATTTTTGGCAAGCGCGGTCGAGCAGAGCAGAGCAGAATTAGGATAAGAGTGAAAGTTTGTTAGTAAGAATGATGGCCACTTTCACTTTTTCGGTCCCTTTTATCGACTGTTTGGCGGAAGGGCAACCTATTTTAGCTTTAGCTTTTGTGAGTGGGTTGTGCGGGTGTGTGGGTGTGTGGATGCGGGTGTGTGTTTACGATTTGATGTCTCCCCTGGTTGCAACCGAATGTTGCAACTCTGGCCGAGTGCCACGCCCACGCCTTAGCGCAAAAAGCACAGCACAGCAAGGCACAGTACAGAACAGTACAGAACAGAACAGCGCAGCGCAGCTTCGGTCTGTTGAACAATTCATGCTGCAGAGGCAACCGGGCCAACGACAACGACAACAACGTTAACAACAACAACCACAACTAACCTTTCCTAATAAAAAATGATTGCGACGGCCTTCACCGGCCGCGACAATGGAGCGCCCACCCTCATCGCCGACATATGTATGTAGAAAAAGTGGGGGAAAAAAATCAGGAAGCGCTCGGCATTTTCTATCGTCCAAGAATGAAAGCTCTCGGCCGAGTGTATTACATCAACTTCGGAGACTGAGCTTTCCATCCAGCATTCGAAGGGAGAGAGAGAGAGAGAGCGAGAGAGTCCGCAATTGAGAGAGCGGGAGCATGGGCACTGAGTGTCCTCCGCCGAGAGAGAGACAGAGAGCTGACGCCGCTGTGTCTGAGTAAATGCGAAGGATTAAGAAGTCTCTGCAGCATTCGAAAGGATGTTCCCACATAAAGCACACATTGCGATCGGCATTACAGGATGACACGCAAATTATGCAATAAGGATATAAGTTCTTGAGAAGATATTAAATATAGGATTAATAATGGAAATGCAATGTGTAAAGTATAGTAAGAGCTTTTTATTATTTAATCTTCAAAGTTTTTTGTAAACCAATTAAGCTATATTTTAAGTAAGAGATATCTTAAATGGTTTATTATCTAGCAACTGGCTTAAAATTTTAACTATGAAATGTTATTAAATTAAATGTATTATTTATTTTAAATATTATAATTTTTTTTTTTTTAATATATGATGTTATCTCTATTTATCAACCTGCATAATTTACTTAAAATTTCACAAAAACAAAATCCTAAGCCATGAGTACGACTACCACATGCAGTAAGCTGGCGCTAATCGATTGAAAGGCATTTGGCGCATACCTTCAATTGTGAGTAATGATTCATCCATCATTTATAAGCCCACCTGCTCGAAGTCCCGTTATGCCGACTTACCCTACAGCCAGGCGTTTTTATTTTTTTATTGCCCAATGCCTTTGCCTTTGCATTCGAATCCCTGTATCCCTGAAAATCTTCCTGGTTGTCGAAAAGTCCACCACCACATACGAAAACAACCGGCTTTTTGCAACAAACAACAACACGAAAACAAATATAACGGACTGACGCCACATCAGGTGACGTGAAGCTCGGAGAGCGGAAGAGCATTAGAGCGGGGCCAGAGCGAGAGCGAGAGCTTTGAGAGCGGCTTAGAGAGCCAATTATGCTCGGTGCGCTCTCGCTCCTTCGTTTGGCCCTCCCCCTTTGCGCCTGGCACAGCTGACGCGCGTTCACGTGGCTCCTGGCACCAATACAACCCCAATTATAGTGGGCACTGAAAGAAAAACTTTTTAAAATATATTTTTGTATTTTTTAATGATTTAATTTAAATGTTCTTTGCCGAAACCCTTAAAATAATGCGAATTCTTATAAATAAATAAATTTTTTTTGTTAAATACTGTTTGTAAAACTTGTATTTAAATTTTTAATTTTAACAGAGTTAGCAGAGAACTAAAATGAAAGTACAAACTTTTAGAAATTTGTAAATTTAAATGCTGAATAAATAAGTTAATAAACAATACATCTCTCCTTGAGAAAGTAATGCTTTAAATTCATGATAATCAATTCCCATTTGATAATAACAAATAGTTTAATTGCATTTCATAAAAGTAGTTTTACTAATTACTTTAATTTAATTACCTCTTCTTGCAACTCAGCGAATTTAATTGGATTTTAAATACAATTTGTAAAACAAAATAAAATCGTTTAATAATACCTAAAACTATGAAAAATATATATTATATTATTACGTATTAAACGCTGCACTTGTAATCGAAGTGTACTTTATGGGACACCGCTCTCGCTGCCTCACACACACACACACACACACATGGGCAAGTGCACACACACACACACACACACACACACACACACCTAAAGAGCCGAGCACACGGCATGGGCCCAGCTCAGCTCAGCTTTTGTACGTTTTTTGGTTTTCTGCGTTGCCGCTTCGCTCGCGAGCTCAGTTGGGCGACAGACTCTGCAAACGCTGGGACTCGACAGAAACCGAGAGCTGGTCTAATTGCGGTCATAGTGGTGTTTGGAAGTGTTTGGTGAAAACTGATGCAAGCGCTCACCTGGCCCCAAAAAGGATACTTTTCAGCGTGCACCAGAAGGCTGTTTGGCCAAAGAGCCTGCGAATCGCTGGCGAACAGCAAACATCAAACAATAAACATGCAATGTGCTCAGTTCGTGTGACTAATTAGTGGAAAATCCATTCAGCAGCGAATCGACAGCCGAACCGAGCGTCTTCCGTCAGATGTAGCGCCAAAAGTCCAGGTAAGCTGGGGCTGAGACTCAGGCGCTGAGATGTAGGCGAGCTCGATGGAAAATTCTTGCACGAAGCTGGGAAAACATGAGCAAAAACAATTGGGCTTGCAGCATGCAGCGGGCAGCCAATCAGCGAGTGGCGTTCTCTGACATTGGCTGCCACAAATGCTGGTCGGTGGCTGCCTGACTGCCTGACTGCCTGCCTGGCTGGCTGGCTGGCTGGCGTTGTTGTTCCTGCTTAAATGTCAGGGGCATGTGCACCCAGCAGCCCAGGGAATTAGGAGCACATTTCACTTTCCCACTCTCTCCCTCAGGCTCTGCTCGAAGAATTTTTACTTTCGCTCGCCGCAACAATTTCGAATTCTTTTATTAAGTATTTGTTATATTTTTTGAACAATTCCGCTTATTGCGTGTTGCACGAGTTTTCCCCCTCGCCGGCTGCTGGCCAGGAACACCAGAAACAGCAGCCGCAGCACCAGCAGCAAATTAAAAACATAAAAACAAATTATAGTCGAACCTTTTTGGTCCTGCACTCCCTGCCCCTGCCCCCGCCCTTGCACGCATGAATAGCCACCAACAGACCCTGTTTAGGTCCTGGACAGGTTAACACGCGACTTCTTGGCTGATTATGCCAAATAATTGCGAGTCAGATTCGAGACGAAACAAAGACGAGCCGAGAATGCCGAAAACTTTTAATGAGATTTTTGCTCAAAGTTGTTCTTTACTCTCTATTCAATGGGGATATTTCACAGGACGAAGAGTCTTTGTGGAGAAATATCAGAATATTTTAGATTTGAATATATAAATATATTTTTAATATAATTGAAAATATATTTACTTCTAGTTATTTAACATTTTATTTCAATTTAATATGCATATAAATGCATTATTGTTTTTTTAATTAATATTTCAATTTCACCCTTCTTGAAATTCACTCATGAATTCCTAAGATCAAAAACAATCGCATTAAATTGCACAACAAAACTCAATGGAATCCCTTTTTTCCCGAAAGCAGAGTATCCTTTGTTCGCATCTCTCTAACAAATTCTTCATCTTCTTCCTTGTTTTGGATTTTTTTTTTGTTAACAATCGAACAGGCGGAATGCTTTCTAAAAGACTCGGCAGCAATCAGCATCTGGCGAGAACTGCGCGATTTGCATGCGTAATGAAATTAGGCGTTGGTAGAAAGTGGAGGGGCGTGGCTAGTCGACCAGGATAGGCAACAAAGATAGCCGTGTAATTACCGAAGATATAAAGTTTTTTTTTCTTCCTAGAACGATTTGTGGGGATTTGCATTTTACAGGAGCCAAGATGTTGCCTTGCAGAAGGGAAGAAAAAATTAAAAATTAATGCAACTATTCGTACCATTTTTGGTAGATAGCTGGAGGCCAATCAATGCAAAAAAAATGGTCCAGCTTGTTCCTCGCAATAAGGCACAAGAGAGCCGTAATTAATTAGTATGAGGGGATTTTCAAGTATCAACATGACTTGCAAAATGATTTTCTAATTTGTTTTCTTTGGAGGAAAAGGGAAGAGATTCAAATTTGTTGTTATGAAAATATATAGAAAATATGAAGAGAGAAAATAACCAAAATGTTGTTATAAAAACATATTGAAAATACATTTAATTTCGGAGTTATCAAAAAAAAAAGATCTTCTGAAAGTTATATATAAAGTCGTAGATTAAAAACAAATCACTGAACTTTCATATTAATTCTCTATTAACTATTTTACGATAGTGAATGAAATTTAATTTTCTATTAACGCCCACAAAAACCTTTTAAAGCACTTCTTCAACACCTTAATGTAGGAATATACATTTCCAAGTAATTCACTTTGGCCTTCCTGCTTAAAACTGCTATTTTCTCACCATTGGCCCAAGAAGCATTTCCCTTAATGCATTTTAATGGACGACAAATGAAAATGAAATGTTTCGGCAGTGCTGGGAAAAATCTCTTCGCTGGCTTGCAGCTCATAAAATGCGGCAACCGGAATGCGCGAGAGTGCTAAAACAGAAACCAAAACAAATTATATGGAGGCGCGGTGCAATGAAATTAAAATCGCATTTTATTTTCGCAACACGCAGCCAGTGGAATGGCCTGGCCTGGCCTGGCCTGGACTGGTGTGTTCTGGACGAGTGCATCTGTGTCTGTGCTCGGCATTGCATACTTTGGAGGGTTGTCGCTATTTTTGGACCCACCCCGCGGCGGTGCAACTGGAGGTGGAGGAGTAGATGTCCTTCAGTGGCAGTGCTGGAATTATTTAAGCGGAGAGCATAAATTTGTGGCAGGGTTCGGGTGGATGTTGCACTCCCTCGAGAACTTCTTTTGGGCCGCGTTCACCACGCACCTTCCGCGTTGCAAGCAATTGACATCGCGGTGACCTTGCGGTGTCCACACGCATCAATTATGCGGCACTTTCTATTTTCTCTATCGAGATCTCGAGCGGCTCAGGCGGCGGCTGGTCTCCCACGCCGATGAGTTTATTGCATGAGCAACGTCACCGACACGGTCAATTAAATTGAACCAAGTCAGCAATAAACGATCGCAACGCGATCGCGATCACGATCGCTCGATTGATCAACGTGCCCCAAATTGGCGGAGCGTGGGGCATCTCTCGCTCGCATGTGGCAAGCTTCACCTCCAATTGACATAGCCCTCCGCTGCCACCGACTTACCTTGGTGACCCTACGATCCCGAGGGTCCATGCTGGGGCAATGTCAAAGTCAATGCAGCTTCAACACTCCTTGCGTCTGCTTCTTGATTGGCGCGGCTGATCGATCAGTCTGCATAATTGGTCTGATTTGAAATTTATGAGGGGCAGCGCCAACTGATTCAATTGAGTCAATTAAATGTATATTGAATTATCTGTTGATATTGACAAATGGCATCCAAATTGCAATCGGAATTGTGGGAAAAAACTTTTCCGACCATAATAAAGTGCGTGCGATTGAGTAGTCTAAGGCAAATTCAATTAATCGAGAGGTTCGGAAAGTTAATTGGGTGATTTTCAACAATCTCCGGTGCTTCATACTATTACTATTGATATTCCTTAAATTTATGCTTTCTAGAAATTTCCATATGCATATTATTTTAAATACTTTTCATCGCCATTGCTGCTCTTTTTATATTTTTTATCAATAAACAGGAAAATGTTGTTTTGACACGCCTGAATTGGCCTATTGAAATCCAAATACAATTAAAAACAAATATTTTAAATTGTTTTTTTTTGTTCTTCACAAATCACTTATTAAAAAGTCATCGATAAAAATAGCAAATGTCGGGTAAAAACAACATGTTTATTATTATTAGCAGATTATCTTTTGCCGATGAAGGGTAAAGGGGTTGACAAAAGTTTTTGTTGTATTTAAGGCTTCCGAACAAAAAAGAAAAAAAAGGAAACATTATTCAGAGGGCTGCATGAATAATGAATTTCGGAAAAAATATTACCTGTCCTTAAGCGTGGACTCAACCAGGCTAAAAATAACGAACATCGGAAATTCTGGCATGAATATTTCAATTAATGCCGGAGCAAAGTCGCAACCATCTCAAACAATGCGAATTTTGTTGTGTGCATGTCCAATGAAAATAAAAAAACCGCCAGCCAGAAAAGATTTAAGGTATAAAGTTAAAATAATACTCTTTAGAAAACTCCTTTGTATATGTTATTATAGCTTCAATTGTTTGGTTAAGGCGTATATGGAAATATTTTATAAAAAAATATATTTTCCTGCTTCAAATTAATTAAAGCCAAAGTAAGGCTTTTTTTTTGCGCGAAACCAGGAGGATAACAATCGGTCACAAGATGCAGAACCAAATGGATATATCCTCTTCAGGAGCTTTAGCCTCCACCTTTTTGGCTCGGATTTAATGGCTCCGCTCCTCGCGCTGTTGTTATGCCTGGCACGCGTTTTATAACAAAATAAATATTGCACACTTAACGGCACACCCGGCAGGACGAACGAAAGGACTCCGTCGCATTCGCAGGAGCAGTTGACTTCTCGTCAATGCTGTTGCCGTTGCCGTTGCTTTTTGCCGTTGCCTTTTGTGTGCCTGAAGTATTTTCGTCTTTTATGGCCCAAACAGAGCGGCAAAACTGAGACTGGAGACTGAGGCTGAGACTGAAAAAGCGACAACAATGTTCATTATGCTTGGCGCTGTGCAAATTTGCTGCCAGCTCTCTCATTCAACATTTAACCCTCCTGCCACGCCCACGCCCACGGGCACGGGCACCGCCCCCGAGCCCCCGGGCGCCACTTGTATTCCGTGTTTTTCCCACGATATTTAACATGTGGCATTGATTTTATGGCTAACTGCCTCCTGTCTGTAAGCCGGGCCCGAAGTCCTTTAGTCCCCTTTGCAGTGTTGGCCCAAATTAATTGGCGAATATGTAGGTGCGAAAGCGACAGGCATGGCGCTTGAATAGAGAATGGAATTACACACACAGGAAAACATTATGGGCATCGGAAAAGGAGCTAATAAAGTCCTTTTGGAAATACTTTTTTGGATCTAACCAAGAATAAATACAAATTAATAATATAAATTTCAATGGTTCCCCCTTCCAAAACTCTGAAAAAAGTTTAAAAACTTTAGAGTTTAAAACGAAATCTATTAAGAATATTGTTTGAATATTTTCGTGTGGAATATTCTAGAGCAAAATTGGTCAATTATAGCCACACTTCAAACGGAATACTTTTCAGTTAAAGCCGCTTTAAGGCCGCTTTCAATTTCTTCTTTCCATAAACAAAAATTATGAAATATGTACATTAAAATTATATTGAATCTCTTCCTACCCTCCTATATATATTTTGTTCACCCCCTCAAGTCCCATTTATATAGTTTATTAGCCCAATTTTGGGCCAACAACAAAACGTCAATACTAATTAGGCCCAAACCTCAAAACTTAGAGTGTCCCATTAAGAGCTGCACTCAAGCGTTTAAATGGCCGAAATATTTCAAAGCTAATGTGCCGTTATATAATTGACTATAATTTAAAACAAATTTTCTGTCATTTCCCCTCGAACTTTATTTTTTTTTTTTGGTTTTTTTGTTTTGTTAATCAAGCCCGAAGAGATATACAGATACTTTACACATTGAAAAAAAGTTCGACCAAGCGCACAAAGCCGCTTAATAGGCAATCAATCATGAGGACTGACTTTCATTTTCTTCCTTCATTTTATTTAATCCAAGTAAAGTTATTTAAAACCAAAGCGTCCCTTTAGGAGGAGCTCTTCTGTTGGGGAAAACCTTGAGATGTGGCATCTATAGAGCCTAAGTCCAGGCCATTTGCAAATGGAAATGGTTTTTATTAGTTTAAGTTTAAGTTTTAACTGGGGGAAAACAATCTCCCAGGGCATAGTTAACCAATTTGTGGTTACTAATTTGCAATTTAAAGTCAAGAACAAAGCTTAATTTGTATCTTGAGAATCTCTGGGCTGAGCTCATGGCGCAGTACTCGAACTCATTATCGCACATACGCCGTGGGTATATCTTTGTAATTGCTATTTACACATTTTCCGCATGATTTGCCAATTTTAATGAGCATTGTTTGTGTCGCTGCCGAGGCATCTGCTAAAATAGACAAACACAAGGCCATTTTGGCTGTTGATGGGTTAACATTCGAGAAACTACGCAATTGCCATCACTCTGCTCCTGGCCCTGCTCCTGCTCCTCTGTGTGTGTATTTGGGCTCTTGGAAATTGAATTCGCCCATGATTGATTGCGCAGCATCCCGAAATATAGGCAACATTCCCCAACAGCTTTAAAGCCGTCGCCTCCTCCTCGTCGTCGTTGTCGGAATCTGCAACATTCCCGACATCTCCGACACCATCGTCGTCCTGGTGCGAAGCCCCTCGGAGGGAGATTCGTTTACATTTTGTTTCAATTTGAATTTAACTTTCGAGGCCCCAGCGAGGAATGTGAAGGTATGTTGGGTATAAATCGAACTTTTATTGAGTTATACTTTGGCCTGGGTTTTCGATTTGAATTGTGGTTAATATTGTTTGCCTTTGGCAGCAACAACATTGATATTAGTTGTTCGGGCCATTGTTAATTTAATTAGTTTTCCGGGTTGCTTTGGGGGAGGAAATGTAAATCGCTTTTCAATATCGGTTACTATGGCCACTGACAATAGTGAATAGTGAGTGAATGAAATCTTTTCCATTGAATATTAAAGAACTCTTAAATATGAGGTATTACTCAGTTTAACTTTGCAACTTTCCGACTCACAGATACCCGGATTATGCTGGGTTTTAAAAAATAAATTACAATTCATATTCGCATTCACATTCACATAAAATCAATACATGAATCGCCTTGAATCAATGTTTACACGTTGGAAAAACTAAAAGCGCACGGTTGTTGCCATTTTCCTGTATCGATTTTGCCTTGAAAACACTCTTCTTCATTTTTTTTTATGCAAATTTTATGATGCCGAAAGGGCTATAAATGTTTTCCCCATCTTTTCCATCGCAACGAAAATTGGCAATTGAAGCATCAAAGCCCTATATATGGGAAATATATATATTTTTTTTGTGTGTGTTTTTAGCTATTGTAAATATTTGTTCCTTCCTCTGCTCAAATTCATATTCCATATTTCCGCCCGGTTAAGTCAGTCTAAAATATTATTTAAGAAATGTTTCTAGAAGAAGAAGGAATAGCTGTTCATCTGAAATGTCCTGCCAATTTTGTTAAATTGTTTTGCAAATATGCGAACATTTGTGGGAGTTTGGGAGGAGGAATAGGTTTTACAGCGGAAAATAAAAAGAGCAGAACATAACCTTGCCTGGCCCCTGCAAATCCTGTCTCCTGCAACACACACACACAATGAACACTAAAAGATAGTTGGACAGTTGGGGTTGTATCTCTTTTTGGCTCGCATCCACATGTGGGTGTCCATTGGAATTGTGCTCGGCGCCTTTGGTGCGGCTTTTGCTTTTGCCTTTGCTGCTTCTCACTGTAGTTTCGCAAACTTTTGCCTCCATTGGCTAATATTTGATGCTCTGTTTCATTACTCAGTCGCAGTCCCGACCACCGACCCATCCGACCATCCGACCATCGCCCACATAGAGACACACCGGCACATCGTATACCGCCAAGGATAAACTAGTTCGCATCCTCCCACGCCTCAAATCCAGTTTTCAGTTGCCAGTTTGCTGTCGCAATTCAAATTGCATTTTAAATTGACATACGTAAAACGCAAAACGCCACAATTTACATACACACCCAGAGATAGGGCGGAGGAGGAGGAGCGAATCCTGCCGCTTGTCCTTCAACTGAACTTTCCCTGAGGTATATGGAATGTTTGCCAAAAATAGTCCACTAAAACCCATTTGCCAAATTTGTTGTCAAGACTTGCAGTTTGGCCAGCAGGCAAATGTTTTCGAAAAGGGAGGGAAATTAATTAAAATCATTTTCACTTAATTAAAATCCATACAAAGCAGATCTGATCAATGGAAGGGTAAATTAAAATTTAATTTATGGATATTTTCAAATGCCGCAAATAAATGCATTTAAGCATTTTGTACCCTAAATGTTGTAATGAATTATTGAATTATTTGAGAGAATTAAATTTAATTCAGATCAAAAGAACACAAAATGAATTCCAATCTTTTGACCAAATTTGATGTGGCACAACACGGATTAAATGAATTTATATTATTTAACTTTTATTTACATAAACTCTCGTAAGCGGAAATTAATATAAAATGACCAAAATATTCATTTGTATTTATTTTCACCTTTAAATTCATTCCATTTCATTTAATTAAAACAAATTCATATCGAACAATTTCGTTTTCAACTCTATTTTCTTTATAAGCTGCAGGCAAAAGTTAAAAAAGAAATAAACAAAATTTAAATGAAATCTTTTGAGCTTATTAAAATTTATGAAACATTAATAAAAACATTATTTTATACTCTCTGTTCAATGTTGCAATAGAAATGGAATTCCTCATAGTTTGAGTATTTTAAAAATATATATTTTATTGAATTCTGAATTTTTCTGATTGAAATCGAATTATATGATCGAAAACTATAATTTATGGATCTATACTTATATGGCGAACTGTTGCAAATCAATTGCTATCAGCATTTAATAAATGTGCTGAGGATTGAATTAAATTCACAACGAATAAATCATTGTTTCCATGAAAACAAAATGAAATGAATAATGATTTTTTCCCGTTTGTTTGATTTATTTTTGCACAAAAAAGTAAACATTACGAGGATATACAATTTTCAATTACAGCAAATACACATTGGACTTAAACCGTCATCCGTTGATTCGTCCTGTCCTGACCACCTGTCGCTCCAAGAAACACAATTACGCCGTATTTGTTTGTACTATTTGTTTATTCAAAGCCCCAGCCATCGCTCTTGTAGGACTCATAGTCCTGCTAGTAGTAGTTGTGGCTGAACGTGAATCTGAATCCGAATCCGAATGTGAATCTGTGGGTGGTGTTGTCCTGAAATGCGTCACAGTTGCACTTGTCTGTTTATTATGAGGCCACTCGAGTCCGAGGGCTGATACCGAGACGTCTAAGCGGCTGGATGAGGGATTGTGGCTGGGAGATGGGGTGCTGGGACTGGGTGAGTGGGTTTCCTGGGACTGCAGATCCTTGAGCCTGCCACTTGGGATACTAAGTCGTCTTTGACGTCCAGCCCAGCCCGACCCTGCTCCTCTGAATTTAATTTATTGTTTTCGTTTGCTGCCGCTGCTTCCACCGCTGTTTGTTTGCCTTTCCCACGCCTGCCCCCGTCCCTTTCCCTGCCCCTTCCCCTGTCCTCTCTCTGCCCCTTTCCCTGCTCCTCCTTCTCCCAGTCTCTGCCCCTCACCTCGTCTCAGTCTCTCATTTCAAGTGTCACAACAGTGTCGCAGTCGCTTTTATTGCAAAGAAATTTCCCATTTTTTGTTTTTTTTTTTCACAGCGCTCTTATTTGCGCTAATTTAATTTCTTGTGTAATTTTATTTTTATGTAGTCGACGAAGGCTGCTGCCTTGAAACTGAGCATTCGCAT
>JAJJHY010003831.1:3832038-3886160 GCA_021224005.1 Drosophila setifemur | reverse complement strand
CCCCCCCTTTGACCCTCGTTTCCCCAGCCTAGTTGCCATTGTTTGCCTTGAGGCAAACTTTGTCAACAATTTCGCGTACAACACTGACAATTTTCGCTGTTGTTGCGAAAAAAAACAACAAAAAAAAAGGAAAAGGCAGCGAGAGGAAGAGCCAAAGCCAAGCCAGAACCAAGCCAGAGATTGAAAGAGTGCTCATCATTATGAGCTCGGCGATGGGGCGTGGCAGTCGCCTCTCGCAGTTCGCGTCTAGGAACTCGCAGCGAGTGTGTAGCTTTAACGAATTTTCTCTGGCGACAAACATGCCCTCGTCCTCGTCCTTATACCCATCCCCAATCCTCAATCCCCGCCATCCTTCGTCCTGTGAGAGGCACTCAGAACAGGACTTGCCTTTTGCGCCCTAAGGTCAAGCGTCTTTTTGTCATCTGCCATTTGGCACAGTTCGCGCAAATAATAGAATAGATCGGTATATAGAGGCGACCGTTCCACTTAACATAATTCAAAGTGCTGCCTCTAGTTGGCGCCAATTGTCCCTTACCTGTTATGGCCAACCGAATCCGAATCCGAATCCGGGCCAGGCCAGGCCAAAAGGAGGCTGTAAGGTACAAACCTCTTATTGCGATTTTTGTGGGCGCCGCGTTGTCCCAATTGCTTTGAAATGCGAGAATTGCTGCTGATTATGACGTTGTTTATCCCCTAAGTAGCCTCTAATAAAGCCCCATCATAAAGGTGTAGTGTAGGGAGACTTTTATGCCGGACTGTAACTTGAAAACTGTCTGTTTCTGTTTTGGGTCATTTGTTGGCATTTGTTGCAGCTTAGTTTTAAATTCGACAGCTTAAAACTTTTCATTATGGCTTAAAGTGTGAAACTAATTTGTATCTCTTAGTAAGGTGAGGTTTTTTATGTTCTTTATAAATGTATTAAAATTAGGAAAGAAGCATAACTTTAATACATTTAAAATTAATTGATAAATGTGTCCCTGTTTGAGTAATTTTTTTAAAACTATTTAAAGTGTGAAATTAAATGATTGGATCTTTTAGCATCCATTTTGTTTTATAATTTTCGAAGCCATTATTATTAAAATTGTATTAAAATTGGGAAAGCTCATAACTTTCATACTTTTAAAAATAAATGGGTCCCTGTTTGATATATTTGTTGGCATATCCTGCAGTTTGGTTTTACGTTAACCAGTTGAAAACTTTGCGCACGTCCATTCATATTTATTTTGTCATTATTAAAAGATTGTATCTTTTAATAGCCAAACTGTTGTTTTTTAATCTTTAAAGCCATTCTATAAAAATGGTATATAATTGGGAAAGAAGCATAATTTTTATATTTTCAAAGCAAATTGAAAAATAATTGGTAAAGTTTTATTTAATTAAAATTTAACCCAATGGATATGTTTGGAAGAGTATTCTAAGCTCCATATTATGCTTATGTATGTAAGCCTATTATTTCTTGTTGAAATCAATAGTACCAAAATGTTGTTGGTGAATTAATTTCCAGGGATTAGAAAGCTTTATCTTAACATCTCGTTAAAGCCGACATAAGTACTAACAACTTAAACTCAATATTTTGATTTGTGAGCAACATTTGCGGGCTACCTATGTAGCTACCAACCAAGGTAAGGTGTTATCGTTTTGAAGACCTTTCAGAATTCACTAATGATGTTAGCTCTCGTGTTCTCTCGGTAATCTTAATATCCTATTCCAGCCAATTTATGATGTAAAATTGGTTGGAGCAGAGTTCAAATAGTTGAACATGCCTTGAGGCACATGCCATGAAACGAAATACCAGGCAATGCACACACATTTGGCCATCCTAGCCAACTGGCCATCCTAGCCATCCTAACCAACCAGCCAACACTCACACACCCAGACAGACACACAGACACACAGATACAGCACCTACGCAATTACGCTTATGCTGGCTCAGCATTGGGAAATATTTGCGTTTTGCTGGGAAAAGCGCAGCAGCAGAAGCCCACACACAAATGCAGTGGAAAAGCCCTCACACTGCCATATGGATATGTGCACAGTCGCCGGTAAAAGTTTCTTCGCAGAATTTTCACTTTTTGCTGTTGCTGTTTTCCGCTTGGACCGGGCCAGGACCCCTTTTGGCTTCTGCGTGTTCTGGTGTTTGGCCAGCGACCATAACCCTCGCATATACTCGTAGAATGAATATGTGCTGCCCTGCTTGTGAATTAGTTGGGTGATGTGAAATACCTAACAGAAATAATATGCATTCCATTTTCAATATAAGGGAGCTGAAAATATTTACGAACAATTTGAAATTCAACATCTAATTATTACGTAATAGGATAAAGTTCAATTTCAAGTTGCTAAATATACGAAATTCCAATGAAATTTAAAGAGAGTGCTGGCAAGAGGAGCATTTTGTATACTTTAATATAGCACTTCTATTTACAAGAAAGAAAATTAAAAAAAAAAATAGTCTTAAATTGTTTTGGGAATAGTATAAGTTTATCCAATTTCTTTTTTATTTTTCCAAATTTTTTTATATCTGATATCACATATTTTTCTAAGCAGAAACTTCTCAACATTTTATTTGAGTATGGTATCTCTAATTTAAATTAACTTCAATTTGTTGGGTTTTCTAAATAAATATTGGGAGGCTGTCTTTGTACCCTTCGTATAACACTGCGGCAGTTAAAAATAATTGTTTTTTCTTTAGAAACACATGTCTCTACCTAATTAAGCCTGTTTGTTCTACATGCTTCGAAGAATTTTGTGCACTAGAATAATGTACAGAATGGAAACCGAAAACAGGCATTTCCTGCGATAATTGCAATTGATGGTATTTGGAAAAATCACTGCAATAAGTACTTATTAGCCTGCAATTCGAACCATTACCTGATTTGTAGTATTTTGTAAAATCACTGCAACTGCATTGATATCTAATTAACCTCCCCAAACAAAGACAAATGCGTTGTTTGATTTGAATTGGCAGGCAGGTGGATGGATTGCAATTGTCCTGACACCAAAGCCAACTTAATTAGAGGACGGCAACAAGAACACAAAACTGGCAGCAACACAAAGCCCGAATGTGAAACTAAACGGTAGGCGAAAGGACCTGAAAGGACTCTCTGCCAAAACGGCTAGAATGAATATCAGAAGTCAGGTCGCATAAAAATCACTTGACACACGCGCCCGTCAAACGCAGCCGGAGAAGAGAAGAGCAGATGGAAAAAGCAGGGCGGGGTCAGAGCGTTTTGGTTTTTTGGGGCGTGGTCTTATAAATCGTTGTGCCTTAAAGACGGTCCCTGACACAAACAGGCAGCAATCCGGCCAGCAGGAGTGTGTTGAAGAGTGTGTTTTGTGGGCCAGTAACAAAAAAGCGGTAGCACACATTTTAGCGCCAAACGGAAATGGAAACGGAAATGTCAACAAAAAAACAGAAAAACAGAAAAGGAAAAGTTGCTTTTATAGTTATTTGTTGTCTCTCTATTAGGCTGTGGGTATAGTTTCTAGATATTTTTATTCAGGTTTCTGTAACAGTTTTATTACTTTAAGGTACTATACAATTTCAATGTTAAAGTTTAGTCATTAAACTTCTTAAACTGTCTGTTTAAATAATACAAATATTTCAAATTAATAATCTCTCTATTATTATTTATATTTAGATTTCCAAATTAGTTTCCCTAATTTATTTCTCTCTGATTTATTTTATATCAATAATATCCATTGAAAAATATATTTTATAAATTCTTCCTAAGAAATATTTCAATTCCCAATTAAACTAAAAACTAAATTGAATTTATTTATATATATTATATATTATAGGGAACATAAAAGGTTGTATTTTTAACAGATTCTCTGCATTTGTCAACGGTTTGTCAAGAGTTTTTCCTTTTTCGCAACCCTGGTGTCCTTTTTTTGCCATAAATATGTAAATATCCCAATTTTTTTTCGGCAATTCTCTCTTCTCGGTTGGCATTTTGTTGCTTTGCAAATTATGGCCAACAGGGGCAACAGCAGCAGCAAAAGCCATTGGCAAAAGAACAAAAATAAAAAAACAACAACAAATATACAAGAAAACCGGATGTTTATGGACCGCCATTTTGGCCACTGGTCGCCATTCTATGCAGTTCCTTGTGTGCCAACGCATCGGAGACGCGGTCACCCAACGTATCTCCCAGCGCTGCCTCTCCTCCAGCTGCTGCACACTGATTTAGTGCTTATGGCAAGTTTATAAATTAAATTTAATGAAGCAGCAAGTCGAACTTTTCGCCATTGTGCCTGGCCGCTCCCACAGCCCGAACACATTATTGATTATGCCACCCCGGATACACTCTCCTTTTGGGATATTGCAGATTTCGCTGGAAGAGGATGACCTTGCTCCTTGGCCGCCGATTTTTATCTCGCAAATAGATCAAATTACACATTAAAGCCACCCCCGACTAACAAATGTCGCCGGCTCTAATTGGCACTCAAAATCGAGGGACATTAACTCACCCGCAGGCGGCAATTAGTCCCCAAGGATTTGGTTTTTAGGGGGGAAGGGGGGCCCTCAATCTAGGCCTGGAATGTCAAAGAAGCATCAATTGCCAACGAAAAATGTAATTATCGGCATCGACGCAACAGAAGTTCTTCTCTTTAAACTCTCTCTCTATCCGCAACAACAATAACCCGGGACCCACAAAGAACCAAACAGGCTTATGCAACATAATCCTAGTTTATGACAGTTGGGGTCCTGCCAGTGTATGTGTGTGAGTAGGGGGTTGTATCTGTGTGTGTGTGTGTGTGTATCACAGCCCGAGTTCCTTAGGTCCTTTGCAACCAGCAGCTGCTCAGCCAACTGAACCATCGCATACACTCACTATAACATTTATATATACATACAACTACACACACGCGCGCATTTATTCAATAGCATTGAAGATATAATACAGTGGTTTGAATAACCATAAAAAAAGGTTCCGGGAAAATATGCGGGAATAAATTCAATTTTAAATGAGCAGTAAATAGGAGGAGGAAAGCTGAAAGTGGATTTTTTTAAAGTAGTTTGAAAGCAGCGGAAGCTAGTCATCCGGGCGTATACGTAATTTTAAGGGTCTCTTAAGGTAAATTGATTTTTTCAATATGCAGATGCCAATTAACTCTTACTTAAATAAAAAATATATGAATATGAATTGAGAATTGTCTTGTTTAATAATAATATGTTGCAAAATTATTTTTTTAAGTTTTTCCCTTAAAGAATCTGATTGAGATCATTAATAATTTTCCCAAATTACATTTCATTGTTTATAGATTTTAGTATCAATGATTTTCAGCACTTTATTTATGAGTTTTTCCGTCGTAAATAATTAGGTTTATATTAGACAAAGCCAGCACATTCCCAGAAATCATATCAAATAAAAAAAACATCGAAAAACTATAATTTCGAGGGAATATTCTCCTGGTATCTACATTTCCGCCAGTTCCCTGGAATTCCGATTTTTCAAAGTCCCAACCCATTGTACCACGTTGGGTGCCTGATGCCTGGTGCCTACATAGTTTATTTGGAAATTCCTATAGCTTTGACAAGTGTCAGCAACACAAAAGACGCGCCTTCGATATGGATGTGTAGATATGCGGATACTCATACTCGCCTGTGACCCCGGATAGTAGATTGTGAATGTGAACCCCCGACCACCATTCCTCTCCCATCTCCTCCTCATCAATCCCTGCTCCCTGCTCCCGCCTTGTTGTGTGCTGGCATAATTGAAGCCTTCTTTGTGTCGTGCCCCAAAGGCAGGTCGCCGGATTGCGCACAAAGGTGTGGGGCTGGTTTGTTTAATCCTGTGTTTGCTCAATCTCAATCGCACTCACAATTAGACTATAAATATTTGCCAATTGCTTGGCTGGCAATGGGTCGCTGTAACTTATTTTTTAGGGCACTGTAGGGCACTTCCACCGAAAAACTTTTCACTGTCGCCAGCCAGCCAGCCAGCCAAAGTCTTTTTGCGCAAAATCCCAAGGTCGAGTCGCTGGCAAAGTTTATCGGCAAATATGCGGGCAGCACACACAAATCCACCAGATACATTTTGGGCAAGGCAAGGACAAGCCGATGACAGTTTTCGCCTCACTCAAGATATGAATAAAAAAAATTCACGGGGGAGCAGGGGGAGTTTTTCGAAAGCCCATTTGCATGTTCGAAAGGCGACTTTTCGATATATATCCATATATCCATGCCGAGCATCCAATGGAACGACACATGTTCCGACCTCAGCCCCACAAGTCTCACAAGTGCCGTGACTAAATGCATTCGGATACATAAATTCGCATGTTTCGGATATGGCATGGCTTAAAGCGTATTTCCAACACATGGTCTCAGTTGAGAATGATTTTCCGGCACCAGGTTTAATGGTGAAAACGCTTCCAAGGTCTTCTTCGATCGAAAGTTATGGGACTGCCATCAATTGCGGAACATATATCCAAAATTTGAATGCTTTAACATTTCGCCCCACATTTCGCCCAGTCGTCATGTCAATAACCTCCGTTGGCCCTATTATATTTGGGTTGGTAGGTTGGTTGGTAATTTCTCTATTTTCCTCGTCACCACCTAATTGCCTCATCTTAATTATTTATGCCGTAAATCCTACATTTTGGCCGAATGGGGTAGCAGCTGGTGTTGGGGGGAGGTTCTTGGGTTCTTGGGATCGGGCCAACAACAGCAGCCCCAATGCGATTTCACAGAAGGGTTAACAATTTTAATTGCAACCTAAACTACTCGCATCCATGGCTTAGAGCCATCAGCATAGTTCCATCGTCTGACAAAATGCAAAATAGGCCAAACAGCTGACTCGACTCTCACACAATATGTCAGATCGGCGGGAGGGGGAGAAGGAGGGGGAGGGTTCAGGGGGGTCAGGGGGTCAAGGGGCGTTACCGCATGGAAAGCAGTCTGAAAGTGCAGCCATCTGCCGGTAGTTAGTGCAGCACAATGACTTTCAATAGATGAACTTAGATATATCATGTTGCTGTGGTCCTTGTTGTCATTGCAACGAATGTCTCAAGAGGGGACACTCGGGCCCTGTACAAAACAATTTATCACACACTAATTGTATTGTCGATGGTTCCTCCTCTCTCCTCTACACAGAAGAGTATTAAATTAAGAGTATTATTAAAATAACATTTTAAAATGCAAATATCTAAGGCATTTGCAGGGGTCTCTTTCGGCTAAGAAGGGATGTTTGTATTTTATTTAGCTAAAGATGTATCTCTTTATATTTAACTTTTTGGGGGAAAATCAATGTTGTAGAATAAAAAAAAATTTACGGAAATTGGCGGAAAAAATCAAAATATAAATTTTTTATTGTATTTATTTATATTTTATAAAGCTCTACTTATACCCCTTTTAAACTTCATTGCAAAACACCAATGTTGTAGAATACTAAAATAATTTCCGGCAACTCACAAATATGTCAAAAGATACATTTTTTTATTGTATTTAAAACATTTTATCTTAGCTAATATTTAATAACTTCTAAGCCATTACAAGTTAATATGAATTTCGTATGCTTAATTATAAAGATTCCCTAGAATTATTATAGAATAATGAAATAGTTAGCAGCAATTCACATAACTCTATAAGATTAATTCTTTATTTAAATATTTATTTCATGAATTCCTTTAACTCTTATTTAAACAACATCTTAGCAATAACAAGATGGAAACATTTTCGTATCCTAATTTTGGTGGATTTCCTTTTCCTTTTCCTGCTTCCCCATTGAATTTGTCCAAGACAATTTATTCAAAACTAAGAAACTGGCACTTCCTTCCGACAACTTATGTCAAAGTCAGTGAAAATATGTCCTCCTAAGGCTATGGTCACATTGTCTTGACATTTCCTGGGCGCCTTTGTCTTTTATTTTCCCTGTTGCCACGCAAATAAATTCCACCAAAAAAAATGTGTGCCTCTGCCTCGGCTGACAGTAAATTTTTTGTGCTAAATTTTCACTCACCTGTCACGAATAGATGGAGCATCTCTCGCTCCGAGGAAGTTCCTTTAAGCTAGGCATAGAAACGCTTCCTCCTGTCCTTAGCCCACTTATACCCCTCTGTCCTGGCCTGGCCAGAGCCGAGCATTTCGCTTTAATTGCGGTCAACGTGGTGCGTCTTTGTCTCCGCTCCTAAGCGGCAAAATGGTGAAATACTCGTACAAAATAATAAAACCGAGGAGGGAAAAACCGAAAACACGAATGCCATAACCGCAGAATGCTGGGGAAAACTCAGATGCAGATGCCTAGATTCTCCTAGGTGCATCGCATTCCATGGTAGGTACTCGTAGATTTTCCCATGTTTTCCTCTCGCTTTTCCGTGGACTAGTTCGACGGCATTCAGTGCGTTGTCATTGTGTATATTCCCCTCCGATTTCGCTTGGTTTGCTTCTCTTCTATATCTATATTGATTCGCAACGACTGCGAACCGAAACGAAACGCATTTGTCGGCCTCTGTATTCATCAGCCTGTCGTCTTCTCCGTCCCTATGCTATTATTATTTTCCACAGTTTTTTTCCTAGTTTTTACCTCTTTTTAGTTTTTGTTTTGGTTTTGTTATGTCTGTGGTTTTTGCACAACATCCCCAGGGTCACACGGGCCACAAGAAGAACTATGGTATTTAGCTATTCTATTATTCGGAATATTTTTTGCTTTCTGAATACTGAAAATCCAGTGAAATGTGACCTACAAAAAAAAAACAATGTTACTTTAAGTATAATTGTTGCGAAATAAATGTTTGTTTATATAAAACGAAATAAAATGGAATTCCGCAATTCTTGTAACCGAAACTACTGTGCAATGTTTTCAATTAAACCAAGCTGCATATGCATTGATGATTTTTACAGTCGAGGGAAGAGTTACAAAATACGGATACAGATACAGATACAGATAATAGTTTCGCTGCAGTTTGTTGTAATTTAAAATACCTTTAATGTTGCGTTGTTATATAGAACTAGAGCAAATAATCGCTATTGCTTACACTTCCCGGAATTGTTGACCATTTACAATTACAAATTCAAAATAATCACTTTTCCGCTTAACAGAGTTTCGTAAACATCTCAGGTTCGCGGAATTTCGTGTGACATTTCGCTGTCGCCCACAACTGAACAATCCGCATAGGTTGGAAACCTATAAATTAACATACTCGAACTGGTGCAGAGGATGCATCGTATGTCATATGCGTTACTGCTTAATTGAACTAAAAGCCGATGCTGATATTCTGCCGCAGTTTTCTCTCCTTTTTTTTAACAATGCGGAATGCTGCTGACCGCACATTTATGTGATTTATGGCATTCGAGAGGGAAACGGACTGAGTCCTGCTGCTGGCCACAACGAATACTCGTATTTGTGTGTGTGTTTCTCGCCCATTTATGCCATTGGGCAAGCATATGGCTGGGAGAGCGCAGAATGATCTTTCAAGAATGTCAGCCACGAACAGCTGATTTACGATAAGTGGTAGTTAATGTTTTACAGCTTTGAACGCTGATTTTAAGCTCCGGTTCAAGCCATTGCTGGCATTTATTAAAAATCATGGATAAATCCATAAATTGTTTGAATTTTGTTAAGCAATCATGAGCTGATTTAAGCCGTGGCCGAATCGGAATTCGATAGTATATTAAATCCGCAAAAGCACTTAATTATAAATGAATAAAGTATATTAAGTTGGCCAACACGTTCGCTACCGGGAAATGTGGGTGGCACAACCCGTCGTTTTCAATTATCCTGCTCTCTCGTTGGCTTTTCATTTACTAGTATTTATAGGTAGGAGAGCAGTATCTAACATTAGGTATGTAAAACACTGTTCGATTGTCAATTAAAACTAGAAAGCAACTTTTCCCTTTGTTGACCGCCCATTGAGCTGTTTGTGTTTACATGGCAAAGATTGATTAAAATGGATTAATCAATCTATAAGTGAATATGTAATCTAAGCTGACATTTACAATCAAGGCTCTGCTAGAGGGAGGAACCCATTTTCTGTCACTTAAAGTCCTGCATTAAAGGCTGAAAGTCCTGCATAAAAAAAAGCCTGACCAACTTTAGCCAGACACCTCGTAAATTTGCGGTTGCCTCGCGTCGGACAGATTAATTTCTCCTGAAGGCTGTTGGGGGAAAAATCCTTGGAAATATGTAGATGGTAGTTCCTGAAAAAAAATAAAAAACGAAATGAAAAAAAATTATGTAAACTGCATCCCAGGGCCGTAATACATTACCCCATCGTTGCTGCAGTTGAACAATAAATAAAATTGAAGCAACCGAAAGCCTGGTTGCTGCCTGGGGAAATTTCCTCACAAATTAATGTACGTACTTTAAAGCCGGCGCAGACAAGTTGGAACCCCGCCCTCAATTAGGGTCAGGATGTGGCCCAACGTATCCTGGCCGGCTGGCCATCAAATGTCATTGCTCAGGCCCTGGCCAGCAGCAAATGTTATCAGAATGTTTTGACAACTTCCTCGACACTTTTTGCATTTCACCTGATTGTCGTCGTCGGATGTATATATATATCTATATATATATATCTATATAGTATGTATATATTTTTTTCGCTTTCTCTGTCATATACAAACTTGTCGTGGAATCTTCTGCTTTCCCTCTCGAAGCAGTTTATCAAAGTTTTCTTTGTGCTGTTGCGGCAATATTTGCGTTGGCCCGACTTTGCCCATTTATTTTATTTTTTCTGATTTATGGCAGCGCAATTTTTTCGGCTAGCAGCCAAACTATGGAATAAGTATGTTGGTGTGCCAGGAACAACTACCAAGCGGTCCATTCATTTTCGATTGTGGCTAGAAACCTCAATAGCCCCATTAAAGGAAAATAATCTTATGGCCCGCTGCACTTCCTCTTAACCGGTTTGTCTGCGAATATTGAATCGTTTCCAACTAAAGCAGATTTAAGTTGTTACCTTAATCCGCCTTGCGGTTGCTCAACCACCTATTAAGCCAGGGAATATGCATAATATCGACTGTCGGGCACAGGAGCTAGGAGCTTAAACAAAACCACAACGGAAATGCCTCGCACTCTCCTTTAGGCGGCTTTAATGCGTTTAAACAATTCTGAGGTGGAAATTTCCATATAAGATGCAGATGGGATTTTTCAAAAATGTTGCCTTATTTAATATTTGAGGAAGCCGGAACATTGAATTTTGGTTTAATTAAGTTTTCGAATAATTTCTGACAGTCTTTAACAAGTGATATTTTTTAATCAATAAATATTCTTAAACAAAAAAATCAATGGGATAATCTTTAAAGAATATACAACAATATTAAAAGAGATTAATTTACGTATATTTATATAAATAAAAGTAACCCGGAAATTTTAAAATATAGTAACTGAATCAAACTTCAGGACGAACCTCAAACACCCTCGAAAAGTATGAGCTTGCTGCAATCTTTTTATGATAGATACGCTTTTATCCATCAGAATGTATAAAAATAATAAGAGCGCACTCATAGTTTGCTCGGCATGGTAAACATCCGTATTTAACATCCGCCTGCCAATAACCACTCATGATGCAGTCCTTACTCTAGCTCATTAAAAACGGACTCAGATGGCAGGCCATTCATTAAACGCTGCTCTCCCCACACCCCCTCTCCCCGTTCCACCTCCTCATGTGCTCGAAATATTTTGCAAAATTATAAACCATAAAGAGAGACCTGGAGAGGCAGGCAGGCAGGCGGCTCGGTGCCCTCGGATTCCTTCGAAAGGCGATTCGTTGCAACATTGCCAGCGGCACAAAACTTCCTGTTTACATAAACAAACACGTCAATGTGTCTGGCATGCAGTGACACCTCCCCCGGATCCCTGGGATCCCCGTTGCCCATCATACGATCCGGCTCCATTCGAGGCCGGCATCCTCGTGGGTAAAGAACGGGGGAGCACACAGTTTTTCCGCAATACGGAAAATTCTACATTAGCTCGACAAGGATCCAGGGTTTCAGGTTTCAATACAAAAGCTTTTACTAGGAAATGTCTGCAAGCGGTTTTGTTTCCACGTTTGTTGTTCTTCGAATAGTTGAGGTGTCGAATGCGATTGTGCTTCGAGGACATCGAGGTTAAGTGCCTCGATAGCCATAGACCTGACTTTAATTATGGGCTTGGCTTTACAATGTTGCAACATTTGAGGGGTGGAGTGTAGGTGTATATAATTTGGAGTGCCATATCTGGTGTCATATATATTTCGCTGTCATGTTCAGCTTTCTCCGCTCTGATGACGCATTAATTATCCTTTGGGACCGCATCGATTTATCCTTGGCAACGCGTGGATTAATTGCCAGCGACTTGTGTATCGAAATATGGCGTCATTTACGATTTTTCTTCAACTGGGCAAAAGTTATGTAATAATACAATTAAGCACTTTCATGCTGAACTCTGCGTTTGATTAACAGAAATTCCAAGTCAGCCATGTGTAAGTCACTCAGGGGTATGTTGGCTTAAAGTTTCCCCTCCCTCCCCCCTCCCCAATCCCCCCCAGAAGTGCCCGACGAGTGCGAAGAGAATGCAATTTAATTAAAACGAACGAATTTTCCTCGTTTTGTGTTCTGTTTCCTTTTTTTTTTGAGAGAATTTTTCAGTTCATTCAAGTGAAGTAGGAAAGTTTGTGCCTTTTGCAAAGGGGAAGGGGAAAATGCTGCAAATTTCAACATTATCTAAGGCTCTCCATGTGCTTGGCAAGTTATTTCTCAGAATTTCTATTTAATTCGGATGAATTTGTGCTGAAATAATGGGAATTCCATCTGAAAATTCAACTTCTTTTATCTCCACAAAAGTGGAAAGTGAATTGTAAATTTGTAATTTCTTAACCAAAAGAAATCTTGGGTAGCATTAAAGCGAAAGAGGATGCATAAACACGTTTTAGGAATAAAATTAGCATTATAACGATACAGCATCATTGGTCCTTTATCCTAGCGCACGCTTCATCAAATATCGCTCATACGCCGGGTTGGTCGCTCCGTGTTTGTTTGTTTGCTCGCTTGCTCGCCCAATGGCCACTTGAGCGAATTTATGGTGCATTTGAAGACCACAAAATGCTCGACTATTGAGCCATTCTCTGCGCGCGATCCCAGCCCAGGAGCCATTAAATTTCAATTTCCATTTCAATTGCAACATTGTTGGGGTAATTCATTCTCGGCTTTATGACCTGCCACGTGCTACGTCCTCATAATTGCCGCTGCAAAAACTATTGTCAAATTTTTTTCCCCTCAGCGGGCTATAAATAAACACCCAGGGTTAAAACCCATCCAAAAACGACTTTAACAAAACTTTATCCCCCCACTTTTTGCCCCATTTTTGTGAATGCCATCAAGCAGAAGAGAGTTGAAATGATTGAAGCAAATAGTTTGCAGACAAGTTAAACGAAGTTTTTTTAGCACAAAGTCAGAACAAAAAGGCAAAAACCCATAAAGGGTAGAAACAAAAGTTGAATTAAGCTGGAAGAAAAGAAAATTCTGGAAGGGCATTTGCTTTGATTTATATAAAATACACAATGCTCTCTTCATTCTTATCAAAAACAAATAAGCTTATATTTATGCTGAAAGAAGGGAATTTCCCTATGAATAAGTTCTGCAATCTTTTGCTAATATTTGAAGGAGGGCACACCTAAAATCAATTCACTTCCTTTTCCATTGTGAGGGTAAACCAAAGAAGGGTATTTCGTGTCGGAAGTTCGGGTTAGGCCAAAGAACAGTCCTGCGGCCGGAAGTGTGCACGTTGGCATCTGTGTTGGTGTTGGTGTTGTTGTTGGCGTTGGCTTTGGTCCTGTGTGCTCTAAGCGGCTCCTGCAAGGAGGTGGACGATGGTGTAAGTGCTTTTCCAAGCAAATTGCCAATGTAAATGTTGCAGCAACCAGCAGTAGCAGAAGAGGCAACAACTAACACAGAAGCAGGCCACAGCAGCTGTGTAAACAATGGGCAACACCAACACCAACAACAACAACACCAGGCGCCATAGGCAAAGTATTTGCCGATGACGTCAGCAGGCATGCACGCACACACCACCATGCCACTTGGCTGGGGCATGCCCCGCCCCAACCCATTCCGCCCCGCAATGCATTTGGCTGGCAGACAACTCAACTCAACTGGCAACTGCAACTTAATTCCGAAAACGGAAAACGGCAACGCAACCAAAATGGCCGCAACGGCGCTTCCTGGTTGCCGGTTTTGCGTTTTGCTGAGGCACGCGCGATGTGATTTGATTTTATTGCTCTCTGCCCACTGTGGCCCAGGCTATAATGCTTTCGTGCCAAACTTGGCAGTGGACAGGGAGCTATATAGATGGGGCACAGGGAAAATCACACAGCATTTGCATTATGCACACTTTAACAACAATCACCGAAATGTTTATATCAAAGGGAGTATACTATAAATGAAAATATTAAATAATTTGTGGTAAGGAACTATATTTAAAGGGACAGCAATTAAAGGTAGAATTACAACTGATTTAATCTCTGAATTTTGGTAGCTTTCCAAGGAATAAATGTAGAAAATGTATATCTAAAAAAAATTGAATATTATAACAAAACTATTAACTAGCTGTCTTAACAAACTTGGCAGTGGACAGAGAGCCATACAGATGAGGCATAGGGATATTCACACAGCACTTGCATTATGCGTCTTAGCAATTGCACTCTTAAACACCAATCTCAGAAATGTTTTTATCAAAGAAAATATACTATACATTTTAATATTTAATAATGTATGGTAAATAATTCAATTTAAATGGTCAGCACCTAAAGGTATAATTATAACTGATTTCATCTCTGAAGTGTAGGTTCATTCTTAGCAATAAATGTAGGAAATGTATATATCCAAAAAATTGAATATTATAAAATCTATTAATAAGCTTTCTTACCAAACTTGGGAATGGGCAGAGAGCCAAATAGATGATGCACAGTGAAATTCACACAGCATTCGCATTGAAATTGCACTCTTTAGCAACAATCACAGAAAAGTTTTTATTGTTAATCACTATTTATAATAATGAATATATACATAAATAATAATATTAAACAGAGTTTAGTAAAACTTAAATTAAGTAAGATAAATGCACACATAAAGCACATAATTAAAATAGATAGCACTTATAGGTAAAATGCTAAATCTGCTACTTTTTTAACGAATAAATATAGTAAATTTATATCTCGAATATAAAAGGAACTTAACAAAATTATAAATTTACTTTAGCACAAATCCTTAAGCTTTGCAAACAAATATATATATATAGTTAAGGCTTGTGTTCCACCAACAACAACAAACCGTATCTTAAGCCCTGATCCCACCTGTCATAATATACACAAGTATTAACTAATTAAAGATTAATTAGCTAAGCTTAACCTGACTAAATGCATTTGGGTCACAATATTATAGGAATTAGCTTCGGCTCTTAGTATGTTATTTGCAAGGCCATTATTTAATTATTCATTGATTTATTTCCGTAATATAATTATTTTGGGTAATCCATTGCTAATTATCTATTGTTCACGAAATAATGCATTCAAAATACCTGGAACACCCGGGGCTGTGAAATAAGTGAAGCATTTTGAGTTATCATTGCCTCCATGACACTCATCCTCATCCTGGTTGCCCAGGCACCTGTCATTTTTTCAACTCCGTCTCCTCTTTACCGCAGCAAATTAGTGTCGCTCAGAAGTGATTTGTGAGCTCAAACACGGGCTTAGACTCTCAGCTTTTGTCTGTTGGCATCTGGGCCTGAACGGCGGGTGTAATTAGTGCATTATGCACTCGCGTGTGAAAGGCAGACGACTTACCTTTATGCCTCTGCTCCACTTACAGGATCAGAGGACTCGCAACAGCAACGGCAACAGCAACTGCAACAGGGGCAAGAACCACATAAGCGGAACGCACAAAGGCAGGGAGATTGCCTGAATGTGGTAGAAGCGCGCGGGTCGGAGCTGTAGAGGAACGCCTTCACATTGGATTACGCGCAGTTTTACTTTAGAGCGGTGCCAATTAGTGGCCAACAGCAGCAACAACAACAGCAGCAGCAGCAACAGCAGCAGCAGCAGCTCGTGCAGCAGCAGTTGCTGGCCCAGCAGCAGCAGCAACTGCAGATCCAGCAGCTGCAGCAACAATTGCTGCTGCAGCGACTCGAGCGGGAGTTGCAGTTGCAACAAGAACACCAGCAGCAGCAGCAGCAGCAACACCAGCAGCAGCAGCAACACCAGCATCAGCTGCAGCAACAACTGCTCTACGCCCAACGGCAAAGCTACTCCCCCATTCGTCAGCGTTGGCTCACGGGCAGCCACTACGAGTACGTGGCTCCATCCGCCCAGCAGCAGCTCCAGCAGCAGCACCAGCAACAGCACCAGCAACAGCTCCAGCAGCAGCAGCAACTCCACCAGCAACAGCAGTTGGCCCTTCAGCAGCAGCAATACAGCTACTACTTTAGCCGCGGCAGCACCAGCACCGGCAGCGGCCTGGGTCTGGGTCTGGGCCTGGGATTCGGCCTGGGCAGTGGCAATCTAGCCAGCTGGTACCACCTGCCCTCCACGTCGGCGCACATTTACATCGGCACCACCAGCAGCAGCAGCGGAGTAGGAGGTGGAGTAGGAGGAGGAGTTGGAGGAGGCGCCACCGGCTCTCCCTACCCATATACCTACCGGAGCCTGGGTGGCTACTCCGGCGGCGGTTATCCGGCTGCGGCGTTAATTAACTTCGATGCCTCGCCCACGCCCCTGCTAGCCTCAGCGGGCACATCTCCCGGCTATCTGCCAGCGGTGCCCCTGCCGGCGGCTCTACCTCCACCGCCGCCGGCCCCGACCGTCGCCACCGACTACTACTTCACCAGCCGGAGCACGCGCACCGTGCCCCCGCCTCCGGCGCCACCAACACCGGCAGCAGTAGCAGCAGCAGCGGTAAGTAATTAACCAATCCCTAACCACACACCCCGACGAAGGTTCAATCAGGATGGTTTTTGGATATATGTATATATCATTTGAATGATATTCAAATGATATTGTCGTGGTTTCCACCAAAATCAAGTTCAGAAAGTCACATTTTCAAATGCATAATTCACGGCGTTCATTTGGCAGGCAGCTTAACATAAAATACATTTATTGATTTCATAATTTTGTATTTATTTATTATTTAAAAACATGTATTTATTATTTTAAACATTTATTTATAATTTTATAACACATTTTTATTTCAGCAGCTTTTATATTCTTTCCGGAGTCTTACAAAATTATTGAAATATACGTTTTAATTGGGAAGAAAACAAGGTACTTATTATAATATTTTATTTAATGTGCAACAATTATTTAATTAATATACACTTAGCAAACAAGTAGATATATTTCCCCTCACTAAGGTTTAGCTATAATATATAGAACCTGCACTTATGGCACTATATAGTTTGTCTGCATGGACAACAAGGTCTTGAGGCACAACAATTTTTAGATGAGAAAGATTAAGAAGATGAATAATATTTATTAAACAAAAAAAATTGGTACCGAAGGAAGAAAACATTTTTAAAGTTATAAACAATAACTCTAAAAATAACTCCAATACTGTTAACATCAGGTTGATTACATTTCGGAGTATTTGAATTAGTTTAAGTTTCTTTTTAGATGGGGTAAAGGAACGTTGCTTTCTTAATTGTTTTAATTATAATTAAATAAATTATTTAACTTTAACTTGCAGGTAGCAGCCAAAGAGGTTTTAGCAACAGCAACAACAGCGGCCAGGCTATCGCCATTCCAGGACTACAGCTCGGCGGAGGAGCTGCAAGCTGGCTATCGCTACAAGACCACGCCCCGCAGGCGGTACGACGCCTACGACAACTACGGATATCTGCCGGGCTTTGCCAGCACAACTGAAGACGAGGAGGACCTGCTCGAGGACTGCCTGCCGCAGGCCCTGCTCTCCACGGACTGCTCCAGTCTCGAGGACGTGCGCTTCTTCCACCTGCAGGAGGAGGACGAGAACGAGGACGAGGACGACGAGGAGGTGGCCGCGCAATTGGCGCACATCCTTGACCTGCCGGACTTTCTGCATCCCTACGGCGACAGCGGCCGGGCCAGCCTGTACAGCCACAAGACGCCGCCGCAACACGAGTTCCAGACGGAGCACGGCTCAGCCGCAGCTGGAGGAGGAGGAGGAGGAGGAGGAGCCGGAGGAGGAGCGGGCCAAGGAGGACCAGTTGGAGGAGGAGCCGGTGGAGGAGGAGCTCGTGGCGAGGTGGGAGGCGGCGGCCAGTCGCAGCGTGGCTCCGAGGAGCTGCGCTACCAGCCCTACCAATACGAGCAGCAGCACCACCAGCACCACCAGCATCACCAGCATCAGCACCAGCAGCATCAGCAATCCTACTATCCGGAGCAGCAGACGCCCCAGCAGCAGCAGCACCAGCAGCAGCAGGCCTACCACTCCTACCAGTATCCTTCGCAGGACAGCTGCGAGGGCTTCAATCACTTCGCCTCCAACGCAGGCAGCTGCCTGGGCAATCAGAGAATGATGGTTAGCAAATTGTGGAACAGCTGCTTCCCGGAGTTCACGCCGGACCATGTCCATCGGCATAACTTCTACCTTTGCCAGGTGAGTTTCTGACATCTTAATGGACACCTGACCTGGTTAAGTCCGCATTTTCCAAACCCCCCCTCAGTGGCAAAGGAACACCCAGGTGCGCATAGTGTACCTATTCTATCGCTGGATCACGGCCATCACCTGCCTGGCAGCGCTGGTCTGCTCCTTGCTGGACATCGGACGCACCGAGGAGCACTTCGAGCATCACTACGCCAAATGGTGGATCTACCTTACCCACTGGGGCCTGCTCTTCTGCACGGTGCAGGCCTGGCTGGCCGCCTGGATAGTCACCCAGGGCATGATGGTGGAGCGCGAGGACTTTGAGATCGTTCGCCAGGCGAAGAAGAGCCGCCTGCACCACCTCTACTGGGTGCTCTACACCTGTGCCACTGTCTACGCATTCATCGTCACCATGTGCTATTGGCTCCTGGTCCACAATCCGGGTGAGTGAAAAGTATTAAGTTTTTGTTCTGGGATTTATTCATCGGGTGGATACTGAACTGTACAAAAATAATAACATTTATCGCTGTTAAAATGATTAATATAATTTGTTGTAATATTGTTAAGTCAATTATTTTATTATTCCATTTTAATCTTGAGAAAATCCATCTTATTCAGAAAATCTTAGACGACTAAGTTTTGATTTTATCGATCTATCTTTAATCGGAATTTTTTTTTAATTCAATTTATAAAATTTCGTATTTCCAACTCTATGAAATTTAGTAATTTGTTGTGGAAATGTTTGTTGTAAATAAGTTTATATAAGTTTATTAAAAGATATTACCCATTAGATATTTCACTGATTTTAATATACTAAATCAACAATATTTTATGGATATAGATATTTTCTGCGACCAGCTCTAAAATAGATTCAATGATTTTTAGATATGCAAAAATAGCTTAACAATTTTTTAAGGTAAATGTAAAACTTAAATGTTAAACTTAAACATAAAACAATCCTATGTAAATTGATAAAAGAAAAAGCTTCCTAAATTTATGAAATGTAGTATTAAGTATGTTGAGAGATTTATTTTACAAGTGTCCCGATTGGAGGTCACTTTTCATCCAAATTATCGACGGAGAAGCGGTAGAGGAAGACAACGGCCCACACGTTGGAGGCGAAGACCATGTACATCTTGCCCGCCGCCTCCAGAAATTGATAGGACTGGTAGGGAGTTCGCACTTGGGGCAGGAAAATCGTTTGCGAGTTGTACATGGTGCAGGGTCCAAACATGGCCAGGCAGAAGATGAGGGGCACGTAATAGCGCATTTTTAGGCGGGCATATAGCGACCCGGCGGACACAAGCAACACCAACATGCTGGCCAGGATGAGGATCCACAGGTTGCCGGTCAACCGGGTGGGAACCCATAGACCCAAGGCCGTGTAGGCGAGCAACACCACGAGGCCGGTCAGCAGGAACGGCCAGGTGAGGTCCAGCTCTTTGAGGCCCAGGCACATGACCAGCAGCGTGAGGCTCTCGAAGATGCAGCCGAAAATGATCCAGTTGAGGGGGAAGGAGTACTGCAGCCGCCGAAACCCGACGAAGGCCGCCGTTAGGTTGGCCCACGACAAGAGCAGCAGCAGGGCATACAGATTGCGCTCCGATGCGTACAGGGACGGTCGCCAGAGGTACATGACACCCATCCACTGAAGCGACCCGAGCGCCACCTGGATGCCCAGCAGCAGGAACACTTTAATGCGGAAGACGAACCTGGTCATTCCCATTCGGCTCGGCAGGCGTTGGAAGGAGGTGCCCACCTCCTTGACTCTCGTAATGGAGATGTAGCTGGAGCTGTAGCTGAGGCTCGTCGGCGTTCTCGATTCCTGCACATATTGCTGGCCAAAGGTGGTACTGGTGCTGGCGGTTGGGTGTGGGCTCGTTCCCCTGCCTAGATTCGGGGCTGATACCGATCTGAAATTACGTAACATACTAGCTGTCATTCCGTCCATTGGATTCCGAGCTAGTGTCACTTGACCAGACTCCTGTCGCACACAGAACATAAACAAAATCTAGGAATAGAGACCCACATCGATGGGTGACCGTCCCGTCCGTTGCTTGGACAGCCTCCAACTCAAGGTGTGCCTGTGGACCTACGGCGCTGCGCTGGTATTGATTATCCTGGCCATTTTCGTGCTCCTCCTGCCGGGTTGGTTGAGTGACCAAGTCGAACTGCCGCATTGCATGGCCGCCTGCGCCTTCTATGTGCTGGGAATGCTCGGTATAATCCTGATCTCTTTAGTGCCATGGGTGCGCTTCAAGTTCCCCGTCAACTGGATTTCTTGCGTCACCATTGGTATCTGCCTGGCCCTGGGAACAGCCTCGGTACTGGGCCCTCAGCCGGTGGGGCCTTTTTTCCTCCGGTGCTTTGAGATCCTGATAATGATGGGCCTGCTGCTGGGACTCGGCTTCTTGCAGCTTCCGAACTGCCCGGTGTGGGGCTTCCTTCTCCTCACTTGGTATCTGTTCGTGATCCTTGCCTACGTCCTGTGCACCGTGATTGTGTTCCACATCGATGACGATCACTCGTCCCATGCCATCATCATGCACTTTGTCCTGTGGCAAATGGCCTTTCCGTTGATTGTCTCGCAGGCGCAGTTGATCTACGGCTACTGGGACAATGCCCCGCCCTTCAAGGACAACCCGCTCTCTGCCCTGATGCTCCTGATCGACTTCCTCGCCTGCTACGGCCTCCTCGCCAATGCCAGCGATATAGCCTACTCCTTGTTCTATGTGGCAAAACCATCGTCCAGGCAGTTTTTCGATCGTGTCCTCCATAACCAACTGGATTTACCTGCGGATTAGTCTCGGATATTTTTCAGCCTGGCAAATTTATACTGTTACCAAATATATATAATTGGTAATTACCAATTGGTAATTATATATAATTGGTAATTATCGACTTATTGAATACTGAAACGCATTCAAAAAAAATCTGAAGAAGTCAAATAAAATACATATGTATCCTATAAATCTCAAAAAGAAATCGAGAATATGAAAAAAAAAACATTTTATATATTTTTAAGTTTAAAATATTTAATATATTACTAGAAACAAATTGACAAAATGTTTTTGAAATGTATTTGCTTGTATATCAAAACTTTAAATATTATTTGGAACAAAAAATGTAAGTCAAAGGAGAGTTAAATAATTATAAGATTAGAATACTTATATAATATAACACTAAAATATCTCGCCCTAAAAAATAATTAACAATTGAAATTCATCTTTTAGAGATCCACAAGATCGATACGCTGAATATTATGGTTCATGTGCTGAACACGATTATAATGCTGATCGACTTGGCCATCGTGGGGCACCCGATAAAGATGAGCCACGCCTACTTCACCACTGGCATTGGCCTGGCCTACGCCATATTCACGGGCATATACTTTTTGGCCGGCGGCACAGACAGGTGAGTTGGGTCTTTGTCCACCAAATATGGAAACTATTACACAACTATTTGATGGGGGGTTGCAGGAAAGACCAAACCGCGATCTACCCGATGATGGACTGGACCAAGCCGGGCAAGGCGATCATTGTGACGGCCTGCGCCATCATCTTCACGTTCTTTGTGCACTTCTGCTGCTACCTCCTCTACCGCGGACGGGTCTGGCTCTTCACCAAGCTGTGCATCCGCGGACGCCACAACCGGGATGGCGAGATGGGTGAGGGCCTTAATGACGACTCCGGCTCGCGCATCGGTGGGGGAGTTGGAGTCGTTGGTGGGGGTGGAGGCGGTGGCCCTGGGGGTGGTGGAGGAGCTGGTGGCTCGGCGGGTGCCGCTGGCGCTTTGGGCAGCAGCCAGGAGTACGCCCATCAGCAGCAGTACCCGATTGCCCACACGGAGCAGCCGCGGGCGGGCAGCAGCCAACAGCAGCAGCAGCAACCGCCGGGCAGCTACCAGATGCCTCCTCAGTACTCCGGATATCTGCAGCAGCCGGTTGTGGCCGGAGTGAATGTGGGCGTGATTAGTGCGGAGGGTGTGTACCAACCGATTGGCACCGACACCGGACGCACCAGCGGCGGTGGCGCCGAGGGCAAGCACAAGTCCTCGCAGGCCTCCGGTTCGGGTTCCGGCTCTGGCTCCGGTCCCGGATCGGCCCTGACGCGCACCGTGGCCCATTTGGATGCGTCGCAGCGGGAGCAGTTCCTCAACCCCAACAAGATCGTCGAGTACAAGATGTAAAGGCGATGCACCCGGCACCGGTATACGTTCCACTTGTCCATGAAGTTTCTGGAGAAGCACTGTGCCCAGTGCGAGGCGACACGCAGATCGATCACGGAGGAGGAGTGTCACCTGCGCGCCGAGCACAGTGGTTAGTTTTTAGATTTGCTTGGGAAGGCGGGCTATCTATCGATATCGATATCGTGGGTATTCGATGTGCCCCCTTCTCCGAATCCGCATCTGCCAGGCCAAATCGATTGATCGCCTCGAATCAGTATTGCACTTGGTATTGCTTTTATTTGGCAAAGTAGTTTGTAATCGTAGTTTCGTAATTTTGTAAAAGCTTTGCCAGCCTTTGACCTTTGAACCGTGTGTAGTCGCTTCTCATAAGTTTAGAGTATTGACGATGTGTTCCTTTTTGGAAGGGAGGAAAGGATGGCCGTTGGGCAAACCGGACGTAGGCCAATCCTTTTCGAGAGTTTAGAACGTTTTACTAAGTGGACTAAGTTGAACATGACATTTATGTGTTACCAAAACGCGCAATAGTTTATTTGGAGCTCAGTTCAAATTATCGTCTTAACGCAATTGTGTTCAAAAACAACAACAACAAATGGGGAAAACCCAAAGAAAGTAAATTTAACAGCACTAAATTTATCGTTTCGGCCCTTATGAACAGCAACAGGAAAAAGAAGACATACTGCCTAAATGAGTTAATTTAAGCATTTTTTTACATAGCTAATTTACCATTTATTCACCCAAAATTTTATATATCGGTGCAGGTGTAAGGCCATTACATGCATCACCATCCAAGGGCAGGCCAAGGGCAAATTTAAAGATTAATTCATATAACATAGAAGAAAACCTCCACTTGGAATTGCTTTTGGCGCTGACCCTTGGATGGCCGGATGACCATGGACTTGGCAATTTAAATTGGCAGTTTTTAACGAGGCCGCAAGGCAATTAAACCAAATGTGGAGAAAAAAAAAAACATTACTTTTAGGATATGCTTGGCATTCGTTTGCTTAGTGATTAGTGTATTGATAATATATATAATACTTTTATTTATATGAATATTTTCCCAAGCGCAATGCAGCTGGAACACTCTAATAAACATTATTCAACACAGCACGACCTTAAATTACAAGTAACAATATCTGAAATAAATATACTTTAGCAAATGATCTTGAGAAGAGTATTGCTAAGAGTATTGTTTCCTTTCGCTCCGAAAACAAATATTTACATTTATGTACCCTAACTAACACAAAAAGCTCAGATTATTTCCTTTCGGTTGGTTTCTGCCAGTGACTTGGACAGCTAATTATTAATTAATTACGATGGCTCAGAGTTGTAACAACAACAACAACAAAAAAAAGGGGAAATATAATTATATGTATGTAAATAGATGTTTTCTTATATGCTGATCGGATTGCGCCGGCAAGCCAATTAGGGAAATTGTCGGCCAAGATGTCAGATGTGGCGTTTAATGGTATAGCAAACTTGAATACAAATACAAGCCCAAAAATCAAATGCAATGCAATGAATAAAACTCGTCAAGAGGAATGTGTTATAACAAGCAAAACAAAAGCAAAAGCAAAAGCAACCTAATAAAAATATCCCAAAATATTTAATGAAATATACAGAAGCAAGTGCAAGTAGCACGCCCTAACTACCATATACCTTAACACTTGCATAGAGATTCATTATCGAGATCGTAGAGGTGCGAGAAGCGAAGCATTAATTTTTTATAGATTTACATAAACGAACCGAACACTCACTCCGCCGTAGGGACTCTGCTCCTACTCTGTGTAGGACAACAGATCACAAGCAGATCTTCAGGAATTCTTTTCTCACCATTCACCCACCATTCACCATTTCCACTCCACATTGTTTGATTGAAATTGAAGTTCTTTTAGAGAAGTTTTTGCCAGTTTTGGTTAGGGAACTGGACTGAAAATGTGCATCATTTTCGCGACAGTTTCGCATGAATCTCCCAGTTTGTTTTATTCGAAAATTTAGCATAAATGTATAAATGAATGTTTATATAGACTGAATATTATTAAAATAAATGAAAATCTCAAAAACAACAAAAAAAAAAACAAACAATACAATATATTTAACATTTAACATTTAACGGAAGATAATTAAACCTTTTTGGAATTGTAAAAATATAAACAAAAACCAAATAATGCAAGAGTTCATATTAACCACTAAATAAAACAGTAAACACACATATCAACAATTAGACAAGATCATTCGGAGCAAACCACACACTCATTCTAAACAATGAAAACCAAAGTTTCAAACTAACAAATTAACAAATTAACAAATCAAAGTTGACCTCATCGAGAACCACACTGAACAACAAGAGCAAAGGATATAAGGAAGGAAAAATTGCATAAACCAATATGAATAAATGTTATACAATCATTACAAAAAAATATGTGTGTATATGCAGAATATATTTAGCAGAGTCGAAAAATTCAAATATTATATTTTGTAGATTTTTAGTAAATTAGCAGTGAAATATTTCAAAAACGAAACGAAAACGTCGACATAGATGCATATATATCCGCGAGATATGTATCCCAACTATATACATCCCCCATACCTATAGGCATGTAGCTCAGCTTTCTGTACTCAAAGTTAGGAAATAGAGTTGAAATTGTTGATTGAACAAATGAGGAAACGGAAAAGCTTTATGAAACAAAAGAACGATCGGAGGAAACTTTTATACACTGAGGTAAAAGTTGAATGAAATCGCTCACGAAGGAGGAGGAGAAGGAGGAGGAGCTGGCGCGGAGTTGGTTGGCTCAACAGGTCGTAGATCCCATGAATTGCTCAACAGAATTCAGTATACAACAAAATCGAAAAATCAAAAAGTTATTTAATAAAAGCACACCAACAAATATAAATTGAAAAACTGCATGTGTTGACGAAATTAAATTTCAATGTAATTGTGAAATTTAAATAGAATAAACAAAAACCAAAACCAAAACCGAAACCAAAAAACAACAAGCAAATTGTTTACTTCAAAAGTATTTCTGCGCATTTAAGCAAAATCGTAAAACATTGCTTCATCATTTTAGCTCGAAGAGAGAGCCGAAGTTTTGCCAGGCAAATTAATTGAAAAATTAAGGTTTAAATGGACAGGAGGAAAACCAACAGGTGAGAAGAGAGAGAATCCAAACAAAAAAATTGTTCGAAAATCATGCAAATGTAAAAGCATTTTAAAGGAAGCCTAGCAAAAAGCTAAACTATTATATTACCAACAAACAGAAAAATACAAATTCATTAGCTTGCGTACGTACGAGTATGCTTGTGTGTACGTACAGGCGTAATATAATATATTATTAAAACAATTATGTATTTCAAGCAAAGAATTGTGAATTAGTAATAAACCGAAATAAAAATGTCAAGCAAAATGGTAAATAAAAAATGTACAATACAAAAGTCACCTTGTTCTCCTTTTGGGTAACTTTAAATCCACCAGATACTTTTTCAGAAAGATACACACTTTGTTGTCTATTAATTTATATGTTGTATGTATGTATATATTCATTTATTGGTAAGTCATTATTTCACATTTCCAATTCTAAACCTTAATACAAAATCTATTTGTCCTTTACATTTCGTTTTATACCGTCGTAATTGATTTCAGTTTTAGTCATAGATACATTTATTATTAATTTATTTTAACATTAAATAATTAGTAACATAATTTGGTTTTCTGCGACTTAAATATTAATCAAATACACACAGGTATACAAAATTGAAATACAATAAACTTCCGGCGCTTCACGCTTACAAATTAGAATCGGTTCTATTTGATTTCAATTACGTTAGTTAGTCGAATCACTTTCTCTCTTGCATTTTGTCATCAAGCAAAAAAAAGTGGCGTGTCGAGGAGGATGGGGAGTTTAACCTGATATCACGAATATTTGGGTGCTGGTGCAGGGTGAGGGAGTTGGCAAACCGAGACGACAGAGACATAGTGGTGGAGAGCGGCGGCTCGGTGAGAAAAACAACAGATCACGTAATAAATAATTATTGTGGTTTAAATTGTGAACTAGAACGCAAAGTAAATCGTAAGGTGTGAAGGAATCCATGAGGAAATTTTCTGCCAGGCCGTCCATCCATCTAAGACAGCTTCAAATAGGAGGGCGGCGAACATTTCTTGCGCAAGAACTTGATTATGTACAAGGGTAAGCAGGAGACCCCCGTGATGAGGGACACCTTCCAGAGAAAGTCGTATGACCAGATAAATTCCCAGTCTGTAAACGAAACAAAACAAATGAAATTCGGTTTGATGGCAAGTGGACTTGAGGATACTCACCGAAATACTCGTGCAACACGGCCAGTGAGATAAGATAGAGCGCCAAGCTGAACAATTCAGCCAGCACCATTAACCTGCAAAAAGAAATTAAAATTTAGTTCAAGGAATTCCCATTGCAAAGTAGCAAATAGAAACCCACCTATGCCAAGTTCGCACTGTGAGGGCCACCATGATGAGCTCTGTCATAATCAGAGCCGAGAAGCTGATGGCCACAATGTGAATGAACTCGTCCACGAAGAGTATCAGCGCTCCGTACATGATGACCCCGCCCTGGTATATGCTGATCAGTACCCAAATGAAGAACGTCTTGTAGCTGAGGCTGCGACCCTTCGAGAGATCCTTGTACAGCTCCGGATACGTGACGGCCGTCTCAGAGGTGATGTCCTGGTCCAGCACCAGCGAGAACACCGGGAACATGGTGTACAGTGTTGAGTAGCCAACCATGAGAAAACCCTGGTAAAGGGCCACCGAGCTGAGGTAAAAGACCGCCGAGAAGACCGCCTGCAGTGTGGTGATGATCAGTCCTCGATGGATGACGAACTGGGAGAGGGCTGCGGAGCGCTTATAGCTCCGCCTTCCGTGGATTAGCAGCAGCTTTGCGATGTGCGAGAACTGCGGAATGCTGAAGTCGCCTGCCAGCGAGGCCTGCCTGCCCTCACGTCCTTCGATGCCCACACCAGCGTCGGCTTGCTGGATCATGCTCACATCGTTGCCACCATCGCCCACGGCGCAGGTTCGCTTGCCAGTGTGCTTCTGGATAAGAGCCACCACTTGGGCCTTCTGCGTCGGCGAACAACGGCAGCAAACCACTGCGGGCGAGGCAGTGGCAAGTTCCAGGAACTCTGGTCTGTAGTACTGAAGACAGACCTCCAGGGACTCGCCTGAGATGACGAGCGCATGACCCTGCTTGCGCCGGAAACTGTTCAGCTCCTGATGGGCATCCGTGCGCGTCTTTACAGAACGCAAGACATGCAGGCCCTGATTCCGGCCAATCAGCTGCGAAGATTTTGCAATGCAGCAGGCCGTCTCCAGCTTGTCGCCCGTCAACATCCAAACGCGAACTCCAGCATTTCGCAGCAGCTCCAATGTGGGTCGCACATTCTCCTGCAGACGATCCTCCACGCCGGTGAGGCAGAGCAACTCCAATTCGCGCTCGAGTGACTCCGTCACCGCCGTCACCTTGGCCACCCGATCCGTAATGCTTAGTCGAGCCGCATTGTAGCGCATTTCGAAGTCGGAATACTGTTCCTCGGTTAGCACCTTCTTGGCCACCACCAGGGTACGCAGACCCTCGCGTGCCATGTTGCCAGACTCCTCGCTCAGCCAGTCGTTGTACTGCACAATGCTGGACATGACCACATCGGCACCCTTCAAATAGAAGGTTATCTGGCCCGTCTTACTCTCCCGAACAATAATACCCATGCGCTTGCTCTCGCTGGTAAAAGGGAAGAGCTGCAGGATCTGGTAGTGCAGTAAAACATCATCTGGAAGAAGAGCCAAAATTAGTCTCTATCTTAATATTATATGTGGTTCGGGGGTTGCTATTTAAATTCCTGGCCAAATAGCTTTAAGCATTTTTATAACTCAAAAGTTTGGTCAGAAATATAAATAGTAGGACTACTCACTGTCCTCGCTGGGGGTCTTCACTTGCAGCGTCATCGAATTGAGATCCCTGGCAATCAGGGTCAGGCCCACCTGTTCCGTCCACTTGACCAGCGCAATCTCATCGGGGGAGGCGGCCTGGTACTGGTGCTCGGTGTCCGTGCTACCGGGAGCCTCGATGTTTATCACAGATTTGGTGGGTGAGTTATTGCCTCCGGTGACCGTCGATGCCGTGGAAACGGATCGGTTGTCCTCGTCGTCGCTAACCGGCGTTACATTGTGACACAAGGCCAATGCTCGCACCGCCTCCCATTCGCGCCAGCCCTCCGGACGACGCATCCTGTTGCCGGCGAACATAATCGGTTTGTTGGACTCACCACCGCTGCTCGAGCTGGACAAGTTGCCCGCCTGCTGTTGCATAAGGTTGCCTGACAGCTTCTGTATCATATGACCAATGTGATGAAAAGTGTCCGCGTCATGCGACACAATACCGAGGTGAATCTTCTTGAAGACCATCTCGTTCTGAGTCAGTGTGCCCGTCTTGTCCGTCAGCACATACGAGATCCTGCCCAGCTCCTCGGGTATGGTTGTCGATCGCACCACAGTGCCCTGTATGTTGGAGTCGTTTTGCATTTGCCAGGAATAGAAGGCCTTGCCCATGTCCAGGTTCACGCGCAAACTGATCGGGATGATGTAGGAGAAGAGCAGCACAAAGCGGAACATGTATCGATACCAGGGACCGCCAAAGCCTTTCAACATCATCATGACTAGCGAAAGGCCAAGCACGGCGCAGAACAGAACCTGATGAAGTCAAATAAGATCATTAATTAGATGTACTAGGTTTAAAAAATAAATCTTTGATATTCACCTTGGTCAATCCATTGATTTCCATGTCAAGCAGGCCCACCTTCGATCTGGGCTGCGAATTATTCATCACGCTGCGTGTCTCGCAACCCGTGTAGATGACAATGCCGGTGGCTGTGCCGGCTGCAACTACTGTATTGGCCCACAGAGTGTTCTCCACACTCAGGCCGGTGTCCTCGCTGCCGTCCGTCATGCAGAAGGTGGCTATAAAGCTATGAATATCGTTCTGGGGCTTCTCCACATAGAAGCTGGCATCGATGCTGTGCAGATCCGAGTCGCGACTAAGCTTCTGGGTGTAGGGAACAGCGAGACGGGGCTTCCAGTCTGTCTCGCCATCCAGCTGGTCTGTCCGCACGAAGACAGAACCACTCCGATCGCTGGTCCTCAAAAGGATTAGATCGGATGGTACCCTCTCGTTCTTCTCGACGATGATGACGTCACCTACTTTCAACTTGGAGCTGGGCACCATTTCGTACCCACTGCCATTGGTGGCCGAGAGACGCTTGTACTTCTGTGAGTTGACCTCGTGATCCCGCTGGTGACGACGCAAATCGTCGACGGCCTCCCGGCAAATGGTGACCATCAGTACGAAGCCAAGGGGGCCCCAGTATGTATAGGGATAACCGATTCGGATGTCCGGAATGAATTGCGAGAGCGCCATCAGCAGGAAGTAGAGGTTGAGGAAGAAGCGGAACTGCTCGAACAGCACCAGCGGCAGGAAGGTGATGAAGTTGTACTTCTGGTTCCGGATCTCGTTCGGCGGGAACTTCTCCGTATTGACCCGTCCCAGGTTGACCGTCCGGGCCCGAAGCTCGCGCGGTCGGAACCATTTGCGCCAACAGCTGTAAAGACAGACGAGTATCAGTATCAGGCTGCTCTCCAATAAAGCGTGAGCCAGGAACATCTCTCCGGTCGCTGGCCCAGGTCACCCATAAAACCCTCTCTTGGCCCCAGGCGTAAATCATAGAACGTTCAGGATATATTTCAAGCGAGTTGGCGATTTGATCAATATAATTGTATTACAGTGTGCTTCACATAGAATTTTGTCAAAAAACACTCCTAACGAAACGCAAAGATGATTTAAGGATATATTGATATCTGCATCTTTAATAAACTAACTTTCACGGTTTAAATATAATAGTAAATAAAATATTACATATCCGATAGCAAGGAATAAAACCATTTTGTAATATATATATTCTGAATGTTCTACCTTATGAAGGATTTGTTATTGTTGTGGTTTCTATATAAGGAATATATTTTTTGTATTTTCCTCATTCCCATTTACATAAGTGAAAACGGTTATTTTCCCTACCGATAATGCCACCCTTGAACCAGAAACATTCAACACCGATTTGCATAAATCATTCCATAATCACAAGTGAAGTGAAAACCCAATTTGGCTTCGTTCCCGTTCCGCCTTATCTGGCTTTCTCGCTTCGCAGCACGAGAACAATTAAAATTTCAATCGCATTGCCATATAAAATATGCAAAGGAGGCGACCTTGAATGGAAAATCAATAATGGAAACTCGAAAAATAAACAAAAGTGAAAAGCCAGACGACAATAACAAATGCAAGGGAATGTGTATGTGTGGGTGAGCGAGAGAGGTAGATGGAGAGTGTGGAAAGAGGAAAGCCTGGCTCGGCCCCCTCAATATCTGTGCGTCAGAGGGAGAGCAGTGGCATCCTATTAACAGTTAGTCGCCTAAGACGCTGATAAGGTTCCAGGTCAAGCAATAACTGGAGCGAGGGAGGTGGAGAGTAAGGGGGAGGTGCGCAAGAGGGAGACCAGTGACATCCCATTTACAGTTAGTACTGGTTAGTCTGGAGCCACTCCACGATGCTGATAAGGTTACAGGCCAAACAACGCTAAAAAAAAGAAACCCCCGCAATTCGCAGTAACTGGAACTGGAACTCAGGGGGCAAAGCGACGCGATGATTCACCTGAAGATAAACCAGCGACTGCGCTGGCGATTCAGAAGGGGAATATTCTCTCGCGTCATGGGCGTTGCGGCCGAGTTCTGGGAGGTGGCATCATCCATGATCGCGGTGTTATGCTCTTTCGATCCGCCCGACCGATCTATAGTCTGTCTAATGCACCAGCCCGCGGTCTTTGTTCTTGGCAGCAGCTGCGAAAGTTTCTGCTTCGGTCTCAGTCTCGATTGGCTGTTTTTCGGCTGCGGATCTCACATAATCACAGGCGCGGCTCATCGCACACGCAATGCACACAAACACATCCGAGCTCTCTACGGTTATGGCTCTTAATTAATTAACGAAATTCTTGTGCACAAAACAAATGCGAGTGAAAAATTCCGGATGAAAACTGCGTCGTCTGCGGATATAACAGACCTGTCGTTGGCCGAAAGAGAAATCAATAAGCGAGAGCGGGATGGCAGTAGTACCGCACAGTCACCAGGGTTGCCATATATGTAAACTACTACCAGTCTGGCAGAGCCGTAGAGCGCGGGTCATTCAAATGCTACACAAACAGAGGCTATAAACTTTTACGGCCGCCGCTCGACGCTTTCGTTAACACTCAGACGTTAATTAATCTTGTCAGGCGTCTACGCTTCAGCTGCTTAGACCAGCCACCGCATCTTCGGCTGCTCCTCTGTTTGTTTACTACTAACACTGCCCTCTCCCTCTCTCTCTCGCTTTTTGAATTATCTACTAGCAAACTGGTTTTTTCTCCAGCTTTTTATCGCCATTCTATTTGGCCCGCTGCGATTATTGCGCGAACCGAAGTTTTGTCAATATAACGCACACATTCGCCGTCCGATTTCGTGTCGTGATCTCATAAGAAAAAGTTGCCAAAAGTGCCAAAGCGAAAGTTCAACGACTTGGGCAAAGAATTTCTGCCGTCTGCTGCGGAGACAAAAGGGCCAAGAATTAGCTCACCTTTCGGGCCACATTTATCGTATCGTATTATGACTCACACTGCACTTCAAAGGCGCTAAAAGCCGACGGAATTGTCAGCAGGCTACACATTTGTATTTTTTTTTTCTACATTTCCAAAGTGTGTCATGCTATTGAAATATGCCTAGAAGTGATTTTATGTATCTTAGCCATTTGCGAAACGCTTATCGGTCGAAATATGATTCAACTCTCTGTTGGAATTGAAATGCACTCGTCATATGCAGGCATTGCAGGCATAAAAACTAATTGCCGCCATTCGTTTCGTTTCGTTTCTGAGAAATTAAATGAATTTTCAAAACGTGAACCTCAGCAGATTTGATTGCCGAGCAGTGCTCTCTCATCAAGCTCACATTGTTTTCCCACTTTTCTCAGTAACATCGTTGCGAAACTGTTGCCATAAATATCTGGGAAATTGCGCAATGTATTCTATTAGCGGAGCATATGCATTTTGAAATACAAATAATTGCTAATTTGACAAAATATTGTTCTAAAGTTAGTTTGTTAGTTTGGCAAACATTTATTTTCATTCATTCCCCTGGCAAAGTGCACGAAATTTCGCAGCCAATTTTACCTGAATTAATATATTAACTAATCAAATATAGAATTAATTCTCAACAGGTGGCATCAACAAGTTAACCTTCTACACTTTCATACCAACCAACAGCAAAGAAGATAAATATTTAATTAAGCAATTTTAATTAAGTTAGCCATTGAAACCTCAGGCAATAAAGTGTCTTACCTGAAATAGTTTTCTGCCAATTAATCAGTTGCATTTTCACAAACCTCAATTATTTAACCTTGACCTAGTCAACCTAGTCTTTCTGCTCCTGTTCAACTCTTCAGGTACAATACCAACAATCAATTAAATAAATGGAAATTAATTTTGCACCTTTCTAAGCTGAATGAAATAAGCCAATGCACTGGTAAAATGGTCAACAAAACCCGGTAAACCTGCTGGCCTAGTAAAGATATTTATTATGGTTTAATAAACAGCTTACCGAAACAAAAACAACCTCAGGAAAATGTTGGAAAACCTCTTAATAGAAAAATAGGATAAACGTCAAACCGGGTTTGCCTAGCTCTCAGCGCGAAATTGGAAAACTAATGAAAACCAAGCTAAGTTCAAATATGTCAAGTTGCTATAAATTTAGTGTCACACTTGTTGCCCCCCAGAATTACGTAAACCCGGCATCAAAACGAGGTTGTTAGCTTTAAATAAATTGCACATTAATATTGAGATGGATGTTCGGTTTCTTAGACTATAGATAGAAATTAATTTTCCACCTTCCTGAGCACCTGGTAAATGCATCCATTAAGACAATAATCAATGCTTCAATAAACAGCTCCTCCAAAAGCAAGACAATAGCCTGATGGCTGAATTGAAATGTATTCTGGTCAGCCCCCAGGTAAACTGTGTACAATCACTCAACTGATGCACTTGTACTAACATAACATGGACATTGGAAAATTCGATTTTCCCCGACAACGAATGCTGAAAGCTTTTATCAGTTGCTCAGTCGCAATCACAGTTCAATCAAATGGAATCGCAAATTAAGTTAACAGTTGAGAAATCAGCTTTTACAGCACAAACGGTCACGCAAAGCAACAAGTGCGAAGTTTTTAAATCATTTCGTTAAGAATTTCTAAAATAAAGTTGTATGCAGCTGGAATGCAGCGTGGTAAATTGCTTTTAAATATTTAAAGCTGCCATGAGTTAACACTTGTTGCACTTTTGGAAAATTGTTAAACAAAGGAAAGTAAATTTCGATGCAAATTTTCAATTAGGCTTATGACTCTTTTATAGGCAATTTTACTAAGCCGAATATCTTTGGGTTTGCATAACTAAAAGTCTAGTTCCAATTTAAATAGTAATTCAATTTGTCAAGCATTTTAAATGGAGCAAAGTAAAGTGCTTGAGTTTTCAAATCTTTTAAGTACACATGACAAACTTCGTTGCGTTCCAATAAGTTTTAGTTTAAGTTTTACTCTATTTAAAATTAGTCATAAATTGTGTAAGCCTGTTTGTTGAAGATACAGTTTTCTCCGCCCGTAAAGAGCTGGGAAAACGACTGGGAAAACTCATCTTTCACTGAAAAGAGTTGTTTCCATTGAGCAATTGAACAACCGAGTGAATGATTTGTATAATTTATGCATCACCTAGCGGCGTTTACTCACTTTTTCTTACCTCACTCCCTCCTCTAACCCATTTTCTTGACGGTTCTGTGTCACACCAGATACCAGACTTTTACTCATTTACAATTTGTGGTGCTATTTTTTGGATCAGAAATGAATTTATTTACTCAAAGAATGGAAAAATGTGTTAGTTTCAAAAGTGTATATATCTTAGATACAGCTCAAGATACTCCTTAGATTTTCATGATGATATTTTTGTTCATAAATTAAAATGTTCAATACAAAACAGGGGGTATAAATTTCTGGGTAACATCTTCAGTTTATGTGACACAATTCGATTTCTGCATTTGAATCCAACATTTTTGAAGCAGAAAAATAAAATATAGTTTGTTCCCACAAATGCATAATTAAGGAATCATAAATTCAGGTTACATAAACCTTACCTTCAGGTTACTATACATATTCCCTTTAGCGAGTAACCGGTACAGAAAATGGCCCGAATGTAAATAGACTTGAGGTGCCTTCTGGCTTTTGGTTATTAACCCACATTGCTGGTGGGTGGAACACAATGCCGGGCTAAGTTGCGGGCGTCAATCGTTGACGCTTTTCAGCGCCATATGTACGTATCTCCTCCACCCCGATGTCGCTTTTCTTTTTCCCAACCATTTGCATTCCCTCACCGCGACGGCAGCAGCAACAACAATACCCAGATAACTTGGCTAACGGCGACTAGAAAATAATAACATTAGGCGTTGCCATTGACAGTTGCGGATTGCGGGTTGCGGATGGCGGGTTGTTGGGTTCGTATGTGGGGGCGGGACGGGCTAATTTGCATTGGGGCAAAGCGGAAAAGCTTGGGAAAAAGACTGTCGCCAGTTGGCAATTGCTGAATTTAATGCAATTCCAATTAGCTGGAGTAGGATTTGGGGGCGGGGGCGGGGCTGGATTTCTAAAATCGCATAAAAGAGCTTTTGAATAATTATCTGGACCCGTGGCTGAAAATTGGCTTAAATTTACTGTCGTTTATTTTTATGGCAGCTTAAGATTATATTAATATACCTATAGACTATTCATTTTGCTGCGATTTCAGTTAATTTTTAAATGGGCTATAAAAAGTGGTTTCTAAAAAATGAATAAATACTATTTATATAGTCAGTGTTTGAATAGAAACAAACACATCTCGAAATGCTGATTACGAATATAAAGTCTGTCGTAAAAAATATGAATTAAAATTTAAATACTTTAATATTTAATGATTCCACGGAACATCACAGCCATTACCTTATCAGCTGCTCCAAGTCTTGGGGAAATAAAGGAATTGTTTGTTCCATCAATCAGACGTATGTAAACTAATGCACATAGGTACATTAACAATGGAGTGTGGAGGGAGGGGGAAATGGGTATGTATAAACGCTCAGTTGGTTCCACAGCACTGGCCACCACCAACAACAACAACAACAATCCCTACAACAACAACAACAACAAAATGTGCCGCATGGCGCCTCACTTTGCAATTCTAATCGGGCTGTCGAAATCTTTGTGCCTCATATAACCGCAACGGCAATCGGAGTTTAGTGCCGAAAAATTGAAACGAAAACCCCGAACAAACTTCCAAAGCTAATGGTAAGACAAAACCTTCACTAAAATTTCACACAAACTCAATTTGCGGGGGCTTTGAGCCGCGTTAATGGTCAGTAGGCGACTTTGTTGGGGAGCTATATGAGTACTTGGAGTACAAGAGAGATGACATTGGGCAATATGGCATTGGTATTAAAACATAATTTAATAGTAATCTCAAAGTGTTATTGTTTAGAGAAATAATAGCTTATTGAGTTGTATTTATTTATTTGAAATGGCTTTCTCTATTTACCCAGGGATCATTAGAAGGTATCAAGTTTGTTAATGTTTAACTTTGTTTACTAATACCGAATGTGTGAAACCAATATTAATTTAGATCATTAAGGTATTACAATCATTATGAACCTTTAGCTCAATACTTTATCTAATGACTGACCTAAATTGATACCTTTTTCAACTAAGATAAGTAAAAATGTTTTGGTCAATGGTAGAACTATGAAACTTTCATTGAATCAGTTAATGAAACACGTGAATAATAGTTACTCTAAATAGAAAGGATTATTCCTAAGTTAGCTAATATAAATAATCGAGATCTCTTCCTCGCTGCTAAAATTATCATACCCTCTTCAAGGGTATAAACCAAAAATGACCAAACAGAGGAAAACCCCAGAGAAGTAAAAAAATAAAACTCGGTTTTGCTGGGCACGTAATATTCGCTTTTCCCCGCCGAAGACTCACTCAAACGTGATTGAATAATAATGGAAAAATACCAGATACCAACATGAAGAGTAGCCAAAGATGTTGGCGCATGGTGTCCACTCCCCTGATCACCCATCGACGCATTGCGGAGTTTGTGGCTTCGTTTTGTGTTGTGTTGGCCCAAAAGGGCGACCTGATTCTGATAACCGGCGAGACTTTCAATTTTCCTCACACAAAAAGCAGGCTTCTTTCTGACCGACAAAACCCTATGGAGCCACTTCTTCTGCGCAACTCGTTTGTATTTTAGTAGAAACCTTGAAAACAACAATGTTCGAGTGTTCGTTTATCTAAACCAGCTGAGGAGACGGGCCCGGAACTGGTTTTGTGTTTCGGAATTTTTAGCATTTCTTGGTGACTTCTCGGGCTTTATTTTTTTTCGGTTTTTTTTGTAGCTCGCCCACAATTCGGGGCTTCAATTTTGCAGTTGTTTTCGTAAAAGTTTTGCAACAATTAGAGTCCCACGAAATGTGGCTGAAATGTGGGAGCCAATACTTTTCGTTTTCGTTTACTTTGCGCCTGCCTCTTTGTCACCCAACCCAACGTCTGGCCTGTCTTGGGGCACTATTTATAGCTTTGTTTTGGTTAATATTTCCATGGGTTGAACATTTTCCTGGACCCGGAAAACACGTCTGTGGGACCCGTCACGTTTATCGATTTGCAGTTCGTCGCAGAAACGGAAATGTTTCTTCTATTCTAGTTCACTTAGCCGGGCCACTTACGGACGGACGTGTGTGTTCCCCTCTCTAATTAGGTAAATTAAAAATATATCTCGAACACGCTTTATGTACAGATGCATCTTATGTTTGTATATACATGTGTAATATATATGTCGTGTGTGTGCACATCTCCCCGCTCGCATTTCAAAACAGCAGCCAGAATTATTTTCTTGGAAATGTGTTTCGTAAAAGCGCTCAACCAAAAAGAACATCGAAATTGTTGTTCTTCAAATTGGAAAATACATTTAGAATTCTCTCGTAATACAAATTTCGCTCAAACCAAAAATAATAAACAAATGGCAAGAGTCAGAAGCAAAACAACAACTTGTTCGTGATGTATCTTTTGCTAAATTCGAGATTTCTTTGGCAATATATTTTAATATGCGAAAAGTTATTTATAAACGTATTTAATTAAATTGTTCTTCTAGCTTTTAACAAGATTGATTTTAATAAATAAACTATACTAGAAGAATGGCCAAAAAATCGTTTGAATTTCCGGAAAATCAATCAAGAAAACTCTCAATAATTTAATTAAAAATTGTTATTAAAGTTTGTTCTCCTATCAACAAGACAGATTTCAAGAAATTAATTATTCACTAAAAGAAAACCCCGAAAACCAAAAATAGGTTTAAATTTCTATAAAATCAATTCAAAATACTAAACTTTAGATTGTGGTTTTTCTCAGGGCCTCAGCTAAATTAATAACTGCCATTTACTTTCGCAGCTGTTTTAATATTTCGCTATTTACTTTCGCACAACTCGCCTGCCCATTGTTGCAACAAAAATAACGAAAATATTGCGCATACGCAACGTCGACGGCGACTCACCTGCAAAGGCACAGCTTGCACACGTTGGCGATGCTCCGGCTCTTGCTCTTCCGCCGATTGTGCTGGTAGAAGACCGTGGAGGATCCATTCTCTGGATCCACCACTGTGCTGTGAGTCCCAAGATCGCCCGTTCCGGACACACCCGTAGCTGTATTGCCAGCATCTCCGCTGGTTCCACCGTTTCCGGATCCGCTTGAACCGGCTGCCGATCCCGAACCGCCTGCCCCTGCCCCACCCCCTCCGCCACCCGCGACGCCCGCTGACGTGTGCGTTAATTGCGCCAGTTTCGAAACGCTGTTGTAGCTGTTGTTGTGGCCGCTGTTAGAGGTTTTGGCGCGCTCGCGACTCCGCTCATTTCTATATCGTATCTGGCCGGCGGCAGAGCCGAGACTGTGGCCAAAGAGATTGCCCAGAAAGCTGCCGTCGGCGTCAGCGCCGCTGAAGCCCGTCGAGCTTTTGCGGCGTCTGCTGTTGTGGTTGTTGTTGTTGTTGTTGCTGCTGCTGCTGCCGATGCTCTTAGTGCCCGAGGGGGCCTCTCTGCGTATGAGCAATTCCGTCTCGGAGTCGGTTTCGCTCTCTTCGTCGAAGTCGCGTAGCGGCACATTGTCGGCCATTTTAAGAGAGCTCATTCAAGAGATATTGCCAAAGTTGAGCTCGTCGAAAAGAGAGCTGGTCAAAGAGAGCTTTTTAAAGGGGAGCTCTTGTATCAGAGAGGGGGAGAGAGCGCGCGAGCGTGGACAGCTTAAGCCTTGAACTAAGAGAGTGTGCACAGGTGTTTGTCTTTGGCTTAGCGCGACTGCCTCAATGTGTTAGATTTGCTTGACTTAACCTCGGGAACTATCTATTGGAAATGCATTAAGTCGCCGTGCTTCAGATGCAGGCAGTGAGTCAGAGCAGTCTTGAAATATATTTAAGTCATACCGTTGCTTCACTCTAAATGCTTCTGTTTGAGTTATCTTGCCACGTTTCCGTGGAATTTATCGCTGTGCAAACGCACATAAAACGTGTGGGAAGTTGGATCCGCCTTATCACACCTTCGCCTTTTGTTTGGGCGGTAAACATGCGGCGGAGCGGTAAATCACTTTCACACAGCGCACTCCCCTCGCACCGGGATTCCTAGTTTCAGGCTCTTATCAGCTGCAAACGGTTGCCGGCCTTAATAATACGTCACCATAAATATATGTGAAGAGCAATCTATGGCTATTGCTCGGCGTTTGATTGATACAATTAAAAAATATAAATAAAAGGCCAAGGCCCGGGCACCTGACACCCACACACGCGCATCGGGCAACACACACGAACACGCACGGGGATTTCTCTTCCGCAGTTTGGCATTTGATCAAAGCTCTTAAATATTTGCCAATCGCATAAGCTCGAATTACACTTTAGTTTCACACTCTTTTTCGGTTCGGAACATTATTATTTTATTATGTTTAGTTCGGGTTTTCCTTGGAAATATCCAGTTCCCCGGGACGGTCGCAAGTTGCCAGCGAAATAATTTTGGCCAAATTGGGGAACAGCTGGGTTAACAGTGCGCTGTTAACATACGCGCACGTTGTGCAGCACTGGCTACAAGAAATGTTAAAAAATTCTGCAATTTAAATAATTTAAACAATGTTTGTTATTAAGCTTTTGAGCAGTGTTATAGATTACTATTGTAGGTATTTTTTTTATCCTTGTATTCTTCTACCTTTTATAGGTAAATCTAAAGTTAATTTAACTTCCTTTTCCATTTGAAATTTTAAATGTAAATGTTGTACATTTAATTTAAGATCAATATCTTAAATATAAAATGTACTTTTACAATGTACTCAAATTTGTAATATCTCTCTAGATCTTTATTAAACTTAATTTCGAATATCTGCTTGAATAAACTGAAGCTAAATAAACACATAAAATATTAAAATAAAAAGCCCGTTTTACTTTATATTGGTTGTGTATAAAATTTTAAATGTTTATTCGTAGCTTACATTTAGCAAACGAACAATAAACGGGAATTTACACAGAGATCTTAAACAACTAAAAATAACACGCACACTCTATATAGACCGTCGATCTGCTGCGCAAAGTAATTATACGTTCATATGCACTGCTCCTGACTCGGATCCACTTCATTTTAAAAGTACGCAAACGGTTTTCCGCTAATACATGTCCATCTGGATGGGCCACCAAACCGAAGTCCATCAAAGAGGACACCTGCAGATGGCTGGGGCTTTCGGCTAATTTAATATATGGGTAAACGCCTGAAACATTGCATTTGCTCAGCTGCGCTCCGTTTGCAGCGTAATGTTGGAGTCCGAGTTGGAATAGTTGTGCTCCAGCCGGGGCCGAAATTCGTCCTCGCCATCTGAATACGAGCCCACCGAGCGACAGATACTGCAAGTAGTTTATGTAACTCCACTTAAGTACTTCCCAAAGGGTAAACATTCATTGTGATGGCTCACCGCTGCGTTGACGCATAACCCTCGATGGCCAGAGCCTGACTCACGCCAGGCGGCAGCAACTGCTGGAGCAGGGCATCCTTCGCCGCATTTGCGCTGGTCGGCAGGGGCACGTGGTTCATGTCCACCGATGAATGCGACTGCGAAAGGTGCGGCGCCGTCAATCCGTTGGCCAAGCGCGCTGCACTTCCTGTTCCTTCGCCGCCTCCTCCTCCTCCTCTCCCACCTCTGGAATCGCGTTCATCGCTTCCATCTCGTTGCATGCGTTCGATATAGCGAAGGGTACTGAAGAGCTCCAGAAGATTCCCAAAGGTATTGCGCAGGTCGCAGTGCCCGGTGATGTCGAAGCAGAGTTGGGAGACGTTTTGGCGGAGAAGGTAGATGGCATACTTTGTCTGCTGCGACGGAAGAATGGAACGCGTGTACAGGGGGAATCTGCAGAAAAAGTCTGATTAGCTTGCTGAACTGAAAATATTCCAAGATCTGCCAAAGATTCCCTAGCTAGCTTTCTTTTCATGTTTGCTTTAGATAATCGATAATCCATTTTATTCTCAACACTTACTCCCTGGTGGTGTAGGTCAAATCCTTGATGTCGTCTACAATGCGAGCTTTGGAGGGCTCGTACAAAATGCGATTCCTCAGCGGCCGGTCCATGATAATGGCCAGCATCTGCACCAGGTGAGCCACATAGCCCAGGGCCGCACTCACCGCCAGCGGGGAGACGTTCTCCAGCATTTGCGCGTTGGTCGCCTGACGGGACTCGCTCGTATACTGCTCCATGGGGGGGAAGGCGATCCCGCAGATGCTAAACCGCTGTCCGTCCTCGCTCTGGACATTGTAGATCTCCTGCAGCTCCAGCACTAACGTGGACATGCGTCGTTCAACCTGCAAAGGTGGAAATGGATTATTATATGTATAACTAATAGATATGACAATCATGGAATCATGGTTTGAATTGACTCTCACCTGTCTTATGATCTCACGACGCAGATCGCGCTGCTCCAGGTGCTGAGGAGCCAGGGTGCGCATCTCCAGTCGCTCCTGCTCCAGTCGATGTCTCTGCACGTGCAGCTTTTGCTGCATTACATCCCGCTGCTCTCGCAACGCTGCCAAGTGATGGCGAGCTCGCTCATTCCGCTGACGAAACGTTTCCCGCTCCGCCTGGAGCAAGCGTTGCTGGCTCCTCAGCCCCTCGATCCGCCTGGTCAGCTGCTGGGCATTGTACAAAGTGAGGGGGGCGATCAGCTGCTGCTCGGCAAGGAGCACGCTCAGGGCGCGTCCCATGGAATGGTGGTGGGCGGCGTGATCACCCGACATGGACGTGGTGCGGGGCTTCAGGCGCAGCTCCTTTTTGGTCACGCACTGCACACTGAGACGGGCAATCTCGCCGCTGATCTCGGTCATTTGACGCAGCTTCTGCTGGTGCAATCGCTGGAGGCGTTGCAGCAAGAGTAAGTTGTCCAGGTTGTAGCTGCGCCGGATCTCCTGCTGCTGGCACTTCAGCTGGGCATACCGCATGCTGCTCATCCTCGACACCGGACTAGAGCTGCGACTGGCGGCAGGTGAGTTAATGCCTTCATTCCTGGGCTCCTCGCGCTCCTCCTCAGCGGCGTAGTTTTGGTAGTGCAGATGCAGTTGCGCATGAAGGCCCTGTTCGGTGATCAGCAATGGGGACACAAACTGCTCGCCGTTCAGTTGAAAGACCAAGGAATTCTTGCCGCACTGGGCCAGGGTGAGAGGTGCCAGGGGTATGAGGCCGGAGAAGTAGACGGCCCAGCTGAGGAGCAGCTTCGGGGGGCGTGACAGCTTGTAGGTCGTCAGGTGTGAGCTTCTGGAAAGAGAAATACCTTCAGAAAAGTTCATTTGCAATAATGATTTATCCAACCCGCACATCTCCTTAGACCCTCCGTCAGTCTCAAATGGTTGACCCTCTCGTCTGGGCGCCGGATAGTGCCTCCACACCCTTACGCATACACACTGCGCATTGGATTTCCGCCAGGCGTCGTCATTCGCACAGATCTCCGCCCACTTTTGCTGCTGGTGCCGCTGCGGCAGCTTTTCGCTCGTGTATAAAGCCTCACTGGACCGATCCAAGTGCAGCGTGTAGTAGAGGAGAACGTCCTCCGGCTCATCCGGCTCCTCCTGCGGCCCGGACACAATGTTGAATCCCTGAATTCGCGCCAGGTTGCGCAGTCGGAGCTGCTGGGTGGCCAGAGGAAGCCATTGGCGGCAGCGAGGACGCAGATTCATCTTGCGGCGGAGTCCGGTTGCGACTATAATACGCGGTGCCCGCAGGCCTGTTCACTTTACGCCAAAAGACGGTTTGTTGTAGTTTTTTTTCAATAACTTTTAACAAAAAAAAAAACTATTGGTCACAACAGCTGTTCTCTGAATCAGGCTGCCTGTGTTGGTAAATGTACCAATGGAAGGGAACGGTATTGAGCTGCATTTCAGCTTGTTTCAAGCTGTTTATTTTAAGATTTATGAAATTTTGGATTGTTTATAGCTGTTTATTTTGGAATGTTGTTAAAATTTATAAGATAAATTCATGTGTGAATAATATAACACAATATATATTAAATAAATTCGATGCTAACAAAATAAAGATTCTTTGGCATTTATCTCCCTCAGGTTTTTTTGTATTTTGTGTGGTCTTAAGAAATCGTAATAGTAAATAAATATGAACCTCCCAAAACTTTGTAGCCGAAAATGCATTAATCAATATTACACTGTTTTGAATACAAAAATCAAATCAATTAAGAATAATATTATGTTTTAAATATTATTTTTTGTATTGTTGAAAGCATAAGCCCGCCTTTGGAGATTTAAAGCTATTCTCTCACCACTGAGTTAGTGTTGGTAAGCACGCAAAGTAGGGACTCAATTGGCCAACACTGGTCGCTGCACTTATTTTGTCTTTGTCCGCGGAAAAGGAAACTTGCTGCAAGGTTTTCGCTCCAAACTTAAAACTTGTAATGACACACCACGATGCTCAACTACATTAGAGAGGCAATCATGGCGCCGACTACACGTAGTGGCATAAACAACAACAACAACGGCCAGCAGGACGTCTTCAAGGATATGGGCCCGCCCGTATCCAATGAATCCTCGCCAGCTCCGATGCGGGGCTACAAGGTGGCTGATAACGAGCGGACGCGAAAGTACGGGATCGGGGCCAACTCCCTGGAGATGCTGATAGCCAAGGCGAACAACAAGTTTCCGGTGAGTGTGCCAAACAGAAAAACTTTGGTGAAAACGGGTGAACAGGACTCACACCCACGCAAGGACATGAAGCTCTTGGCCCTGGCATTTTCAAGGCCACGTCCCTGGCAGTGGCTTCCGCGTTTGTTTGGCTCTCTTTCAATGCCACCAGAAGCTGGGCAGTGCGCATGCCTGCAAATCCTGACATGGGACCTCCTCCAGCAACCTGTTGCTGCCTCGTCCTTGCCCCAGCCAAAACACAAATGCTGAAGGCCACTGAACCAGGAATTCGGCCGAGAAACTCCATCACTCTGGCCTTGTCAATTTTGGGCCATGTCAAGGACAATTAACATGATTTGTTGTTGTTTTTTCTCTCAGCTGCCCGAACTGCATTTGTATCTGGCGACGGATGGCTTTGAGGTGTCTGATGACGAGTACTTGAACAGCCTTCCTGCCCAGACTCTGTTCATTGTGGCTGGCCCCGATGCTGTTATCACAACAGGTAGGTACAAGCAAATCACAAAGGTGTGCAACAAAGAAGAGGGTTGAGTATATTCAACTGAGTTTTATGTACATATTTTGGAATGTTGAATCAGAATATTTGTCACGTTTATTTCCATGCTCCTGTTTTTTTTATAAACTATCTGCATAGTAGTTTTATAATAGACCTTGAAGTCGGATTCAGCAACCAAAATACAAAACCGCTTTTAGATACTCTTTTTTTTGCAGACCTGTGTAATTGAGTTAAATTCTAAACTATAAATTATTTTCCCTTAGATGCCGACTTTGAGTTTGAGAAAATGCGACAGCAATCTCCTCTGCTGAAGGTGGCGGACATCTTCTACGAATTCGTGGAGCAGCACCCGGACAAATTTCGCCGCATGATCACGGACTATGAGCATCAGAAGCAGCGACGCGTCCTCGACAACACCAAGGCGCATCTGAGCCTGAAAGCTGAGCACGTGGAATGGTTTGAGGGCGGCGAGGAGCGCTTCCACTCGAAAGAGGAGGCCATGGCCATGAGAGCGCAGACACGTGTGCGTGGCTACTACTACAAGGCCAAAGAGGAGCTGACCCGCAATCCTCTGTACCGACAGAATGCCAAGGCCCGGCAAGTAATCAATTCGGTGTTGGAGCAATTCCGGTACCTGCTCATCGGTTGCGACTACTTCTCGATGATGTTCAACAGGAGGTGCGGGCAGAAGCACGACTTTCTGCAACAGCAGCAGCTGGACGAGGAGGAAACGGATGCTGGCAGTCTGCCCAGCAAGCGTCTGAGGCAGGTGATCAAAGAGTACACCAAGAACAATTCAATTCTTGACGAGTGGTCGGTTTCCCTGTGCACTGACCTGGGCGACTTTTATTGCCAGGGCGCATATTCGGAGAATGGCAACTGCTGCTCCAAGCAGCACACTATCAATCCGTACGCCTCGCGGGAGAATTTGATTTTGTTCCAGGTCTGGAACCTAGACCATCAAATCGAACTGTGCCGCACGATCCTGCCCGCCCTGGTGGCCAGTGTGGAGGAGCTGATCACCCAGCCGCATCTCAAGTGCTCTCTGCACAACAGGCGAGTGGTGGACATATCCGTGCTGGAGTACTTCCTGGAAATATTCTCCCTAAAGAATCTCAGGCTCGTTCACATTGTTTGTCACGAAAAGACTACCCGCTCGAATCGCTCCAACGGTCGTTTGCTATGTCCGGAGTGTCATGAGTACCGCATAGTGCAAGATCTCATGGATTTGCAGGCAAGCAGTCCAACGTCTTAAGTTCTTAAATTCTTAAAGCCCCAACTTAGCCAAGCAATATTGTAAACAATAACTATTAATATGTGACTATGCAGATATCCTTGTTCTTTGGTTAGCCCAAATGTAGTATTATCTGATTTATGCGTGGTTTAGTTTAGCTAACCACTTAAATTAAGGTATACCATTATTCACTATCTGTAAACAGATAAGTTGTACAAATCAAAAGTATCTCAAAGTTAACTATCGAAACGTACTATTTATATGAGAAGTGTTTAATCTTGAATATACATATATCTGCATTTAATGTTAAAAAAAAGCTTAGAAAACTATTAGATTTACGTGGCTATGCAATATACCGATATAATCTAGCTTTAAATGTTCGTTGGCTGTAGCGCCTGTAGTTGAGTTTCGGATACGTTTTGTTGGCGTTACATTGTTCAGCATGTCCAAATGTTCTACATTTATCAATATACATATATAAACTAGGAGGAAGATATATACCCAACAATATATACATACGTATTTAATATAAATATATATATACTATATATACATATTAAGCAACAAGGTACTACTTACAGAGGTTTTGCTGCACTCGTCTTCTCCTATGCCTCCACGAATTTCTCGGAGTCTCAAATATTTCTCCTGTACTTGTGTTTCAACCAAGGATCTTCAATTCCCAATTTAAAACCAAACGAACTATTTTTATTTCTCTTTATTTACTAAAAAAAAGGTTTACTGCATACGAAATTATACAACACAAAATATATTTTATATAAGTATCAAATAATAGTAGTCAAATAAATTTGAATTTATAGAACGTTCGTATGCATACGAGCATAATAAATGAGCATAAATAATGATGACACAATAAAAATAAAATCGTCGAGAGTGAAATCGTTGTTGAAAGAAATAATGCCTTCGAAAATAACAAAAATATTCAATCTTATTAGTCGTGTGCGCTTTCGTGTTATCCGGATACATATCAAGCCTAGTCGATTTCTTGCATATGATTTGGGTTTTTGTTTCGTTTCGTTGTGTTACCTCATTGCACCTGCTGCTGCTGCTGCTTCATCTTAAGGTTTAGGATTAGTAGATATTCGCTTTAATTATTAATTCTTCGTAATCGTGTTAGATTTTGTATTGTTTGTTTGGTGTTTAGAGCTGCTACCAAATCGCGTTCAACAAAAAAAAACATTCCTCCTCGCTACAATGGTGTTTGGTTAGTGTAAAGAAATTTTACTATTAACTTGTTCCCGTTCCCAAGCTATTCGATTGTGGCGATCCTTAGAGTGGCTGGTACTTAAACTAGTTAACTACAACAGGCATTCCGTTTCTTTATGCTGTTGTATGCTGTTGTTTAGGGCTATAATTGATTTCTATGGCTTTGAGAAATAATTATAGATCCGATTGTCCAGGTCCTGAAAAAGAGCAAGTCGAGGGAATTGTTAGTTTAATTTTGCTTTCGAATAGGAGAGACGAACAAATAAAGCTAACACTAAATTGTAGAAACTTTCAAGTCGCGAACTCTTAACCAGGTTCAGACTTGTGTATGTAGGAAAAGTAAATAGTAATAAATAATAAAGAAAACAAATATAATAAAAATAAAAACTGTAAGCAGCAACTGAGAAAGTGCAAGTGCCAGGCAGCCAAATCAATTTTGAGAGAAAACTTCACCTTTATTGCTTAACTTTTGTTTGCTTTGTTCATTCAATTTCGATTCAAGTCAATTTAATTTTCGGGGTAAAAGCCATTCATTGTCATTATTAAAGTTAACGATTAATTTTTGGTTAAAAGTATATATTTCATATTGTGTGTAGAACAAGTTAATCGAGTATAAAAGAAAGATAAACATTTAATTATGCATTTGTAAACTCATGAATGGTTAATGTAACGAACGACTTCTCCACAAGTTATATTGTACAATTTTCCACTTTATATGTATATTCTCACTCTATTGTTATTATTATTTTTGCATTGTATTGTTTATGGTCACAACAACAAAAAAATAATCCTCATTCGTCGTTGTTCTTTTTGCAAGGTGGAGTTTGCTCTCCAAGCTCAAGTTTGTAGGGAAGCATTTTGGTGGGATAGGAACTACAACGAATCCACAGAAATATTTGCGATGGCTTGGAATAGGTTAATTGTTCCGATTTCTACAGTTGACTTGAATATTATTATTTGTTATTAATGGAGCATACAAACCTGGTTTTTTCTACATTTCTTTCAATTTAAATTTGATATACGAACATCGCAAATATTTTTTATGGACAAATTAGAAAAGAATACGGCACACAGAATTAAATTCAAACAGCGGCGAAAATAAAAGTAATACATAGAATAGATAGAAGACAATTCATCGAATATAATATGAAAACATTCAATTAGTTTAATTGGTTTTTGGGTATAATTTTTTTTGTTTTGTTTGGTTTGTTTAAAATTAAAATTGCAATTTTAGGTACCTTAGGATTTTGAACGAGCTTTACAAAATCATTGAGTTGAGATGAAATTGTTTTTATTTTGTTGTTTATTGTGGCGATTTGATAGAGTTTAATTCGGTTATTATTATTTGGTTCGATTTCGAGAGTTTTTGAGTTTGAGTTTGGTTTTAGAAAATGATCTTGATTTAGATTTGGTTTTGGTTTTGGTCTCGGTTTTGCGCTTTATTGAGGTAACAAACGAACGAACGAATGAACGATTTCTTTTCATTGGTTTCAATTGGTTTATTTACATGTTTAATTAGATATTTAGTTTATTAATGTGTTGAGTGTATTCGGTATTCATATAATGTACAATGTGTGTTTGTGTGTGGAAGGATGAGATGTGGGAGGATGAGTAGTGAGGATTGTGAGGTGAGAAATGCAACAACTGGCTCTTGTATCACCCATTACCAGGGGCAGTGATTGTTTTGGCCAAAATGCAGAAGTTCGCCGTGGGCGCTTAATTACCATTACCAGAAATTTCGGGAGTGGAAACCGGCCAGGGAATGGACTAGTTTCAGGGTTAACCTCTTGCCATTCCAAATGGCCAGTTAAAGTTCCCATTTGCTCCCCTGATTCGCTTTGAGTTCGCTTTTCATTTCGTTCGAGTTTTTCGAGGATTCTTATTCCAACTGAACCGGTCTCCTCGCATCCCTTCTAAAGACTAAAAGACCCGCCCTGCTTTATTTACAATGGGCAACCTCTTGCCTCGGCCCTAAACCCGGCGCCAACTGCTCACGGATCGTTCCCGGGACTGGGAGTTCTGTCGGAAGCACTCTGGGCTCTTGCTGCCCCTGGAGTTGGCTATCTCCGGCGATTCCGTAACGCGGGCCAAATCCCGGTTGATTGTCTTGGAGCTGAGTACCCTTGGACAACGTACCGTCCAGGGGCTGCGTCGCGGATCCTGCAGGGCCCGGAAGGCCTTGGAGGGCAGCACCTCATCCCCGCTCCCGCTGGCATCGCACCAGCTGTTGTAGTAGTCGGAGTACTCCTTGTCCTGCTTGGGCGTAATCGCCGGCGTGCTGTCCAGCGAGCTGTTCTCCTGCGCCGAGTCCATCTCCTCCACCAGAGCCCGCTTGGCTGCAGCCTGAAGCTTCTCCATGGGCATGTTCCGCAGATGCGAGCTGTCGCTCTTAAGGAGCAGGCTCTGGACTAGTTCGTTGACCAGCTTGTCGCTCACCTTCCGCTGGTTCTTGGCCGAGGGACCCAGAATGGGTGAGGCGGGACTGTTCGGAGTGGATGGGTTGTCCGCATCGATGCTGGTGTTCTTGCGGAGCGGGAGGGAGAGACGCTCCCGGCGCTGCGACATGCTCTCCGCCTCATTGAGGGCCGAGGGGTTCTGCTTTCTGGTGATGGACACGTTGTGCACAATCTTCCTCCGGCTCGGCTTCAGCTGGAATTCGTCGGCGGGTGCGGCTCCAGCCTCCGGCAGGTCGTTCTCGTCCTGCAGCAGCTTGAAGAGCCTGGAATGTGTGGCCGCTCGCTGATAGCTGGTCATCTTGCGCAGCTCTGGGAAGCTCTCCGACTCCGTGTCCGTCTCGGACAGCTGCCGGTTCATGTCCGTCACCCCAGAGTCATCCTCCTCGATCTCCGACTCGGAGCGCTGAGTGCTGCTGTTGCGGGAAAGGGTTCCCTTCCCATGTCCACTGTCCACGGACAGGGATTGCGTGGTCAGGGCCTTGGATGCGCCCTGGGTTGGCACCACCTCGAAGGCGCTTATGCGATCTTTCACTGAGATCTTTGGTTTCTCGTTGAACTTCTCCAGCCCCAGGTCGGGCAATCCGTTGGGCAGAAGCTTTATCTCCGGCTCTGCCTCCACATAAACCTCCGGCAGCTGTGGCTCCTCGTTGGTGGGTGTAGAAGCTCCTCTCTCCTCATCCTCGGTTTCGGGCATCGATGGCTTGTGCTCCTCCACAATGGCACCGTCTTCGCCCACAATCTCGTAGCCCCCAGGTGGACCCAGGTCGAGGTCCTGGGGCTCTTCGACTTCCATAATCACACTGCTGCGATTGGGCTTGGACTGCGGCGGCGACTGCTGACCATCGATGGAGGTGTTAAAGAAGGCCATGGCCTGGCGGTAGTTGTGGCGCTTTTGATCGGCCTCCTCGATCTGATCCTTCTTGGCCCGATCCTCCTCGATATGTGCCCAGAAATCGGTCTCCTCCTCCTCCTCTTCCTGCTCCTGTGGTGGTGGCGCCCAGGTGTAGACTGTGGCTGGTTCGTGCATCGAAGCCAGGGACATGGTGTCCACATGGCTCAAGTTGCTCTCAGAGGCTTCCTCCTGCGGCTTTTCACAGGACTCCGCTTTAACCTCTTCCTCTACCTCCTCAGGAACTTCGTCATGTTCCAGCCCCTCGTATTGCACGGCGAGCACCTTCTCCTCCTCCACCACGGGATCTACGATTTCCGGTTCAGCGCCCTTGGCTGCCTCCAGAGTGGCCCACACATCGATCTCCACCGCCGGCTCATCGGGCAACTTGGCCCTAAAGGCCTTCACCTCCATCGGTTTGTAGGGAGTCTCCTCCACGGAATTCTGTCGCTCTTTGCGCGCCCAGAAGGTGGCCGATTTGTGGAAGGTCACATCGTCATCATCTTCCTCGCCTGGCTTTTTGTTGGCCTCCATAGCGACCCAGAATTCGATCTCCTCATCAGTGTCCACTTCCCGTGGCTCTGCCGGATATTTCTTGGGTTCGTCATGGGAGCTTGTGGTGGACTGAATGTCCGCCCAAAAGTCTAGATCTTCTTCTTCCGGCTGGGAGGGAAGTACTTCATCTTCCTGATTCGCCCAGAAATCTATCTCTGGCTCGGGTTGGAGCTGTGAGGGAGGTACTTCCTTTTCCAGAGTTGCCCAAAAATCGGTCTCTGGTTCAGGTTGGGGATCAGTTTTATATGTTGTTTGCTCCCAGTCGGTCGTACTCGATACCTTCTCACTGCTCCTGGCAGCCTTAGTTTCTTCAATCGAGGCCCAGAAGTCCACCTCTTCCTCCTTTTCCTCCTGTTTGGGTTGCTCTATCTGCTTTGGCTTTGGCTCCTCAACTACGAAGTGAACCTCAGCTCTTTGGGGGATCGGTAGCGATTCCACCTGAGCCCTCAGAGTTGATGTCCAGTGCTCCACTCTCGAGGCTATTTCCCTTTTCAGTGGAGTGTAGGTGACAGTTTTCTTCTTCTTGGTCCACTGCTGGTCCGTCTTCTCGGTGGTTTCCTTTTTCTCTATGCTAGCCCAGAAGTCATCTTTGTCCGATTCTTCCACCGGCTGCTCTTGGGGCTCTTTTTCTTGGGAAGCCGTAGCAAAGGTGGACCAAAAGCTATTTTTCGCTGCCTCCAACGAAGCCTGGGTCTTGGACATATCCCCGGATTTGGGTCTCGGTGGCTTGGCCTCCAAAACATTCTCTTTGGGACGCATCTTGGGAGTCTCTGTTGGCTGCTCCGCTGGCTTCGTTTCGGGTGTTTTCCAAAAGTTTTTCGATTGCTCCATCATTTTCTGGGCCTGCATTTTGGTGGCCATCAGGGTGGCAAAGAAATCGAATTCCTCCTTCGGCGAGCTGGCCACTTCTTCGGTTTTGGGTTTCACTTCCGCTCGGGAAATATTATTGGTCACATCTTTGGCCAATGTTTCACCCACGAATTTGTTGCGCATCTCCAAGGAGAAGGAGGCAGAGGCGGAGACATCCTCCAGGCTGGCTTTGGTGGGAGTGGATATCTCCTCGACGGGATAGGCATTTGAGGGCTTGTAGGGCTGAGCACACTTCTCCACCGAGTTGGAGCGCGAGGAGTTGGACAGGCTGATGGTCACACTGACCTCACAGTCATCGTCGTCGTCTTCCTCGTCATCGCTCTCCACTTTGGCCACACTAAAAGTGCTGACCAGACTCGGACGCTTCTCCTCGATCTGTGTGGTGTTGCCCACCTGCACGGTGGCGATGTTCTCGTCATTGGAACTCCGGCTGAAGGAGAAGCGCAGGGGCAGGCGAACCGTCACCGAGTTGGACTCCTCAACGTCGTCATCATCCTGATCGTTCTCCTCAATCTGCTTATCTAGCTCGTCTATCAAGGTGGACCTGGAGTCATCCTTGCGGATCACCGTCTTGGCGTATTCGCTGCTACGTTCGATTTCGCTCTCCTCCTCATAAATAACACTGAGATCCTCCTCTTCCACGATGTAATCATCGTCCATTTCTTCCACCAGGCCTTCCTGCTCTTCCTCGACCTGCTCTTCCTCATCGAACATCTCATCTGCTGTGGTCACATCCTCGTCATCATCGTCGTCGTCCTCATCCTCGCTGCTCTCGGAGTCCAAGTGCTGCTCCAGAGTTTTACCCTTGTAGACCTGCACATTGGTCACCGATTTGATGGACTGCAGGGGAGCCTGACGGGGCCCCAGCTTGGGGGTATCTTCATCCTCCTCATCGCTGCTCTCCTCCTCCGAATTCGAGGCATTCTCGCTGGGGGATCTCTCGCCCAGCTCCTTGAACTGCTCGCCCGCGTAGTTCTTCTGCAATTGCTTGGAGAGATTCGCCTGGGTATTGCCTCCGGCGATTTTATTTATATTGGCCAAACGCTGGCTAAGCACATCGATGACGTCGTGTTTGTTGGTGCAGATATTCCGGGCCTTGCCGGGTCTACTGACCAACTCCTCGATCTCCACGGAATGAGCTCGCTTCGGAGGCTCGCGGGGTTCCACACGGATGTGATGCTGCATGATCACCTGGGAGGGCAGGTCGTCGGTGCTGGGTGTTATGATTATGTCCGGCAGGACACTGCTGGCCCGACTCTCCTCCGTGGAACTCTGGCTGTAGCTGGGGGCGACGGGATAGGGATACGGATGACCGTACATAGGCATGCCATGATACGGGGGATAGGCAGCCGCCGGAGAATGGGGCTCCCTGTTGTCCGGCTGCTGTCCGTAGGGCGGCACAGGCGGCGGATAATAGGGGTAGTAATAGGGATACGGGGGATATCCCTCCGCTGGCTTTCCCTCCACCGACTGTGGCGGGGGTGGGGGCGGAGGATAGGGATACGGATATGGCCATTGAGTGGCCTCACCATTCGGTGGAGGCGGTGGCATATACCAAGGATAGGGATAACCATAGGCATAGGGATAATGGGGCGGAACCGACTGCGACCTGGGTGGGCAAGAGCTGTCCGAGTTGAGGGATGAATTGGATGAGTGGGTGATGTCTGTGCAGGATGGGGGTGGTGGTGGCGTGGGGGTGGCTGAGTGATAACTGTGACGGTTGTTGGGTTTACTGTTAATCTTATTATGATTATTCTTCTGCCCATTATTATTATTGTGATTATAATTATTATTATTATTTGTATTATTGTAATTATTATTATTATTATTTGGGGTTTCGTTCAGTTCAACATTTTCCAAATCCGAGTCCAGCTCGGTGTGAATTTTATGGTCTGAGGTCGGTTTTTGGTACACGGTTATCAAATATAAAAGAAGAAGAAAAGAAATAGACACGGTGAGAGTGCGAACATTATGTGATTGTGAGTGTGATTGTTTGATTGACTGACTGACTGATTGACTGACTGACTGGTTAAACGATCAAGCAGGCTATGTTCAAGCAAATGGCGAATGGCATGGGGAAAATCGCTTCATGTGGTGTGGCGAGGTGCACTGAGATTGTACAACAAACCCTCTCAAAGTACATGCAAGTCTTAAAGTGTTCTCCTTACTGGATTAATATTAATATATAAATATCAATAGGGGGATTAAGTCATTAATTCAACTGTTGCCCGAACACCATTCAGCAAAAAAAGGTGAAATCTCTCAAAAAGGAAAAGGATATTGTTTCGGAGTGCGATCCTTGATGTGGGG
>JAJJHY010003831.1:3751042-3832017 GCA_021224005.1 Drosophila setifemur | reverse complement strand
ATGTGTCAGATTGTGTTGTGATTGTGGCATTAGTGATGCGGAATGGATTCTGAGTAAATATATATACAGCCATGATATCTGTCTGATGTATGTGGGGGTTCTTGGTTTTCTTGGTTGTAACCTTCAACTGATTGCATCCTCTCCGAGAGTCGTTGTCACAACCTTACTTACCGGCATTTTCGGGTGTGGTCATTGCCTGTAGAATTTTGAAGGATCGACTGGGTATAGCGGCTCCCGTATATTTTTTGGGCTCCGGAACCTGCTGTTCACTGGGCGGCACATATTGCTGTTGTTGTTGTTGGGGTGTATCTATAGAATATTAAGTTTATTTTGTATTAATTAAGAATTAGTTTGTTAATTTGTAAAGTTATTTTATGAAATGTATTACTTCTCCTGTTGCCTTACCATAAACTTGTTGGGTGAATCGATTCTGAGCGGACACTCCATTACCTAAAAATAAACAATAATGCTCTGGCTCAGTATAAAGTATCTAAAAACTATCAAAGATTAATAGATACATTAATTATAGAATTAGTCTTCTACTTGGTAGTGCTGCATAATTTTGAAAATGAACTAAAAATGGCACCAAACCTGGGGACAGACACAGGAAGCTGATTAGTTTCTATCAACCGAAAGCGGCTTTACGGATTAGTAGAGTTCCTAGATACCCAAAAACACTCTCCGGGGGATGATTACTAGCTTACCCTTACCCTTACCGCTGGATGGGGCGACATGGAATGGGGGATGGGAACTGGGACCAGGGGCTATGGACACCTGTCGACTCTCACCTTGCGGGGACCAAGCTAATGGCGTACCCGACTGCTGTTGTTCCTGGGCAATTTGCAGACGCCTCATCTGTTCGATGGTGGGACTATTCCTAGCCTGCTGCGCACTCATCTGGCGGGCATATTGCGGCCTCTGGAGCTCCGCCTCTTGGGGCGTCTGTTGGTGCTGTTGTTGGTTCGACTCCGGCCTCTGGTCACCGCTGCCATCGTCCACGGTGTCGGTTATCTTTTGCAATATTCTAAACGATTTCGATTGGATGGGCGGTGATCGTGGATCGCTGCAAGTAGACATAGCCGTGGGTTAGGTTAGGTTGTTGGTTAGCATGCCCTTGAAAATGTCTGAGTTCAACCAAATTACAACAATTTTTATGTTTTATTTCTCTTGTGCGAACGAAACGGTTGGGTTAGGTGTTAGGATCGGTTTGGATTTTAGGTTGCAGTGGATACGAACTTGTCGAAATCAAATTTTTTCAAAATTTTGCAATAATGTACGAAATTGTACGTTTAGCTGAAATGCACATGAAATGAATGATGCGTTACAGAACCACATTTAATCTAACTACGTTTTATAAAATGGAGAAGAAAATTAGGAGATTCTATACCTTTTTTTTTAATAATATTTAGAAATAATGCTCTTTTAAAATCGGATATTTTGCTGTCTACTTAAAGATCTTTATCACTATAAAACCAATGTTTAAAATTCTTTCTTTATTTCTTTCTCTATTAAAACCACATATTTGTATACAAAATATATTTGTAGGATAGTAAAAATATCTGTGCATAAGCTTCTATAGTTTAGCTATTAAAGTAAATATATTAAACTACATATATGTTTAAAACATATTTGCTTTCCATTAGAAAGCTGAAACTTTTTTTAAACAAAATATGCGTATATCCTTTTTTAATTTTTTATAATTTTAACAATAAGTATTACAAAAAATAACCATATTTTGATTTTATTTTAAGTACACGATAGAATCTTAAATTCTTTTAATTTCTTGACAAAGTTAGCCCCCTTATTTATCTATTTTCTTCTCCATTTTATTTAAAGGACTTAGTGCACTTAATGACGTGTTGATATTGAAGTTATAGTGCTTAGCGATTCTGCTCGGGTACTACCTGAGACGATTCTTTCTGAAGAGTATCTCCGCCTTGAGCGGACACTGGTGCACATACAAATTGTAATTGCCACTAAAAAGTCGTTGGTTTAGTTTTGTAAAGAAGCACAAAATTAATACGCATTAATAAGAGCGGGCCGATTGTTAATTGTTGTTTGTTTTTGTATAGCGTAAAAAGTATCTAACCAAAGTATCTAAGCACGACCAACTTGGATCTACTTACTTTTGCAGCAGCACTGGCGACTGGGAGACGGATCCACCGCGTCCGCCCTCGATGGCGATGGGGATGATCCTAGCTCCATTACCGTTAGAGGCAGGCTGGCCGGATGGCGACAGGACACGCTGTGAGCTGGGCTCTCGCCACTGGCCCGCTTGTTGGGGCGGATAATTGTTGTAACCTTGATCGACAAATTGATTAGCTGAGCGAATTATGTGACCTGCAGGCGCTTTCGTTGGAAAGAAAGAGTATACATAGACACACAATGATTTGGTATATAGTAGAAGTTGGAGAGTCAAATTGGACAAGTGCAGGGACTTTTGGGATTTGGGGAAGGGCAGAGTCATTCCATGGGCGGGGGAGCGGAGAGTGCGTGGGAGTGGAGGTTTTGGTTGGGTACAAACTATTGGTTTTAGTCACAAACATCTAGGGGGTTTTTAAAAAAGCGCCACATAAACATATCCTCGAATATAGGGATCAGCTGGGGACTTACCACCAAAGTTGGGCTGGGCAGCGGCATAGGTAGGCGTCTGCTCCAGGGTAATTGGTATGATGCGCTCCTAAATATAGCAATTTAAAATATTGGAAATATATTAAATTAAAATCGAGATATCTTCCCCTAAGGTATCCCAATCCCGAACTTACCCTTGGTCCACTTTGATTTGCAGTGTTGGTGCTACCATTGGTGTTTAAATTGATCTGCAAACGGAGACCGCCTCCCTGGGGATGCGCTCCGAAGTTGTGCTGAATGGTTGGAGCAGCGCCCACAAGAGTTGGTCCATATCCATTGCCCTGGGCCAGCTGAGGCTGGTAGAAAGACTGGGCTTGGGCTTGGGCCTGGTTCTGGGGCTGGATCGGCTGCTGCTGCTGCGACTGTGCAACCTGGGACTGCGGGGCCGGCGTTGTCTGCCTGAGAGTGGAGGGCAGCACATTACTGTTCTCCTCTGGACGAGCCCAAGGGGCCTGCTCCTTGCTGGCCGGCTGCGAGCTGAGCCACCTCATCGGCTGGTTGCCCTGGGGCTGCTGCTGCTGGGGCAGCTGCCTCATCGGGGAATCCCGACCTGTCTGCTGCTGTTGTTGCAACAGAATTCGTTGGGCCTGCGGCTCTGTGGGCTGGGCCAGAGGAGCTATATACAGCGAGCCAACGTTGGTCTGCAAAATATAAAAACAATTGCAATTATTTTATATTATTTTGCCACCATTAAGAGTATTTTAAAATTAATTTTATATATATTTTTAAATTTGCAACTCAATTAAACTACAAAATGATTTGTCAACACTTTAATCTACATACATAGTATAAACATATTACAAAAAAAATATATTATATTATTTTGCCACCATTAAGAATATTTTAAAATGTATTTTAAATATGCATTTTAATTATATTTTTAACGTTGCAACTCAATTATACTACAAAATAATTTGTCATCACTTCACATTCAAATTCCAATGTACATATCCACATATTACAATAAAATTTCTTGTGTGCCAATTGCCTCAAGTTCAAAATTCGTGTTTGGCCTTTGCAAGTGGCTAATTTTAGCCAAAATTCACTGCTGCACTTGGTTAATACGTTCAATGTTCAGTTTCAAGTGTGAATCGAACAATTTACCTCTAAGATTTTGAGCTAAAAATACTTCCGCGGAAATTCCTCAAAACCATTCGCCATTACTTTTAAAACCATTTTTCGGTTCACTGTAGATTATTTTATATACGAGTATAAAATACATAGAGTCTTCGAAATTGCTTAAACTCAAAAGACATTACAAGAAATTAACAACTTTGTAGTTATTTAAATATTAGTCACTCACTTTTCAGCAGAGGTTTGTTCAACGGTGCGTATGAGTAATATAGTTAAAGGTCAAATCCAAATGGAAATTACACAAAAAATTTGTAAACCGAATTTTGCGTTGCAAATATGTGCATAAACATGAGTAATAATATTGCTGATCTTGAGCAATGCTCTTGGTTTTATTGCATACACCAAATGAGGCGCAACATAAACAGATACAGGTTATTGAAACTTGGAGTTAAAGATACAATTATATTATTTGCGTAAGTTCCTAATATTCATCTAACTTATTGAACTCATTGAAGTATATTCATGGAAATAAAAAAAAAATACTTATTTGAATTATGATTACAATTTTGAATTTATTATGGAAACATTGTAAAATAATCTGAATGATATTAATTTTATACGTGCTTTTAAGTTGAGTAACTTTAACTATGCAATAAATTCGTTGTTTTTATTTGCTTTCCACTCACCGGCTTTGCTGCTCCTGCATATTGGTTTTGTTGAGTGCTAAAGTTCTGCTGTTGCTGTTGCTGCTGCGCATTGAAGGATGTGGCACCTGTTGCTGGTGCCTCAGTCCTGATTGGGCTGAAAACATCCCGAGATCTTTGTTGCTGCTGCTGTTGCTGAACATTGTTGTAGATGGGCTGCGGATGCTGCGATTGCGGTTGCTGTTGCTGTTGTTGCTGTGGTGCTGGTGGTGTACGTTGCGTCCTCCAAGGCACCGCCTGGGCAGCCTGTTGCTGCTGCTGCTGTGGTGGTTGCACCTGGGCCAGTGGCGATAGTGCTGGAGGCGGACGTTGCAGCGGCGACTGTTGCTGTTGCTGCTGCGGCTGCTGTTGCTGCTGCTGTTGTTGCTGCTGTGGCTGCTGTTGCTGCTGTGCATACCGGAAGGGACTCTCTGTGGATCGCTGTTGTTGCTCGAAGGGCGACCGAGGACTGTCGGTCTGGCGAGTGTAGACATTCACAGCCGGCGACGTGGGCATGGCCACACTGCGGAACTCCTGACGACCAGCAGGTTGCTGCGGTGAATGTTGCTGCTGTTGCTGCGGAGTATATTGCTGCTGTTGCTGTGGTGAATATTGCTGTTGAGGCGAATATTGCTGCTGCTGTTGCTGGGGTGGAGTTGCAGGTGGCGTCGGTTGCTGCGGCATCGGTGGAGTCTTGGGTGCGGCCAACTGTGGCTGTTGAGTGCTTGCATATGGACTGTAGCTGCTCTCCACGCTGGGAGCTGATCTGGGACCTACATATGGGGCAGAACGAAAACCATTAATCTCCCGCATTCCCTTTTTATGATGTTAATATATATATTTTAGTGCAGTTAGTGGGAGTAGTTGTTGGGCCAAATTGTTGGGCCTTTGGATGTCTGGTTAGTTGAATGGGGTTTAGAAGAAGCAACCTCAACCGCTTAGTAATTGCTGGCGATGTGACATGAGTCGTATCGGGATCAGTAGTTCAGGAACCATAAACCCCAAAAGTAAAGCCAGCCCAGTCCTCACCATCAACAGCATCGGAGGAGGCCCCATTGCTGGTGTATCCCCCGTTCTGAGGGGCAGCCAGACCCTCGGGCGCCGGACTCTTGGAGCGATCCTTGCAGTACTCGTCCTTCCAGAATGTGTTCTTCTCCACGGGCGGCGGTACCTTCCGCAGCGCGGCCATGGGATTGGCCGGGATCTTGATCTCCGGCCGGAAGCCAAGTGGTGGTGGCTCAAATCGCTGTGGGGTCGGCGACTTGCGGGCCGTGGCCGGCGAACCGGGTGCACTGAGTCGCCCGGCGGGCGGTGCTAGTGTGCTGGGTAGTTGGGGGGGTGGTGGTGGGGGTGCAGCAGCTGCAGCGGCGGAAGTGCCATTCTTACCCGACTGTTGCGGTGGCGGAGGCGGCGGTGGCAACACCTGGAACGGCATGCCCATGGCGGCGGCTCCCATCGACGAGGCAGCTCCTCCTCCAACTCCTCCGCCCGGCGACTGGGGCTGGGAGGGTCTGTTCTGTTGGGCAGCTCCGGTCGCGCCCTCCGACTGGGCGTTGCGGGCCAGGCGCTTGGCCATCCGCTCCGACCGGATCTGGGAGAGATCGATGCCGCCGGGCGTGTAGGTGAAGGGCTTCTTGTCTTTTGTCATCATCGCGTTCTGTACGCAGGCGGGGGCTTCGTAGCCTCCATTGCCAGATCCGCCTCCTCCGCGCTGTCCATAACTGCAATGAGAATAATAAATGGAAATCAATAACAATATGCATAAATATAAATGGTCATATTGGTAATAAAAATAAATTATAATAAATTTGTTTAATATCTTTATTTTTCACCTTTTCAGGAATAGAATTATTTATTTAATGAATAAAATAATTATTTATTATATAGAATTGCTGTGTAAGAATTAAAATAAACCACATGTTAATTTATATGGGTATCTTTTTCCTCAGTGTACGGATGCATAGATTTATTTTCCCTACCTTTTCGCAATCTATGCTAATCTGACTTCCATCTCCACTTTGTTGCGGCTATTTATCATAATTTTTGTTAAATCTTTTCTTAATTTATAGTTTCGCCGTCCGAAGCCCTCATTGATGTTGTTTTCCTTTCTTTGCTGCTGCTTGACTAATGAGTCGATCATCGATAGTTCAATGAGCCAATGTTTTGATTTTTTAACGATCAAGGGGGAAAGTGAGTTGAAGTTGCTGCGGACTGCGGACGACGACGGTCCATAAAAGGTGATTCGACCGATGAAGTGCAAAAATTGAAAGGTTGAAAGTGAGAAGTTATAGGGGTATTATAGCCAAAAAGTATCTATTGAAAAAATAGCTTCAATTGGCTTTGGCAATAGGTTAAGTAATGTGATTAAATAAGTGGATGAATGTTGCTATATATTTAAAAAAAAATTATTTCTGAACCTAAAAAAACTTCCTAAAAAACTACAACCATATTGTAAATATTTATTAATACAAAACGAATTCGAATTAAAATCCAAAAACATTAAACTCACTTAAACTTATGCAGTCGAATCTTTGTAAATCATGTTCATCTTTAATCTGGGATTTAACATTGATTTTTCATTTCCTTATATCTACTTATATCGGATCTGCGATTTCCTTTTCGCACTTTCTCGATACTTTTCACGTACATCACGTACTTCATTTTTAGTGTCGACTTTTCTCCGCATAATTTGCTTAATTTAAATGCATTTTGAGTTAACCAATTGCTAATTAAAAGCGAAAATCGAAGACGTTCGGAGACATTCTCGTTAATGTTGGTTAAACACAAGAGCTGTATGTGCAAACATCGCTCCGAAAGCGTGTTATGCTGAAAGAAAGTGATGGTCAGGCATCTGACTTCAGCTGGAGCTGTGGATGTATCTGTATCTGAAGCTGATGCTGAGGCTGGACTTCGGGTTCTGAAAAGTTGTCAGGCCTGTTGGCCCGTCAGTCAGTCAGCTCCATTAATTGTTGTATTTGTGTGCGAGTGCGTGAATGATGCGCTTCCAAGTGGGTCAGGCGAACAGGAACAGGTGAAGTTAGGTGCTGCCCGTTCCACAAAACTTGACCCGGCCCCCGAGCTGCGGTCTGGGTCTGGGTCCTCTTGGGACAGACCGACTCGAACCGCAAATGCGAAGGCCGAAGGTGTGGGAACACGGTTGCAAAACCCACAGCACCCACAACCATTACTCGAACTGGCTTACATGCAAATTGGAGCGCATGCATCAAAGTCAAATGCAGATGACGTAACTCTATCTGCGGTTGGTGACAGACATACACGTAGAGCGAAATAAATAAGTAAAAAAAATAGCAAAACAAATCAACTCATTAGTAGTTACCATATGAGGGCATATCGAAGAGATGCCGTCAGCTCCTTTCCGATGCGGAGGAAAACTATGGAAAGATATGCCCCGGCTGGTCGAGATACTCATGCCTATGTCTGTTGAACTTGATATTGATTATGTGCGAATTAACAGCATCGGGACGGCTACCATAATTGTCGAGGCGTGCCCAAAATTGTGAGGTCGATCGGTTCAGATCGTTTATTGACTCGACTCGACTCGATTGCTGGCATTATGGCAGGGTAGGAAATTCAATTTACACAACACAATTTTGCTAACTGTTTTGCCGTATTAAACGTTAGCCGGCCATATCGGGATCGGTTATGAAAGTTATTAAAGCCAGACAAGCCCAGAAAAGTGTCGCTAATCGTTTCGAACACTTCCTGATGCAAATCTCCATTCATTGTTGTTCTGAATTCCAATGATTTTCGCTCTGCCAAAATTTTACCCCCGGGCGCAAATAAACATTAAAAACTAAAAGATACACGCGTGTCGTCCCCCGGAAAACTAAAAGCACAGATGTTGTCCGCCAGTGACGTCAATGGCTGGGACATGGCGTCAGTACTTGGTACTTGGAAGCACTGCCACAATTGACCACAAGACAAGACCACCAGCTGCTTGCTCCTCTGACAGATTTGGTAATTAAAGTGTCAGACCCCCGACTAGGGGCAAGTAGGAAGAACTGGCCAAGTGCAGGGTTAAACTTATTAGCATGTTTTGCATACAATCATAATGCGCCGTGACTAATTAAATTTCTCACTTGACACTTTTCCTTGTTGGCCGTGAATCATTAGTAACATTCGAGACATTGTCAACTTGCACTTTGTGCCTCAAAATAAACATTTAGCTCACGAATATGGTACAATTTATTTCGGTTTTGACTGATGACTGCATTTAACATTGTTCCCCCAAAATAAATCAAAACGCCAGGCATCTTGCTCTTGTTAGTAATTGTCCGTGCGTGAGAAGAAAACATGCCATGGTAATCCAAAAAACATAAACAATTTGAAAATAAATTGATTGAAATATCTGTGCAATTCACATTTTCACTTGTTTTTTTGGTTTTGATTTGGCTGTTTGCGCATGCAAATGAGCGTGCAAATATGTATCTGCAGGCAACCGGCACTAGTTTGGAACCGGGTGGATCCACAAGATACCAGAGAATAGTCGAGGGAAGCGGTGCTCTTGAAAGTTATGTACCTTTTGGTATCTCTTAAATAATGTTTCTGTGTTTTTAGATTTTACAAATAATTTAAAATTCCGTTTAATTATTTGTAGTTACAAATTTTTGTTTCATAATATTCACAAAAAAATCGTTATTTTCCTGGGGATTAAATAACATTGTAAATTATCATATTGAATTATTGTACTTTTAAATACTTTATTTAAATAAATATCATAAGGTCTAAAAATGATTTCCGCTTCTTTCAAATAAAGCAAATATTATTTCATGATATTCCTTAAATAATCCAGCAATTAAATAAATATTACGTTCTGCTTGATATAATATATCAAATCTGTATTAATGGAAAATCTGTTTTAATTAAAGATAATCCTGAACAAAACACATGTGTAAATATATGTTTTACCATGGCGGAAAAGTAAAAGTAATCTGGGAGGAATAATCATGCCCCTTGAGTACCCTGTAGTAAAAGCAAACTTGATGCCTAGAAGTTTCTGCAGTTGCAGCTGGCAGCGCATATTTCAAGATCAAGGGCAGCCAGCCAGCAACATCAGCAACAACAACAACAGCAACAGCAGAAGAGGCAGCAACAGCAACGGGCGAAGTAAGAACTTGAAAGCTGCCACATGCAACATGACATAATGATAGTCATTGTCCGGCCGTCTGCGCTGTGTGAGTGTGCCTATAAATAGCTGGAGCCGAAGCTGGAGTACAGGGTGTCCCCCATCCAGCCGCCCACATTCCTCAGTTCAGCTAATCTAGCGATAAATATTTACTTAGATGGATTTTTTCTTTTCTTTTTAATATATTTAGTTTTATTTTTAAATGCTTAGCCAAGTGCACAGACTCTCGGATAAAGGTTTCGTTGATCCGGTTGGAGACTTACGACGATTCCAGACAGCTCTTGGCATCCCCATTGAGGGCTTGCTGCAGCTCCGGCAGTTGGAACCCACGATCCTGGTGCACCATGTAAGCGGGCAGGGTGTCGATGATGGCATTGGCCTTATCATTGTACGACCCAAGCAGTTCCCGATACTTCGAGTAGACGACGCGCTTCAGTTGCGGATTCTTCGCGGACACGGATACGGGGGCGGAGGATGTCGAGGTGGCCATTTTTACACAGTCTTTTTTTATTTTTTAATATTCTTGTTTTGTTGTTTATTACAGTATCTCAATTTGGGTTTGAATCACTCGGGCATAGCGTTTCTCTTCTTTTCAATAAGAATCTCGTTTTAATTTTATATTTATTCTTCTCTTTTGGAAATATAATTATAATCAGGAAAGGACAGACTATTTTAATTCTTATTAAAACAAAAAAAATCACAAATATTTTCATTCAAGTTAAATCCCTGAATAAATGTTTCGTAATCTATACCGAAAACCAAAAACATATTTATTCTACACCTTTATTTGCACTAGCTGCAAATGCAAATTCCTCGGAGCTTATCGAACAAACAATATCAGTACAAAGGCTGTGAGTGAGTCGCCCCAACAAAGAGGGAATAATAATCCGCAATATTGGGTTGTCGTTACAATATCTGTCGGTTCCCAGATAGTCCACAACAAATGGAACACTCAATCGGAACCTAGGCGGCAAATGACTCAACAATCGAAGGCAATTTAACCTTTTTGGATGCAGGGCAACCGGCAAATGCCGATGACTCACAATAACAGAGAAGAATCATTGAAATTAGAGGAATCGGAATCGAAGAGGCGCGTAAACAGTACAAGTATATATAGTATATATATGTATATAGATCGAGCAGCTGTTTTTCCTCACACGGTGAAACGCTCACGCATGTTTATTATTTTTAGGAATGAGCTAAAAGTTTGTTCGCACTAAACTAAAACACTGTCTGGCGACATTTGCTGATCATTTATATATATCTTAATATTACAATTCTTTAAATTTTAAAAGATTTTTATTTTGAAATTAAGGTAATTTTGAGATACTGTATATTCACTTTTAAAAAATGTAATTCGTTTGCCCAGCTAATGATTGGCCTTTGCTTTTTGGGCAAGAGTTAGTTTCTCACTTTGATCACACACTATTTTTTTAGCTTAGGCACTCGCGCAGCGGAGAAAGATCTCGTAGTTACGTTCGTATCTGTATCTGAAAGCGCACTGGGCGACCGTACCGAACGCAGCTGAGACTCGACGCGCATTGAAGTCGGGTTCGCTGGAGGTTGGGACTGTAGTTGGGACCTGAGTCGTGTCGTTCGGCAACTTGTTGCAGATACATTTTCGCATTGCCATTGCCGCAAAAGGAAAACCGAGCTCATGACAAACGTTCGGCTGGCACGCGGTGGTTGTCTATGTGTATCTACAAGATACACGGCCGCTGGAGCAATTTATACGTCTGTCAATGCGGCCGTCGATGCTGGCGACAAATTTCAAGCTAAACGCCAAATACTTTCGACGTTTTCGTTTATCTGTGTATCTGGTATCTAGCGGGTCTGTATCTGCATCTCTTATCGTGCAGCTAATTGTTTTCACTCTCCTGTCATGTTTTCGCCCGCTTATTACTTTTGCAGCTTTTCGCAATTAAAGCGCAAAAAACATTCCGCGTTTATCTCCCACTCCAAAAGTCGCCCACTATCTTTGCTCCGTCGAAATTCGGGGGATTTCTGTATTGGATTCGCTCTGGGCCTGCTCTAATTAACACCGCCGAACAAGTATCTACGGAAATGTGGCCCACTAGCCTTGACAGACAAATAAGTTGTTATCTCTATCTCTTGGTTTTTTGCGACGGCTTTGTGTTCAGTTAAATAATAATTGGCAAGAAAGCGTTAAAGAATTTTAAACGCAGAATGACTGGGCTGAAATGATTTTCTTTCGCCATCCGACAGATACAATTTGTGCGAAGTTAATTGTCCAGTCACAAAGAAGGGGAAAGTCGACTTCGGGCCAATGAAAATGTATCTGCAAGCTCATCGCACACAAAAAAAAAAAAACTGAAATGGTTATAGTTTCTATAATTTATATCAGTGGCTAAAATCTTTTCTGCAATATTTTATTTCGAGAATAATATATTTTTTCCTAGATTGTTTTGATTGTATTTCCCCTGAAGTAGGCATTAAATTATCCTTCACAACTTATTGTTTGCATTAATTTTCCAAGATCTGCAGCTGACAAACAGAATAAATAGGATTTACTTGCAACATTCATTATGGTTACGATTATGGTGGGTAGTAGCGCCAATAATATTTTTACATCTAAATACAATTTATTAATCCGCCCAGAACAAGAGGTTCGCTCATCTGAACCTGGAGGCGCTCCATGAAGTAGAAGTGATGTGCCCCATTGCCAAGTGCGACTCGCCGATGACTCCGCTGGAGATGCTCACCCACCTTCTGATGGCGCACCACCCGAACGAATCGATGGTGGAACTCACCTCCGATAAACCCACACAGTACGAGGTGGTGCTGGACCAATTGACTCCAGGCTGGAACCATGCGATAGGAGTGATTGCCTACGCCGGAACCCCGAAGACGGGTCTCAGCACTCCCGTAACTGCGGACTTGCAAATTGTCCACCAGCTGCCCATTATCCTAATGTTGTACGTGGGTCCAGCTGAACCGGATGTGGAACAGGCCTACATCTTCTATCTGGTCAGTCCGGTGACGTCCAACCGGGTCAATGCCGAGATTTGCCTCTTGGACGGAAACAATGTCAACGAGATGCAAGGCCTGCGCTGCCTGAGGAACTTTCTGGACACTCCTCCACCCGAGAACCAGACGAATATGTACTGCAACACAGACTACCTTCTGTATCCAGGCAGCGAAGTCCTTGATCTCTGCCTGGCGGAGGAGCCAACCCGGTTTTGCGTCAGAATAGTGCTCCATGGCGAACCCAATCTTTTCGAAGTTGACTAGGCTCCCGACTAGTGGCCCCTCGATGACTCATTTTTGTGTGGATTGACAGACGCATTAAAAACCCAACCAATTGACGCACACTTGAAACTCGAGTGGTTGTCAATAATATTCGATTTCTTTTGCTCGAATCTCAGAAAAGTGTCAGAAGATTTGGTCGCCACTTTTTTCATTCAATAATTTGTGTTTTGGCTGCCACGAAAACTGGGTCAGACCGAGATACTTGATGTGTGGCTATGTGCAGCCATCAATCACGAGGGCCACCTAATTAGTTAGCCACAGGCCTCTCATTGTGGGAAATAAAAGAAATGATTTCTTCTTTCTACCGCGAAGTGTGGGATTCTTAATTATGTGTTAAATGATTCTCGGCTCTTTACGAAAACAATTTTCCGTTTCGTTTCCGCTAGAATTGTTTTCTTTCGGTTTGGGCCACTTTTTTTGATAGCACTTTATTTTTTACAGTGCTTTTTTTTTAAAAACAAAATATTTAAACTTCTTACTAAAATCAAGATATTTCTTATTTTTGAAGTATAATTTAGATAACTAATTATCTCATCTGACATAATAAATACACAATTTCTATACTGAAAAGAAACATTCAAAACATCTACACAATTTTTTGTTCTATACATCTACCAAGATCAACGCCAATTGGTCTGGCGATTAATCACATAAATTAACCCAAAACTATACGAGCATTAAAGAATCGCAAACAAACAACATAAACACACATATACAAGTATATAAACACATAGTACGTGCGTGAGATACTATTTATACGGATTTTAATTTGGCAAACATAAAACACACGAAATTTATTCCCCATTAAATACAGAAACAGCAAAAAGAACTCACAGGGAAAAAGGAAAACAAAAAGCAAGAGCAGAGATAAACTAATAATAAAAAGTATCTTTCCCCATCAACACCCACATCCACACCCAGCGACATGAGCGCGTGTAAAACTATAATATCAAAGGCCTCTTCTTTTTTTTTGCACTGAAACTGACCTTGAAAAAAAGGCAGAAATGAAAAAAGGGGAAACGCTTTTTAGTTAGGAAAAAAAAAAAAAAAACTGCTCGGCCCGGCAATATCGCAATCAGGGAACCCATTCATCACTTTCTACGGCTACTCTCGAGAGTGCAACTCGTTTTGCATTTGTCATTTGGGGCTGCGGCTGCTGCTTTTGCTGCGTTGATTGCATGACGCGATCCCATCAGACAGAGAGCCGAGCCTGGCGGGGATCGGATTTGCGTTTGGGTTGGGTCAGTACCCAGTAATTATTTATATTAATCTGGCCTGGCCTGGGTCAACGCTGGTGAAAGTGAAACCCATGCTCGGCCCGAAGCCCGTTGCACAATCGATGATGGCAATATTTCTTCTTCAGCTGATTGCGGAATATACATATACAATGTGCACGTAAATTTTGTATCTTTTTCCCTACCCCGAACCACATGTGGTCGTCATTCAACGTCGGCCGTTTATAACCAGATAGGCAACCGAATCCCGCCAGCGCCTTTTTTCGCGTTTATATTTTTCTTCCTTTTTCCTTAGAGCCTAAATTGGCGCTGGTTGAGAAATTGCCATGGCAATGATTTGTGAAAATACAACAACAAATTAAAGCAGGAAAAATTTGATATTTGATATAAAAAAAATAAAAATGAGGATGTTTTTGAAACTAGCAGAGAAAGCACGATTCCAGCAATCAATTAATTGAAATGAAAAATCACAGTAATATAAATTTGTTCCTTATTCAAATTTCACGGAATCGAAAATAATTTATTGGAAAATGTTTTTGCCATTTGTGAACACAATAAAAACCTGGTGATTCACTATATCTAAATCGATGCCCATGGCTAGCCATCAGTTTATTTCCAATGTTGTTGAACTGACGATTGGGTGTGGTTTTATTTCTTTTAACTTATCGACTTTGGGAATCTTCCTTTAATTTTTAATTCCTTTTTTCACATTACAAATTTCACGGTCAACTGCGACCAACTTGAACTTCGGACAACAACTCTCTGTTTGCGAAGTTAAAAAAGATGCAAAAATGTGTAAAATAAATAAACTCACACCTGATTTACGCAATCAACAAAGGCGAACGAACAAAAAAAAAAAAACCGACAAAGAAGTGTCAAAATAATTGTCGGTGACAAAAAATCAAAGTCATGTCTGGTAATGCATCAGAAACTCTGACTTTGAGATGCGAAATATAAGTTAAGCTAAAAATAAAGGTAAACATGGGAAGTATACTTGGTCAATATTTAATTCAAGTGCACACGTAAAAATGAACATCGTAGGTAATAAATAAATGTTCATTTTAATAGAGTGTTTTGAATGTTTTGAATATTGTGGGAAATGTGGCGTATACTTAATGTGGTGTTAAAATTTGATCAGCAGGAAAATATAATTTTTATTTAATGGTCAGTGGCACAATTCTCCTATTTTCTTTTTGACTTTTTCCTATTAATATTCAAGTTTTGAGTTCCCATTTTTTGTTTTCTTGTGTTCATCACTTTGACCCATTTTTCTCAATATATTATCGAATATATCCGTGGGTGCCGAAAATTTATGCACGACCCATCAACGTCAACAGAGAAATGCAAAAAAAAAAAATGAATACTCAACTGTCTAAAGAAATAAAATAAATATCGAGTAGAAAAAGAACTGCATTGTATGCCAAATTCTTGGCTTTTTGTTTTGAAAGGTTCCTGCGCGTTTTCTATATACTAGTATGAAGTGCGTGGCTCGGCCGGGAGAGAAACTTCCGGTTAATGCCGTCAGCCGTCAGCTAAATTCCCAACACGTGTGCCAAATGCCTCGAGATACACAAAAGAGGGACAGCTGCTTGCTGGGGGGTAAGATACAATCTTGTTGAAAAATACGAAATTAAATTAATTCATTCGCAGGGCAGAGGCAGGGCAGGAGGAGCACCCAAAAGTGTCGCCTGCCAAAAAGCGCGTGCAGCATTTGGCCGGTCCAAATGTTCTTCGGGGTCTGGGATCTCGGATCTCGACGTAGGCGTTGGCGATGGCGATGGCGCTGGCTATCGATGGCCTTCAAAAAAACTCATGTGTGAGCCTTAATTGTAGCAGAGATCATAAAGATGTTCGGACTGGTATAAAAGTGTTGCATATAGTATATATGGTATGGTACATGTGTGCATATATATCACACATCTGTTTCGTTTATTTTCTAATTCGCTTTAGCACTTTCCCCGGCTTGTGTTTTTTATGTTTTTTTGGCTAACATTGGAAAAAATAATGATATATGGCCGGGAAATTAAGCAGCTGCCCTTCCCGGATATAGTCTATATGCTTGTTACTTTTTGTAATTCAGGAAATGTATTTATTTATTTTGTATATTTATATAGTTGAAGGGAAAACTATTGTTTCTGTTATAAATATTCGTCCTAATAATAGCATTATTATATTATTATATTACTACTATTTTTTGTATATCTTGTAACAGTTGAGTTTTGATATATTTTGATCAATAGTTGTTTGAGTAACTCATATAGGTCTTCAATATACTACTTACCCAGAACTCATTTTAGCCGCCTGCAGTGTATTTCAAGTTGAACTTTAAAACACTTTTACACACCGCCTACACACAGCCGTCACTGGGAAGAAGAAATCGCGTCTTTTTCAATTTTTTTGTTGGCGTAGGCGTTGATTTTTGCCAAATCGCACGCAAGTTCTACGAAAAGATTTTGCAAAGGACGCCTATGCACACAGAAACACTGAAAAATGTATGGAAAATCGGATGGCAATTATGAGTATTAATTTGAAAATGATTTCGCACTGAATATCACGCGTTCTTATATAATTTCCGGCACGGACACGATCACTGCGAAATAGTTTTCTGCATCTGTGAATTTCTTTCAAAAAGTGTTTTTATTTTGGAGTTCGTGAGGATCGTTATTCGATTTGAAACGTATATATTCGGGTTTGCACTGGGGATTGAAATTGAACGAAACCCTTTTTCAACATTGTTCGGTTGGGAATTTTGTAATTTTCTATTTATAAACCGACGACACGACGCATTGCTCACTTTTGCTAGAGAAAATACTCGTATCTATATCTATATATATGTCCGTATATATAGATAGCCCAGCTAGATAGATAGATGGTATAGATATATATCTATGTGTTAGTTTCTAGTAGGAAATTTCTTTCTTTCGGATGGTTTTCTCGTTCGCAACGCGTTCAAGTTAGCAGCCCAAGTCGCACTGAATTCGCACACGAAATTTTCTCGGCCGAAAAGCCGAAAAGCAGAAAAGCCGAAAAACACATTTCACATTTCGAAATGAGATCTTCCTCTTCCACGGTATACGGTATATATTCTAACCGACTCGACCATCGGTCATGTCCGTGTCTATAGCCACATCGGGGCCTCTGGCCAAATGTGTGTGTGTGTGTGTACTCGCACTTGCGAGCGTGTGTAAAGTGCGTCTGCTCGGAAAATTCTATTCTATGAATTTTGAGTTTATTTAAAAGAAATCGGAAAAATTGAGCAAACCTGCAGTCGTTTGTACTTATTGTACGTATTGTTCTCCTCCGCTCCTCCGATCGCCGGAACAATTCGAACGTACTTTTACAGCACCAACCGATCTTCCTTCAATTAATGCGCAATCCACCATAAACACTCGTATCGAGAACACTAAACAAATAATCGCCGGTACGAGATACTTTCACAAACAGTTCGGGCTTAATAATAATTTCGATTTTGTCTATTAGATACAGTGCTATCAATAGAAATAAAAGAAGAAGGGAAAAATGCATTTACCTAGTTTAACTATGAGGCTTTCCAAATTTTCATTAAATATTTTCTTAAAATAAATTAACTTTAAAAAATAATTTAATTAATGCAGTTAATGCTGATTTTATCAAAATTATTAAAATGAAACAGGGTTGTAAACAAATAATGTTGGAATGTATAGTATTTAATTTAATAAAATATAAGAAAGAAAATAACATAGAAACAATTTTCAGTTTCTTAGAAAAACACAATATATTAGGTAATTTAAGCTTTCAAAATTATATTAAAAATGTTGAAATCGTCGCTATTGTTCTAGCCCCGACTGTGCTTCATATTGTTTTTACTAAAAGCAGCACTTAGCATTTCGATAAATTGATCGTGTGCCAAAAAAGAAAAGCACCCAATATGTTGCATGCCCCCTGATAGTTTTTCTATGCAACCCAAGAAAGTATATATTTCAGTCAAAAATTAAGGGCGAGTATTACGAAGTGAATGATTCCATTTGGAGGTTTTAAAACGATACTTGCAGACAGATGCGATGATAAATCATTATAAATCACACATGCTTGGAAAATAAATAATAGAAAATAACCGCTAAACAAACATTTAGTTTATGTATGTAAATGTGTGTTGTACCATATGTACCACAACGTCTGAAGGAGGCGAGGAGATGTGTGCCAAGTTAAGAAGAGTGATGCTGCGGGAATTAGCAAATCATTCATTGTCGGACGACAAATGTCGTTTTTGCGATGGTAATTTACATTTTCTCCCATGATCTCTGTTCAAGTTCTCCATCTCTCTGACGGCTGGACCACCTGCCCCTGGTGAGGAGGATGAATATATTGTAGCAATGATGCTCTCTATTATAAATAGACTGCTGGCTCTTTACCGATATAATTGGTATATGTATGCTTACATATGTATATATATGCTAAAACATATATAAAGACAAATATCGGTTTGTACTTTTATTTATTTTTGTGCAAAATGCGCCATTAAATTGTATAAATAGATCTTTGAAAAGCGCACAGGGCGCTGAGTCAACGAGTGCCTCGAACATTAACCTCATTAGACTAGCGAATCATGATTGTTCAGTATTGTTCCTTATTGTATTTAAATTGGAAATCAAAAAGGGGATGGATATATTCGGAAAGCTTTTGGAGATAAAAAACAAAACATTTTGTGGATATTTTCTTTTTAAAAACTCTGAGAAATCTGTCATTTGTATTTTATATTTCCAAATATCAACCAACAAAATCAAAATTGTTTATAAAATTGTTCCATAATTATGACTAGTCTTCGGGAGATGCGCTTTGATGATCTGTTTAAATTAAATTCCCTGGTATTCGATGCCCTGACCGAAGTCTATAGCCTTACATTTTTTGTCAGATATCTCCTCGAGTTCCCCGAACTGACACAGATCGCAATTGCTCCGGGACCAGAGGGCAGACAAATGGGTTACATTTTCGGGCAATACAAGGTGCGGGAAAATTCAGATTTATATGGGCATGTTGCGGCTCTGACAGTTTCCTCTGAATATCGACGCCTGGGAATGGCCACCACCCTGATGCAGTTCTTCTTCAGGATGATGGAACTCAAAGGGGCTTCCTATGTCAATCTCTTCATGCGATCAAGTAATGAGGCCGCCTTTGATTTGTATCGATCCCTGGGCTATGCGCATCGCCTGACTCTGAAGGACTACTATCCGGATGTACCAAATCCGGAGGATGCCTACGAAATGAGAAAGTATATATCTAACCCTTTGTTGATGCAAGCCCCAAGAGCAATCAGAACCCCTCTTGATGTTTGGTAAAAATTGTAAATAGTTTCGTATTTGGGATTGAACAGCTAATTAAAGAAACTAAATTGAGGTGAATTTTTAATGACAGACGAATTTCCGTTGACGCACAAGGGAAAACTATAGATACGAATCCAACCATACACCGTGCAAAGATACTTTCGAACAAACGCATTTATGTTCGTCTCCTTGCCAAACAAATTTCAATTGCAAATTGGCGTTCGGGGATGGCCAAGACCCCTGTTGTTGTTGTTTTTTGTTATATTGGCAACATTTTTCAACGCAAACAAATTAAAGAACAGATATATATATATATGTATAAATAAATATAAAAAGTGTAGTCTGGTGCGAGCATGTGTCTGAAACACGCGCAATGATTTTCACATTTTCCCCAGTTGCCATTTTGCGCAACTCGAAACGCAGAGAATCTGAAAATTCTGGTTCAATGTTGTCATATAAACAAATCGTGTTTCCATATGCTTTTCTGACATATATTTTCTAGTTTTGTCTTCTTGCTTGAGCGATCGGTTCAAACTTTCAGTTTAATTTTGCCTGTCGAGTGCAATGAACTTTCTATGGGAGGATTTCAAAATACATTAATGTCTTCCGTATCGTTCCGAATGGGTTTAATGTATGTTTTTATTGTGGTCCGATTCGATGGGTAAAACATGTGTTATTAAACGCTCTAATCGATAATTGCAAAAGCTAATGCAATATGATTAATGGAATCTATGAAATTCCATATTCAAGTCCATCTTTCTCGCCACCAATCAGGATATCCTTCAGTCCCACCAAATAGAGCATCACCAGATAGAACAGCATATTGCCGAAGCTATAGATTTTGTTCATCGTAATGCCCTCCAGGGACCTTCGCTCCACATCCCGGGAGAGGGGCAATCGCATGTCATATCCATGATCGTTGACATAGAACTGGGGCAGCCATCGGTACTTTACGTATCCCAGTTTCTCGTACAGCCTTATAGCATTCAGATTCTTCTCCCTCACAAATAGATCCACATACCAGTCGGTACACTGGTCCAGCTTGATCCTCATGCTCTCCATGAGGAGGGTGCCCAGACCCAGTCGTCGGTAATCATTTGCCACTGCCAATGCAGAAATGTGGCTATGACTCTGCCTTGTGTCCTCACCATCTCCGATGTTCTCTGTTCTCTCCACGATTCGAGATCCCAGAATAAAGCCCATCATCCGATCGTCTGGTGATACTACCGCAAGTACCAGTTCGGGATGCTCCAGGATCTTGGGCATCACAAAGGGCAGGGAGTACACTTCCACCAATGGATCGAACACAATGTGGTTGAACTTGAACATATCGTCCAGGAGGAAATCTCGAGGTGTAGTCATTATGATTGATTTGAGTTTAAAAACAAGAAGTGATTAGCTAAGCCAACTTTGATGGAGATTTCTAGGGTAACTTGAAATTGTTCATATATAAATTGAATCTCTGACTTTAATATACATTTAAAACCTCAATATCTAAGATAATTAATGAATAAATTTAACACATAAAAATGTCAAACTATCTAAAGATATGTTTCTTATTTTACTGATTTTGTAGAATTATATTAAAGCCAAAATAATGTGTATTGCCAACACTCCAATCTATTTATTTTAGCCTAAAACTACTGCCACCAATTCAGACTAAAATATCTCCCAAAAACGTTGCATACTTTCAGGCATTTGTGAAATTTTCGAGGGGCTTGCCGGTTTATTACATTATTCGCTCTTATATTGCTGCATATCACGTCTTAGACTAATCGGATTCCTATATTTATTTGATGTTCTTGTAGATCCAAGGCAGCAGCGAGGTGACACGAGTATAGACGCCAGGATACTGGCCCTTGCCGCAGCCAATGCCCCAGGACACAATGCCCACCTGGGTGTAGCGTCCACCATCGTTGATGATCATGGGTCCACCAGAGTCGCCCTAAGGATAAAATCAATAATATTAAAGGAATATTGAAGGAGTACACAAATGATCCAAAACTTACACTGCACGAATCCTTGGCCGCTTGTCCGGCACAGATCATTGACTCGATAATCCCAGCAGGCGCCGCTCTTCCATATTTCCTGGCACATTCGGCATTTGCCCAGATGGGTATGTCCACCTTTTGCAGAATCGAGGGTTGTGGTCCATTCTCCCGCAGACTGCCCCAACCGGCCACAGTGGCCACCTGTCCGCTGTAGGAACGCGACTGTTGCGAGGAGGAGGTGGGCAGACAAATCGGCTGGATCTCGCGGGTGTAGGGCACGGGTTCACTCAATGTCAGTATGGCGATGTCGTTGTGCTGGGAATAATTAAGATAATTAGGATGCAGGATGCGATAGATATTTCTAATATAAATATTACTAACCAAAGTGCTAAATTCGAATCCCTTGTGGCGCACCAACCGCTTGATCCTCCGCGAGACATGCTGAACCTCAAAGTCCGTCCGGATATTATAGTCACCCAGGTGGGCAGTCAATGCCGTCACATCCCACGAGGTCATGCTGAAGGATTCATACAACTGAAGGGTCAACGAACAGGAATCGGAGGTTCAATAATTTCTTACCGTGCCACACAATGAGCTGCGGTTAGGATGTGACTGTTGGTTATGAGACTGCCACCGCAGAACTGCTTGCCCGACTTGAAGAGCACCGCTATCCAGGGGAACTCGTGGGGACTTGCATTGATGCCGCCCACAATCCGCTCCTGGTCGGGGGACACGGGATTCTTATTACCGCACTGCAAAGGTAATCCCTCGGGACTGGTGCCACTCGCAGGACGTCTCGTGGTGGTTGTTGTGGTGGTTACCGTGGGATAGCTTGGATAGGTGGGACGCTTTGTGGTGCTGGGTCTGGTAATGGGTCTCGGAGTGGTTCTCTTCGTGCTGGGTGGTACTCCACCAGTGGTGGGATGCGTGGGGTAGTGGTGGTTAGGGGGATGGGTGGGCAGCGGCGGTGGCCATCCTCCCGAAGTGGGCGGATGGGTGGGTAGTGGTGGAGGCCACTGGCCCACTCCCCCGGCAAAGGAACCAAAGGGCCATTGGTAAGGATAAATTGGAGTAGAAGGTTGGAATGCCACAGGTTGCTCTGCCTCAGACTCAACTTCATGTTCTGGTTCTGGTTCAGCAAGATTATTCACATCCTGAAAATCTGGAGTATCCTCCACGCTATTCCCATTATCGATGGGATCCTCAGGTTGGGGAGCTTCCGCAGGTTGCTCATCTCCCACATTCGTTGGCTCCTCATCCCCCTCAACATTTACCTCCACATTCTCTCCCTCATCTGCTGCAACTGGTGGCTTCCTCGTTGTGGTTGTTGTTGTTGTGGTTGCTGGAAGCGGAAAAACTCCAAAAGTATTTGCTTCGATATCCGTGCAGCAAATTCCATTATTAATTCTCCCCAGCTGATCGAAGAAGTTGCACAGATTTCCATTCAGACCCAGTCCACTATTCTGGGGCCACTGGCGCAGGGTGACGAAGGTCAATTGTCTGGCCACCCGGTAGTACTGTCGACACCCATCGATGCGGACACACACTCCTGGCTGACCACGGGCTGTGAGGCACTTGGATCCCTCCCAACCACCGGTTAGTCCTCCCTGCAGCAGAAGGAGATTCGGGTCGAAGAACAATTGCCGAGTTTGACGATTCAGGCTGGGCGAAGGAGGTCCTGCTGGTTAAAAATTGGTTCAAAAGGAATCGCAATTAATAAAAAATATAATAAAGTATTTATAAAACAAGAAAGGAAGGCTAGCTTCGGTACTCGAAGCTTAGAATACCCTTGCAGACCAGTTGCCTTTAAACTGTTCGATCGATTGTATGGCAGCTATAGGATATAGTGATCCGATCTTTGCTTTTTAATTTTCTAAAACGGCATTAATGTCTATGAAAACTGCATTTCTCAAGAATGAATTAATTGTATTGAAAAACACAAGAGTTATGCTCAATGACCCATTTTCTCCTATCGTTCCTATGGCAGCTATAGGATATAGTGGTCCGATTTAGATGAAACTTTCAAGATATGTTAAAATTGCTATTAAATAGAGTTTACCAAGAAATAAATAAAATATCTTTAAAAATGGCGAAATTTTGGCATTTTTTCCCAATCGTTCCTATGGCAGCTATGTGATGTAGTGTTCCGATTCCGGCCGTTCCGACTTATATAGTAACTGCAACAGATTGAAGGGTCGGTGCAAAGTTTCAGCCCGATAGCTTTAAAACTGAGGGACTAGTTTACATAGCAACCGACAGACGGACAGACAGACGGACAGACGGACATGGCTAGATCGACTTGGCTGGTGATGCTGATCAAGAATATATATACTTTATAGGGTCGGAAATGTCTCCTTCACTGCGTTACAAACTTCTGGTCAAAATTATAATACCCTCTGCAAGGGTATAAAAATGGTTTAGATTTATATATTATAGATTTTACATTTTATAGTCTTTTTGTTCCTCTTTTTTTGCCCATTGTCGAATAATTATTTTATACTGTTGACTATAATTTAAAAAACTTTAAAATTGGAAACGCCTCTTAAAAAGTTTTATTAATAAAATGAATTAATGTTTGTAAAAATATTTTGTTTAATACTAGTGCTTAAAATAAATATTAAAATGTTAAATTATAATATTTTAAATATATTACAAAGTGCCTAAAACCAAGATACTAAAACATGTCTATGAATATAATTATCATGCCCCTATTAATGCGTTTTTATACCCTTGCAGAGGGTATTATAATTTTGACCAGAAGTTTGTAACGCAGTGAAGGAGACGTCTCCGACCCTATAAAGTATATATATTCTTGATCAGCATTACCAGCCGAGTCGATCTAGCCATGTCCGTCTGTCTGTCTGTCTGTCTGTCCGTCTGTCTGTCTGTCCGTCTGTCCGTCTGTCGGTTGCTATGTAAACTAGTCCCTCAGTTTTAAAGCTATCGGGCTGAAACTTTGCACCAATCCTTCAATCTGTTGCAGGTAGTATATAAGTCGGAACGGCCGGAATCGGAACACTACATCACATAGCTGCCATAGGAACGATTGGGAAAAAGTTCCAAAATTTCGCCATTTTTAAAGATAATTTATTTTTGTTCTTTAAAAACTCTATTTAATAGCAATTTCAACATATCCTGAAAGTTTCATCGAAATCGGACTACTATATCCTATAGCTGCTATAGGAACGATGGGAGAAAATGGGTCATTGAGCATAACTCTGGTGTTTTTCAAGACAATTAATTCATTCTTGCGAAATACAGTTTTCATAGACAGTAAAGCCTTTTTAGAAATTTAAAAACCCAAAAATCGGATAACTATATCCTATAGCTGCCATACAAACGATTGAACGGTTTGAAAGCAACTAGCCTGCAAGGGTATTCTAAGCTTCGGGTACCGAAGCTAGCCTTCCTTTCTTGTTATATATAATAGTTATATTATAATTCTGTAAATACAATTTACTTAATAAATACAATTTAAAAACTAATAAATTCTTATGGTTTCAGGGGATCTAACCCCTTAAGGGTAATTAAAGACTTCATAACTGAGAAATGTAAGTCGCACTGTCATTTGAAGTGCCGCTGAGGGCACTCGAGATCAGAGTTCGTTGACCTGCCGAAAGATTTGAGCTACATACACAATTGTCTAGCCAAAAATTGTGGTACCTTAAAACCCACTTTTTAGCCAATCTATTGCTCTATTGACAAAGCACCTAAATAACAAAAAAAAGGGGAGAAAAGACGAAACCAATATTGACTCAACGTATGTTCACGCTTTGGGTTCGGGTTTCGGGTCCACGCTTCTCCACATCTGACGAGAGTGATTACTCAATATTTTGACATTTCTGTAGTTGGCCAGAATATTGACAATAAACTTAAGCTCTTTCCATACTGAATGACAATTGCTGTGCCATTTCAGTTAACAGGCAGAGAAGTGGAAGATAGATGCTTGCCCCCCTCTGAGGCAACTTTCTACGGTCAATTGTCATATATTTGTCATTTCCATTGGCAGCTTCTTAAAATTGGTCTAGGCCTTTGTTTTTACGTTACCGGCTCTGTATATTTGTTTTTGCTTTTTCGCATGAATTGGCAGTATTTTTAATTTATTACACATGTTTCCATCGGCTTATGGCCCACATATATAAATTTTGGAGCTCTTTTGGCCACGCATGAAATTTGCCTAAATAAGGCGTTTGGGTAGTTTATCTTCGACTTCGCGTTCTTAACGACCTGTTCTCGTTTGTGCCGATTAATTTAAACGAGCTTCTGAATAGCATAAAGCCCCTTGATGAGGTGTAAACTTTATTGATACTAAATCGAGCATAAAGTCCATTTGGAGATGGGGAAGTCTTCCCCACCTGCACGTGGTTTTTCTGCCCCTCTGTCACAACTCGTAATGAAGAATACGTTCGCGGTGTGCCTCGAATTGGTAATGAACATGCTTTTGTCACTTGTTTTTTTTGTTCCAGCTTACAAAGTAAGCCAAAAGACACCCAACGCAAAATTGTTAGTCCACTTGTGACTCACTCCACTGGGAATGTTGAAATGATATTTATGAGTGCGTGATTCCCTTAAAAAAAAATGGTCAAAATAATATTACTCATTTGCCCCAAATAATGTCTTAAATTTTGATATTCATGTTTATTGCTTATTGGGCGTACTTTTGATTCTTTTTAAATTGTTATGAGAAGCTGTCAGCGGAATTCAATGAATCGAATTCCCATTGATTGATCGGTGATCCTGTTTACAATTCGACACAGTCAACGCGACTTTCTAATTCTTAAGAGGTATTTTATTTAAGTATTTTATATATTATTTAGAGCTGCAATTTTAAAGAAGTATTACATTTGTAATCTCCCTATATTATTTTATTTATACCTTTAAAATATATTTTTAAATTTTGTAATGCATACTTCTTAAGTACCTCGATTTACACTCTTGTTTTCAGATCAAATCAGCCGGGCCAAGTTATAAGTTCAAGGCCTAAACGACCGTTACAGCTCTTTTTATGCTACTGCATCTGGGCGTGAGCAAAAAGAAAACCTGAATTCCACCGCAGGATCAGAGGAGATCGCAGAGGGATCTCTGTAGGTCTACTTTATGGCAGCTCTTAAATTTTATATGACCAACGGGCACATAAACGATATTTATCGTGATGCGGCCGAAATGCTAATAAAAATTAATTTTTAATGAATATTGCCTGTTAAGTCTTTTGGAAGGTGTCAGCTTATTGTCTTATATAGCGTATATGTTTATTGCCCCAATCCCCAGACCATCCCAAATTAATAGGCTTAACTCGTCGCCCCCAAAAAAGAGCGAACAAACATCATCAAAAGTGCTGTCTAATTGTCTAATTGTTGGCCATAAATAAGAGAGAACAGATTGACGGGGACATTGACAGGCGACAATTGACAATTGACAGCGATGAAGTTGATCTGGAAGTTCACGCCTACATCGGGTTTCTTGTTTTGCACTAGAAAACTTTCGGATCGTGAATGAGAGATTCAACGAGGCTGTAAGGTAAATAATACCCAATACAATATACACTCTTCGAACTGAAATTCGCATTTTCCATCGGTTGCCTTATACGATTTATAGAATATTGAAGGTCATACAAGTAATGCTTGCTGCGTGCCGGGAATAAATTCTACAATTTAAGCAGAAAATTCTTTAGCGCATGTCGTTGAACTTAAAGTTATAATAGTGACGTATATTTAACATTATCATATGGTAGAAGAAATATTTTTTTATTTACCTTCATTTATTAAAAAAAAGTTTAAGAGTAAAGTAAAGTTAAACTAATATTCCTGCACGCCCCAAAATTAGTATTGAAAAATAATATATACATCATCTCAAATGCAAATTTCTAGAGGTTGGATTTTATTTTCATTAATATTGATTTTATAGATTTAAATATAATATTGTAATAGCTGAAATTGTTAAGCCTTCAAAAATTACCAGCGTAAATAAATAATAATAAAACAATACAAGTTTGTGTCCTAAGTCTTTCGATTGCACTCAATCGAATTGAGCGTATTTAAAATGAATAACTTGAAACACCCGAATCCTTAATTTTTTTATAAAATTCTATGTCCGATTGCACTGAATTTAAAATAAATATTATAAAGCATTTTTAAAATTAATAGCTTTTAACTATTATAATAACCGGATCCTTAATTTTTCTGTAAAATCCTTTCTCTTACCTTCAATTGCTAAATCGAAACTTTCCTTTGCTGTGGCATTAGTTGTGTCCAGTCCTGCCTGGGGCACCTCCTTTATTTCAGCATTTTCCCACACAGGAGCTCCTTCCCCTCCAGAAACGGATGGAAGATCTGCTCCCGAGATTATTTTAAAATGCAGTAAATGCACACAAAGTAATAAAACTCGCAAAAATGCAAACATTTTGGTTGTTTTTGTTTTTGTTATCGTTTTCGCTGCGATTATCTTCCCAATTTGTTTTCGTTTTTTAACTGGGCAACCATATATAAATTGGCTACAGAACCACCGATCCACCGATCCACCACGAAACGCGTCGCGATATTTCTGTTCGAATGCCAGGCACGTTGCCCCGATGGCATTCACCTGACCACGACTACGACGAAGTTCTCGGACTCGGTCTCGGACTCGGTCCCGGTCTCGGAGTTGCTCTTGTTCTCGGCCTCGAGTCTCGATTCTCGATTGCGTTAGACGGGAAAGGACCGTCTGCTGGGCTGTGAGGTCCGATTGCTTCTGAGCCAACAGCCGGTGCTGGGGATTGGTTAACAGCTCCGCTCCCAGACAGAAGAGCCAAAAACAGCAACAGCCGCAGCAACAGCGACGCCAGCAGAGAAGTTGACGCCGGCAGAAAAACAGACGACGGTTGAAGCAGCCGAAATGTCTTTCGCTTGGCCAAGTTTTGGCCAAGTTATTGGACGCCTTCTAATGCACACACGCGATGCCAATTGCGATGATGACAACCACCGCTGGCCGCAGAGCCGGCACATCTAAACTAGTTCTAGTAACGCCTTCGTTGCCATTGCCCACCGCGGGCAACCCGAATCCAATCCAGAACACGCACCGAGTCAGACCGATCAGGGCGGTTACTCCCAGATGCTGCATCTTGGAAGTTGTGCGACTGCTTACTAATAAAAGAAAAAATCTAGATGCGGTTGCATCTTCTAGCTCGATTGCCATTAATGTGCACTGCGATAAATGGTTTTGCTAAATGTTTATATGTGTGTGTCTTAAGCAGGAAAAGTTTAGAAAATTAGTGCTTTACTTTACTTCAAATGATTTTTTAAATATTTTTACTTGCGCATTAAAAATAAGATTTTTGGAAATTAACATTTTAAAATGATTTTTCATAGATTGAGTATTTTTTCCCATCATCAATTAAAGTAGAATTTGATATTTCGAAGTTATTCATATTATTGCGTTTTCAAATTATTTAATATAATTTAGTTAATGATGTTTTAGCAATTTTGTATCTTATTCAACTGTATTTTTAATTTAAGAATACCCATGTTTCTTTAATTTTATGAATCTCTTAATTACAATCCTGTTTATTTCTGTTAGAGCCATCCACATTTTTCACTGCATGACCAGATTGAATTTCCATATAAATTCCTTGCAGACCATTGCATTTGGTACTCCGTTCTCCACTTGGCCACTGGGAGTAGACCCGTTTGAATTCGGTTTCAGTGACCAGACGGTTCAGTATCAGCATGAGCCTCAGAACCAGCAGCGGCTGACGGAAATGTGTTTACTAAATAATATGCAAAATTTACGAGCCAGAGCGTGCATTGAACCAGGAGCATGTCGATTGAGTCAGGACTCAAGCTAAGTCCACATTAATCAGGGCGCAGTTCGAATCCAATTATCAACGCCGGGATCAGGCGGCGCCTTGGGTATTAGAAATATCCCAAATTGAATCAATTGTTTTCCGAGAACTGGCCAGATCATTGCATCCCCGTCGGAGTTGTTGATCGATGGAAAGGTAAGTGTCACGGCCATGGTGGGCCCTGGATATTTTTGCGGGATAATTCTATCTCAATATTTTGCCAACTAATTGTCTGTAATTGGGTGCTCTGGGGCACAATCGCCTCTTTGATTGATCGTCAAGTGGGAGTGTTCAATATTGTTGTTTCTGAAAGGCCTTTCAATGGGATTGATTCTGAATGAGCTTGTAGTTGTCGTAGTTTGAAAGTGTGAAGGCTCTTCAAGATGAAAGTTCTGACCAGGTAACGCTGCCCACTTGGTGTTCAATGAACCATTAAAAATAATTATTTATAGGACAATTAGCTGGCCTTTTCTTATTTTATGAAGTGTATGCAAGATATGAATATTTAAAATTTTACAGATATTGCATATTATTTGTCTTCTAAACTTGTTTATTTGGGGTTTTTAGTATTATTTTAGGGATTTCCAGAAACTATAAAAAAATAAGTTTGAGATAAATTTTTATATATATAAGGACTAAAATATTTAGCATCCTAAAAAAAACAAATTCGCAACTCGCTTTGTAATTTGTAATGTCGTGTAGAATATAAATGTATCTTACCTCATATTTACTTGTTATTTTACATGTATAAAAAACCGTTGCATACTTTTAGGAATTCAAAGTTTTCTTTGTTATCAAATAAATTAAATATATTTGTTTAACCCCTATTTAAAAGTTGAATAGCTATTTTGGAAAAGAGCATTTATTTTGAAATTTTCACAGAGCTTCTTTTTTGTTGTTCTAGAATAGATGACATAAATAAATACAAATTGGTAAATGTAGAAAATTATTCCAAATGATTGCGAAATTGCTTGAGCAAATTAAAGTTATTTGGAAACAGCGTTTAAAATAAATTTGTAATTGTAATCATTAAACTAAAACTAACTACCAGCTAAGTATTCCTTGATGGGCGGCTTAGGGCGTCATTGAACAAGGAATTTCTCGATAGGAACCTTAGAGAAGAACTCGTTGATGTGCGCAACCAAAATGGGAGCCCATTGTTCCCGGGTGGCGGGAATACCGACGCGTGTGATCTCCGGCAGATTCTCGTTGACCAGATTCAGGATCATGGCATCTAAATGGAAAACTCATTTAAAATTTTAAAAGGAAAAAGGAAAAAGGAAAAAATTAATAGGTTATTGACTTACTAAGGTTGCGGTCGGAGAAGATGCCATTGGCTATCACCTTGGTCTCGCCGATCTGGACATTGGCATTCAGTCGGTGTAAACTGAGACGCTGCTGTCCACTGGGCAACTGCTCAATGTGGCCATCGGTCAGAATGGTGGCCTTGATGTTGTCTGGAAATAAGGTGAATGAGTATTTTCGAGCCTTGGACTCAGGGGATTCCCACTCACCGATGGTGATGTTGAAGGGACCCTTGGGCACCAGACGCAGTCCTCCGAACTTCACATCCGCCTTGAAGTGTCCTCCGGCCTTCAGTTGGGGCAGCTCAACTCCAAGTTTGATCACAAAACCGTTGTCGGTGAAGTTGGCACCCACACTGTTGACCTGCAGCTGACTGATGCCGTAAATCTCCATGTTCTTGATCAGGAGTCCACCTTGAATGCCGTCGTTGGTGTAGCGGAAGATGCCCCTCTTGTAGAAGTACGGATCAATCGAGCCCATATTGAACTCTGGCACTCCCTGATACCTCAGCTTCGGCGCAAATGTCTGGATCAGACCCCGTATGCACTCGTTGAGTTCCGGCGAACTCAGACTGCAGGGTATCACCTCATTCGAGCCCAACTCACTGGCCGGTGGTGTAACTGAAAACGAAAGTGATGGGAGTTAAGTTCGGTTAAGTCACGGTTAGCGTCAGCTGTAAAGGTCGTCGAGGCATGGCATAGTGCCCGGCCCGTAGGAGATCATAATTATTATTTTATATTTTTGGTATTTGTGCCACCCAACCAGGCATGTCGAGAGGTTCACGTGTCCCCAGTTTAACACAGCCTTTAGTTTCTGTCACATTCTGTGAATGGGGTTTGTGTCAGGGTGACACCTCGCAAGGTTCGTGTAATTGCCACTGTGGAGAAGGAAACCTCTTTGAATATATCAAAGCAAAAATAATCCCTCCCAGCTTTGGATTTACATAAGTATGAGCAAAAAATAATGCTATATATATATTTTAAGTAGAAGCCTTCTTTTCTTTAAACAGTCTTTTATGTTTAACTCTATTACATGGATAAAAATTCCTTAAGTAAAGTTTTAAGCTGATTTCATATAACAATAATAAAATTATTAATTTAAGCTTATTAAAATGTATTTTTCTATATATCAATTAAAGGCGGGAGGTAGTAATTTATTTTTATATTACTTTTTAATTGCCCACATAGCTTTTTAATAGTTTTATAATCATTGTATTCTTTTGAATGAAGCAAGACAAACTCTAAAGATAATTTTAGTTAGATGGTATTTAGTCAGGGAACTTCAAGTATTTCCTTCTTCTAATGACAAGCGGAAAGCATTAAAAACCGAAATATTTTAATATTCCTATGCACAATTACCAAAAACAATTAAAAAATATACAAATGAAAATGAGAATTCAACTTGTAATTAAGTATTTAAGAGACAAAGTTTGGTTAATTTTCAAGCGACTTGCTTACGTGAATAGCCCTATGAAGTCACTTTGCTTGAGTGCCCAAATTTGTTGTTCACTGTTTTGTTTTACATTTTAGTTATTCGGCTTTCGGCCCGACAAGTTCAATGTCAAAGGTAAGCTGAACCGCTTATTATGGCCTGAAACAAATCAACACTCTAAATGTCAAAACTGAGAGGTGCCGAAGGAAGGGAGAAACACTTGGCTAAACTAAAGTAAATGTGGTTGGGTCAGCCTTTTTTAGCGAGTCATGCGAACGAAGTGAAGTTCGTTGCTTAAGTCATTTGTTTGCTCAGCAAATGTCAATATATTTTTGCTCGCTATCATTTTGTTGTTTGCTTGTTGCTGGCATTTTTTTTTCGCGGTTTGTTGTTATTGTTAACGTTTTTCTTTTTGCGCAATTGGAGACATGTTACAATTGCAGCTTTCAGTTCGGCTGCGGCACAAGCCCAGCAGCGCCGCTTACGCATTGATGTAGGTCAGTTTTTCAGCTTTTCGGTTTTTGTCAGCGTTGTCAGCAGTAGCAGTAGCAGCAGCAGTGGCAGCAGCAGCCGCCGGAGCAGCCGGTTTCGAATTTATGCCTCGTTGTTGCTTTTGTTGACGCTGAACTCTTTTCGCAAGAGCGCAAACAACACACCGACACCGACTCAGGCACAGGCACTCACAATCACACCTCGTGGTTGATTAAATTAATGTAATTGGCAATACTTTAATGCGACTTTTCAAGCCCGAATTTCTTATGTTTGTTCTGCGTTTATTATTCCCTTAGCCCAGCTATTTGCACAGTTTGGCCACCATTGAGGTGGCTCTTTCTCACATACGATCTGCAAACTTGATAACTTTTACCCGAAACTATAAGTATGTCAAGTTCAAGCGATGACTGGCTGGTTTCTTTGTAATACATATATATATACGCAAATATATGTATTTTTTGTTATTGCCATTTCAAAAGTGTTAAGAGTCGAATAAATAAAAAGATTTTAACTGCAAACACACTTGCTAATTTCTATTGCAATTTCGTTTTCTACAACACAGCTCTTAACAAATCTCATTAAAATGAAACTCTTTACGACGGCTGTTTCTCAGTATTTTATCCCAATTTTGCTGGTGCTTGAAGGTTACAGGCCTATAAACTGGGGTTAAGTGTGGGCACAGTACAACTACAATTTTAAGAAGCTTACAATGAGTAAGAGGTGGAGATTTGCATGGACAGCACACCAGTCAGGGTCTGTGCTGAATTTTAAAAAACCACTCACATTGTTGATTAAAGAACGCAAACGCAAACATTTATTATGTACAACATCAGGCCATTTGAAAGCGAATTTTGTCTGAACAGGAAATATGCTGTCCAAATAAAAAGATACTGGGATTTAGTTAAAAAACAGTATAGACTTGTTCTGAGAATTTCTTCAAATATACAAATATTCAACGTTTTACAGACAAATAAATATAAATAATAAAAAGTTAAGAAAAAATGGAGAACACAAAAATATATATTTTTTTCTTGGTAATGGCCATGTTATGCTACTTAAATATACATTGCCATACAACTAAAAATCTAGAATCATTTTAACTGAAGTAACGTTCTCCTTTCATAATTCACATCTATCCAATTCGAATGCCAAATTACGCCATTTATATAACCGCAGAAAAATTCAATTTCAATTATGATTATCAACTGCTGCTTAGCAAACAAAAGACTTAAGCAACAAACTCGTTTTCTATTTTTGCGGTTTTAATGTTGTGCATACACGCTCGAGGGTGTGTTTAGCCTGGGTGCACTTTTCGTTTGAAATTCAAGTTCTTGCCTTAGTTACATAATCCAATTTTTACCTGCATCGAGCTGCAAGACGCCGAAATCGACGGGCGGCGGAAAAACGCTCGTTGGTGACACCCCCGCGAACTCCTCCTCCTCCTCCTCGCCGGGACCGGATCCGGGCCTGGGCCTGGGATCGCTGCTGAACACGCTCGGCGCGGACGTTGGCAGTGTGGCAGCACTGGCCACCGATCCACTTCCGAGTGCCAGGGCGGCAAATGCTACTAAGATGCAAAGCGATCGCATTTTCGGGCAAGCACTTTTGCTTTCCGCGGCACAACCCGTTTCAATTGATTACTGGACTCTTTCGCCTAGGTGCCTGATTTTGGCTATTTTCGTGTGTCTTGATTTAACACACGAATCCAGTGCAGACAGTAATTTTGTTGTCTCGAGTTTTCCTTCTTTTTTCCTTTATTTTGTTGTTGTTGTTGTTTCTTTTGTTTTTGCGTAATTTTGCAAACCGGCTTCACTTTTGTTTCTTCACGAGCGTTTTTTTTTTACTGTTGGCTGTTGGATTTCTCGGTTAACTGCAATTGTTGCTGCAATTGCTGCACACACACAAACACGCACACACACACAAGCTCACACCACCAATTGGCAAACTTCTCCGCAAAAATTGAGTTTTAAAGAAAATTTGGAGTTGACGGCGCGTTGCCTGCGAATCTTGAAATGAGCGCTGCATAAAAGGCACGTTTATTTATAGTTTTCGAGCCGTCCGAATTTTGTTTTTATTCAAAAGTTTTTCCACGCGGAGCCGAAGCCGAAACAAACAAACAACAACAACATCAAGCCTATATCCGAAGGCTTTCAGAGCCGATAAGCCGAAGTCAAAAAGCTCTTTTTTCGCGTTAAAAGCTGTTTGGAAAGAATCACTGTACTGCAGTTTGAGAGACACAATTCCAAGTTGGAATAAATGAAACAAATTTACCAAAAAGAAATACGATTTTGGGGGATTTTATATTTTATAATAATTTAAATATGTATTCTCAACTAATTTAATAAGGTTCTGAATTGGGTATAATTTTAATAAATAATGTGAAAATAAATTGTTGATTGAAATGATTTAATTTAAAAAACTACAAGCAACTGCATATACTTCTTTCTGTATACACCGCAATAAATATTAAAAAACAATTATGATTACGAAAAATACGAGATTTATTGAAATTAATTTGCCAAAACATTTTATTTTTAATATTTCTTATTTAATTTAATTAGGTATTTAAAATTGGCCTGATTTAATAACACTACAAACATCTTAAATACTATTTTTCTGTGTAACGCATACAAAATTAAGAACACAAAAATAACTTTAAAAAAAATCCATGTTCCTTTGTTCGTAACCTGATCTGATCAATATATATTAAAGCTTAATTTTAACAAGTACGTTTTTTATTACCCTTTTACTGCTGTTGAAATAGTGAATTTCCTGCTTTATTTTTTATCACCACCGTTAAATAATTTATGTATATATTCAATTTAAAGATGTTTTCCAAGCGCAGCTGCATTCCCACACGCACAAATCTTATGAAATCCAGCATCAATCAGTGGATTGCACCTAAAAATCTGTCAACTGGAGTCACCAATGGGGAAATGGTCTAGCCATGCTCTCCAATCCCTCTTTCCCAGTCCCAGTCAAAGTGCAAGACACGTCTGCAGTTTGAAAGCAATTGTGGCAATTGGGGCCCTGCGCGGTGTTCATGTAAAATGTGGGTCAGTTATAAATCTCTGCGGCTTTTTATGAGTACACTTATTGCATGCTAGGTGTTAAGCCGCATAAAATAATTCATGAACCTGTGACTTTGTGGGGCCACAAATCGATGTTCAAGGTCCTAGTCTAGTACGTGACGCATTTAAATTTTGGATAAAAAAGTGTTTAACTTAACAGAACTAATTTAGGAGTTCTGGGATCTTGTATTCTGCACTAATGAAAGTCTTTAAAAAAACAACTACTTAATATGTTTAGCCCGTCTTTGGGCAGACGACAATCGCGTTTTTTTCCTCTATGTATATATTTTATTAAACTTATTTGCATGCAAAACACGGACTCCGTCCATAAGCAATAAGAATAAATAATTCACTGCAATATAATTTGCTGATTTATGGCATAGTTAGCGCCTTCCACGGTTGACATTACCCAAGTACGAACAATTACATATTTTGTAGATTTTATACAAGTCAAAAATTTATATTTCTTTATAGAAACTTAAATAAATATGTTGTTATGTTTGATTTATTACTTATGGCCCTGCAACAAGTCGCTGGGCACTATAAAAAATTGGTTTAGACTCATTAGAGTGTCCCTCTCCACGGAAATCTTTAGTAAAAGGCGAAAGATTTATTCGACAATTGAAGAGAAACCAGAGTGACTTACCACACCCAACAAAGTACTTTTCCTATCAATTCCCGCTTTAACATGTTGGGAATTATATGAATTAGGGACTTCTTGGGCAGTCACCCTTAAAGTATGTTTACCTAAGGGAACTCTGTTTCGAAAAAGATTTCAACTACCTGGATATGATCAACCGTATATAATGAACCCCTAAGATAGGCAACATAACTTTCACTATGAAATATATCCACTTTCTCTTTAGTAATTCCCAACCAATTTTGACTGATTCTGGGTAAAGATGCCTGGGCTTTGGCTGTGAAAGTTATCGCTTCTCGGCCTTATGGCTAAGATCAAAGTGTAGTATCTGTTCTTATCAGCTTAACATCTGATAGTTCCTCCATTGGAGGACAACAAATGTTAAACTGATTTTTGGAATCAGACGGAGTGCTAGGGGCTTGCTCCACCTCTGTCGCGGGTTGGCCCGGTATTGCAGTACCGCCGGGATTTCGGCCCAACTGAATAATAAATCTTACACCCAAAGTTCAAGCGCAGCTCCGGAGTTGCGTTATATGGTTTTATAGTTACTGTTCCACAATCCCCAAACAACACAAGGCTATTTGTCGGTGCTATTAACCTATTAACGCTGTTATCATTAGGTCACCCAAAGGGCATAGTTAGTAAACAATTGGAATGAATTCACGCTCAACTGGGGCATGAAAAACAAATAAAACAAGTTTTTATTTTTTTTACTATCTTTCTAGGTTCGTTCGCCAATTAAAAAGGGCAAGTCGAATAATTGATTTCTATTGCATTCGAACTATTTATTTACAATACAACCATAATCACAAACTTAATATGAAATAATTGTTTACTATTCCTTGATAAACTGGTCGATGGGAACCAGTTCCAGAGCCTCATTAAACATTCGCAATAAAAGGGGCTGCCAATACTGACGAGTCTCGGGCAGCATTATTCCGTAGATATCGCGCCAATACTGATTTGCGACATTCAGAGCAATTTCATCTGTAATAAAATTAAATTAAATTAGTATATTCCGTTCTGAGCTGACTTACAATATACAATTCTTTCAAGCAATAAATCACTTGCAACAACTTGATTTTCAATCCTATTATTGTGTTAACAGCTGTATATATAATAACTACTTAGAGTATCTTTAAAATCAACAACAACTTGTCATATGGCAAATGCATGATACTAACAAGAAAGGAAGGCTAGCTTCGGAACCCGAAGCTTAGAATACCCTTGCAGACCAGTTCCCTTAATACTGTGCGGTAATTTGTATGGCAGCTATATTAGGATATAGTAATCCGATTTATGGTTTTTGATTTCCTAAATCAGTTTTACTGTCTATGGAATCTGTATTTCTCAAGAATGAATTAATTGTCTTGAAAAACACCAGAGTTATGCTCAATGACCCATTTCTCCCATTGTTCCTATGGCAGCTATAGGATATAGTGGTCCGATTTTTATGAAACTTTCAGGATACGTTAAAATAGTCATTAAAAATAGATTTCTAAATAATGAATTGGTTATTTTAAAAAATGGCGAATTTATGGCACTTTTTCTCAATCCGTTCTATGGCAGCTATGTGATGTAATGTTCGATTCCGGCCGTTCCGACTTATATACTACCTGCAACAGATTGAAGGGTCGGTGCAAAGTTTCAGCCCGATAGCTTTAAAACTGAGAGACTAGTTTACAAAGCAACCGAAAGACGGACAGACAGACAGACGGACAGACGGACATGGCTAGATCGACTCGGCTGGTGATGCTGATCAAGAACATATATACTTTATAGGGTCGGAAATGTCTCCTTCACTGCGTTACAAACTTCTGGTCAAAATTATAATTCCCTCTGCAAGGGTATAAAAACCTGATCTACCTTAATTTACTTTTATAAATTATAATTATTCTGACTATATATTTAAGTCACAAATATAATAAATGCATCTACCTTAATTTACTTTTATAAATTATAATTATTCTGACTTGGCCTGTCGTCGATATCAATAATGTATTTCAATCTAAGATTAATTGGAGTGATAAGCTAAAATATCCATTCAATTTTCGCAAATCGGTTCAAAGATAGAACTGTTGGAAAATGAACAACAAATACGTAATACTAAACGACAGTTTTTCCTGCAGTTCTGCCAACACACTCACCCAATTCTGGATCTTGGAAAATCCCATTAGCCTTGATGTGCAAGTCCCCAATCTTCGGCTTAGTATCGATGTTCTTGAGGCGTAGGTATCGGTGTCCATCCTTCTCGTGGATTTCGCCATCTGTGAGCGTTGTTGCTTCCACGTCCGCTGCAAGCCGAGACACAAACCAATCCAGTTAGCAGTTAGCCAAGACACAATCCATTGTACCATACTCACTTAGTGTTACGTTGAATTCGCCTTTGGGCTTGATTTGCAGCTGATTGACCTGCATTTCGGCCTTATAGCTGCCCGCAATGTTCAATTTGGGCATGTACGTGACCAGGCGCATTTTGATTTTGTCACCTTTGACCTTGACGCTCACTTCTTTGGCCGTGTTGGCTCCGAACCCGATGAGCTTCGCATTTCGCATGGTGATGCGACCGTTGACCGTGCCACTGGAGTACTGGAAGCTGGTGCGATTCAGGATGAGGGGCTCGTAGGGCGGAATCTTCAGCTCGGGATTGCCATACTTCAGCCGCGGGGTCAGCGTGTTGAATATCTGCTTAATGCACTCGCTCAGCTGGTCGTCCTCCGTCGAGCATTTCGGCAGGTCTTTAATGCAGGGAAATTATTAAAGTTCACCCGGGAGATAAAGGCACTGAACACACCAGAAAAGATATCGCTATCCGTTGGTGCTGAGCCCACGCCAAGGGCCAGCAGGCACATAAATCCGACAATGTAATGCATACTATTCTCGATATATACTATATCCTTTCGGTTGGCCTCTCAAACCAACAGCTAGAACGTTGAACAATAACTGAATCGCCCTGACTCCAACTCAGGCTATTTTATTCTCCGAATTAGCACAAACCGCATCTACAGATCGCAAATGTGAAACTAGCTGGATCGTTTAGCTAATACATTTTACTTGTAAATCAGCAAGACACTGTGCGACAAACAATTGAACTTTGACTGATCGCAAAACCGGCTCCGTCTCCCTGATTTATAATGTCGTATTATTAAATTAGAAATATTATTGAAGCTATAATGGCGAACGACACGATGATTTGCTATAAATTCTTTTAATAACTACCTAGTTAAAACATTTAAACATGGGCTGCTTATTTTGGCCATTTAAATAGACGCTAATTGCCCACATCGAAGGGCTGTCAAATGAAGCCTAAAAAGAGCTTCTCATCAAGTGATTCATACTAGTAAATAGTATGTGAATAATATGAACTTTGCATCTAATCCCAACCAGACATGGAAATGCTCTCTATCCAGTTATGTTGGGCCTTCAACTTAATTGGGTTCTACAACTTTATGAGTTAGTCATTTAATTGCAAACAATTAATTCCACTTGTAAATTCAAGTTTCGTACATAAAAAATTCCCAATAAATACAATTTTGACGATACATTTGGCAGATGTTTTAATCTTATCTTATCCTATTATTCATATTATTGAGTTTGAGAATATTATTCTATGTTTAATTCACAGTTGTATAATTATCTTGCCACTATTTTATCTCTCACGTACATACATCATACAATTTAATGATATTTTCATTGCGAACTTGAAAATGTAGGTATGAGGAGGCGTTAATTTGATATTCTATTGCTGCAGTTTCTCTGCAGGGTAAAAATTTTTAATTTCCACTTTTCAAACATAATAAACTTCTATACCTGTTTTTATGTGACTCTCGGACTCTAGAAATATTTGAAAATGATCTAAGGTAGAATTCTATTCGTTCTGGAAAAATAATACAAACAAATAATTAACAAAAAAACAATGTTAGTACATGTATAGGTAATGTTATTTTTATTGTAATTGAAACTACATAACGTTAATGCACTGGATAAACAGATACAACTGAAAAGTATAAATAACACAACAATATTAACTCAATTCTTTGTAACAAGAATGTCGAAAGGTAACGCAGCAAAGAAGTCGTTGGATGACTTCAGGATCAAAGGCTGCCAAGTGGCCAGAGTCTCGGGCAGCATCGCCTGATAAAGCTGTCGCCAGTACTGATTGATAAAGTCCAAAATGACATCGTCTAAAATTAAAAATATATAAATTTATTGGTAAATTTAATAATCGTAAGACTTGGAAACTTACTTAGAGCCGGATCTGGCACTAGACCGTTGGCATAAAATCGCAGATCTCCAACTCTGGGCTCTGTCTCCAGTTTGGTAAGTCTCAAATAAGTGTGACCATCTTTATCGTACAGCTCTCCAACGGGTCTGGCTCTCATGGTCACATTGGCTAAAAATATTTAACAAAATTTAGTTTGGAAAAAATGGAAAGTTACTTAACCTAATTATTTATTTTCCGACTCAAATAATAAAACCAAATTTTTGAATAATTTAAATATATAAAAGAATAAGAACATCAAATGTGTAAAACTATTGTTTAAATGGAAAAATATTAAATTTCTACCAGACATACATAATACAAATAATATATACAATTTAAGAAAATATTATTTTGCACTTTTTAATGTTAACTTAATTATTTTAAATAATTATTTTTCGACTTCAATAAAAAAAACTAATTTTGACATAAAAATAAGAACACAAAATTTGAATAAATTATAACACTTCTTTCAGGTAAACATACCTTAATTAAATAATATAATACAATTCTTCTTTTTAATGTTATTTCATTAAAATTAAAAGAATCACAATTTGCAGAAAGCGGAAGTTGAATACTTACTCATTGTAACATTGAAGGTTCCCTTCGGATTGAGCTTCAGGTCGTTGAGCTTGATGTCCGCCTTGTAGGCACCCTCGACGAACATTTGGGGCACATGGGAGAGGATCTCCATCCGGACCTTGCGGTTCTTCATCCGGAAGTCAACCTTGTCAACAATACCATCGCTGAGGCCATGGACGACCACGTTCTTCATGGCAATCCGTCCCTGGAGCAGGCCGGAATTGTAGTTGTACGAGCTCTTGCCCATCTCGAAGGGATCGAGGGGTGGGATGTTCAGCTCGCTGATGCCGTACTTCATGCGTGGAGTGATCTGCTGGAGGCCCTGCTTGATGCACTCGTTGATATTGAGATCGCTCTCCTGGCATGTCGGAATATCGGCGGCTGACGGATGACAGACAAATCGAATTAGTTTCATGAGATCGCAACCTTGACATGTTTAGATACAGATATATGTGCGTTAGTCATATCTCTCTACCGATCGATGTGCTTATGCTCAGAACGTGACATTTTTCTAGCTGAGAATTTTCAGTTTTTCAGTTTAAACGCTTCGACGCTGACATAATTGTCAACGTCATGCGCAATTTATTCGCTGCTTAGATTCAGATTTAGATTTCGTTAGTGATTCCAACGAAAATTCCTGCATTTAATTAGAAGAGTTGCCTATCAAGTTCGTTTCGCTGTGAATCTGTGTGTAATTAGCCTTTTTGCATTGGTCTTGGGCCTTGGCGGAAGGCCGTTGGCGGAAGTGCCGATTCCCGTCCAAAAGACTAAAGCAGCATAACGTGTCTCAGGCACTTCTAACAATTATCATTTTATATTCACCCATAAAAAAAAGCGTTTATTTATATCTACTATACAGCACTCTGTGACTCGGTCAACAAGTAGCCTAAAAAAAGAACACTTGCATTGTTAATTGGACAATGAGGTAATTTTAATGACTTCTTTTTTTTTCTTCGACAACTCATTTTTGCCAGTTTATCATGACAATGCGATATTTTTAATTGTTATGGTCGTAGTATATTATAAATTTAATTTTATAAATTTTCAAGTTTATTTTTGGAGTTTGTCAAAATATAAGTAAAATGCAAAATTACTCAAGTCGAATCTTCTAATTTTATTTACTGATAGATATAAAAATGGTTTTCCATCTTACAAAGTTATTAAACATCTCTTATCCTCATATGGATTGATTTATTATATTCAGTTCATGCTTCGATTATTAATTGTTTATTACACTTTTTGTTCATCCATTGATTTCAAAAATAGAGTTTATGAGCCATTAGCGTTTTGGTAACAACAACAACAACAAAAAAGTATAAAGGTTTGTACCGTTTACTCGCAATTAAGTGTACAACATTTGCGTTTACTATTGTTTTAACTTCGAAGCGTATCTATGAAATTTGACTACGCCGATTGCTTTGTTATAAAATTCACACAATGTTGCGTGCCTCTCGAGATTATTGGTATAACATCTCCCTTTTGTTTTTGTTTGTCTCGAATTTTGTTATTTAACTGCTAATTTTACAGATTAAGCGAAAATGTTTTGTGGGGTCTACTAAAGTGTCAAATGAATATAGTTACTTAAGCAATTGAAAAACAATGCAATAAAATGCAAATTCTAAATGTCAGCTAGAATATACACAGTTCTCATTTTAGCGTAAATGTATATATAAGTTAAATTGATTGACTATATTCACTGCATTCAAATACTTTAGGATATTGTAGTATAATTTTAAATAACAGCAAATCGAAGTAGGTTTACTAAATATTGATTAATTTAAAAATATAAATATCCTATCATATAAATTTTTGAATACGATTTTGAAATAAAAATATCTATTTAATTTGATCTTTATTTTATAAAAAAGCGTATCTTTACTTGTAAGTTTAATTTGTGTTATTTAAAATTAATAAGTCTATTACCATTTTATTAATTTGAAGTAAATATAAAAAAATAATTGAAGTTGCATTTTAATTTAGTAGTTAAATCTTCTAAAAACTTGGAGGCATAAATTAAATAAATAAAATAATCATTTCGAATGCCATTAAATGTTTCCTCAAAAAAAAAACACAAAACTGGTTGCATCTGGCTCTAGTACACACAAAAAGGGTTGCATCTTAAAAGTAATTGTCCGCACATATATTTTAGCTGATATGCACTAATTTTAATACTTAGTACACATTGTTTATTTTTAGATTAGCAAAAACACTCACGCAATTCCCGGACCGGCTTAAATTCCACTGGGGGCAACTCGACTCCAATATCGGCTGCCAAATTAATGGCAACAGTTGAAAGGAAAACGAAAGCGCAAAGTATCTTCGACATTTTCTTGTTAAATTAAGCAAAACTCTTGCCGGTTGAAAGTAATGTTAATTTATTGACTATTTTCCGGTGAAGTAATAGGCGAACTGGGAGGCAAATGAACCTGGCCCATGCAAATGCGAATCAACGTCTGAGAGCACAGATGGGCGCTGGCTTTTATTTATGGCAAGAAAGCAAAACAAATCCAATCAAATCGAAATTGCAAAGCCAAACGTAAAATAAAAAAAGCAAAAACAAAAACACACGAACACAGATGCTCAGCTTAGGCAAACAATAGGAAATAGGGGGTATGTGGGGGGTATATAGGGGGAGGCGACATCCACCGATCGCCAGTGAAGCACAAACAGCTTGGACGACGTAAGTTCGTAGAAAACAAAGCAAAGGCAAAAGTCAGCAGTGAAATACAAACGACATTATTTAATTCAGCCGCGGAGTCGTGAAGCTAATGCCACCAATCACCCGGCAATCCGACATGACTCGTCTCCACTTCTCGAACCCAACCCGACCCGATCCGACCCGAATCGAATCGAATCGTCTTCCCCCATATTATTCCCGGCTCCAAAACTACCGGCAGCTGTCCCAAGTGCTCCTCCAGCCGGGCCCGATTGTTTCCTTGTCTTCGCCCGTGGTGACACGTGAGCGTCCCCAGATTTATATTTCCGAATGGGTCTGCTTCCGAGCTGTATAATTAAAAAAGCCCGCTTAATTGCCGGGTTCCAGCCTTTAAGCCGGGAATCTAATAGCTACCTGCAAGTCGCACAAACGTCTCAATTTAAGTGGGCGTTGGGTTCACCGAAAGTCACACCTAACCACTGCAATTTTCGCAATAAAAAAAACAACACAAAATCAAAGCAAATAAATTAACAACTTTTTTTTTATAGAATAAACGTACTTACCTTTATTGACCTAACAATAAATCAAAGAAAATATATTCTATAATCTTTTGTACCAAAACAAGAATATGAAATGTCTTTTTTAATGAGTCATTAAAATTAGAATAAAATTGGTCGATTAATGTAATAAGCAGTTTTACCACTAAGATTGATTATTGAGTTATTAAAAAATTTTAATTTTCTGTAAACCCTTTTTAAATTTACGCTTTTTTTTATGTATAACTCCTATCAGGTAATTCGAATTAATCATGACCATGTTAACAGCTATTTAACGTGATAATGCATATTCAGATACTTCCCCTGAAAATAAGTGTTCGATGAATTTAAATTGTCAACAATTTTTGTTCACTGTCAAGGATGTTTGACAATTAAACTGGTATGACAGTGCAAATAATTAAGGGGTATAATATATTCATATTTACATGCATATATATTGGTATTTACAAATTGCATTAGCTTGAACTGAAAAGGGCGAACAATTTTTCAATTAGTCGATAACCTATAACGCAGCTTATTTAATAAAAGGTTACCTGGCAATATAATCTTGTTTTGAATAAAATATAAATTAACTGAATTAAATGCACGATCTAAAAAAAAAAATGGAAATAATTTTTTGAAGTTGTCACCATGTTTTTAGCTGAACTTTAATAAACACGCGATGTCTATCTTTGAAGATGGATTTGCAAACACTGAGTCCCAAATTTATCACCCCAACTGGCACAAGAAAGGCACCTATCACCATCTTATCCCACTTCTAATTCCAAGAATTCCAATTCTTATCAATAGTCTGGAGCAAAATCAACTTGAACAAGAGCCTCCCTAGGAACTACCAGATGCGAACTCCCGTTTCCAAATCCAAGAACAGAAAAGAAGAGGGAGAACCTTATCAGTATTTGGGAACAAAAGAAACTTGAACAAGAGCCACCCTAGGAATTGACAAAAGCCGCGACACTGGATAAGAAAACACACAAAAACCCATATGGAGCGAGTACTTATGCCTCCCACTGTACCACCGCCGGAGGATGAGTATCTGAAAATTCGCTGTCGGGCGCAAGAACAATCATGATGGGTTGGCTTAGGTCTGATCAGCGGGTGGGCGGCGGTCAGATACAGATACAGCGAGGGCGAAAGGGACAGAGCATAGCGCGTACGCGTGCGCAGGCAAGTTTTCGGGTTTTATGACTTTGTTTTCGTTTTGCGAAAAGAAAATTCGGCATCGATTTGTGTAAACAAGGCCATAAAATGTTTTTTTTTGGGGGGGATTACGGGAAGAGCGCGATAAGACCTTTCCCTATATAAAAACCACCGATGACCACTGCAGGACATCAGTCAATCCAGAGACATCGAGGAAAGAACATGGAAAGCCATCAGATCTATCGCCACAAGAAGTTCGATGTGGGTCGCAGCTTGGACCAGGTCGAATTCCTGCTCAAGGAGGAGCTCATCTCCCGCAGCGGCACGCCCTGCAGTAGTCAACTTTTTGACGAGGAAGCGGAGGACCTGTCCATCAGCCTGTGCTCAAGTGACCAGGAGACTCAGTTTCTGCCCATGCCCAAGCGCAGGCGTCTGGCCTCCTCATCGGAGTCCTCCAGCGTTTCGGTGTCTTCCTACCACACCTTGGGACCAATCAACACCGAGACGATTCAGGACATTTTCAAATATCACGCCAACATGGTGCGGAAGTTCCCCAAGAAGGAACGCTCGCCGAAGGATCAGGAGCGCCGGAACAAGAACACTGTTGCCTGCCGGATGAGCCGGCGGAAGAAGAAGTTCGACGACCTGCAAATCGAACAGCAATACAAGGAGTTCGCCAACGAGCACCTGAAGATCGCCGAGCAGAGCCTGCGGGCCAAGGTCTATCTGAATCACCTGAAGCAGCTCGTCCAGCAGGAGAACCAATCCGCTCCCAAACCGCCCAAGGAGGAGAATGTGAAGAGGAACTTTACCATCGACTACCTGATCGGGGGAATAAGGAGGGAGCAGGTATAGATTTACCTGAATTATAGATCACCGTGTGATTGGGTCATGTGCCTCAATGGGAAATGCAAATTTTTAGATACTTTTTTTTTTAATTAATATAGTTATTAAGGTTCTTTAAGAAATACTTTATAAATAAGCGTTGGAAATGCTAATTAATTTTATAAATATAAAAGTAATCGTAAGATAGCGATATAATTAAAATTAAAATAATTTTGTCTAATGAAATTGTACTTTATTTGATTTCTCTTATTTGGAAGGCCATATAAACCTTGGTAAAATATTTAAAAAAATGCCCCCTTTTGTAAAATCGTAATAGTTGTATTTATTTATTATATTTGCCATATATCTATATACAGTAACATTAAAAATCTATAAAAATTCGATTTAATTTTCTTAAATAAATAAATATATAAAATAAAATAAAATTCACATATAATCGGAATCCCCACTATTGAATGACATTCGGTGTTTATCCAGAAGAGCGAAAAATAATTAATTCAAGAGAAAGAAGAATCTGGCATTTCCAAAATCCATTTCTTAATATTTTCCCATAAGAAATGGTGCAAAATTAATTCTTAGAAAACTTGCGCATTTTCAGATTTTTAACAACCTTTCAACCTTTGTCTAGAGACGGATTAAATGTAGTTCCAGTTGCATCAGTTCATCGATTAGATACGGCAACTTAACCGCAAACTTCACCCGATTCTTTGGATACTGTCCCGTTGGGATTAATCCTTCGACCCGGCATAACCACAGGCAGTATAATAAGCCGATCACAACTTGTCGAGGTGTACTTACTGGGCACATTGTAGCGGAATAAACTACTTACACCTATGTGGCCATCCATCACTCACCTGTCATCGGTGTGAGGGGCTAGAAAGTGTGCTTTTCCAGCAAGTACAACTGGAAAATTTAAGCCAGTTATAGCAACGACACCAGTCACGCTAAATAGGTTTCCCTTTTACCAATTCTAGTTTTCTTTTAGATTAAATTATTTAGAAAAATGCTAAGGGAGCTTATAATTTGAATTAAATACATAGTTCTCTTGAATCGGGGGAAAATGAAATCACAAGTTTTTTGTTTAAACTTAACTCTTAAATATTTAAATTTTGTAATGATAATACGATTTAATGAAATTCTTCCCTCCACCCTATTTAGTTATGGATTGACTCCACTACCTTTGACAAATCGTTCCCAGAAACAATTTACCCAAAGCAATTATCCAGCTAAGTTCAACAAGTTTCGGTCCAACTAATTTCCATGGTGTTCTGATTTCGCAACACTTTTCGTCAAGGTTCAAGCTCGCACAAAGAACCATATTTTGTCAGTATGGAGCTTTTGGCAGTTTGCAAATATAGACAGCGATTCGTCAGAGATACATACTCGTATGTATCTGAAGTCTGAGTGCGCGAAAAGCTTCAGGTTTTGCAATACCGAAACCGAAACTTGAAGCGGAGAAAAACGATTTTCAATGTTAATCTATAGCCACAGCCAACGGAGCTGGCCAAAAGCAGGGCGGCAAACAACTTGACAATTAACTGAAATTGATGTTTGTTTGCATGGCCCAAGTGCAAAGTGGTTTATTGGGTTGCCATGGCCGCTACGGAAATTTCTGCACTTGGATTTGTGGATTTTCCGCTGCCATAGGAAGTTGAGTGCCGCCAAGTATTATCAAATGGCCCACAATGGAAATTAAAAGTAATTAACGGCGCAGCAGTTGCGCAATGCCAAAACAGTCAATACCCCCCCTCCGCCCCCCTGCAGCTTGGATACTCAAATTGAGTTAAGCTCTCTTTTTGCACTCACTGTACGCAGCCTGATCCACTTGGCTGCACTTTCGGGTGCACTCGGAGCTGAACATACGAAGTCTTGTCCATGGTTTGGCATTTTCTTCATCTGATCATGTGAACTTCCTCATAGACCGTTGATTTTCTACTTGGCTAAGCGTTATGCAACCCGAAGTTGACTGTGAGGGCCTTTGCTTCAGTAGGTGAAATTACCTATTCCAATAGATACAAATTATTCAAATAAACTGGGTAAATGCTGTTACCAAATGTTTAAATGCATTTTCTTTTAGCTAGTGTATCAATATATTTGTCTAAATTAACTTGGAGGTGAGAATTGAGAATAATATTTATTTGTATCCCCTTGCTGAAGGTATTATAGTTTAATGGTGAAAGTCCCATTCAAATCGCGACACTATATCATATAGCTGTCATACTAGTATGCATGACGGGGAAAAATGGGTCATAGAGCTTAGCTTTTATTTTTCACGATTTTTCTTTCTTTAATTTTATGCTTTCCTTATAATGTATAGCCGAATAAAATAATTGACCACTAATTTTTGTTCTAAAATAAAAAACATTAATTTCCATCAATTGTGTTACTTTTATACAGGTTTACATATGCTTATAGCTTAATAGTTTTAGATGAGAGTTCATAGTATAATGAATAATACAAATAATTTTCTTTACAAATAAAAAGACCAATCTCACAATTTTGAAATAAATGCATTGGTAGTTAATTAATTGATTAGAAGAAACAATTGTCGGGCAGTATAAAAAAATATACAATAATGTACAACAAAATGAATACTTAATTTCATCGATCCCATTTTCCACATGATCTCATGAGCCTTGAATAAATAAATATATACTTTATTTATGTACTCCCATTCACTTGACATATTCGATCGAAGACTAACCCCATTCATATATTTTTTAACTTAATTTTAAAGACAATTTCAAAGACTTACACACAATGTTCCGCAATCAGTATGACAGCGATACGACGGTGTGGAGTCCCCAGGGACGTCTCTTCCAGGTGGAGTACGCCATGGAGGCAGTGAAGCAGGGAACGGCCACAGTTGGACTAAAAAGCAAAGACTACGTCGCTCTGGTGGCTCTGTGCCGCTTGTCCAAAGAGACCAATGCGCTGCAGAGGAAGATCATGCAGTTGGACTCGCACCTGGGGATGTCCTTCGCCGGTCTAACGGCAGATGCCCGCCAGGTGTGCCAGTACCTGCGGACCGAGTGCATGTCTTATCGCCATGCCTACGATGCGGAGTTCCCAGTCCGACGACTGGTTACCCAGCTGGGTAACAAACTGCAGGCCACCACCCAGCGATATGATCGCAGACCCTATGGGGTGGGAATGCTGGTGGCGGGCTATGATGATCAGGGAACTCACGTCTACCAGGTGATGCCCTCGGCCAATGTCCTCAGCTGCAAGGCCATGGCCATTGGGTCAAGATCGCAGAGTGCTCGCACCTACTTGGAGCGCCACATGGACACCTTCGACGAGTGTAGCTTGGAGGATCTGATCTGTCATGGTATCCAGGCCGTTCGCGGTGCTCTGGGTAGTGAGGATAGCTCCAACCTCACCATTAGTGTTGCCATTGTGGGTAAAGGGGTGCCCTTCAAATCCCTCACCGAAACCGAGAATAAAAACTACCTGAGCATCGCCAAAAAGAAGGGAAATCCTTTCACGGGTGAGGAAGATGGCCAATCCATGGACGCGATGAGTGATGACGAAATGATGGACCAGGAGCCGAGTGGCAGTGGAGTTCCGCAACTGGACGCCACCGATGCCTCCCCATCGGGTGACGAGCTTCACTAGTGGAGTACTAAATTATATGTTTCATTAAGAGATTATTAAAGTTCAACCTGTCATTTATTTAATTTTAAATAATTTAATTCTTAGATATTTATAAAATAATATTTTAGTTTAAGACCATTGTTTTCCCTGTTCGTAATTTGTCTTCTTAATCTTCAAAGTACATTAATTGAAAGATAAGATATGGAAACATAATTTGTTGATTTGGGGATTGTCTCAGACCGATCAATTTGTTTAAACCAAAACTCGTTATCAATTAATTGCTGTAGTGTCTCGAATTTATTAATGGACTAGTGGAAAATTTTATCAAAATTTTCATTGACTGGATTTCGTGTAATCGATCAAATGTGATTCCTTCGTCCGGCACACTTAATCGTTTGGTTTGGTGATCAATTACGCCCTAATTTTGGTTTTGCACTTTGCGCCAACCATATAAAAGACTCTTCCCCAACGTTTGTCTTCAGTCCAATTTTCAGACTAAGCAAAAAAAGTTCTCCAAGCAAAATGTTCAAGTGGATGGTTTGTTTCCTTCTCATGGCTGCAGTCCTCAGCGGCTCAGTCCAAGCAGGATGGAAGGGACGCGTCGCTCGCCACGTGGCCAAGAAGGTTGCCATCCATGTGATTAAGCACGAGGTGCGTCACTGGGTGGGAGATGTGGTCAACTTTGAGGATGGAACTCCAGTCTACCGCCTGCCTGCCTACGGAGACGATACCGACTCCTCTGTGGAGGACAGTGACCTCAAGGAACTGAGTGTGAGCCAAATCACCCTGGATGGAACCGTTGTGTCTGGACCGGTGAAGGCCATTTCCTTCGCTGACTCCTCTGACCTGATTGTGGCTCCCGCTGATGCCTATGCCCAGATCAACAAACTGATTGGCGCCGAATTCGTCGAGGGAGATTACCAAGTCCAGTGCTCCGCTGTGGAGTCCCTGCCCGTGATCACCTTCAACATCGATGGCACCAACTTCGATATCCCCTCCTCTGTTTACATCCAGACCACCACTGTGGGCAAGGTCACCAGCTGCACCTCCATCTTCACCTACATTGGCACCGATTTCTGGCTCCTGGGTGGTGATGTCTTCAGCAACTCCCTGAATGCTGATAAAGCCGTAGATGACCTCCGTTTCCGATTCCCATTCCACCCCGTTAACCGAGTCACCGTGGTTCGTCGTCATTAAGGATGGATAAACCTGGGTCAAAAGCAATTTACCCAACGATGTTTGAAATACTTTTGATTATATAAAGGTTTTAATAAATAAATGAATTCAATGTTTAAATACGATTTGTAAAATTTTTATTGGCCCAACTTTTGTTTTTTTAGGCTTTATGTTCACAACTTTATGTTCACAACTTTATGTTCACAAGTTCTTAGTCACTTTTATTATTTCATTTAATTTTCCAGTGAGCCTAAAAGTACACTAAAATATATTTAAGAGGGATTTAAAGAGGCACCTAATTAAAATGTGGCCTCGTAAAAACTCGTTTAATGGGATAAATTGTCGGTAAGTTACTTGACTAGTTAATAACTTATAACAAGAATTATAGATCATAATGGGGTTTATAAGTAGTCATAATAAGGTTCTATGTTAAACTCTTAAATCAATCGTAACCTTTTTTAACGTATTATTAAAATATGCTAGATTTAGGTTTTAAGCCCTATTTGTTAGAGGGAAAAACCATTCTTACCAGAAATAGCATTTGTCATTAATTAAAGTAAAACAAAAAACCCTTTTTCCTAATTTTATGAATATAAGCAAAAAATAAACAACTTTTCAAACAAAATACTGGAGTAATTGGTTGATTTCTATCTTTTGTCTGAGGCTGAGACTACAGCAAGGATTTGGGTTGTTCTAAGGAAATAATAATGAGACCATCTCAAATATATTTCAGCACAATAAAATTCTGGTTACACCACAGCTAAACAAAGTCTTAATAAGTTTAAGTTTAAACCCTCCAAACAAAAGTATCTATAGAGGCATTGCACACCCAAAATCCATTGCATACTTTGGGGCTCATTTTAAATTACGATAATTTAAGGTTTTGTAAATGATGATTGGAAAGGGGGGCGGGAGGATTCCAAGGATTTTAAACCAATTTGATCTGTGAGTGTACTAACTATCTAAGATTTTTTATGTTATCAGAAGATTCTAGATATTATTTAACATTTTTTAATAATTTTTTTATTAATTCTAATAAGGACGGGGGAAGTAATAATAAGCATCGGGTATAAATTCCTTTGAATTTATGTTAATTAGTAATTATACAATTTTTTGACAATGAACACTGGTTCAAAATATCCCCGTCAAAATAAGGTTTGTTGTTTTTACAGAAAGATTATATAAAGTCTTCTATAATCCGGTAAAATAGTTAATTTATTACCTTTTTGATTTGTCGGCTTTTAACAGTTCTTAAAAACCAATTACTTTTGTGAAACAAAAGTCTAGAAGTAGATTCCCTCTAATCTTCTTAACTTTATAAATTATAGATAATAAAACTATGATAAGAACATTAGATACTCGTAAACTTCGAGTGATATCAGGAAATGAATAAGCACTTATTTTTCAAAAATTTATTAATGAACTTAAAGGGAAAATTTTATCTTGAATCCCATTCACTAAATATCATTGGCCGAACATATGGGAATTATCGAACAAATGCGATACCGTCGTCCGGCGTAATTGATCGTATGGCTAAGTGATTAATTTAGGGCCAGTTTTGCAGTACCCCAACCATATAAAAGACTGTCTGCCAATGTTTGTCTTCAGTCCAAGTTTCAGACTAAGCAAAAAAAGTTCTTCAACCAAAATGTTCAAGTGGATGGTTTGTTTCCTTCTCATGGCTGCGGTCCTCAGTGGCTCAGTCCAAGCAGGTAGGAAGAGTCGCATCGCTCGCCATGTTGCCAAGAGGGTTGCCATTCACGTGATTAAGCACGAGCTGCGTCACTGGGTGGGAGATGTGGTCAACTTTGAGGATGGAACTCCGGTCTACCGACTGCCTGCCTTCGGAGACGATTCGGACTCCTCTGTGGAGGACAGTTCTTTCGAGGAACTGAGTGTGAGCCAAATCACCCTGGATGGAACCGTGGTGTCTGGACCTGTGAAGGCCATTTCCTTCGCTGACTCCTCTGACCTGATTGTGGCCCCTGCTGATGCCTATGCCCAGATCAACAAACTGATTGGCGCCGTCTTCGTCGAGGGAGATAACTACGTCCAGTGCTCCTCTGTGAAGTCCCTGCCCGTGATCACCTTCAACATCAATGGCACCAACTTCGATATCCCCCCCTCTGTATACATCCAGACCACCACCGTGGGCAAGGTCACCAGCTGCTCTTCCATCTTCACCTACATTGGCACCGATTTCTGGCTCCTGGGTGGTGATGTCTTCCAGGCTTAAACAATACTCGTAATACAAAACGATTATAAAATAAATGCTTTAAAAATTTTAACATTTTGCCTTTTATTTGAATACCAAAATAACATTTCCAATCTTGAAAAATAACATTTATTTACTCAAGTTACTCTTACCGAAAACCCATGGTTTATTTTATTGTTATTAATAATTCATTAATTTGTCTAACTACAATATTTTAGTTTGTATATTATTGACGTGAAAAAGCAGTTAGACTGCTTTTCCTATTGGAACTTCTCGGCCAGGTTGAATTGTTTCATTAATGTGACAACTGAGAAGGCCAACTTTACCATCTTTCAAAACAAAAAGTAATTACATTAGATTAAAATTAAATATATAATCAAATATAACTTACTGACAAATTTGTTTGCATGCATATTGTAAAAACTCCGCCAGCACTGAGAATTATGGGTTCCTGAAGATTTTGAAGGAAATATATCAAAGTGGACTTGTATCGGCGATTTGCTAGCATCCAATTGGAGTGGAAGAGACTCTCCGAGAGCTCTCTGCAATCGTCAACTAGAACATTGCACAAATAGCAGAAGGGGAATGTCTCCAGGCAAACATCGAACATAAAGCAAACCGTTCCGAGTCCCGTCCAAAAAGTTGAGAAGAATATAACGTTGATCATGGATAATCCAAGAACGATTCCGATCAATAGGAATTGTACAAATATAGTACCCGAGAAGACAGGACGCAGAACGTTGATATAGCTAGGGATTATATACGAATTCAAAAACAAATATAAATTTAAAATACTTATAAAATGTAGATATATAAATAAAATCTTTGTTTTTCTTACTCCAAAATCAATCGGTGATCCTGTATGCAATGGGTCAACTCCCTGATGTGTTCCTCCTCACTCTTTCCTGGGTCCGAGCGGAGTCGACTCAATCGATCCTTGAGTAAGGAGATGTGGCAGCGAGCCACCAGGATATAGGCCAGCGGACAGACATCCGTGCACTGATCCATTGTGACCACAGAAGTCATGAGCAGGAGTTCCGCGAAGTTGGACAACGCAAAGTTATTTTCGGAGTCCAGCATGGGGATGTACATGCGCCAGGCGTGCCTACCCATCAGGACATAGCCAGTAAAATTAATGGCCACAAAGCCCCAGTAGAAAATGTGGTACCAGACGTAGCACAAATTTCCCAAGGCCACATACCGATGCACTTTGGTCTTTTCCTCGTCCCTCACGCAGCTCTTGTCCAGTAGATCCAAAAGCCTCTTGGCCTCCTGGAATTTTCTGTGCCCCATCATCGTTAATCCGCTCTTTAGGGAGCAACCGTATATATTCACACAAATCTCAAGGGAACTGAGAAATTCCCCCACCGAAAAACTATGGAAGCTATTAACGTACTCCACAACAATGGACATGGGCAGGAGGATTACCACAACCACTGTTGTGAAAAAGGTCCACAGTCTGTAGACAAGATTCCACCTTTAAAGAGTTCGAAGAGTTGTTTAATTATTTAAAAATTTAAAATTAAAACTCAATTAAATATAAATATCTCCCAATGTTTTTCTAGCCATTCACCCTTTATTCGATGATTCTGTCCAGCCCAGGCACCACATCACCCGATCCAAGTAAATGAAGGCGTCCCGGGATTGCACCCGTTCGGTCAAAGGTCTTGGCTTTATGCGAGGCAATAACGAGCTTAACATCTTGTCCGGAGTCGTTTCTTGGGAATGAAATAAAACCGGTAAGAAGTTCCTTTATATGTCTGTCTGTCTCGGGTCTGTTGTCAAGTGCCTTTTTTATTGTCCCGAATTTGGGGTATATTGGGGATGTTTGCATTTAAAAAAGAATTAAAAGGACTTTAATTAACGATGTAAAAATAAAAATGTTATTAAAAAACATATTTACTGGATAAACAATTTCAATATGTACTGATCATCAAAGTCCAGTCTTACATTTTGGGATAGGAAAATAAGAAATGGCATTGAGAACAATTATTTGCTTTTGAATTGCAATTCAAGGGTATCTTTTGGTCAGGATCATTAAATATTGCTCCTTCCATGAATTAGTTTTTAACTTTCTAGACTTCCATTTCCAAAAACTTAACTTCAAATGCTGAATTATTAATTTGAGAATTTATCTGCTGTCCATAAAGTACCTTTTTAATGAGCAGGTCCCAATAGCCTAAAGGAAAAGTCCTTCCTAGCCAATATTGGCTTACGACAGTATTGGCATTTAGTGACAAACCGCAAAATAATTTAAAGAAAACTAAACAGTCTGTAAATTTTGTAATTTTAAAATTTTTAGTTATGTGAAATACACATTGATCCCGATATTTAAATTTAAAAACAGGAAAAGCTTAAGGACCGCGTCCACAGCTTTGTTATCAAGAAAGTTTTTAAAAAAGAATTTACTCTTAAGTCCTTGATAAGTGGTAAAAAAATGTTATCTAAAACCATATCGCCTGACTTATATTGCTTACGGTAAACTTAATGCCTTAGGGTTAGTTTTTGACTTGGCGCTGACCATATAAAAGGGCGGCGTGCAAAGGTGTTTCTTCAGTTCAGTTTCTGACTAAGTTCAAGCAATATGTTCAAGTGGTTGGTTTGTTTCACTATCCTGGCTGCGGTCCTCAGTGGCTCAGTTCATGCAGGAAGGAAGAGTCGCATTGCCCGTCACGTGGCCAAGAGGGTTGCCATTCACGTGATTAAGCACGAGCTGCGTCACTGGGTGGGAGATGTGGTCAACTTTGAGGATGGAACTCCGGTCTACCACCTGCCTGCCTTCGGAGACGATTCGGACTCCTCTGTGGAGGACAGTTCTTTCGAGGAACTGAGTGTGAGCCAAATCACCCTGGATGGAACCGTTGTGTCTGGACCGGTGAAGGCCATTTCCTTCGCTGACTCCTCTGACCTGATTGTGGCCCCTGCTGATGCCTATGCCCAGATCAACAAACTGATTGGCGCCGTCTTCGTCGAGGGAGACTACTACGTCCAGTGCTCCTCCGTGAAGTCCCTGCCCGTGATCACCTTCAACATCAATGGCACCAACTACGAGCTGCCCTCCTCTGTTTACATCCAATCCACCACCGAGGGCAAGGTCACCAGCTGCACCTCCATCTTCACCTACATAGGTACCGATTTCTGGATCCTGGGTGGCGATGTCTTCAGTGCCTAATTCACCAGAAACATTGGTTTTGGTTGGATAATCCTAACAAACGAACTAACAATTCATGAAATAGTTGTTATATAAAAAAATGGTTAATTAAATAAATGCATAAAAAGTTTTATAATTCGCAAAAATGTTTAATTGTTTTATTACCATCGTAAAACCACTGTAAGTTTTTTTAAGAAAGAGTGGATTTCTATCATAAGGTACTTTGGCAAAATTGAGATTAATTTACCTTTATTTACCGCAGTCTTTAATTTTTGGAAGATAAAAAATAAAATAAAGAGCATTCAGAATTTAATATAAAAACTAAAAAAAAAATTATAGTCGCTTTAAAAAACAGTTAGTTTTGGTTTTATCTCCAAAATGAATGATACAATACAAAATGTATTTTTGTGAACATATTATACATTCCTATATATTTTTAAGTATATTAAATTTATTGTAATGTATTTAATTAATATTATCACCATTGATTTACCACAATAAAATACATATTATCTATGACAACCGCCGAACTATTTGTTGAACCAAATGTTAAAACGAATTAAAAAAATATTTTAAAAATACCTCAATAAAAAAAATGGAATATACATTAATTAAAATTGCATTATCTAAATGGGAAAGGGGAGAGTAAAGATGATACAGGGAAAGCTGCATCCAGGTGAGGGAAAATTCTAGAAACATTAGAATGCCCCATTAATTGCGTTCGCAAATTATTAATGCAAACTATATCAATATGGAAAACTACCAGAAATTTATAAAATAAAATGAAACTTTAACTAATATATTTTAAATGTTTTTTATTGAGAATTTGAACCGAGTACTTTAACCCACAGGAATCTAAAGCTTAACTTATAATAATTTTTATTTTCAAATGTTTGTTGATTTAACCTCTTAAAAAGTAAAACCAAGAGAAAATACATTAATTAACTCAATCTTTAAAGCCCTTACTAAATTTAAAGATATGAAATAACCATATAATTCGTTAAAGCATATAGATTTTATCTAGAGCGTTGGATTTACTTACAACTTTGGTTATCAATAGTTTGCCCTTATTTTCCAAATTAGAAAACAATAGTTTCGCCGATTTGCCGAAATGGTATCTCGAATAATATCTGAACTTTTGTAAGTTCGTTAAAGACCAATGTAATACCTTCGTCCGCATATTTTATCGAATGGTTAAAAATTAGTTTTGGGACTGTTTTGCACTTGGCTCTTACCATATAAAGGGTTAAGGGCAGACCATTTTCTTCACTCCAGTCCCAGACTAAGTTGAGAAAATATCATCAGCAAAATGTTCAAGTTCCTGATCCTGTTGACCGTCCTGGCCGTATTGGGAGCTGGGATTGAAGCCCGTCGATCGGATCACCATGAAGTTCGTCATGCAGTGGAACGACACGTTGGCCGAAGGATTGCCCTCCACGTCCTCCGTCGTGCTCTTCCCCTCATGATCATGGATGTCAACAACTACCCCATTGAGGATTCGGAGGATTCATCCGAGGACACTTTCCCCATTGAGGCTTCCGAGGAGGTTGGCGACTCTCTGAATGTGGATGAAATCGATGATGATTTCAGATACCGTCCCCTTCCACGTCACCCCGTGAACAAAATCCCCGTGTTTCGACGTCGTCACTAGTATTCTGATTGGACAATTAAATATGTTAAACAAAAATGTATAAAAAGTAATAAAGATATTTGTTTCAAATTTTATTAAATGATATTTTGCTATTTTTCTAAAATAAAAGGTCACGAAATTTGAGGGTAGTATGCTGATGTCCAAAGTGGAACAACATTATGAAATATTAACTTACATATTATATTATATTACAGCATTCTTGCATTTCCGATCTTTCCTTAAGCAGATAAAGTGGGTTTTTTGTATATATTTATCTTTTTAAGTTGTCTTGTTCCCAAATCGTTCAGACTCGGTCCTCAATAAACGTACATTTAAAACAAGTAAGAACGTTACAGTCGAGTTTCCCGACTGTATTTCTGCCGAGTTTCTTCTGCCTGTTACATACATTTGCACAAACTTAATATACCCTTTACCCTTTGGGTACAGGGTCTAAATATTATTGCCAAAAATATTAAAGTTATGTAATTTTCCGTTTAACAAATAAGATATCTATAATTTAAAATTTCAATCATATCGAAAAAGCCATTCAAAGCAAAAGGCAAATAGCCTTAAAGCTAAAAATTCTGACCAAAATGGTTACAACTCCGTTAATGTTAATGATGATCAAGAACATTTTGGATTAATGGAAAAAATGTCACCTTTAAACAAAACAAAAAAAAAATAAATAAAAAAATAAAAGTATAAAAAAAGGTAAAATCTATTGAACAATGCCAAAAAGAAAATAATTTACAATGGAGTTGCACAAATTGTGTTTGGAATCAGGCCATTAATCCTGAACTACGCATTTTAATAAAATTTCAATCATTGTTGTAAACAAACATTTTACAATCGAAAAAATTACATTTAGAACACAATTGTGACTGAATGGTAAATTTACGTGCTAGTCTTTATTAAAATGTTCCTTGTGATTTTCACATTAATCTCACACAATTTTTAAGACTACGTTCAACTAGAAATTTCACGAAAACCCGTAATTTCCTGTTGCAAATCTTATAAATTTAGAAATTATTTAAAAAAATTGAAAACAAAAGATAGTTAATTAAAAATGAATTTATTAACAAAAAACAGTGCTCGTTATCAATGAGTAAAAAATCACTTAAATTTAAAAGAAAATTTGCCGACTTGCCGAAATGTTATCTAAGACTTAATTGCTTAGTGGGTACTTTTAAAAACCTTCGTCCGGAATATTTTATCGATGGGTTTCGTAATCAATTTCCGTCCTGGTTTGGCCTTGGCGGTGACCATATAAAAGGCTGAAGGCAGATGTATTTATTCAGTTTAGTTCCAGACCAAGGAAAGAAACTATATCCAGCAAAATGTTCAAGTTCCTGATCCTGTTGACCGTCCTGGCCGTGTTGGGAGCTGGTGCTGAGGCCCGTCGAGAGGAGCACAAGCATCATGAAGTTCGCCATGCGGTGGAACGTCATGTTGCCCGGAAGATTGCCCTCCACGTCCTTCGTCGTGCTCTTCCCCTCATGATCATGGATGTCAACAACTACCCCATTGAGGATTCGGAGGATTCATCCGAGGACACTTTCCCCATTGAGGCTTCCGAGGAGGTTGGCGACTCTCTGAATGTGGATGAAATCGAAGTTGATTTCAGACACGATCACCTTCCACGTCGCATCGTAAACAAAATCCCCGCGTTTCTTTTGTAATCCGATAAAATTTATATATAAAAAAAAAAAATATAATAAAACGTAAATGAACATAAAGTTGAAATTGTTATCTTTCTTATTAAACGTTATAAATCCACTTATAATTAAATTTAAAAGCTAATTATTTAGCTTATATGCAAGATTTTTTGGCTCTTTCGAAAATAAATAACCAAATTTAAACCTCAAAATTAAGTTTGATCGGTCTAGCTCCTAATGGAACGGACATTTGTAGAAAAATAGACAATTATTAGATAATATTAAGATACAATGCCATATCCATATCCTATGGCACCCATCTTTATTATTCCATCCGCTCAGATTTATATACTATCTTAAACTGAAAAAAAGATTTTGTGCAAAGTTGTAGCCAGATAACAAGGAAACATAATTTTTCATAGGATAAATAAATAACGGAATAAATCTAGATATATCCTTGCACCTTAGGTAAAGGGTCTACAAAAGTTTACATAATTATTTAATATTATTCTTAATATTTTTTTTAATTATTCTCCTAAAACAAGTACTCCATTATGTGGTCGGATAGGTAGGATATTGAAATGAAAGTTGTTTATTGTTTTTTCTACAACATTGTAAAGGCTTTGATAAGATATACAAATATAATTCGTAAGTGCGTATGAATTATTCGCTTTTAATGTTATGATTGAGTAAAATACAAATGCGCATAAATTCAAAATAATTTAAAAGACAATTTGCCGACTTGCGGGATTTGCTTAATAAATTTTTTAAATACCTACAAATTTCCGGCAACCTTTATCGATGGGATATGTAATCTATATATGTATGTATTATCTATTATTTTAAAGAAAATTTTCATATGCCTAATTTTAAATTCCTATGTCCGGCAAATTTTATCAATTGAAGATAAACTAATGGTTAGTTTTTTACTTGGCGCTGACCATATAAAAGGGCGGCGTGCAAAGTTGTTTCTTCAGTTAAGTTTCTGACTAAGTCCAAGCAATATGTTCAAGTGGTTGGTTTGTTTCACTATCCTGGCTGCGGTCCTCAGTGGCTCAGTCCATGCAGGAAGGAAGAGTCGCATCGCTCGCCACGTCGCCAAGAGGGTTGCCATTCATGTGATTAAGCACGAGCTGCGTCACTGGGTGGGAGATGTGGTCAACTTTGAGGATGGAACTCCGGTCTACCGCCTGCCTGCCTTCGGAGACGATTCGGACTCCTCTGTGGAGGACAGTTCTTTCGAGGAACTGAGTGTGAGCCAAATCACCCTGGATGGAACCGTTGTGTCTGGACCGGTGAAGGCCATTTCCTTCGCTGACTCCTCTGATCTGATTGTGGCACCTGCTGATGCCTTTGCCCAGATCAACAAACTGATTGGCGCCGTCTTCGTCGAGGGAGACTACTACGTCCAGTGCTCCTCCGTGAAGTCCCTGCCCGTGATCACCTTCAACATTGAAGGCACCAACTACGAGGTGCCTTCCTCTGTTTACATCCAGACCACCACCGAGGGCAAGGTCACCAGCTGCACCTCCATCTTCACCTACATTGGTACCGATTTCTGGATGTTGGGTGGCGATGTCTTCAGGGCTTAATTCACCAGATAAACGAGCTAACAATTCAAAAAATATTGATTTACGAGTATAAAAAAGTTGTTAATTAAATAAATTTATTAAAAAGATTTATAATTCGCAAAAAATCGTAATTGTTTAATTACCATAGTTAAGCCACTATACTGAGTATAAGGTCCTTTGGGAAAATGTAGATAAATTTACCTTTATTTACCGTGAGCTTCAATTTTTTAAAAATATTATAGATTACTTTTTAAAAAAATTTATAAACTAAAATTATAGGAAAATTTTACAGCCAATTTATAAAGTGGCTAAACAAAACATATAGTTTCTGTCTGTATCTTATAAGTTAACGATGTTTCATAAATTGTGTTTCTGAATTGGCATTTCATATATTTGTAAACAATTAAATTTAATTAAATAAATCAAATACCTTCGATTCGCCACAATTAAATAAATATTATCCATGATAAACGCTGAAGCATTTGTTTACTTAAATGTTAGAACGGCTTAGAATGGGATTGTAAAAAGCTTAGAACGAATATTGTTTTTCAGTCCAGTCCGAAGCTAAGCCCTACTAAAAGTCCAACAGCCAAATGCTGAAGTGGCTGATCTTAGTTAACATCCTGGCCGTCCTCCGCGCAGAGGCTCAACGTCATCACAAGGGTCATAAACCGAGCGTTCAGAATTGGACCATCAGGGACCATGAACACTCAATCGATGCCTGAAAAGTTAATAAGAATAAAATTAAAATAAAGCAAAACAAAAAATAAAATTATATTATAAGGGGTCTTGGGTATGGCTTCATAGACTATTAAGAATCAAAATTTTCCAGTTATATTGATATGTACATTATAATGGAAACTATTTATTAAAGCACATAAAAATAAGATAGAAAATCACCAGATATTTCTTAAATACAAAAAAAAAATCTAAAGTAATAAAATTTGTCATTATGTATTTAAAAATTAGAGCATGTCCGACATTTTTACCCAAAACGAAACTGAAGCATAACTAAGCTGGCTTTATACTTAACTAAATTTAATTTTTTAAGTGTTCGTTGATTTAACCTCTAAAATATTTTTACAATTTAAAACAAAAAGAACCGAAATTAATTAACTCAATACTAAAAGTTCATAATAAATTGTATTATATACATATAAAATGTAAGTCGTTAAAGCTAATGGATTCGTTTCCTACTTACTAACAAATTCGGACTTTGCCCGTATTTTCCAAAACAATATTTTTGCCGATTTGCCGAAATGGTATCACGAATAACATCTATACCTTTGTAAGTTCGATAAAGACCAATGTAATACCTTCATCCGCATTTTTTTCGATTCTTTAAAGATTTGTTTTGGGACTGCCAAGTGCAAAACTTGGCTCTTACCGTATAAAAGGTTAAGGGCAGACCATATTTCTTCATTCCAGTACCAGACTAAGTAAAGAAAGTATCTTCTGCAAAATGTTTAAGTTTCTCATCCTGTTGACCGTCCTGGCCGTGTTGGGAGCTGGTGCTGAGGCTCGTCGAGAGGAGCATCATGAAGTTCGTCATGCAGTGGAACGTCACGTCGCCCGAAGGATTGCCATTCACGTCCTCCGTCGTGCTCTTCCCCTCATGATCATGGATGTCAACAACTACCCCATTGAGGATTCGGAGGATTCATCCGAGGACACTTTCCCCATTGAGGCTTCCGAGGAGGTTGGCGACTCTCTGAATGTGGATGAACTCGAAGATGACTTCAGATTCCGTCCCCTTCCACGTCACCCCGTGAACAAAATCCCCGTGTTTCGACGTCGTCACTAGTGATGTGGTTGATTGCATGATTGGACAATTAAATATGTTAAACAAAAATGTATACAAAATAAAAAAAAATTGGTTTCAAATTTTAATTATTGATATTTTGCTATTTTTCTAAAATAAGAACAAGTTTGTCTCAAAGGTCACGAAATTTGAGGGCTCTAGTATGCTGATGTCCAAAGTGAACAACATTATGAAATATTAACTTAAAAATATTGAAGCATTCTTGCATTTCCGATCTTTCCTTAAGCAGATATAGTGGGTTTTGTGTATTTATTTATTTTATTAAATTGTCTTGTTCCCATCGTGTGCAGCCAAATGGAATATATCTAATTCGTTCAGACTCGCACCTCAATAAACGTACATTTAAAAATATTATTGCCAAAAATATTAAAATTATGTATTTTTCCGTTTAACAACTAAGATAACTATAATTTAAAAATTCCATCATATCGAAAAAGCCATTCATAGCAAAAGGCAAAAAGCCTTAAAGATACAAATTCTGACCAAAATGGTTACAACTTCGTTAATGTTAATGATGATCAAGAACATTTAGGATTAATGGAAAAAAATGTCACCTTTAAAAAAAAAATAACAAAAAAAGAACAGTATAAAAAAAGGTATAATCTATTAAAAAAAGGCCAAAAAGAAAATAATTTACAATGGAGTTGGACAAATTGTGTTTGGAATCAGCCCATTAATCCAAAACAAACATTTTACAATCGATAAAATTACATTTAGAGAACAATTGTGACTGAATGTCCAATTTACGTGCTAGTCTTTATTAAAATGTTCCTTGTGATTTTCAAATTAATCTCACACAATTTTTAAGACTACGTCCAACTAGCAAATTCACGAAAAACCATAATTTCCTGTTTTATATCTGTTTAATTTAGTCATTATTTAAAAAAATTGAAAACAAAAGATAGTTAATTAAAAATGAATTTATTAACTAAAAACAGAGCTTGTTATCAATGAGTAAAAAATCACTTAAATTAAAAAGAAAATTTGCCGACTTGCCGAAATGTTATCTAAGACTTAATTGCTTAGTGGGTACTTTTAAAAACCTTCGTCCGGAATATTTTATCGATGGGTTTCGTAATCAATTTCCGTCCTGGTTTGGCCTTGGCGGTGACCATATAAAAGGCTGAAGGCAGATGTATTTATTCAGTTTATTTCCAGACCAAGTAAAGAAACTATATCCAGCAAAATGTTCAAGTTCCTGATCCTGTTGACCGTCCTGGCCGTGTTGGGAGCTGGTGCTGAGGCCCGTCGTGAGGAGCACAAGCATCATGAAGTTCGCCATGCCGTGGAACGTCATGTTGCCCGGAAGATTGCCCTCCACGTCCTTCGTCGTGCTCTTCCCCTCATGATCATGGATGTCAACAACTACCCCATTGAGGATTCGGAGGATTCATCCGAGGACACTTTCCCCATTGAGGCTTCCGTGGAGGTTGGCGACTCTCTGAATGTGGATGAACTCGAAGATGACTTCAGATTCCGTCCCCTTCCACGTCACCCTGTGAACCGAGTCACCGTCGTTCGACGTCATCACAAGTAATCCGATACAAAACGTATTAAAAAGAACAATTAATAAAAACATAAATGAACATAACATTGAAATTGTTTTTTTTCATACATCTTATTATAATTAAGAACAAGGCACATAAACTGTTGCTAACTGGGGTTAAGCTGATGTGGCAATCATTTTAAGTATTATATTAAAGAATTAGCTTGGTATCATGTGGACTTCTTAAGCTTAACAAGAAGCTAAAGGTTTAAAATCTTTTCCGTACCAATTTATTAGAGGGTATACCTCCGAATTTAATTAAACTTTCTTAGATCCACTAAGAATTACATTAAAAGATAATATATTAACCTTTCAAAACAGTTTGAATGTAGGTTTGTTTATTTGAGTCCTTCGAAAATAAAATTCAATTTTATTCGGAATGAAAACAACGAAATTATATAAAATAAAAAATGTTCCCATGTCAGCTTTATGATTCCATCCGTTCAGATATATACTAGCCGATAGTCTGTGAATAACTTTTGTCAGATACACTTAAAATGGGTAATGGGAATGTGAATGGTTAAGAATTGTTTCAAATAATTTGGCTTATTTTTTCCTCTTTGGAAGACATGACCGCATTCTTAAATAATTGTAGCTTAATTAGGAATTTGGAGTTTTAAGAAAAAAAAAAGATAACATTACAAACAAATAATTAAACGTCAAACAAAGAGTAAACGTGCGAAAAACGTATCTCAATCCTACTCATGTAAAATTAATTAATATTTTAATGATTAAATAAAACAAATTCTTAGTGAGCTAAAATAGTACTAAATAATTTAAGAAAAATGTAAAAATTAAACACGGTTTTTTCTTGTCGGACAACAAGTTCTATACGCTTAAAAAATAAAGATAGGATTATTAAACTTAAGTCGTTAAAGCGCAGGGATATTTTGTAAGATCAAAATATTTTTTACGCTTTCAATTTTATGAAAAAATATTTGCGCATTAATTCAATTATTTTGAATAAAAAAACAAACGTTGCCGACCAGCTTAATTTTCTTAGTAATATTTTAAATACCCATGTCCGGTATATTTTATCGATGGGATATATAATCTACATATCTGTTATCTATAGTTTTAAAGAATTTGTGCCGACTTGCCGGACTTGCTTAGTGATACTTTTAAATGCCTATGTCCGCTATATATTATCGATAGGATCTATAATCAAATATGATAAAAGCTAGGCCCGATTTGAACTTCTCCTTGACCATATAAAAGGCAGATGGAAAATGTTTTTCATCACTCCAGTTCCAGACTAAGTTGAGAAAATACCCCCAGCAAAATGTTCAAGTTCCTGATCCTGTTGACCGTCTTGGCCGTGTTGGGTGCTGGTATTGAAGCCCGTCGATCCGACCATCATGAAGTTCGTCATGCAGTGGAACGTCGCGTTGCCCGAAGGGTTGCCCTTCACGTCCTCCGTCGTGCTCTTCCCCTCATGATCATGGATGTCAACAACTACCCCTTTGAGGATTCACAGGATTCATCCGAGGACGCGTTCCCCCTTGAGGATTCCGAGGAGGTTGGCGACTCTCTAAATGTAGATGCAATCGAAGATGACTTCAATATTCGCACTCCTGGAGCATCGTCCTCTTTGAACCGCATGCCTATTATTAGGCCCCATCATCATCGCAAGTAATCCGGTACACGACATTTCTATACAAAACACAATAAAGATTATATATATATGATGAATTGAAAATCTATATAAAAACACAACTGTTCTCCTAAAAGGGGTGGTTTTATTATTAGCTCCAAAACAAATGCTAAATAATTCTGTCTGAAGATATTTCTAATTGAATCTGAGAACACCCCCCAAAAGTAAGAACTATTTCCAGCTTTATCGCGTGTGAAATTCTTGGCTACATGGTGTGAGACGATCGAGCTCAGCTGCAAAGCTCGATTTATCTGAATGAACCAGGCCAAGACACTGGGCTATAAGTACGTGACCAAATAGGCCTCAGTGGACAGATCGAATTCTCCGACCATGAGGTTCAAGTGGTGCTGTTGTAAGTTGGTTGCAATGCTGTTTTGGCTGGCATTATTGGCTTTCTTGGCCATCAAGGTGGATGCCCGAGTGCGACTTAAGATGGGACTAAACAAGAATCCTGAACCCATTGAATTACATGTGAAGAACGAACTCAAATCCCTGGCGATCAAGCATAAACTCAAGGTGAATGATACTGAAGAGGCATCCACTACAGTGACTCCTCTGAAATTGGATACCAAGGGCGCAGGATCAAGTAGTGCTAGTCTGGGAAATTCCTACAACACGGAGTATTACATGACCGTGCAGATTGGTACACCACCTCAGAACTTTACTGTGCTCATCGATACGGGCTCTGCGAATCTCTGGGTGCCCTCCTCCAAGTGCCCGACAACAGTTAAATCCTGTGTGAACCACAAAAAGTACGATTCTTCGGCTTCCAGAACCTATGTGGCCAATAACACGGTCTACCAAATGGAATATGCCTCCAATGCGGCAGGTGGAGTGGCTCTTTCGGGATTCCTCTCCCAAGATACAGTGATCATAGCTGGTTTGGCCATCGAAAATCAGGTATTTTCTGAGATCACCGATGAACCGGACTCCACATTCCTCAACTCCCCCTTCGATGGAATTCTGGGACTGGGATACTCTAACATAGCCATCGGCGGAGTCATCCCACCCTTTTACAATTTGCTAAACCAAAACCTGATAAAGGATCCCGTGTTTTCGATTTACTTGAATAGGAACGGATCGAATGCGATCAATGGCGGTGAGCTGATGGTGGGAGGCGTCGATACTGGTCTATATAGCGGATGTTTGACTTATGTCCCCGTTTCTACGAAGGGCTATTGGCAATTCACCATGACCAGTGCCGAGTTGGATGGCACCAACTTTTGCACCAATTGCGAGACCATCTTGGACGTGGGCACTTCCCTGATTGTGGTGCCAGCGAAAGTCCTGACTAAAATCAATAAAATCTTGGGCGTACTCAATCCAAAGGCCACCAGTCGTATCTTTTTGGTTGACTGTGCAAAGATCTCTGACCTGCCAGATATAACATTCACCATTGCCCGTCGGGAATTTCCACTCAAATCCAGCGATTATGTGCTTCAATATGGGAACACTTGCGTTTCGAGCTTCACCAGCCTGGAGGGCAGTAGCTTGTGGATTCTCGGTGAGGTCTTCATGGGAGCCTACTACACCGTCTACGATTTGGGCTACAATCAAATTGGAATTGCCCCTGCATTGGATTAATGGATAAATCTAACAAAATCTTACATTTTTAAATATCCGAATTATATATATGTATCTATCTGATTAACTATATATTCTTTACATTTTAAGGGAATTTTATAACTATACAATATTTGCAACATTTTTAATAAACTAGTTCGTTCCATATTACTTATCATAAAAAATTAGTTTCCTGCTATTACTCAGATTTTCAATAATACAAAAAGTAACAAATTATAAAACCATTTTCAAAAGTTTCTGGCTATAGGAAATATAAATTTTAAATAAAACAAAAACGAACCAATTAATATCCTTCTTCAAAATTGTCTGACTACACCAATAAAAATAAAATTCTTAAAATTTATTATCCTAATATTACTCTGATAATGATAAATAACAGAAAAGGTAACAAATTAAAACCCCATTTTCCGGGTTTCTGGCTACAATAAAACACATTAAATTATCTTAAATAAAACAAAAAGTTACAAATTGCATCCCCCTCTTCAAAATGGTCTGACTACATCCATAAAAATACAAATCTTTAAATTAGTTTATCAGTCGTATTACTCCATCTTAAATAAAACAAAAAATACAACCCCCTCCTAAAATTTTTTTACCTACACCCCTTGAAAACACTGCGTATTAATTATTTTTCAATATATTGATATTACCCATAAATCACATAGTTCCAGTTGCATGGTTTTAAAACGTTGCAACTTACGTGCGAATGCGAATAAATATTTGAATGATAAAGCCCACACTTCGGACCTATAAAACGGCAGCTCCGAGTGGGAACTAAACCAGTGACCGACCATGAACTTACGTGCGATTATCCTCCTCTTCTGTCTGATTGCAGTTGTGGGTGCCAGGTTGCACAGATTTGCCCTGGGAAAGCGGACGCGCCGACACCAGAATCTGCCCCATCAGAAGCATCACAAACAGCATCGAAATGCGTTGAGAAGGAAATTTGGATTTACTCCCCTCCGGACTGTGAATGCTGTGAGTGAAAATAATGAGACGGTTAGTGGAGGAGTGGTCAACGAAGTGCTGGTTAATTCCTATGAAACGAACTTTTTCGGGGTTATTTCCATTGGAGGTCAGAAGTTCACCGTACAGTTCGACACCGGATCTTCGGACTGTTGGGTGCCCAGCCATAATTGTGCAACATGCAGAAAAAAGTGCGGAAATCATGTCTTCCAGGAATCCAAGTCGAAGACTTTCCATCGGATCGGCCGTCCTTTTAGCATAACCTATGGAAGTGGTTCGGTGGATGGATTGGTCAATTCCGATGTGCTCGCCTTGGGGGAACTGCGGATCGAGAATCAGGGCCTGGGCTTTGTTAATACTTCCGATACCTGCTCTGTCTTCGATGGCATATGCGGAATGGCCTTTCCCACGCTCTCACGCACCAAGTCAACACCTCCATTTCAGAACATGATGGTCCAGAAGCTGGTGGAGAAGCCAGTATTTTCGTTCTACATGAAAAGCGGTTCCAGCGACGGTGGCACAATGATTATCGGTGGCTCCAACTCGAGCCTTTACTACGGACCTCTGACCTACACCAACGTCACCGAGGCCAAGTTCTGGAGTTTTCAAATGGATTTCATTGGGATTCATGGTAAAGATACAAAACGCTGCACCTCTGGGTGCAAGGCCATTATGGATACGGGAACCTCCCTGATCGTGGGTCCCTCTGTGGATATAGTTTATATTAACGGTGCCATCGGAGCTGTTTACGATTCCAATTACGATCTGTGGATGGTGAATTGTACAAATATTGGAAATTTACCACACATTGAGTTGGGAATCGCTGGGAGAAAGTTCTATATAAAGCCACAGACCTATGTTATAGTTTATGCGGACTTCTGCCTTTCGGGATTCATGGATATGCGGGGTCTAACCTACTGGATACTGGGGGATGTTTTCATCCGCGACAATTACGTGGAGTTCGATGTTGGTAACCAAAGAATTGGCATTGCTCCTGCTGTATGATAACATTTGTAATATACATACGTATATCTATATGAAACCATATAATAACTAAAAAAAAAAATTATGTTTAATGAATATTTTAAAATCGAAATTGTTCAACTTGAAAAATGGTTGAATGGATTAAATGATTGTATTTATATTTTTTAATATTATTGATTTTAATGGTTAACTAACTGCATAACATATTGTTAATAAATGGATTATTAAGTATTAAGAAAAATAATATGTCAACAATTTGATTATTGTTATTTGTAAATTTGTGATTGTAGTTCTAAGTTCCTAAAATATAATTTTTTATGCTTGTAATGATTTAGTAATGAAATGACTTACAATAAAAACTTTGCTCGATGTATTTATATATTTCAACGTAAATATATTGTTACATTCATTATGTTTACAGAGTAGTAAATAATTGTGGTGAGTTTGTGTGTGAATTCTATTTAATTTGTTAGGCATGCGGATTTAATTAGTTAAATTTTGTAGTTAGTTTTTGTTGTTGTGAAGATACACGACACTATTTAAGGAATTTTATTAAAAAATTACATGCCATTGAGAAAATATTGTTTAGAATTTAAATTGGCGTAAAATTGTTTAGTAAAATGCGAATGTGTGTTAATGTGAGCATTTAAAATCCTTTTTGGGAGTTGTAATTTGAATCCTTTTCAATTCGGGCCTTACTTGTGACCGCCCACTGGAGGCTCCTTGCCAGTTTGGGGAGCTGGTGCCACACCGTTGCCCCCGTAAATGCCCCGCGGCAATCGGCCCGCCTGCTGCTGCTGCAGCTGGTGCAACTGTTGCAGACGCAACTGCACCTGTTGCTGAAGCTCCCGATTGGCATAGAGCATGGCAGCGGCATTTGCCGCATTGTTAGTTGTCTTCTGCTGGGCTGCCTGTTGCTGCTGCTGCTGTTGTTGATGCTGCTGCTGTTGGTGCAGGGCAGCCTGCTGCTTCTGCTGTTGGTGTTGCAGCTGATTGGAGCGGAGATTGCGAGCCATTATTTGCTGATACACCTGGGTCATGGTGATATCATTGGCGTTGGCATGACCACCGATGAGGCCTCCCATTTCCCCAACCCCTGATGCTGCGGCTGCTCGCTGTTGCTGCTGATGTGGCTGTTGCAGATGACGCTGTTGTTGTTGTTGATGATGCTGCTGCTGTGCCGGAGCCTGCGGCGGTGACATCACCTGTTTCTGCTGCAGCGGGGGCTGTGCTTGGGGGTGGTGCTTGTTCTGCGTAGGATTCAACTGGGACTGGGGCGGCGGCTGCTTAAACATCTGTTGGTAGAACTGGGGAAAGGGGATTTCATTGAAACTATTTCCAGGATTGCGGTTCGGGTTGATCTTGTTGTTGCTTTCGCTGCCAGGCGGACGATGTGGCTGCTGGGGATGTAGTTGCTGTTGGTGGGGTTGCTGCTGGCGATGCTGCTGATGATGCGGCTGTTGCTGCGGCTGCTGTTGCGGCTGTTGTTGCGGCTGCTGTTGGTGTTGATGCGGTGGAACGTTGTAGCCGCCCTAAAGGAATTAAAAGCAAGAGTCTTAGTAATAAATAAAGATCACTTGGAGTGTCTACATATTATTATTACTCGTATATTAATATACTTTCAAGAGAAAAAAAAATGAATAGATAGTATGTTACCCCTGAATAGCTGGAGCCCGAGGCTGCTGCTCCTTGGACAGGTGCCTCCTGCTTTCTCTCATATAAAGCCGACGACCTTGCGGCACGCTCGAATCCAGGCGGCGGATTTGAAGGTTGCGACACCGTCGCTCCAAGGCCCGCAAAACAGCGGGACGGATCCTTGGGAAAGTCGAGAAAAGTCTCCCCCGAGAGGGCGTAATTCTCGGCAGCCTTGAAGTAATTGAGGCTGCCGCTCTCCGGATAACCAGTACTATCGCCATGCAGAGAACGATCCACCTCGCTGATGAAAGCAGTGGTATCCGCAGTGGTGGTCGCTGGCCTGAAACTGCTACTCGGCTCAGCACTCGATCCCCAATCGACTGCTCCAATATATTGCATATCCGGGGTGGATACCGGGATACCCATAGCGATATCATTCGGGGTAACACGCCAGATTTTGTGGGCCAGATCCCGGGATATGCTGGCTTTAGTTGGATGAAAAAAATATACATATATAGGAAAAATAAATTCTATGGCCACAACCCAATTTTTACCTTGGTTAGCAGCTTCCATCTCCTTCACCCATATCTCATCCATTAGTAAATTGTTCTTATTGTTCTCGGACATCTTTGGGTCTAAGGCAAACTCTAAAAATTTCTAAAAAACAAAAAAAAACCGACTATAGACAAGCAATTTTGCATCGAACGAAACCTTCTCCTAGCTGTCACGGCAACTCACTGACTGATGACAAGCAGAAAAAGTCGAGGCAAGTGGAGAACAGGAGTAATCAGATCCGCGCCAACTCCTAAATGTTTATACAAATATATTTATGTCCTTGGGTTACGCGTAAACAATTTGTTCAGTTTCTCTCGTCTTCAATTGTTGTCAATTTTGATCGGTTGTGGAAAGTCAGCAAAAAAAAAATATATGAAATATACACGTGTTTACGGAGTTTCTGACAGAGGAGAATTCTGTCTGGCAGAACAATTTGAGTTGTTAACTAAATACGGTCTTCATTCTCACTTAACTGCACAGATTTTGATCGACAACAAAAAGCACTTTATTTTACAAACTTTAACTAGGCTAATACAATTAATTCACACGTTTAGTTTAGGAGGGAGTCAAGGCGCAAGCGTAGCAGGAAGTGGCAAACTCAGTTAACAGATTCCGACGCTTCTGCAATGGCGTAACAGAATCCGGCCCCAGCTCCGGCCAACTTAGCTTTTCCCGGCAGTTCCACCAATGTAGGGGTGCATCTGAAAGTGTTATCGAGTGGAAACAATTCGATAATTAATCAAAATGTCATACAAAATTTAATCAAATGGAAGTCAATCAAGAATAATATGTGAGAATAAGGAAAGTTTATAAGAATTCCTAAGAAAGACTAAGATATTATATATACGATATTTAAACAAAGAATTAAGAAATCTAATTTTCCATTGTGATTTGAAAAGTGATTAAAAACAATTTTTTGGGGGTGATTTTAACTGCTAATTAACAAGTTCTGGATGAAAAGAATTTACAAATTTGTGATTTTCTTAACAACTTATTAAATATATTTTTTAATTTAATGACTACCGAAACAATAACGTACTTAAACTTATATTCTATAAAAACAAAATATATATAATTTGTTGTATACAACTCTAGTTTTTAGAGATAACTAAACTATGTAAGTTCGACTGGATTATCTTACACATTTTCTGTGCTGTTGTTTCCACAATTTCCGTGCTCGTTCCAGCCCCAGGTGTACACATCTCCCGCAGTGGTTCTTAGAAGTCCATGCTCAGCTCCCATGTGAACTCTGCCCGGTGTCTGATCGTCGGGCAGCTTTAGGCTAAGTGGAGTGGGTATGGCCTTCTGTTCACTGATCGATCCAATGCCCAATTGCCCATAGCAATTGCGACCCCACAGTAGGATCTCGTTGTTTCTCAGCACCGCAGCATTGTGGGTCCAACCCACGGCCAGCTGCCGAACATTCTCTTCGAACTGAAAGGCATTGCACTGGCCGAATTTGTTGTCTCCGAGCGCAAGAATTCTTTTGGTGCTGCCTCCTCCAGACTCGCTGAGATCCACACACTTCAGCAGCATGTGATTCTGTCCGCTCGAGAGAGATACAATCCTCAGCTCATTCGGATTGTGGGCCTGAATCTTCACCGTGTTGCAGCGGTGCAGGCAGGTGGCCGTAATATCCAGTTCGATGGGCGGGGGATCCATGATCCTCAGCCTTCCAAAGACATAAATCTTATTGTCTTGTGTGAGGACAGCGCAGTGGCGGAGGCCAAAACTGATCCGCTCGACCAGTTCTTCCCTGGGAAGCTTCACTGGCATTGGCCTCCTAACGGCCATAAAGCCGCGCTGACAAATCCCCAGCTGCTGGAAAGCATTCGATCCCCAAACGAAGAGCCTTTTGGTCACCGTGATGGCGCCCGAAATGTCCCAGCCGCAGCTGATGATGTCCACAGGAACTTCCTGAAATTTCGGAATTATTTTAAATACATTATAAAAATCTCTAATAGCGCTTCGTTCCATTACCCCAAAATACTCTGTGGGAATCATCTTGAATTCGTTGTGGCACTCCTCCGTCGAGTCCAATCCCAGTTGCCCCCGATTATTCCATCCGCAGGCGTGTACCCTTCCGTTCGTATCGAGGATGAGGACGTGGCCGCCGCCACCGCGAATGCAGCGCACCAGGGGGGCGGAGAAGGAGCACCTCGTCACCCGCTGCGGTGTCATGCACAATTCGGACTCAAAGCCAAGGCCGAGCTGGCCGTGAGAATTGGCACCCTGGGACAGGCGAAAAAAAACAAAGGCAACCAAAGGAAATCACTCATTAATTTGCAATGCAAATTCTCCGCGGCGATGTCTCTGTTTTTCTAGCTAGGAATAACAATCCTACTAAGGGTGCTTTCGCTCTAACAATAAGTTTGCAGTGCATCCATGCAAACAAGGGCAATAATTTTGAGTACATATCTATTTTTGATCGGATTTAACAAGGCATTTAATTGTGCTAGAAACTATATGAATTTTCCTTTTACTTTCATGAAATAAATAGCAATAAAAAAAAGCAAATTAACTTATTGGAAAACAATTTAAAGATTGTTTTCTACATCTATCATATTATACAAATGATAAAATATGACAAATTCTTACAGAGATTACAGATCTTTCTAATTTTCTATAGCTTTCGGGATTAAAAAAAAACTGTATTACTTTTAAATACTATTAAATATCAGTTATTCGGACGACTGAGTTTTAGAGATGTTTCCATACTTATGATTAAATAAAGTAAGGGAGATAATTTAAGCAAACTATTGGTTGATTGGTTTAAATATCAACAGTTGTAAAGTATTAAAACAAGTCTGGCGAAGATTAGCACATATTATATCTACTTAAACCCAATAAAAATATCTCTCCTGCTAGAGTAACCCCTTCTTCGGTCTCCGAAGCACTCAACCTATATAGGGGATGGTAGAGGGAGGTTCCTACCCAAGCGTACACCTCCATTGCAGTGACCACCAGTTGCTCGCCTCGCGCTGCACTTCCGGTTGTTGTTCGTCGTCGTGATTTCGCCGGTGATTTAATGCGCCGCAGTCACGCCAGAAATGTGATTCCGACTCGGTTGCAACTCCGCGGTGGCCTCCGTTGGGTCGGGTTGGGCCTCTGGCTCTGGCGGTGCTCTGCCTTGGGCAGCTCATGTATAACTGAGACTGGCTTTTGCTGGCGGAATTACTTTTATATTAATTTCGTTCGCTTCGCATGCGGAACCCACGAAAAATGTAAACAATGCAGATGACTCAGTAGAGTTGCCAGACTGGTTTCACCAGCTGATTTGTTTACGTTTTGTGAGGGTCCAATCACCGGTCTGTAAATCTGGCAGCTTTTGAGTTTAGATGTTACACTTCTGTTAATTAACATAAGAATGTTAATTATTGCATATTTCCCGCCTTTAAGGAATTTAAAAGTTATAAGAACTATGTGTTCATTTTATAAATCTTCCAATAAAAGACTAGCCTTTATTTGAATGGCTTAAAAAAAAAACGATATCTGTGAAGGTTTAACCTCCGACAATTATCACGTCCCAAGGAAAGCTCCTCCAAAAACCTGCTACCAATAACACTTTGCTAGCACTTAATGTCTCATTCGGTTATGGGTAAAACGATTATATAATATCGTCTTGAATGGGCGTGAAAGTCACGTAAAGCGCATATAAATATATTGTAATTAAAAGCAATGAAAGTTCAGGGCGAAGGTTAAAGTGCATGCAATTTTAATTAAGTTTTAATTGTCAAACAGGGAAAGAAAGTAACCCTAGTTAGCCACGATGTAAGTTAGCTCAAGAAGAAAAAAGGAATTAGTGAATGCAAATGAAACTTTATGGAATCGAAAATACCCTTAAAATGTATTCCCCAAGGGGAATATTAAAATGTTTTCTTTTACTGCTCAATATTGTACATGATTAAGGCAAACTTAAAGAGGAAATATAATTGCCAAGTTTTTAATTTGATTAAAAAGGTTTTCTGTTTGCACATCTTTATAATATTGTATAGATAATCGGTTGTCAACTCATGGTTTAATTTTTAGAATTTAAAGTAATAATGTTCTAAGAAGATATTAAATAAAAAGTACCCATCCAAAGTAATTAAGCAGCAGGTAGTCTGGTTTTTAATTACAAAGAAATCACGGTAAGAAAGTAAGACGCACACGAATGCGCAACGGGCGCTAACAGCAGGACATTTACAAAGCTGCAATGTTCGACTGGCATGCAATGGCTAGTGGTGCCTCCCCCTAGATCCCCCTTATTTTAGACCCGCCCCCTGCACACGTGAAGAATGCACTGGGTGTCCGCATTTGCAATTCAAAGAGGGTCCCCGGCACACACATGCAAAGTAGGGTAGGGTGTGTGGTCACCCTACCACCCCTAAACGCCAGAAATGGTAACTGATGATTTTCACTTGATACCCGCAAACGGAATGGAGAACGTATTCAAATCCAGGCAAGAAAAGACGGCTGCTCCACATGCAATCGGAGGCAATGGAAATCTCTTTTAAATTACCGAGGCAGTCAATTAAAACCAAAGGGAATTAACATGTCCACAATGAAATTTGAATGAAGGATCAGGGATTTCTTGGCAATTCAAGGTACTATTCGATTTAAGGGGATTCCCCTGGTAAGATACATTTTTCGAAATAATTCTCTAAGCTCTTAACGAGAATTAAATTTCCCCTTGCAGGGCATTTTAAAGTCGCTTTATTTGATTTTTAGCTTGGCAAAACGCAAAACGCCTTTTGTGTGTCCAGTATGAGTTGTTATTCCCATTTCTTGGCGCGAATATGACGGGTTTATATGAGTAGCTTCCGTTCCAGTGCTCCGGCGTGGTCAGCTTGAAAATATATGCCGGAAAAACCCATAAAGCCAAGCGAACAAAGAAGCAAAATGAGAAATGAACTCATAAACGCTGGTCAATTAATTTGATCAGAATAAAGTTAGCCGACATTTGAGTAGTACGAATTTGAATATAAGTTTTTAACAAATTTATTGGGTTTAAGTAATTAGAAAAGTTACTTGAGAATTTCAATTATAATTTGAATAGAATTTTAGTTAAATTAACAAAAAGTTTACGTATGCTTATAAGTTTCCCATAATTAGGTAAAAGATATTTTAATTTCTTAAAATTAGATGCAGGTTTTATTTTAGATATGTTATTATATAATTAAAATACTTTTTTACTTCCATAATATTTAAAAAATTAACAAATTTCGCGGGTTCTAATTTCACTGTTAGCTAACATTAACATTTTACCTTCTCCCAACAGTAACATCCCTGTTAAAGAGCAGTGTTGGTAAATTCTTAGCAGCCTAAAAGTATGCAATGTAAGCGCGAAGAATTCAAATTTTGAATGCTTCTCGAAAAAGACCAAACCCAAAATTTTCCCGCTCAAGAACTTCGCGTTGGATCCTTGGAAAGGATAAGTGGTTTTCGAATGCCTTGCGAGGCTTCGCTTGCATTAGTGCTTGCATGTGTGAGTACACAATGTGAGTACACTCCCAGCGGAGTAATTTAAACGTAGGGGACACGTGACTCCATTTCCTGTGTGTTTTTGGCATCTTTACGACTTTTTGTCTGCTGGTTGTCACATTTTTTTTCGATTTTTGTTGCCCCTGCGTGTCGACTTGGTTTCGTGTGTTGCGCTTTTTTTTGGGTTTTCCTCCCGCCAGTTTTCTGCGGTTTCGTGCTAAAAAGAGACACTTTTTGCTGTTTGTGAAATTAAATCTAATTTGATGTGCAAATGTGTTGTGTCGACACTGGCGCTTTGTTATTAGCCACATTCTAGCACGTTTGCAGAAGCTCTTCTATTCTTACCATTCCGTTTCTTCGGTTTTTAACATTGCAGCTACAGTGATCATTCAATAATGTGATTTTTTTTAATCAATATAATTTACTTTGTTATGTTTTATGTTGCTTTGAAAAGACAAATTTTATTTACTTGAGACCCCTTAAATACTTGTACTTGAAAAGTTTTGCTTTGCGTAATTTAATTTAAGAATTGTCTTAAGAGTATAGTTACATTATTTTAGGTGAACTTTTTTTTAGTTTTAATAGCTTAAAATGCTACACAAAATATTATTTTTGCAGTTTTAGATTCTTTAAGTAAGCAAAGGCATTGTTAATATTATGTATGTGACCATAAGAAAAACCAATTAGGAAATCAAAATTTTCGAGTTACCACGGTATATTTTTTGTATCTCTTCATTTACTTGGTAGTTCTGAATTAACAGTTAACGAGTAAATGGCTTACGTTGTGTTTTCTTGCACCTCCCCCCCTCAGCCACGCCCCATTTTGCGGTTTCGTTTTCATTGCAAGTTGCATTTTGTTTGTTTTTCGCTTACGCTTTTCCCTTTTCCCTTCCCCCGTTTTCCTTCTCTGCGGTTACAATTTTCACATGGAGACAAGGACCGCCGCCCCAACGTGTGATAAGCCAAAGTGGCGAAATTGTTGTGGGACCGAGGGAAAATTCGGCTAGAAAAGAAAAGGAAGCGCCACTGATGGGGGTAACTGCCGATTGGCAATTGCAATTAAGCGTTTTGGCTTTTGATGACATTTTGTTGGCAATCGTTTCCCGCAATTTACATATCGGCGGCATTTAAAAACTTTTGTGGAACTTACACATTAATAACTAAATACGGTTTAAATTTAAGTGTAATATTTAGATTTTAAATATGCTATATTTTACTATTTGTTTTAATGCGTTAGATTTAAAAAAATGTTACATACATGTTATAATCATAATTAAATTATAAAAGAAATCTTTCCGAATTTCCATTGGAATTCAAAACCAATGTTAAATATTTATATTTTACTATACTGCGTTAGGTATCAAAGTAGTTAATATTATTTTTACATTTTCCACAATTCGCTTTTCAATAGATTTCATATATCATCAGGACAGACAACATGTCATAATCATTCCTGTGGTCACGGGATGAATCTCCACCATTTCAATTTGGTGCAATTGCAAACAAAAGCCAAAACCCTCCGCGCAATGCCTGTCAAATTATGAAAATGGAATATTTTGCTGGTGTGCCTGACACTTTAAATGAAATTTGAAAATCGCAAAAGTAGAGCTTTCCATAACCACACCGCGTTTCCCTTCGATTGTTGTCCTAATTGCTCAATCAAAAAACGTATGCAATTCCATGGGGTAAATCAAGCTGACGCTGGAAAATGCGTTTTCCAAGTTAAAAGAAACTAAATTTTATACTTAAACTTTGCCACAAAGGAAGTTGGAGAGGGAGGGGGATGGGCGGAAGTGTTTGGCGGTTTTCCGAAGAGGGGATAAGAGAGGAAATCCAAGGGGTGGAAAATGGGGGGGAAACGAATGAAAGTGATTGCCACAAGCAACAGCCAAAGACAACAATGCCAAACTTTGGCCGTGCCAAGGAGTTTCCAGCAAAGGCAGGGGGAAAACAGCCAGGAAAACAGGGGAAAAGTGGAAGAAAACGGTGGCCACGCAAGGGGGAGTTGGATAGGGGAGGGATAAGGGGGATGCTTCCAGGGGGGGGGATGCTTCCGGAAACGGAAGCGCATTGAGCAAAGTTGCAGTTGTTGGCTTTTGTTTCGCCATCTCTCCAGCGCCATAGCAAAGCAATTTAAGTTAAACAAGCGCTCAACGTGGCTCCTTCTCTGGCTCCATTTACCCCCCTCCCCTCTCTCAGTTTTTATGCAGCCTCCCCCTCCCCCTCTGTCTTCCACCCATCATCAGTGTCCTTTTCCCCGAGTTACGCTCAATGTAAATGTCAAATATATTTCGAAATCCCTGGTTGCGCTCGGATTTGTTGCGAGCACTTTTCAAAAATTGTTTCTTTTGATTGACTTAAAGTTTTAGTTTCTTCCTCGCTGCTGATTTGCTACTTAGAAAGTGAGTTCACAATATTTGAGAGAGTACATAAATGATATCAATTTCGTTGAGCGAAATTTAAGCGAAACGCATTCAGCTAATGCAAGTTTATATCTCACAGATAAATAAAGAGCAGAGGGAAAACCATTTATCTGCAGGGGAATGGAGTTTATCTATCAATATACAAGAAAATATTTTATGCCATTAAATACAATAAAATATAAAAGAATACATTTATTTATTTTGAAGTTTTATTTGGCTATTTTGAGGGGAAGGTGAAATTGTTTTCTTTATTGCAATCAATCTGATTCCCCTCATAGCCCAGTGACAGTTGAAGTGTTTTTCGAGTGGACTCGCAAAGTTATTGAATATTCAATTTCAATTTATGGCCAGGCCCTCCACAGACAAAGCCCGGCTTCGAGTTGGGCCGAAAAAGTTTTGTTCGATAATTGCGAAGGGTTTTGCCCCCCTTTTTGCCCCGCCCCTCTCCTACGGTTGTTCCGTCTGTTCCGGCTTGCTCTAGCACTGGCACTGGCTCGATAATTATTATGTAAATTGCTCAAAAATTCACCGCAGGTATACCCAAAGGATTCACTTTGGCCTCCGCCTCCAGCACCCCTCGGTTTGCTGCTTTCTTCGTCGTCTGGCAGCCGTTGCGCTGCATTAAGCTTGATTGCATTAAGTTTGCTTTCGTCTTACCAGGTGAGAGGAAGGGAGAGGTGGGTCAAAGTGGCGGAAGGGAAAGACCGGATTGGGGATAGGGTCTGGGTTGGCATCCCAGCCCAGCCCAAGCCAAGTTTCCATCGCCCTTGCCGGGTTCCATTGCTCTTTAATCTATGCACTTTGAATTTCTTAGCCTGCATTCCGTATTAGCCAAATTTTCGCATGCTCCGTTGCATGCCTCTCTGATTTTTACAGGGTGCGGGGGAGAAGTGGGAGTCAGGGGAATACTTTATTGAACTATCGTGCACCGTGGATTGGATTTAAGATATAATTGTAATTTTTTTTACTCAGAAAAATAATAAAGCTTCCGATTTGCAGATCGATGGAATTTTAAATCATTTATTTTGGATATACATTTTTTTTTAAATATTTATAATATAATTTAATTATAGCTCACACTTATTCTAAAAAAATATAAAAAAATTTACTCAATAAAACCGCAAAATAAAATACATTAAAAATTGAATATAGATATTTCTCATATCTTCCTGATCATTATGGCCTAGTTAACTAATTTTTGATAATTCGTCTGCCACGGTAAAT